>OX375868.1:82985580-83422361 GCA_947359475.1 Heligmosomoides polygyrus bakeri | reverse complement strand
CTTCCAATCTTTCCGGCCGGAACGTGTGGATTCCGCAGGCAGTATATGCTCTAGTAAAGCGCCAAAGCACAGCAAATTATCTTACGAATTGGCAAGGTTACGGCGGTGCGAAAATGCGGGTTGGGCATGTGTGACACGATTTTTTCAGATTTCGGTCGACCGCTGCAGGTGCACGAGGCGAGCTAGCGGCATGCAAACTCGCGGACGAGTAAAGCACCGAAGGCGTTTTTATGATGACATGCTCGCAGCTCTCCAGCTGCCTAAACTGCCTTAACCCCATCTGCCATTTTAGAGCCTCGGAGGGCGACTGCGCGAAGTTCCTTCCGCGCCCCTTACTCGCCCACATTCGAGTTCTCGACGCTCTCAGTGGTACCACTCTGTTCAGCTCGAGAGGCTCTATCGAATGGTATTAATCTCGACCAATTCTGGGAATATCGACTTTTTGACAAATTCGCATCAAAGGCGAGGCGGCTCAAGGCCGCGGCAGAAGGACAATGACGTCATCGAAGATCGATGCTTTCGAAATTTGCCGAATTTTTTCGTCCAGGCTTCGTCCACAATCGTCATGAGGGTTATCTGAAGCGCCTATTACGAATCCGATTTCCATTTTTAAAAACTCTACCGATTTTGGCACGTTACAGCCATTTCGGGTTGGTAAGGTCAGGATCACTGACCACCCTCAGTTATCGGTATGGGTGGTTTCCTGTCATAATCGGCCAACTGGACTTCGGCATCGTATTCGGCACTCTGAATAAACCCTGCCCTTTGACTAAGTTTGAGCAAAATCGGTGTTCCTGACCCGACCACCCTCAGTTATCCAGAAGGAAATCCAAAACCTGTCGAAATCGGCGCAATTTTCAAAAACGAACATTGGATTCGTAATCAGCGCACCAAATAACCCCCTAGATGAATTTGAATGAAGTTTGGACAAGAACATTTGGCAATTTTCGAAATCGTCGACTTTCGATGACGTCATCGTCCGGGCAGGCTGGGCGAAGAGCGCCCTCGTCCTCGAGTGAAATTGTCAAAAAATCAGTTTTCCCGGAATTGGCCGAAATTAATACCGTTCGATAGAGCTTTTCGAGTTGAACAAAATGGTGCTATCTGTTGTGTCAAAAACTCAAATGTGGGCGAGTAAGGGCGGAAGAATCTTCACCGCTGCCCTCCGCAGCTCTAAAATGGCAGCTGGGACTAAGGCAGTTTCGGCAGCTGGAGTTCCGGCTTCATCGAAAAGTACCTTAGCTAATTTGCTAGTCTACGCATTTGTAGGCCGCTAGCTGATCGCGTGTTCCTGCAGTGGTCGACTGAAATCGGAAAAGATCGCGTCACACAAGATTTACCAGCATATGCGCACCGTCGTAACTTTGTCCACTCGTAGGCTAAATTGCTGTGTTTTAGCGCACCTATTGAGCTTTCTACTGCCTATAAAATGCACAAGTTGCTGCCCGAAAGATTCAAACATGACGGAGTTATTGCGCTCAGAACACGCCCGTGCGTCAAATTTAGCACAGCAACGGTCGATGTTCTCCGCGCTCTTAATCGCCCAGATTACAGTTCTTGCTGCTCGCAGTAACACCATTCACTTCACCACCAAAATCTCTATCGAACGGTGTCAGACTTGGCCCCGCTCAAAACATCGATCTTCGATGACGTCATTGTCCTTCTGCCGCGGCCTTGAGCCGCCTCGCCTTTGATGCGAATTTGTCAAAAAGTCGATATTCCCAGAATTGGTCGAGATTAATACCATTCGATAGAGCCTCTCGAGCTGAACAGAGTGGTACCACTGAGAGCGTCGAGAACTCGAATGTGGGCGAGTAAGGGCGCGGAAGGAACTTCGCGCCGTCGCCCTCCGAGGCTCCAAAATGGCAGATTGTGCTAAAGCAATTAAGCCATCTGGAGAGCTGCGAGCATGTCATCGTAAAACGCCTTCGGTGCTTTACTCGTCCGCGAGTTTGCATGCCGCTAGCTCGCCTCGTGCACCTGCAGCGGTCGACCGAAATCTGAAAGAATCGTGTCACACATGCCCAACCCGCATTTTCGCACCGCCGTAACCTTGCCAATTCGTAAGATAATTTGCTGTGCTTTGGCGCTTTACTAGAGCATATTTCTGCCTACGGAATCCACACGTTCCGGCCGGAAAGATTGGAAGCTGACAGAGTTATCGCGCTCCGAACACGCCCGCGCGTGCAATTTGCGAACTGTCGCGCCCAGTCGATTGATAGATTCGATCCTATATACATTGTGCACAGCGCACTCCATAGTCTCGCTGGAGCAGAGTACAGCAATTTTTGAGTAGGGCGACTGAGAATTTCTCATAAAACTCCCTAAATGCTCTACAAACTGTACCCCCCTCGATTGATAGGTTCGGTCCTATATGCATTGTGCACGGCGCACTCTCAGACGATTCCTGGCATGACAAAACACCTTACGCCTTGCTTGAGATGCTCCGAGAACATGCAAGTCCTGGAATATAAGCTTCTCCAATGGCAAAAAGTCTGCTCCCGTCATCTTTGACCACCCACTGCGAAAATGCGGTGGTTTGGCAAAGATGTGTATATGGTTGTGTAGATCTCGAGGAGACGAATCGAACGGTACCAACCGTTTCTCAAAAAACCTTAAATTAGAGGAATTCTGAGCATGCAACGGTTTTGGCGCCTTGCGGCCGACAACTCGTCCGCGGCCGGCCTTCTCAATGGAGCGCAAGTTTTCAATTTTGGCCATTTTTGCTCTTTCACATGAAGTGTATATACCATACGATAGAGCTCGATCTCCTGAGCTCAAATATACTCTTGGTTTTTCAAAAGGATGAATTTTGGGCGAGTTATAGCAAAAAGACGCAAAAACCGCAAAAGTGCGGTTTTTTCGGCGTCTATTCAAAAGACGCGTCCGGTACTGTACTTGTCCAGGAAGGATACAGCGTTGAATTGTTCATCGGCAGGCCACTGAAAGTCATTGCCATGGCCAATTACCAATTACGCATTCAAATCGCCTTCACGTTATCCATAGAAGTAGAATGCGTGGCGCATCCCAAAAGAAATTGAGTAGCGCCATTTATCCTTTTTATTTTTTTTTAAGAAGGCTTAAAAAATTCATCAAAAAAGCGTCAATTCCTTTGAGTTCCAGTCTTGAAAAGCGCTTGGCAACCGCTGCATTTGAGAATGGACTGCTCCATTGGAGTGAAGTGCTTTCGCTTGGTATTACCATTATCTTTGCGGAACAGTGTGTTGAGCTGTGGTCTCCAATGCTTGCTGCAGCATCATACAGGCAATCAGCAATTCAGACGAAGCTAGCACACTCGAGCTAAAACTTCCGGTGGCTACAACGACTGGGAAACTTTCACGTCCTTCCGCGGTATTCAGTTCAAGTGGCTGCATCTCGGACGCTGCCGTAAAAGGTGTGATCCCGTTAGCAGCTAATCTGCGAGAGCGATAGCGATCGCGAGAAGTATGACCTAGCCGCGGCGAGACGGGACCGAGACGGCGACGCACACCACAACCGGATTCAGATTCGTCGGGCACGCGACACGCTAATTACTACGACTCCACCGCCTCTGTATGCATCGGAACGATACTCTGGTCGAGAAGAAGGTGCTCCTTCTGCCAGCATTCAAATAAACAGATATCGTTCTAAATTTTCACCTCTGATCATACTCTATAATAACGCGCTAAGCGATGAGTCATACTATCGATCGGCGCCGCCGCAGAAGTTATAAAATAGGGGGAAAGTTCGGGGGGGGGGGGGGGGGGGTGAATGCGGGGGAGGAAAATTACGACACGAAAATAGCGAAAAATACCCATACGTCTTTTCTCTGCCTGGAAACTTCGGCCCTGGGCAATCGAGGTCGTTGAACACGAATATGAAGTTCGTTTGTGAAGCCATCAATCGACATTGATCAAACTATCGATTTTTCGTGGATGTCGTTCAGGTGGTCCAAAACTTTACCCCTGGGGGTGGTCGAGGTTGCTCAACACGAATCTGAAGTTCGTTTTCGAAGTATCGATCGCCATCAATCGACATTGATCAAACTATCGATTTTTCGCGGATGTCGTTCAGGCGGTCCAAAACTTTACCCCTGGGGGTGGTCGAGGTTGCTCAACACGAATCTGAAGTTCGTTTTTGAAGTATCGATCGAAATCCATCCATACTGATCAAATTACGTGGCGCGAAAATAGCGGAAAATACCCAGACATTTTCTACCTGCATGGAAACTTCAGCCCTGGGGGTAGTCGAGGTCCGCACGACACGAATCTGAAGTTCGTTTTTGCAGTATGGATCCCCGTCAAACGATACTGATCAAATTACGTGGCGCGGAAATAGCGGAAAATACCCAGACATTTTCTACGTGCCAGGGGATTAGGAAGACGTGCGGAATACATCGCATGACGTGCCTGGGAGTCAGAACACTTGTCAAAGACGTCGTTCAACGTGTTTGGGGATCAACTAGACGTGCCGAATGCGTCGTCCAATGTGGTTGGGGATTCGGAAGGTGTGCCGAAGACGTCGTCGGCTAATGGGGGATCATTGAGGGGGACCAGTACCAGTAATGGGGGACCGTTTCACTAGGGGAGGACCAGTAGTGAAGAACGAATGGATCGCCCTATCATACTATACAATGTGCGTACTGCGAGCCTTTTGCACTCCTAGGTAGGGGAAAAAGCTGTACAAGTAGAGCAGCTACCTCGATGTGATTGTCCTTAGCTTAGTGATACTGCAATATCGCGCGAAGCGTGCAAAAGCGAGGCAGCGAGGCACGACGATAGGCGTGACGGAGCACTTGTTCCTATATAATGGATTTCAATTTAGCTATTTAAAATTCCTGAAAACGTGTATAATTGGATAAAAATTTTGTTAAAATATTACTGAAACATTATTATTAGTACAATTAACGTTAATATCATTAAAACCATTACTTTTTTATTATGTAAATATTAAGGGAACAAACAATATGTTAAAATTATAAATAAATAAGTAAATAAATAGAAACAGAAATTTTGGATCTATCCTAGTCCGGGGGGGCACATAACTAAAATGTAGGTAATGAAATGAATTGAGACTTACCGAGCGGCTCCTAGAGAACGATCTGGAACCTAAAATAAACCAAAAACGAACAAACAAACAAAAAATAAAAAATCGTCGCGGTTTACAACCGTCTCGGCGGGTAAGGGGCGACCGGATGGAGGCATGCCGCGTGCTGACCGCAGGCTGACATGTTATAACCAGGATCAAAACTTCAGCCGGAATAAAGCCACTAAAACTCTTGGTAAGCAGTTTATCAAGAATACGTCGAATTAGAAAGAAGCACCCACTTAACTTTCCTCCAAAAAGTCCGGAGAACTTGTCCAAAAATAGATCTAACGAAGGGTGGACTACAAAAACACGCGAAAAGATCCGCTACTAGGCTAGTTCATCGTGCCGTATTTGTAAAATATTAGGTTAGAAACTAGGTCTCCGTCGTTTCTTAAACATTTTATTCCGAATTTCGCTCAAAGTTTTTTGCACAATGTTACATGCCGTTCGAAAAAGAATGATTCGCTCTATCAGAAAATACCTTCCATTTTTTCCTTTTCGTTTTTGACAATTTTTAGGACAGCGAAGTGGAAAGTCAAAAAAAAAAGAAAAATGATCTTCGCCGACAGCTTCTTCTCTCTGCCTACGCTTGCGTTTATTTTCTACAACGTTATACACTATTTGAAAGAGGATGAACATGTGCTGAGTTTCCTCGTTCATTTTGATTTTCGTTAATTTTCAGGCATTAAAGTGGAGTGTCCATGAAGATTTTGTCTAACAAGAGCTCTACTCTTTGATTAATTTTTGAACAGTCTTATACGTCGTTCTAACGAGAATGTTTTGCTCTCTCAAAGCGTGAGTTGTGATTAATTGTTCATGCTGATTTTTGTCAATTTTTTGCAGAATGTTAAAAGAGAAGGAGCTGTTGGTAAGGGTCATTTTTCTATTTTAACAATCCGCTAAAAACGGACAAAAATCAGCATGAACAAATAAATACTTCGATAGAACAAAACATCCTCTTTCAAAGAGCATAGAACACTGTCCAAAAAAACTGACCGAGGAAAAGGAGCTTTCGGTGAAAATAATTTTTTCGGGCACTCCGCTTTAATGCCTTGAAAACCAACGAGAATCGAAGTGAACAAAAACCCCAGCACACGTTCTCGTAGAGCAAATGAACGTTGTGCAAAAAGAAATTTCAAGCGTAAGCCGAAAGAACGAGCTGCCAGCGAAAGTTATTTTTCTTTTAAGACCCTCCATTTTAATGACCTAAATATTGACAAAAAATCGGAATGGGAAAAAGAAAAGATATTTCCTGATAGTGCAAATATTAGGCTGGTGGGAAAGTCTTGCACCACAGCGTAATTTTTTTTCAAAATTTCATTGTTTCTTTTGTGAGCGGCTTCAATCATTACTATATATTCTACAAAATAACCACCATTTACATCTACAACCTTCTGCCATCTGATGGGGAGATCACGAAATTCTTTCTTCCAGAATGAAGTCGGTTGTGGCTCGAAGAAGTGCGCCACCTCGGATTCCAGGTTGGTTCGGTCGTTGAAACACCTATCCCTCAGGTGTTGCTCGAGAGCTCGAAAGAGGTGGTAGTCCGATGGCGCAAGATCTGGCGAATACGATGGTTGAGGCAGCACCTCCCACCTAGGCTCCTGAAACTTTTGGCGAAACGACCTTCCCGACAATGCTCGTTCCCACTTCTAAGGTGGTCTCGCTAAAAGTTGCAGGAGCATAGATGGGAGGTGCTGCCCCACCCACCCACCGTATTTGACAGAACTCGCGCCGTCGGACTACCACCTTTTTCGAGCTCTCAAGCAACACCTGAGGGATAGGTGCTTTAACGACCGAACCAAACTGGAATCCGAGGTGGCGCACTTCTTCGAGCCACAACCGACTTCATTCTGGAAGAAAGGAATTCGTGATCTCTCCATCAGATGGCAGGAGGTTGTAGATGTAAATGGTAGTTACTTTATTGATTGAAGTCGCTCATCATCATTTTCAATAGCGTTTGTCCCGCTTGGTGGCGGGGTCCGCTCTTCTGGTCTGGTGACGCCACTTCTCCCGATCAAACGCTTGGTCGGGATGGACACCAGCTAACTTCAAGTCCATATGCAACGTATCTAGCCAACGTTGTTTCGGGCGTCCTCTGAGCCGTTTTCCAGGGACTTCAAGATTCAGGCCAACCTTACACACGGTGTCGTCGCTAGCGCGAAGGACGTGGCCATACCATCGTAGACGTGCTTCGCGCAACTTGTCAGCTATCGAGGCGACACCGAACCTTTGTCGCATGGTTTCATTGCGAACGCGGTCCAATCGCGTTACTCCAGCCGTCCACCTTAGCATTTTCGTCTCCATTACAGTGAGGCGGCCTTCAATTTCCTTCGTCACAGGCCAGCACTAAGCACCGTACGTCGCTACTGGGCGGACGACTGTTCTATACACCTTTGACTTGAGGTACTCAGGTATTGTCTTGTCGCAAAGCACCCCAGTCAACGAATGCCATTTGGACCAGGCTGAACTCACACGTGCGTTCACCTCCAACTTTAGACTGCCATCGGACGTGACTGTTGATCCGAGATACTTGAAAGATAAACTCGTGAGAGCTCAGTACCATTGATCTTAATGGATCCATGCTCATTCACATCCGTCATCAAGTATTCCGTCTTTTTGACGTCTGGCTTGAGTCCGAACAATGCTAAGCGATCGCACCACGCCTGTGCCTGTCGCTCGAGCTGTGCTTTGTCTTCGCATGCTAGCATGACGTCATCGGCATATAGCAGCGTCCAAGGAGCTGCCCTTTGGAGATCGCGTGTAATTGCATCCATGACGATCACGAAGAGCAGTGGGGAGAACGCAGATCCCTGGTGCATTCCGACAGAGATTGGAAACTCCATCGAGGTGCCGCTGGTGCTCGCACTCGGCTTATTGGGTTTCTGTTTCTCGCGGTGCTTCTCTAGCAGAAGACGAACGGCGTGTATGGCATCAACCGTCCCACAGCCGGTAACGAAGCCACACTGATTATTGAAAAGCTGAATGACATTCCGAATACGTCCATCGACAATTCGCTCAAAGGTTTTCATGGTGTGCGAAAGAAGGTGAATTGGACGGTAACTAGCACAGTCTGCAGGACTGTCCTTCTTCATCCAAATCGAAATAGTCGTGCTTTGCTGCCAACATTCAGGCACTTTCTTAGCGACAACCTGATTGAAAAACTCAGTCAGCCAGTCAGCAGGGCACCAGCCCTTCGACTTCTACAGGTCAGCTGGCAGGTCATCGGGACCAGTGGCTTTGCCTGACTTCATCTTCCTCAGGGCTGCTTCAGTTTCGCTCACTGTGATCTTCTGAACAGAACCGTATACAGGTGATGCAAAAGGAACGGCAGGATGTTCAAATTCAACATTCGAGATTTCCTCGAAGTATTCGCGCCATCTCTTCACAGCCCTCTTACGATCCATCAGAAGATGACCGTTCTCGTCGTTAATGCCAAAGAACTTCTCGATGTCTTCTGCTTGGCGACAGCGAGCTCTGGCGAGGCGGTAAAGATAACGCTCGCCATCGCGCGTCTCCAGTTTTTCACTTACATCAGCGTAGTGTGCGGCTTTAGCAGCGGCCACTGCCTTTTTTGCCGCTTTCTTCGCTTCTCGATAATTCCGCCAATTATCGACTGTTTTATCACCGGTAAATACGTGATAGAGCCGTTTCTTTTCCCTGACCTTCTCTCTGACATCGTCAGTCCACAGCCAAGCCTGCTTGTCAACCCAACGCCGTCTAGGCTTCGTTGTGCCGAGTTCGAGGCGCGCAGCCCGAGTTATCGCATCGGTAGCATCCTTCCAGGTTTCGTCGACAGTTGTTACCGTCGGCAACCGAATGCGAGAGATAACAGCTGCTTCCTTCTCCTTCAATCGCCACCATTTAATTCTAGCCGTTCCACACCGCTCGACACGTTTACACCTCGGAGGTGTGATCTTCAGCGAGCAGATCAGTGGACGATGTTGCGTGGCAACCGTCTCATACGGCACGGTCTTCGCGTCTGTGACAAGACCTTGGTCACCACGCCTAACAAGGACATAGTCAATCTGCGTTTTGGCGTTCCCGCTATAAAACGAGATGAGGTGGGAGTCACGCTTTCGAAACTTGGTGTTCACGATGGTGAGGTCGTGTGAGTCTGCATACTTAAGTATACGCTCACCATCGGCGTTGCGTGACCCATAGCCAAAACCGCCATGACAGCTGTAACCATCTTTCGTTGCTCCGACGTGACCATTAAGGTCACCTGCCACAACAATCATGTCTTGTGACGGCACTTCCGCTGTCTTCCCATCAAGCAGGGACCAGAACTCGTCCTTGGTTTGCTCGGAGCAACCTGTCTGCGGAGCATACGCGGAAAAGAAATGACATCGTCGCTCTTCTACGGCGACAACAATCTTCATCAAGCGGTCATCGAAACGTTCTACGCTTGCAATCGCGTCACGGAAACGCTCGGAGACGATCATACCGACACCACTGGTGGTCCTGGGACTTCCACATAGAACGGCCTTGAAGCCACGTCCCATGTCCCTTGACTTGCTGCAGGACCACCTCGTCTCCTGCACCGCACAGAAATCTATCTTTCTTCGCTCCAGTGCTTCTACCAACTCGCACGAGCGGCCCGTCAACGTACCCACATTCAACGTTGCTACGCGGGTCTTGCCTACGTTACGGGACTTTCGGACTAGCTCAGTTGCCCCCCCCCCCCCCTATGCCGTCCTCGCATCAGGGACCCTCGCATACTTCTCACACTCGCCGGGCTTTGCGAGTGCGCGTCGGTTCCCGCGGACGCCGTAGCACTATCTCGAGAACTCTGAAACGTCATCGACCGTATGATGTGACACAGGATGTTCGTAGGCCGGCCTGTCACTAGGGCCTGTCGCCTGCATTCGACTGTCTGCGATTGGCTCGGCTCGCAAAAGCAAGCAGTTTCCAGTGACACCACGTGGAGGAACGGACATCGCCACCGCTCAGAAATAAAGTAATAAATTTTGAAAAAATTCCGCTGTGGTGCAAGACTTTTTCATCAACCTAATATGTCTGAGGGGTTTATGCCTGCTTTCAGTAGGGTGGTGGATAAAAGTCGGCCCTACCAATACTTTTGCGAGATGCGCCACGCATTCCACTTCTATGTGGTGTCGTGGAGGTAATTTGAAAGCGTATTATGCCTATGCAGTGAGTTATGCTGGCCAGTCGATGGACAAATATGTCGATGTTTACGCTTTGAAACTGCGTCCAAGACATCACATCACATGAAAATAGAGTGCGTGGCACGTTCTAAATGGAAATTGGCCAGCGATTCTGACTGATTACTGATATTATTATTATTCCTTTCTTAACCTTGGACTAAAAACGCCCAGAGCAATAATATGAGCAGACTCATTTACACCGGCGTGCAACAATATTTCCTTCAAAGAAAATATGTAAAAGGATGATGCTGAATGTTTTTCATGGCCACCCATTTCACTTCAACCCAGTGTCGAACTACTGAACTACCACCTTCCCTGCATATCGTGCTCGAACATCTGGAGCAAAGTCACGTACATTTGGGGTACTAGTCATCTTAGACAAGTGGCATGGAAGGCAGTAAGTCTGGTGTGGGACACAATTCAGGAGCGTTGTCTCTTGTGCTATGTATTCCCATCTGGAAGAGTGAACGCAAACAAATCGAACTTCTCGCCTTTCCCTTTTCACATCGCCACGGAGACCTTCTTGGAGATATAAAAGAGCAGAACATGAAATCATAAAAGAAACTCGTCTCGAAACGTATTTGGGTAAGCAAGGTGTTCAACAATGAGCTGCGCCAACTCAAGCTAAGATTTCTATTATTCTTGACCGAACCTCAAAGCTTTAATATGGCAGACAAATTCTGCTATTTCGTACTTTCCAATGTTCCATTGAATTTTAAGATTTTTTCTATGAAACAGGGAGGGATCCACAACTGTAGCGTCAACGACAATGAAGAGTAAGCTGGATCCATATAGAAAAACCAGTGCTTCATTGTCAGAAGAAACATTAACAGCTGTGCTAGTTCAACTAAACACGTTAAATCGGCAATAATGTTCTGGACATTCGAAAACCCTAGCAGTTTAAGAGCGACATATTCTACAGAAAAAATAAAAAATAACAGAACATGAAGAGTGGTGCTAATCGACTCATGAGTGTAGGATGCGCCTTGAATTCTATTTCAATATGATGTTGTGGAATTAGCTACATGCAGGCCCGGCATACAAGATGACATGCAAAGACCAACAACAGATATTTCATGGCATTCTTCCTTATGGAAGCGTAGTAGCGCAGTCGGAGGAGGCGCCAGATGTCGCGTGCGTCTGATTCCAGGCTCCTGGTTCGGATTTCCCGCCCAGGCCAACCAAGCCTTCCATCCCTCCGGGATCGGTGGTACCAGACTTGTGTGGGAAGGATAAAGCGCTGACGTGTCCATCAGCTGGCCACCGCAGGTCATTGTGTACGCCAAATGAGCATTCAAATCAACTCCTGGGGCCAGATTCATCAATCGCTCACAACCCTCCAACGGTGAAAATACCTAAGAAACCTGATGCTGATGAATGGCATAACAGGGGGTTTGGCGGTATTTCCACCGTTGAAGGGCGGTAAGCGGTTCACGAATCTGGCCCCTGGTGTGGGCGCGAAACGGAAAACGGGAGGCAGTGTTAACGCTGAAGAGTCAGTTGTACGTGAAGAAAATAGATAGTTCGTGGAATTCGAACACCGATTGGGTAGCGCCCCCCTTTGTGCATCCCTGGCACCTGGTCGGGCGATAATCCGATAGGCATTGAAATGATAAAGCTATCACCGAATTTTAGTGGAGTGGGCTATTTCTTAAACCATTCTTAAACCCGCAGAACTTTAAAATGAATAGCAAAAGTAGATGAAGTGGAGCTCGACAGTGGACACTTGATATATTATATTTTATTATCTATTTGCTTTATTATTATGGGCGCGTGTAGCGCAGTCGGAGGAGGCGCGACTGTCGCGTGCACCCGGATACCAGGTCCCTGGTTCGGATTTCCCGCCGGCCAACCAAGCCCTCCATCCCTCCGGGGTCGGTGAATTGGTACCAGACTTGTCTGGGAAGGATAGAACGCTGACTTGTTTATCGGCTGGCCACCGCAAGTCATTGTTTGGCCAAATACGCATTCATGTCGCCTCCACGACATCCCGTAGAAGTAGAATGCGCTGGCGCATCCGAGAAGGGATTGAGTAACGCCGTCCTTTATCCTTTATCCTTTATTTATGATTTATTTACTTCATCCGCAGAATTTGGAACTATCCTAATGGAGGGCACTTCACAGTAACTCTTTGACAGCGACAAAACTGAAAGCGAACTGATTGGCAAAGACAATACCAAGAACCGGCCTATGAGGGAACCGTTGTTTGCAATTTTCTAACCGAAAGGTTACACATCGTTTACATTTGTTTTGCTTTTTTAGCGATGTCCTTCCCCCCCCCCCCCTCCCTGGAATTAAAAATATAAAACGTTGGAAGAATATAAAATTCTTTCAAAAATAAAATGTCCGGCTTCCGTTTATTTTAAATAGCTCTAGTAGACTTTATGCATGTCGGTAGTATTACAAATACATCAGTAGTGAGATGCTGAGATGCAAGGTGAAGTGAACGAGTGTGCTGATTCAGAGCCGATGGTTTTGTTCACAGTGTCACACAAACGTGACACTCGATGACGTCACATAGAAAAACTGCCGGCGTCAGAATAGACTGCAAAGACCGTCCCATCGACTTTTTAGTTCTTACACTTACGTATCAAACAAAAGAGACTGAGGAACGAGAACGTTACCAAGAATCTTATCATTTTTGAGTTGTGAGTTCCAAAATTTTGACGATATCGAACTCTAGGATCATGATTTTTGAGCTGCGAAAATCGCTTCGAAATCCATTGAGGACCCAAAGAAAAGGAATCTACTGTCTATTCTGCGTACGTAGACAGCATTCGCAGGTAGCAGTGCGTTAGCCAACCATAATCAAACAGGGCACCGTACTGAACACGCGCTTTTGACTGACACACCCATTCGATCTAGCCCGATTGGCAGTCGCCTTTCCAGGTTCCATTGCTGCCCACATTCCCGACCGGATCTGCATACTGGTAGCATGCAGTTGAGGCCCTTATTTCATCTTCAGGAAAATATAAAGACTAGAAAACTAGCAAATTATCGAACAAGCACAGGATACTGAAGAAACTAACTGACAGCCATAGGATTGGCCTATTTTTAATAAAATCGAAGAAGTGTTGAGTTCCACGAATCATTCTGAATTTTTCAGCCGCACAAGAATCAAGCGGGAATTAGTAACAGGTAACAGGGAGAATGGCAAAATCAAAACAAAGGATTAAAAACGGAATAAATCAATCCTGTTTGAGATGCGCTACGCTTTCAAGTTCTATCGGATGTCGTGGAGGCAATCTGAAGCCGTATCTGGCCTATACAATGACTTACGGTCTCCTGACGAGACAAGTCAGTGTTTTCACCTTCCCAGGCAAGCCTGGTACCAATTCACAGATCCAGTAGGCACGCTGAAATAGCGCACGTGGTAGCGCAGCCGGAAGAGGCGCCGGCTGTTGCGGACAACCGATTCCAGGTTCCTGGTTCGGTTCTTTTCGCCCTAGCCAACCAAACCTTCCATCCCTGGAGGTCTGTGAATTGATATTCGAATTGCCTCCACGACACTCCGAAGAAGTGGAACGCGTGGTGCATCCCAGAAGAAATTGACTAAGGCTTCCTTTATCTTCAAAAAAAACAAGACAAATATTTGAAAACAAGAAAATGATGGTCAAACTGCATGAGTGACAACAAAATTTCTAGAAACAAGCGATTGTACGTGAGAAAATTTTAAAAAGGACTGACTGTTTGTATATCAAACGGCGGCGGTGGTGGAAAGGCGTAGAGCATTCCCGCCCGGTCAGAGGGAGGTGCGGGTTCGAGTCCCGCCTGGCGCTAGAAGTTTGATGGGTACGGTAGCGCGACTGGTATCTGCATGTGCAGCCTGTTTCAGGTTCCATGTGACACCTTGTTTTACATCAACTGCGCATGGAGCGTGTGTATATGCGTCAATAAATAAGTAAATAAATGAGTCATGTAGTTCAATGGGCTGAGAGGTGGCCCAGGCGCGGGCGAGGGAGTTACCGTAATCCGCGGTGATTAGCGAGAGGACGTCGGAAACCTACACTCTTTGACCTCGAACAGCACTTCGAGGAACGGATCGAGCTCCTGTGGGAGCTCAGCGACCACAGGCCGAAGCAGAGCGACGGCGAGCAGCACGACACCGAGCCGTGTCATCGCGACTTCAGAAGCGGTCGACGACGGGGTGGGGCGCGTTGCGCTGAAGACGTCGGCTCGAGGCTGGCAGAAGACGACGACGGCGACGACTATTCTGACGACGACGGGGCGACGTGCAGAGTGTTTTCTAGAGCATGAATAGCTGCTGGAGAACGAGGCGCGACTAATCGCCGAAAATCGTCGGCGCCGCCCCCGGCGCCCACATGCTGCGCGGCGGCGGCGGCGGCGCTTCTCCGCCGCCGGAGCGAGTTTCACGCCGCCGACAGGTTCCGCGCCGGCGAAATCCGCGTTCGAATCGCGCGCCGCGCCGCTTGCAGTTCGGCTACGGTCGCGCACTGCGTCTCTGCGTCTCGTGTGCTCTCTGCGTTGTCGCGCCGCCACTGCACATGGGGCGCGCTGCCCCGTCGGTCTTTTGACTCGCCCTTGGGGCCGTTATTAAGGGCCTTAGAAGGTCGCTTAACCGTCTGTCGCTACCTCCCGTGGTTCATATGCGTCCTCCATCATGCTCTGCAGCGGCTGGCAGAAGGCTAATGCCAGTCGTGGCACCATCCGGCCAGATTCCTGTGTTTACTTCTTCGTTAAAGTCTCTCTTTAAGCCTTCAGAAGTAACAGCGTATTCCGGAAGATTTTGTGTCCAGCGTCCTTTCTGCTCATTTGTACGGTTCATGAATTGAGCCTCTAAACACTGCTTGAAACTGCCCAGGTTCCACTCTCCACAAATCTTTGCGTGACGTTGTCCAATTGTGATGTGTTCTTGATAAACTATCGACCAAGACTGTTAGCGGCTTTATTTCGTCAGTTTTGCCTTCTTCGGAGCAGGAAAAGTCGGAAATGTTCAAGACGCCACTCGCCCAAACATCATTGATGGCACGTAAAAACACCCCCCGCGCAATCGATTGGGTCAGGCTTTCGCGATGGGGCGCGCGCGCACCGCGCAGTGGAGCCGACGACACGTCATCCGCCGGCTGTAGCTTCGAGGGGAACAGGAACTTAGATTACGGGAGACAGTGCCGACTTGGCGTAATTCGAAGTTGGGCGCGGGACTGTTTTGCAGTCACGACACGGCATATTTCACGGTAAACGCTAAGGAGAAGCACCTTGCAACAGCTGTTACGAAACTGGAGCACAGTAAATTCTAAACATGCACTTTCGAAATGCTCTTACGATTCGTGGTTGTGAAATTCAGTTGTTTATTGAGTGTATATGTCACACAGTCTGCTTTGCTCATACAGCCCTCTTAGAATGCACATTTTTTAAAGGGATCGCATCCATTTCGACATTGCTATTCTATGAGTTTGGTCCAAAACGTCGGATTTAAGATTTACCTCCACTCAGAGTTAATCTTAATGAAAGCTAAAAGAATCTTCATGCTTTTGGTGATAGTGTCTAAAGAAAGAGTTTCACGATTATGAAATGAAAGGCATGTCTAGGGATGAGACATGGCAGATTGAGTTGCTCATTGCTGTAATGAAATCCCAAATCCTTCATCTTAACCACTGCATTCAACATTTGTCCTCAAAACGAGTACCAAGCAGAGCACTCCGACCCTTCTAATCTCATATGTACACTTTTCTCAGGGGCAAGAGGTAACTTCCAGATAGTTGACCACTCATAAATCCTTTCCAATGCACGATGTACTCTCTCCACATCGGTACCTGATTCAATTTTCCCATAGATCTTGATATCGTTCGCAAACAACACCGCTTTCCTCAAGAATCAACGGCAGCTCAGCTACGTATATAGCGAACAGAACTGCGGAAAGGACCCCTCTCTGGGGAACTTCGCTCTTCACCAACTTACAGACTCAAAAAGTACCGCCTATCCTGACCTGAAAACTACGCTCTGAACAATTTTGTATTCATTTACACACTAAGGGGTGGAACTTCAGATGTCCAGGTTTTGCATAAGTCTAGAATGGTGCACCTTATCGAATGCTTTAGAAAAATGAAAATAAATTACATCACATGTATCAATGTACATTTATATGTACATTGTCAAAGTAAATTACATCACATGCTACATGCTATACGATGCCTTATCTGTTTGCCTTATTATCACGTCGTTACTTGATACCACTGAGTCGTGTGCTCATAAGTACTGCACGGAAAAGTGGTGTAATCCCTATCAGCCCCTTCCAAGCTGTCAAGCCAGCGGACGATGCCGCGTCGTCGGCTCCACTGCGCGGTGCGCGCGCGCCCGATCGCGAAAGCCTGACCCAATCGATTGCACGGGGGGTGTTTTTACGTGCCATCAACATCATTTCCTCCTACAGAGTATTTTTTGTTGTTTTTTATTTATTGTACGTGTAGATATGAGTCTACGCACTACAAACTAACAACAGAACTGAACAAAACAACTAAAACACGGTAAGAACTCAGTTAGATATCAGTTCTTGTGTTGCGTTTTCAATGCATCTCATATAGCACAGCATTGAAATATTTGTCAAGTAAGATACATTCCACAGGTAAACGCAGACAAACTCGCCAGATCATCGTACCTCCCAAGCAGCGAATTAAATTCCTTCAGGATTCTGTAAGTTAAGAAGTCTCACCTAACTGGCTTCCTTCCTATTGTTGAGCTTGTTGGCAAGGATCTTATACATAATGAGAAGGTCGGCAGTTCTTCCTCTGTTTCTCACACTGACGGGACTCAGACGAAAGACTAATTTTCTCAGAGAAAACAGTCAGGATCAGTGGTGAGAGTTGCAGAGAACGACGGTCCTGACAGGTGGTTGCCGACGAGGACCACCGTTCACCCATAGCTGGAAGTAACTTGGATGGATGAGTATTAGCTCTGTAGGATGAAATGATGTTTGGGTGAGTGGCTTCGTGAATATTTCCGAATTCTCCAGGCTCCGAAAAAGGCAAAACTGCCGAAATAAAGTCGTGGACATCTTGGTCGACAGCTTATCAAGAACACAACATAACGGCTTGAAACCAATTTACAAGCAATGTTGCGCGTCGCGTCGTGAGTTTAAATGCATCAAAAGCGGTGACATTAGCTTGCAAGGAGAACATTTTCTCTTCAGCCTCGTTTGACACGTTTTCTCATAACAATACGTTGTAATGTATTTTCTTTTGTCGCAATACGAGTTGGGCTAGTAGTTTCGACTGAATTTTTCTTGCCTTTTTTCCGCACTTCAGTTCACTATTCTGGCACAAAACTAGTGTGAAAAGACTGTTAAGTGACGCAAAGCTGAGTCGTTCGTTAAAGGTAGGCTGGCGTACTGTATGTTATCATTTGTCATTCAAGCGCGCCAACCTACCAGACTAGTGCAGGCGCTCTTAATTGCTCAGCTAGTCAGGTAATGGATTTTAGGTATTAAAAATTACTTAATGTCCATGGTAATAACACTGAAACCGTGTTAGCTTAACAAAGTCTAGATAGGAAGAAAATATGAAAAAGTAAAAATACATACTGAGGCAGAATACCGCTTTTTCGTCTCGTATGCTACTACCAGCTCAATAGAAGTAGGTTCATTGTCACATATTTTACCATGGCTTCATTGTTGGACAACCCCAGATTTTGCAATAAGAAAAATTCCTTTTCCAAAACACGATTTAGTGCAGAAAAGCAATGGGGAGTTGGGCAGAGACAGAGATCGGAAGAGATCAGATGAAGCACTTAACAGGTATATATTGCAGCCAATACGAGGCTGGAATAATATCCGCGTATCGAAGTGCAAAGAACGGCAAGAAATTTGAGAAACGGCTAACAACAACTTGTCTATCAATTCAGAAACAATAACATAGCAATCTGCAATACAAACTTCCTCAGAGATAGTAACTCAAAATGACCGAAATAACTAATAACAATTCGCATTGTAACCCAGAGGGATGTAACACAGCAACGTCAACAACAAAGCAATACAAGGGGATCATTGTTAATAAGGCTAAGTATGTACGATGGCAAACAAAATGATGTGAATTGTGCAATTGACCCTTCCTTGGATGGCTGCCATTGCCGGATACCATTTTTGCAGAAGGAACACTCTCCACCAATATCAGAACTTATTAGAAGGGCCCAACCGAAGCATACATTTGAGTTGAAACATCTCACCCACTCAATGCTTCCCGTTTCCCTGTTCTCATCATTTGGAACACGCTTCCCGGAGACAAAACAGAAGAGGACGTTTGGTTGAACAAATCTTGTCTGTTTCTACGTGCACGTTTTCATCATCGACCTCACATCTTTGCTTCGTCCTCCCTTCAGAATTCACCTTGCTCCTCTGCAAACAAAGTAAAGAAACGATCCAGAGATTTTCGAAGTTAAACCATACCTTCTTGTATGGATGCTCTATTGGTTTCACGTGAAGATCGGAACTGGAAACCGGGCTCACTGGCGGTTGAGTCACGTTGGAGTTCAATTTGCCCATCTGCAAAAAATAAATCGACGGTCCAGGGATCTTTGAACTCGATTGGTTTTGCCTTCAGAGCGGGACCGGGAACCTGCAGTGCTGCCCGATTCACTAGAGGCTGAATCACGCTAACATCTTTAGATGCTAAAAATTCCATTACGACAGCATTAGCAGCGGCGATGTCTTCCCGTCGTTTGTCTTTGTCAGTAGTGAGCGCACGAATCCACCGAGCAAGGTGGACGTCTAAAAGACTTCTTTTAACAAATTCAGTGAACATCTCACATTTAGTTCACTTACCCCTTCCCAACTTTGGTATGTTTCTTTGAGATTGTCCTGTCCTAATCGACGATTTTAATGGAAGCTTGTACTTCACTGTTGCCTTGCTCGACGATTTGCTTATTTTTATTGTTCCTCGAGATGAGAGTAGAAGCAGAATAGTCATGGCCGTAGTGTCCGAAACAGAAAATAGTCTCAATCCTTCCATCTGTCCGTCTGTTTACCTAAAAATCCAGAATTTTAATAAAAGATGTTATGAATTCCAATTAATGTATACCTTCAGGAAGCAGGGACAGCGGCTGTTGACACGCTTTCTCTTTCTAATTCTCTCTCCTGACATGTTCACTGCGAAGCCCTCCCCACGTGAACGGTCGCATACGAACGTCGTAGACGTTCCTTTTAAAGTTGTCCACGTATGAGTCGTGGCTGGCCGTGTGTACGTTCTACGCTCCGTATCGCTCTTCCAACTCTGTCAAATGAAATACCGGGAAAGGTAATAACGTGACACACATGCGGGGTGCCCATGGCGTGCAGCTCGCCCATCTCAAACATTTCTGCACTGCTGAATTCTTCCTCATAAACGATAAAGTCGCCCCTTCATCACTGTGTTGTTCCAAGCAGTGTCGTGAAGGCTCGATCTATTTCCCGAAAGTACAAAGGCATCCGGGGCAACTGACGACGTTTGCATTCCTTTCAATTCCATGCGCTTCCTGTATGTACAAAATGCTATTGGAAAAGCAGGAGGTACAGCGCAGCAATTATATCAAGGATATCTTAGTCCTAACACTAATCGAATACTTACCGCCATGTGGTCGCTCCTTGCAGTACGAGAGAAATACATTTTTCCGCAAATTTCGCATGGATACGTGTCGCTTTCTTGAAATTTTGTTTTTTCACATCGTCCTTCATCTGCTGTACCTCTTTCTCGCCGCAATCGTGAATATTCCTCATGTGTCTGTACAGGTTGTTCAATGGGAACGGTCCCTTTAGGCAAATCGAGCACTGTGCAGACGTTTCCGAATACTCGCTCATATCTGGAAAATCAGAAATCGCCGCCATTCTTTGCGAACAACAAGCAAAATTCGCGATTATTAATGAGTAAAATACTTATAAAAGGAACAGACTGCAAAGCAATAAGAGTAACTATCGAAGGTTTAGGACAAACCGGAGAGGGTGATGGAAGGCTTTTATGGATGTACACCACTCTCTGGACATAAAGCATATAATATCCATAGCTAATATTGACGAAAGCACTTCTACACGGTGGAAACTCCAAAAGAATAAGTAAATAATGGCTGGGGTTAGCTGAAGAATTATTGAATAAGGGTAAATTTTAGTGGTTGTAGTAAGTTGCGGTGAGTTAGCGCGCTCCAATGAGAAATGAGCGGTTACGCCCGCCGCCGTCAGCTCTCGCTTGCGTCACATAGCAAGAAGAGAGCTTCTCATTATCCTTCACCTGAGCTTGCCCAAGCGAAGGCTTCTCTTCGTTCCCATTTTATAATGGGCGCAAATCTAGGAATGGGGTCTATCATTTCGTCCATAGAATCAGGACATCTGTTGAGAAACTTTTTAAATGAAGACATGGCACTATATTTTACAGTTACCTATTCTAGAATACCGACATACGGAGCTAGCTCACTAGAGGACCCCTCTTAAATTTGCTTAACGGTGACTGCCCGTACTTTGTGATTACCCTCTCCTCTGTCTCAATCTCAACTTACGCCTGGTATACTACTTTCTGAGGATTGCTAAGTGACGCAATCCGGAGACGATCTTTAAAGGGCGGCGGCACTACTCTACCGTATCATTTCTCATTGGAGCGCGCAATCTACCAGGTCTGTGCAGGGGTCAAATTGCTTATCTGGCTCTTCAGGATGGTAGAACATGGTTATGTGTCTGCCCTATGACTACGAAGAAGTTGTGATGGGGCAAATATTCAAATATTCGGTTTTAGTACTAAGAATTGCTCAATATCCATCGAAATAACAATGGAGTCGTGCTAGCTTAACAAATTCTGGACGGAAACAAAAGATGAAAAAGATAGAAATACATGCTAAGGCAGAATACCACTTTTTCATCTCGCAGGCTTATTGACATATATTTCAACACTGCTTCATTGTTGGGCAACCCCAGACTTTGCAATAAATTGCTCCAAAACACGAGATAGTACAGATAGGTAATGGGAGTTGAGCGGAGATAGTTGAGTTGAGCAGATACAGATATCGGAGGTCTTACGAGGTACTTACCATGTATGTATCGCAACGAATACGACGGCTAGAATAATATATGCGTATTGATGCGCAGGGAAAGGTAATTCGAGAAGCGGCTAACAACAACTTGTCGATCAATTTGAAAACGGTAACATAGCAATATGCAATCTCTTGTAGTGAAAGAAAGGAGATAAAGGAGAGGGATAAAGATGCTCACACTTTAAAACAATTTCTACGTGGTGCTAATTCTACGAACTTCCTAGAAGATAGTAACTCAAGGTAACTGAAATAAGTAATAATAATTCGCGCCATAACCCAGAGGAGGATAACACAGCAACATCAACAACAAAAAGTACAAGAGGATCCTTGTTAGGGAGACTAAGTAAGGTTGTTCAGAGGGTACGGTCCCTCTAGGCAGATTGGGCACTGTGCTGATGTTCTCACATGCTCGCTCATATCTGTAAAACCAGGAATTGCCGCCATTCTTTGCGAAAAACAAACAGGTTCGCGGTTAATAATGAGTGAATGACTTTTAAAACTACAGACTGTAAGACAGTAAGAGTAATGGGATTACCTAAGTTTTAAGAAAAACATTAGGGCGGGTTTGATGGATGTTTTTATGGGTTTTTTGGATATACACCACTCTCGGACTGAGAATATGTAATACTCATAGCAAATATTGACGAAAACACTTTTATAAGGTAGAGACTGCAAGGAATGAACAAGTAAACGGTTGGAGTTAGCTAAAGAAGTATTGAATAAGTGTAAATTTGAGCGGAAGTAGTAAGTCGCCGTAGGTTGGCGCGCTCTAATGAGAAATGATACGGTAGAGTACGGCTACCGCCCTTTAAAGATCGTCTCCGGATTGCGTCACTTAGCAATCCTCCTACTTTCTCTTTGGCTTTGTCATTATGCCAATTCTTTTCCTTCCTCTACCATTACGAGGCTGGCAGACATCAGGCTTTGTTTATTTGTTTCGTTTTCTCAGTATCAGTGTAATACGGTAAACTTGTTAAAGGCTAATAATGTTGTAAAGAAAAAGGGTACTATTGTAGTTTCAGGTCTCCAGAGGTCGAGGAGAGGACGAAAAAAATCAATCCATACTTCATCTAGGGGATTATTTGAGGTGCTTCCTAATCACAAATCTGCCATCCATTTTTCGTATTACACTGGAGTTTGGGCGAAATCGGTGACTATGATCTTAGTAATCCGTACCTACCGCGACCTACCGTACTTCAGGGTAAAACGAAAAACGGATGTCAGATTCGTGATTAGCAAGCACCTCAAATAACTTCCCAAGACGAAGTTTGGACGAAATCGGTGGTTATGACCCTGGCAGCCGTAGTCACCAGTACTTGCCGTAACCTATCGGAATCGGCCGAAGTTTCAAAAACTGATGTCAGATGCGTGATCAGCACCCTAAATAACCGCGCGGGCGAAGTTTGGGCGCCTTTTTTGACCTCGCCTCAACATCTGGAGTCCTGAAAGTACAATATTGTCAGAAGAAATGGGAAAGCGACGTTCACCAATGAAAGAACACTACGAAATGAGGGTGAGGAGAAAATGCTTATTTGGCCAGATAATACCACTGCGAGTGCAAGTGTTGCTTATGTTATGCGTTATTTGTGTACCTTTATATTGAGCCTGACGAAATTATCGTCAGTTTCTTCTCCTTGGTGCTATATGAATGCGAGCCTTAATGTCACGTTCGAAGTTGGTTAAGCACTATTAGTTGTAAACGTTAGCCAGCCATATCAGATCGTATATTGGTCGAACCATGTTCTTGAGCGGCAGTCCTTCCAAGTCTTGTCAAATTTTCTGCATGAATAGTGATGCGAAGGGAGAGTCTACGCAATGTCGCGCAGATCAGAAAATGCGTAAACTAGTCGTAGGAACGGCCTATATCCATTCCCTTCTACCGCGACAAATTTATTCAGTGGAGCATGTTCATTGAAGCTTTTCAACTTTCTAAGAGTGGGAGGTTGTCTCTAATCATCAGGTCTACTTTGTCCTGGGAAGATGAAACCATACCTTGGTTTCAACCCCTATCCTTCGCTATCATATTTCGTTGCTCAGTTTTCTATTCTCTGAAGCAGTGATGTTTTTGACGCTGCATGTTCTTTGTGAATCTCCGTTTTTCGCGTTAATACAGCTGCTTCATCCTTCATCATAAACATGTTGACTAATTCTAGTCTATAATGGATCAATTCCAAGCACTCATTGAGCCCGGCCGCCAGTTCGCTAAAGACTCTATTCGATTGGTGAAGAGATGTACTAAGCCCGATAGGAAAGGTGTGTTCATTCTTCCTTACATTTTTTCTCATTTTCATAGTTCGCTGCAAGATGTTCCAAAATCTTACATCGTCTAAGTGTGTTCTGTAGCGCGTAAGGCAGCGGCTGCCGCGTACACCCGAATTAGTCCATCTTTCAATCCTTCCGCGACTAGCGATGCCTACCGCCCTTCTGGGGCCGGATTCATCGACAATTGAACCCGTGGGTATGCGGGGTATAAGGGGTAGAGATGAGAATCAGGTAGAGATAAGGTAAAGTCAGAGACGCAGGCTTCATCGTGGGTGTCTCTACAACCTATACCCGCGAGCTAGTCGTTGATGAATCCGGCTTGAAATCAGTGAATTACCTGGGATCGGCCTGTCCTTCCATAATTTCGCTTGGAACCCCTGCATTATAAGTTGTTAATGTTCCTATTATATTGTGCCACACGAGGTTTTTATGCTGAATGTTTTTATTCAGCAGGTCCTGACGTACCGTCGTTTTTAGAGACCCAAGTCCACCGCTAAGGACCGATGTTCGCCGTGTGCTTGATGACCAGCAGGGGCGAAAATCTGAACTTATCAGTGGTTCTAGGCCTTTGAAGACGACGGAACGGCGAAACTCAGACCTTGGTGCATAAAAGCGTCCACCTAAAGACCTCATGTGACACAATGTGACACTAGCAATAATTGGCTTTCCTATTATGTGACGACTGCAAGTTATGGACATATAGGCCGGTTGTAGGCTGGAATTGCCCTGATCTCGAATACCGAGCTTTTCACTTCTTGTTACTGTCACGCAATCACCTCCAGTGATTTCAGCATGAAAGTCTGGAAAAGCTTCATCTGTTGGACACTACTAAAAGAGGACATTTTGGACACGTTAAGTTCCACTCAAAAAAGGAAAGCTTCAGATTTTCTCGAGGCCTGTCAGCACACACCCGTGATACGGGATGGGCCGGTCGCTGATATCAGCATGGAGCCGGTTAAGCTGAAGACCTTATTAGTAATAATGTTCTAACACATTTGCTTAAGCCTGGAGCGGCTGGTAGAGAGGCTGTATGTTGTTACAGGATGTTTTGTTGCGATCAAAACTCTTGCGCCAGGCGGGACTCGAACCCGCATCTTTGCTTTCCGGGCAGCGATGTTCGCCTTACACCGCCTATATAGCCTCTCTACCAGCCGCTCCAGGCTTAGGCAAATGTGTTAGAACATTATTACTAGTAAGGTCTTCAGCTTGGGCGCGTGTAGCGCAGTCGGAGGAGGCGCGACTGTCGCGTGCACCCGATACCAGGTTGCTGGTTCGGATTTCCCGCCCAGGCCAACCAAGCCTTCCATCCCTCCGGGGTCGGTGAATTGGTACCAGATGTGTCTGGGAAGGATAAAGCGCTGACTGGTTCATCGGCTGGCCACCGCAAGTCATTGTATGGCCAAATACGCATTCAAATCGCCTCCACGACATCCCGTAGAAGTAGAATGCGCTGGCGCATCCCAGAAGGGATTGAGTAACGCCGCCCTTTATCCTTTATCCTTTTAAGGTCTTCAGCTTAATCGGCTCCATGCTGATATCAGCGACCGGCCCATCCCGTATGGCCCCGTTTATACTTCATCGCGGCGCGACGCGATGGCCACGCAATGAGGCCAAATTGATCGATCGCGTCGCACAATCAATATGGCCACTATACGTGGCGTCGCGTCGCCCCGCGACGAAGTATAAACGGGGCCTATCACGGGTGGGTGCTGACAGGCCTCGAGAATATCGCGGATGTTACGTGCGGTAAAACAGCGCCGGTGGTGTACGGCGAACATCGCTTCCCGGAAAGCAGAAGATGCTGGTTCGAGTCCCGCCTGACGCAAGAGTTTTGATCGCAACAAAACATCCTGTAACAACATAAGCCTCTCTACCAGCCGCACCAGGCTTAAGCAAATGTGTTAGAAAGCTTCAGAATTTGCGACGATTGGCCCAACTATCATGTTTTATTCTACTGAAGATGAAAAGCTGATCGATGATTGTATCCCGATTAATTACTTTCTTGATAAGGCTATTTCTGGATGCTGAAGAAAATCGCTAACAATTGTGATCAGGTGATGATTACTATTAGCTCAAAAGGATCAGTTCTAACTGTGGATGGGACCTACAGTGTTTTGTCTCAAGATTCTTCCCTTGTCTGCTTCCGAGGGCCACCGTTGCTCCTGATATGAGGGTTGAATGGCAGTTTCCAACAGGGCGTGGTACATAGGGGCGCAGTCACCATTTTAGGGTATCCTGTCCCAAAGAGATATATCTCTTCAAAATGTTTATCATTCCGATGCTGCTTTCGAGATTGGATTTGACAGGATTCTGTGTTTCTCAAAAGTCGTTATAGTTCAAATTTTCCTAATTAGACTGCTAGTCAGAACACTGCAGCTATTTCATTTGCGTGAAAAGCTGATTCTTCATCTTAAAATCGTTGCATTTGAACTCTCATAATATTGCTCCTAGTGATGCGCGGCATGAATATTAGCAGTAAACTACAATGCATTCCATCATTCTGGAGCCGGATTCATCAACGACTTACAGCAATTTAACGGAGAGAATACAGCCAAAATACCTGATAGCGCGGTTTATCAAGCGGTATAGTGAAATGCTTCACCATATCGCTTGATAAGCCGCGCTATTAGGCATTTTGGCTGTATTTTCTCCGTTAAATTGATGTAAGTCGTTGATGAATCCGGCCCCTGCTGAACACCTATACCTATTTGCTTTTAATGTACTATACGCTCAACTCCAAGCAATGATCGAGCGTTTTACATTACGACTTAAAGGACGATTCCTGTGGTCACTAGAAAGAACTATTAGAAGCTCGCGTGATGCCAAACATTAGAATTATCGTCAGAATGGATCGAAGAGGAATTTTCGATCGAAAATGATAGTGGAGAAGAACTTCTAGCACCTTTGTTTATCTTATGGGGTCTATCGAGGTCGCTACCACTCCTTGAAAGGCCGACAAATGCATGATCTCCATGTGGATGTTCGCAACACACTCGTCCGCAATTATTTTTATGCGCTTTTAATAAGGAATATATAGAG
This sequence comes from Heligmosomoides polygyrus bakeri, assembly GCA_947359475.1. Lineage (NCBI taxonomy): Eukaryota > Metazoa > Nematoda > Chromadorea > Rhabditida > Heligmosomidae > Heligmosomoides > Heligmosomoides polygyrus. The sequence continues at coordinate 83,395,824 of OX375868.1, read as the reverse complement.
GTCAACTTCAAAGTGGAGGTTGTGATTCTCCATCCATACATTGTCCCTATTACTGAGTTTAGCTGAGAGCCATCATATCTTGAGGATTAACCTCTTTCTCGTAGGGGATCATGAGGCGAAGCACTGCATGCGCCACGGAACAAGGATTTATCTTAGGAGTGTTACTTTTTGTTATATGACATTCTAAGTTGTCTTAACCGAACTTAAGTGCTAGCCTGCTTGGTACTTTCTGTGATACTCGTCAATGTCATCGGGGATGGAGGTATCCGTCGACCTACGAATCAGCCTTTTTTGAATGACCGAAGAGCGTAGCGTACCCCGACCGACGCATCAGTACGCCAAAAAGCACCAAGGGCTCAACATAGTTTTATCTTAGGGCCTGTTCATACTTCGAGCGGTAAAAGCGACAGGAGTGACTGGAGCGACTAGGGCGATGGACGTAGTGTGGTGTACGTAAATAATTACGTATTCCACACTACGTTCGTCGCGGACGGAGTGTGGAATAAGTCGTAGCTATTTACGTACACCACACTACGCCCGTCGCCCCAGTCGTTCTTGTCGCTCGAATTATGAACATGGCCTTAGCCTGTTGATTCACATGGGTTTCCAGTGAGCTTGATTATACACATCGCTTTTGTGATGTGAAGGAATGCTGGCGGGGTCATCTTTTTTGTCTTGTTTTGAATCTAGGAGAAACGTTCGTCTGTATTTGCGCTTCTTCATATGAATGACTTTATTACTATGTATTAATTAGAAGCGTTATTCCATCACAAAAGTAACCTGAAGGAAAGATAGATTTTATGTCGGAAGTGACTTCGATCTTCACCTTTGTATTAAAATGTTAGACAAGGCCGTCATTGTAGCTGCTGCAGGTGTTCAAGTTCTTATTTCCCAGTCCTGATCTAGGTAGGAGCGAATGGGGTGTGAGTTGGACGAAACGTAGGCCCTCGCTTGCAACCCGAATCAAGTCAAAATTCGAGTCTCGCTTAGGGCAGCCAACACCTGTCATATCGGTAGTTTGGTAACAGATGTGTTCCAGAAGGCGAAGACATTGGCTATCGGTTTGGCCGCCGAAAGTCGTAGTATGGGCTAGTTAGTCATTCAAATCGCATCCTAGAGGCTCAGAAAGTGTATGATGCCTTGCGGATCCCACAAGGATAATTACCATTTGCCACATATTGTTATGGTGCCTTATTTAGCCTACTCAATTTTGATTTGAAAGGTGTCTAATATGACGTGAACATTTTTTGCAAACCGTGATTTTTCTGAGTTTTCGAATTTGACGGCATTCGGAAAACGAGTTTTTTGCGTACTCAAATACGACTACATTCAAAAAATACGATTTTGTGAGTATTCCTGTTCAATTATATTCAAAAAATATATTTATTTGTTAGTATGAAGTTGCCATTCGTATTATAACTGTTGCATTTCAGAGTACCAAAAGATTGCTGTCGCAACGGCGATCGGATTCGCCATCATGGGTTTCATCGGATTCTTCGTCAAGCTGATTCATATCCCCATCAATAACATCATCGTCGGAGCCTAGGGAAGGGATCGTTTCAATGCGTAATTTGAACGGTTTTATCCATTAAGTTATTCACCGTGGATGGTTCCACTTAACATTTCGTACCGATCTTTTGTTGTGTGTCTGTGATTTGTGAAAACGTTTTCGATGACTCGTTGCAGATGTATTATAATAAAAAAGTATACCTTTTGAACCTCGCCTTCGACGTATGTCTGGTCTTCTCCACTTTACATTTCCCATAAATCTGTTGAAGCAGTCTGAATTTGGTTTTCTGCAGATATTGTATGATCACCCGGCGGAGTTTCTTGAGCAACAGCCCATTATTAATATCCCGAAGAATTCGGTCGGCTCAGCAATGGTGAAGCTGGTGATTCTGATCTCTGGAAAGCGTAAATCTGGGAAGGACTACTGCAGCGAAAAGCTGAAGGCGGCCTTGTCACCTCTACGGGTGTCCGTGTACGCTGTATCCCACAGCCTGAAGGCTATCTACGCCAACGACCATGGTAATTTTTCGAACGCTAAAGCTTCCACATTGGAGAGTAAGTGTAAGGGTTCCGATTTAACAGTTTTATTTGTACCAACGTCTCCTACTGATAGTCTGCTACTGATCCACACCATTTCTGAGTTCCGTTAAAAGCGATGTAACATCGGATATGGTTCGAGTCCTATGTGTCTCGTGCTTGAAGTCGTGACTCAGCATTCTGAACGGCAATACCGTAAAGTAGAACTAGGCATTTGAGTGCGTAGTTGCTGTGACATTCCATGTCGACCGGATTTGCGAACGGCAGGATTTGGCAGCCGCGTCATGGGGATCGACTGGCATCAGTCTCGGGCAATTAAACACCGAACATCCTGTTTCTGGGCGGTCTTGGCTTTACATAAACGCTCTAACAAACCCGACCTACACGGGGCACGGGAATCAAGGTGACGTCTAATATAATGACATGGTGGGTATTTCGCTTAATCACATCGCGAAGTCAACATTGCGAATGCCCTTGTGCCGAGCAAGTCGTGAGAAGACTAGATGCTTGATAGCTTTCGCCCAAGAAGAAGAAGGTCCGGCGTTGTGCTCCTCTGTTGGACTTTACTGTTGTGCCAACAACGTACGCCTCGGAAACCTGGGCATTGCGGAGTCAGGACGTGACCAGTGTATCGCAAGTAAGGATTGAGAGAGCCATTTGCGGAGGTGAGAGAAAGCCTCCAGAATTTCTAACTTTGTCGACGTTCGAGGATCAGGGGGGGGGGGGGCCATGATGTCGCAAAATAGATGGGCTAGATTTATTTATTTATTTATTCATTTATAGTACGTGGAATGGGTGCAACAGATGTGTAATTAATTTCGCCGGCACGCGCTGGAGGGTTCTTAGCGATTCGAATACATGATGTGTCACTCACCAGAATGTTTTTCGAGCATTGGTCAGATTTTTTACGAAAGCTATATTGAGATATTTAGTCTTCTTCGTTATCCTCGAGCGAGAAGAAGTGGTGTACTTCTGAAAATGATGGGAACCTATGGAGACGTTGCTGGCTCCTGCTCGACTAGAATGGGGGTCAGTGTGTGACAATAGACAATGCCTCCGCTAAGCTCCGAAGAACGCTGTCTTAATGGCCTTATCCATTCGCTTTGGACAAATGACAAGGCACTATACATTAGATCCGACGCTGATTTGGGTAATTCGGATCCGCCATTTTTTCAAACTCACTAGGGAAGGGTCGTATGTCTGACCGGGGGAAATGGGTAATACTGCGGTAATCTCCACCCTTCATATAGTGGAAAAACATGTTTCGTTTTTGCTGAATCCTTGAACCAAAAGAGTTACGGGCCCTCGAAGGCGGGGGTACAGTAGCGCACCGTCTGCACGTGCCCACGTGCATCATGCATGCGCGCGAGCTATTGTATGGGACGCGGCGAAATGTTCAGCCGCGAGTGGTCCGGTGGCTCAGCTTCAAAGATGCTAGACCAGTTGTTCGACTCCCATGGTATGCACTAATTCTGCATTTTTTCATAACCACTGCCTCCTTCACAAATTTGCTTCCTACACATCTCCTACACATTTATTTCACTCTAAATTGTCAAAAGGGCCAGATTCGTGATCAACACCCCATGACCTCGACAGCCCTATTCACCCGTACCTGCTCTAACCTACCGTAATCAGCCGAAATTTCAAAAACGAATGTCAGATTCGTGATCACCAGCCCAAATAACCCCCTAGGAGAAATCTGGGCAAAATCGGTGATTATGACCTCGACAGCCCTAGTCATCCGCACCTGTTGTAACCCGTACCTGCTATGAGGTCACTGTTTAGCATTCGCTGAAAAACACAATACGTTGTATAATCTAGAAACTGGGAAAAGTGAGTGAACCACAGCTCATAGTAGACCTTTACTTGAGAATTTAATGTGAAAGAAATGGGAAGGAAGTAAGCTGATTTAAACCACCATCAAGGCACTACTTTCACGACTCCAGAGGCCGAGGAAAGGTTGAAAATTTTTTGGCCCAAACCTCACCGAGGGGGGGGGGGGTATTTGGAGTGCTGATCACGAATCTGACATCCGTTTTTGAAATTTATGCCCATTAGAAGGCAGGTTACAGCAGGCACGGGAACTAGGGCTGTCGAGGTCATGGAGGGTTAATCACGAATCTGGGGGTGTTGATCACGAATCTGGCACTTTTGACAACTTAGGGTGAAATAAATGTGTAGAAAGCAAACTGGTGAAGGAGGCAGTGGTTGTGAAAAAATGCAAAAATAGTGCATAGCGCGGGAGTCGGACATCTGGTCTAGCACCTTCCCCACTTTCGAGGGCCCGTATCTCTTTTGCTTCAAGGACCTAGCAAAAACAAAACATGTTTTTCTACAATATGAAGGGGGAGATTCTCGTAGTACTATCCATTTCCCCCGTTCAGACCTACGCCTGAGGCCCTTCTCTGGTATTAAATGGATTATTCGGATAATGGCCTTTTTGAAAAGCCCGAATCATAGGATGACTCAGGTGATTTTCAATAGAACTGATTTTTGTATGATGAAGATAACTCACGTCTCTTCGCATTGCACATCGGATATCCGATTCAGATAGAATATCGGATTTCTGACTAAAGTTAGTCGTCAGAACCATTCGAAAATTCGTTCTTCACAGTTATCACTTGAAAATCACAGTTATCTGAGTCGTGCTAAGATCAGGGTTTCCCGAAATGCTATTATTCACACGATCCATTTATCCAGCGTTTGAAAAAATGACGAGTTCGAATTATCCTAATTGACATCGGATCGAATGTATACGAATTATCGAGCAATAATGATCCGAATTAATTATGTATCTCAAGTTTTTCGAACACGTCCTGTATCACCTGTTGTCCCGCTGATCATCGAGTAGATGGAGCGGGCGCGAGCAGCTCTCCATTCGTCCCTGTCGCGTGCCAGAGTGCTCCAATGGATCCTCTTCGTTCGATAGATACGATGAGTGTCATATCGTTTGTACATCGCATTCACTAAAAAATCCGACGAACGCGTTGGTGGGCGTATGATGTTCTTTTGACGTTATCGCCTAAGCCAGGCGGTTACGGCTCTCGTCCAGCGGGTGTCCGCGAAGCGCATTACGTGGTCTGCCACCTAATCTTCCACGACCTGAACCTGAGACGGCATCTCTGATAATCGAACGTCGACAAAAAGTCTATCCTCCATATTTTTAATACATGCTCAATCACATGTAGATAAAAACACGAAGGCATGAGACAAAACAAACACAAACAAGATGAGTATCAAGATGGACAAGAGATTAAAAAAGAGGACTAACAACTAGTGTTTCCCTTGCAGGTAGCGGTACACATCTCTTTTAAAAGCGGAGAAGGATTTAGACAGCTGCATTTGTTTGCACAATTTCACATAATCTGAGCCAACTCTAAATGCAAAAAACGACCTTCTAAGGAGTGTTTTAAGGTTGCCCGGGGTAGATGAGGCCACGAATTTGAAAATCTTACCTACTTTCAAGTCGACAACCCCATTAATAATTTTGTAAACTCTCAATAGATCGTTGCGCCTCCTCCTCAGATATAGACTACCCAAATTGGGCATCCAATTCCTTACTATTCCATGGGGTATACTGGTATATGTAAAACCAAGAGCTTGAATGAACACTTTTCTTGTAAAACTGTGTTGAACCTTCTCCAATCTCTCCACAATAGATTTTTTACTAGGAAAGAAAACGCAGGTTCCATATTCGAGAATAGGACGAACAAAAGTTTTGTACGCTTTGATTAACAGCGAAGGATCGTTGATATTAATAGCTTTGAATAAAGTCTTTGATCAGCTTTACCAGCAATTAGTTTGCAATGATCGCCGAAGCTCAACTTGGCGTCCAAGTAAGAGCCAAGATCTCTAATTTTTTCAATCTTCTTTAAAACTATACCCTTGATCTGGTAAGGGGTTTTGCAGTTGCGCTCCCCAAGATGGAAGACTTTAGTTTATTCAAACGAAAGTCCAACAATAAGTGATAAAAACTAGTGGGATAACATCAGCATACCGCAACGCAGGCAATAAAAACTTCCGAAGCACACCGCTGCTTCAGACTGGTTCCAGAATTCAGCTTGGTGAAGTTAGGTTACATGTACGCTATATAGCATGGAGGAAGAATATCTGGCGAAGAATATCTTTGGACTACTAAAGGCTAGGTAGATTCATACATAGTCCAAACACTGACTTTGTCATTGTAGTTAGACGTAATAGTAGTCATATATTGTCTAAATTGATGACGTTGAAATCGAAGCCTGATAAGGCGAATTACACTCTTCAGGTCTCGTTTACTCAGAACTGGTATCTGACGGACCCTATAAGGAGATACATCGTTCCAACATGATCAGATGGGGTGAAAGTATTCGCGATGCGCAGCCGGACTTCTTCTGCAGGTGAATCTGAAGAAACTCAATCAAATCTACTGCAAGTAATTTTGCTCTATTCAGCCATGACTTTTTTAGAGCCACAATTCCCTCATCGTGCACAGACGACGTCGTGATCATATCGGACTGCAGAAGACCGTCAGATATCGATTACTTTCGAAGCAACTATCAAACGATTACTGTACGCGTGTCAGCCAGCATTGAGGAACGAGAGCGACGGGGATTTGTGTTCGTCGAGGGCATCGACGACATGCCTTCAGAATGTGCTTTGGACAATTATCCACATGATATAGTGGTTGTTAATGACGACAGTTGTGATCCCGAGGAACAGCTTAAGCATGTCGTTGATAACGTGCAGAGGCTTCTGCGAGCCTCCTAGTTCCAGAGAATCGATCACTCCTTCCATGGGGTAGGATCACTTTGGACGGCTACTGTTCCCCGTTAACGCGAATTCTAGTTCTTCTTATGGCTATGATTTAACCCATTGATCTATGGAATCGAGGGAGAACACTACTGGAAAACCTAATAGAGCACACAGTGGATTTCTTTCCGCGATGATGGTCAAACACTATCTTTTTGTAGGCTAATTTGAAGTGTTGTCCTGGTATAGCGGCTTAGTTTCAAGTTTGCTGTCGGAGGGAGTAAAACGTCCCTCCTCACTAGGATAGATCCGAACGTCTTTAGGGTCTATGATGTCTCTTTTTGTTTGTTCTGATTTCTTTCTCTGCTTATTTGGTATCGTGTACAGGTTGCATTTGTTGTCACGTCCAACAAGTGATGTCTCTGAGCTTACCCTCCCCCCCCCCCCCAAGGAGCACAAGAGTGAAGTTCGTTTTTGCCATCGGCCACTGGATGGTCCAGAAACGGCAAAAAAACTTTTTCTTTTGCACGTGGGTTAACTTGGTGATCTCCATTCCTCTCAAACCCGATGTAAGTCTAAACGGGTTTACTAGGCCATATTTTTTGCCATTTTTGGACCACCCAGTGGCCCACAGCAGAAACGAACTTCATCACTGTGCACCTTGTTAAGCCCTGTTCATACTTCGCGACGGCAGCGACAAGAGCGACTGGAGCGACGAACGTGGTGTGGTGTACATAATTACTAACGTACTCCACACTGCGAGTATGAACAGATTTCGGCGGCGATCGTTCGGTTTTAATCGATTTGCATGTTTTGCACGGGCTATGTTGTTATCGTCGCAAGGTATGAACATACCCTTAAGCGCGCTGCAAGGCCATATAGGTCTTGATGAGAATCGTTGGGGTAATTTCGCAGACGTCCCTTGATTGTGACTCCACTCATTTTTGTTAATAAATGATCACTGTTGAACAAATCACATCTTGTAACAGGAAACACGCACTTTGGGGTGAATCAATTATGCGATCATTTTCCTTTGACAGTCAGCTTGCCCAGTTGGCTCCAGCAGCGTCAAGTTACCCTCACGTATCTAGAGGGTTGTCCTCACTCAACGGGCAAGGTGAGCCTCGTACAGGGCCTTCACGAAAAAGTGCCACCGTCGTGCTGATAAGCATACTATTGTTCCTTTGACGCCACAAAACCTCCAGTTGGTTATAGCTCTTTGATCGAAGGCTTCACGGATCTGCTATCTCTTTACGTCAACCTAGCACTCGACTGGCTCAATGGCCACCTACACATCCTGACAGGTGAAATGTGTACAGATTAACCAGCCGTCGCTGTAGACATCATCAGAAATCCTTTTCCAATGCTCTTGTAGATGAGGTGACGGTCACCTTGGTTTTAAAGCGAAGAAGCTCGGTGAGTGTTGCGGTTGCTCTTGCCCACTGCACTAGCTTCATGTAACTACTTGCACTTTTCATTATTTTTCACTATTATGTCATTTTCTGTGGCTTGTCCACAGAGCTCAAAATGTACTGCCGTATTTGATTCGTCATTAGACCACTTACTTGGGGATGCACCATGTGCGTCACGCCACGATAAGAGGTCATACACTTCTGCATAAATTTCTGAAGACGGCGACAATTTGTGGCCTTTTTGAGAAATAAATTTCACAAATAAGCAAGGAAAATACACATCTATCGCCTTGGGACGTACAGAAGCAGCACAGGGACTTCTCCGCGTGACACACTGGAGCATTCCTTTGGGAAGTGAACTGCCTCAAAGGATGAAAACCACAGTTTTACTCATTCTTAGGGTTTAAATGGAACTAATAGATTTGATAGGCATGGAAGGGTTTTTACGCCCGGAGAAACGTCTATCAACGTCTATGTTGACCGAGCCGGGCACCCACCAGCGCGTGTCTGACAACAACGCCAAGTTTATACTTATCTCATTGGGATGATCAAGTACGAAAAATTCTGAACACTTAGGTAGATGACTTCTTATCGCATTTTTCGTAAACAATATAGCTTGTATGTTAGCATTTGTGTACAATATGTACCTGAAAACTGACGTCGTTGCAAATACCGATAGTAAAACAGTTGTGAACATCTCAAACAACCACAATAAACGCCTTCCTACAATAGTATTAACAAAAAACATATGAATACCTATAGAAACATGGTCATCCGAAAGTGAGTACATGCCCAGTGTTAGTAAATATGTATATATGTGTGTGCCTAATAACAAAACAGCGCCTATAAAGCGTACAACAACAGATGAAGAAGAACCAACTACCTTTTTACAACGCCGTGGTTCAGCATTTGCGTGAATTGAGTAGGGTCTGTGAACGGCATGAAGATGTCGTCAAGAAAAGAGTCGTCATCGCTGCCGTTGTCCGCAGTGGCGTTCAGACTTTGCGTGCGGGCCATTTTACATCTCTTCGGATCACCTTAAAATTAGGATGAGTACGATAACAACACGAGCGAGGCGTATAACTAAGCGGTGTACCTCCATTCGTAGTCGGACTGTCGTTCATGGTACGATATCGCTTGAGTGATGTGCTAAATACGGTAGATTTAAAGGAGGCCAATTAACAATGTGGGTCACGATGTTGAGATATAATATTCATATCAAGCCACTCCAAGAATGGTAACGCAGACATCTCTCAGGCTAACGTTTCGGCGAGAACGCCGAAACGTTAGCCTGAGAGCTGTCTGTGTTACCAATCCTTAAAGGGTCAGCTCGTCTGCAACCGTTTGTGCGATTGCATATGCACTACACCATCGTGCACAATTTGTCCCTAGGGAGATTGTATGCTTGCGGGTATTGTGCATCTCATTAAGTGCCTCGCATGTGAGGAGTATATTGGGGAAACCTTCCGGCCGTTATGTGTCAGGATAAAAGAGCACCTTGACGGGCCAAAAAGATCCAACGCCGCCACCCCCTGGGCGACCACAGGGCGCGATCGCACGCAAACAGCTGTTTTGGGGTCGCAGTCACCATCCTGGCGCCTGAACCCGACATGAACTCGTCGCAGCGAACCCTAGAAGCGCTTTGGATTGCGGCCAGGTCACCTGGAATCAATAGGAAGGATGAGTGTGAAGCAGTGACGCAGGAGCTGGTATCATTCGTCGACATTTGCGGGTTTTGCCCTACGGAGTCATGACCCTAGAGGTCTCCTAGGCGGGTAGTCCCTAGGGCTTTAACTTCAGTCACCATCGTCCAACTTCCAGCTGCGGGTGCCCGGTGGACGTCACTAGTCCACTTGCTAAAAGTTAGCCACCCTCGTTTCTATTCACCGTTTCTTTGGTCTAGTGTCTCCTCAAACGATTTCCGTAAAATGAAATGGCGTTTGGGGCAGTGGTGCACATTTAACGGTTAACGATTTAACAAATTATCGGCATTTTTCGGTAAAATCTGGCTTAACGACTTAACGGAAATTTTTACGAATTTAACGGAATTTTTAACGGACATTTCTCACAGTGAGCTTATTACATTCACCCTCAGTATTCTCTAATGTTTCAGGTCTCGTCCTCCCGATTAGGTGTGTTCCTGGAAAACTATTGAAATAAGCAAGAATATTTTGATGTTTTTATCAATTCAATTCATTTTGAATTTTTAGAAATAATACATTTGGGGGCACGTGTAGCGCAGTCGGAGGAGGTGCTGGCTGTCGCGTGCACCCTATACAAGGTTGCTGGTCCTTCTTCGGGATTTCCGCCCAGCCCAACCAAGCCTTCGATCCCTCTGGGGTCGGTGAATTGGTAACGAACTTGCATGGGAAGGATAGAACGCTGATTTCTTCATCGGCTGGCCACCGCAAGCCATTGTCTCCAACTGATCCTGTAGAAGTAGAATGAGCGGCGTATCCCAAAAGGGATTGAGTATTGCCATCCTTTATCCTTATCCTTTAATGTACTTTGGAGCTAGAAATTTCTTCGCCGAGTCGCCAAGCAGGTCAACGAATTCACGAAGATACTGGTCTAACCTCGTAAGGTATGCCTATTCTCACCTGGCGCTGCTCATCTCAAAATACTTTTGCCCACTTGGAGCAGCCGAGACTGAGCGAATGCTTTCGGCCGCTGGACGTATTCGAAGTATTTTACGCTATTTTACAAAAACGCTAATAACAAAAACTTGGAAAGCTACCTTTCCTGAACGTTAACACGAAGACGGCGTGTCACACCTTCTCGGCAGTGTGGGACCGTGTGACACGACGTCGTATCACTGTCCCGGCGTTGCAAAAATATGACTGGTCCCACGCACCAGGCACTCGAAAATTGTGCGTTCGTCAACGTGTTAACAATCCACTGATAGGGGTTTTTACTGTACTTTTATTAATTCCTTCTGTACATAATGGGCTGGTGCCTGCACGGAGATTGCACATCTTCGTAGAACAGTCTAACAAAAGAACTAGGAAAGGGTGGAACTCCGGGTACCTGCCCGATCGCACATTTCAAGATGCCTTACCGATGATCATCTTGCCTTGAATGGTAATTCCATAGTTGTTCTTATTCTATACCATGTAGATAATTTGTTGCTGAAGGCTTGTTTATTTTTCTGTTTGTTGATGTTGATTTGTTTATTTTACGTTGCAGTGTTACACTCCATTCCTTGAACGTTAGCTGTTGACCTCTTGAAGTTGAAACGTATAAGGTTTTCCATATTTTTTTCAGTTGAAATAATGGTTTGCAGCTAAATGTATTTTTTAACGAAATTTAACGATTTACCGGAAAGTTAACGAAAATTTTCCGTCAAAAAATTTCGTTAAGAAAATTTAACGCCCAGAATTTTGTGTGCACCCCTGGTTTGGGGGGATGGTTTCTCAGATTGACTTCGTCTCATTCCAGGCTCTGAAGAAGGCGAGAACGCCGAAACGTTAGCCTGAGAGCTGCCTGTGTTACCAATCTTGGAGGGGCTTGAGATAAATATTATTTCTCAACATCGTGGATTACTATGCCAAGATTTATCGAGAACCGAAGGTGGAGTAACAATGTAGGTCTTTCACTACTCAAACAAAGAACACCAAAGGGTGAAAATCATCCAAATTCTATAGAAATTGCGCCTTACTACCGGCGTTGAAGCAGATAACCTTATGATAGTTATGAGCGTGGAGTACAAAAATGTTCAGTATCGAGTTCTCCTACAGTGTAGTGGTCCATCATACCATGGACTCACCCCCCCCCCCCATGTGCAGTGGTCCACCATATATCTCTTCAGTTACATTTAAGTAAACGGTGAGCCACTATATTTTACCCCTAAACATTTTCGCTCTGAATAAAGATGAATAAGCAATTGAGAGAACCGAAATTTTGTTTTGCACAGTGGATTATATGAAATAAAGGTTTATTTTCCTTTACTTGTAACACGTCTGGTTTTGTTGGTTTACTTTTTAAGATCGAACTAATAAGTGAGCAAAATAAAAAGAAGAAAGGAAACGGTAACGAGTAGAAGATGCTTACGCAGTCACGGTTTTCGGTCTCTTGGGAGTGCTAGTAGCGAATGTTGTTGGAACTTGTTGGGAGCGAACTAATGAAGGAGTGATGACGACTTCTCTGAAAATTGTCTGGATTCACAAGAAGTCTATAAACGGTCACGACTGGGTTAATCGATTGCAGCGATCAAGAAATAGGCAAGATAGCATTCTTCATTCATATTCAACTGAAAACTTCCACATTAATGTGCTTTCAGTTCTCGCATGGGACCCGTACACATGTATGGCCAGAAATCGTGCTTCCGAAGGTCGTGAGAGATGGTTGATCATCGAAAGGGTAGAGGATTGCTTGCTTTAACACCGAACAAACTGCATATAACTGGGTTTGAGAGGTAATGTCACGTCAATGATGCACAGTGCGCTAGAGCGATGCCTTCTGAGGTATAATGGGCAAGCTCAAAAAGAAGCGGAACCTCGTAGCTTAGTCATGAGGAGAACGTCTCATCTTCGTGACCCAGAGGAATACGTGTGGAAGACTAAATAGCAATAGTCCGTTTACATCGCGAGGAGGGGCAACACAACCGATAGACTAAGAAGACTGCAGCGGATTCTGAGGGGTATCTACCACTAAATAATTGAGTTAGTTGCCCACGCTGTAGATGATGAGGCGTATCTCATGCAGGTTAGAAAGCGTCGCTTGTTGCGCGACGTTTGGGATCCAGAAGGCGGGTCCCCTACGTCGCGCAACAAGCGTCTGGAGTCAGAAGAGGTGACACCGTCGTCGTACGACGAGCGGCCGCATTCAGAATTCAACATGGGATGCTGCTGCAGCCGAGGAAGCGCAGCCTCCTCGTGCTTGACATAGCTGCATCTGCGGGCGTTTCTGAGCGTCCTGATCCCGTATACTCGTCACCAACTTCTGCCGTGAGCATGGGAGGACCAACAAAGGGTGGTGGAGAAGGGAAGTAAGGGAGACCTCTAGGGTGGACGAGGAGAGCTACCAGGAAGGAAAGGAACAACCTGGAGGAAGGAGCAGGGGAGGGGGGGGGGGGGGAAGCAGCAAGAAGAGACCAGTAAGGGGTCAATAGTGGAAACAACGAAGTGGGCCAGGAGTTGGGACTAGGAACGTGGGGGAGGGAAGGGGGGTGGGGGGGGGGGGGGAGCACCAGTAAAGGCGGCACAGCAATTATAATTGATCCAGTAAGAAGAAACGAGTGAGCGGGAACCTCGCGTCCGGATTCGGGAGGCGAGGCAACGATATCTGGAAACACAAGCTGTTGGGCATGAGAACGGTTGCGAAAGAGCCATCAGCTGACAAGATGCGCGAAGCTCGCTTGCGATGGTACGGCCACGTTCTGCGTGGAAAGGAAGACAGCGTCCATAAGATAGGGCTTAACTTCGAGGTAATAGGAAAGAGGCCTTAGCTTCGGAGTAATAGGAAAGCGGCCTAGAGGGCGCCCGAAGCAGCGCTGGGCTGATACGTCACATACGGACTTGAAAGTAGCTGATGTCCACCCTGATCTGGCGCTGGATCGGGAAAGGTGGCGTCATGACACCACCTTTCCCGATGGTGGGAATAACGGACACCGCCACGAAGCGGGACAAACGCTGAAGAAGAAGAAGAAGATCAGCTTTCGCACTACTTGATAGTCGACGGCATAACCCCTCTTTGCACAGAAGCACAGAAGAAAACAGCTTAACGCAAGGCGGTAAATAAATATGACCACACCTCGTTTTTCCCACTGTTCTTGTGGAAGAGGAAATTGGTGTGAAACTCGGCGAAGGCTGCAGAGTCGGTCGAAGTGGTGTCCTTCGAGTAACCTAAGAATGATAAAATCCTATAGGAAGTTGAAAAACCTTCCCTTTAGTGGGAATAATGACAGGCTAATTATACCTCATTCTCCCTGTTATCATTTTCTTTGACATCACCTTCACTGCGTAAACGCTGTCGCAATTTTGCTAAAGAACTAGGGTCGATAAGCTGCGTTTGAGTAAAAACGACAACGGACAAAGAATTTAGCGAAAAGTACCTAACGACGCCCTGCCTAGAGCAAGTCCTTCCTCCATTGTCATGCTAACTTGAGAAGATGAGGGCTTTTTCCCATTCCCTTCAAGCTGGTCCAACTGCCCACGCTTCCTCCGCAGCAACGATTTCACGGCTGGATTTCTTCGGTGCGGAGTAGTCTGAAGTAGTCTGAATATCAAAATGACACTGCGGTCAGAAATACGATCAGTACTATAGCGCCTGCATTGTAAGGCTCTTTGAATTATCAAACTACAGGCTCCAATGACACCTACAAATCGGTCTGAAAGGATTTAGCTTTCTTTCAAAACGTTTTTTTCTGTCAAAACAAAAGCACACAACTCGCACTGACCCAACCCGGGAAAGCATTTCAAGCTCGGTTTCTATAAATCTCGGCATGACCTTCATAATCACAGAAATTGGTTACTAATACTCACCAGAATGGCACATGTTCCTTACCAGTCTGGCTTCAGCGACCTTCTAAGGACACAACCTCAGGAGCTACAGATCTAAGGGAAGTGTTTTCCAGACCAATTTCTTCGCAACGGGAATCCAAAGCTGTTTGTTGCCCTTCTCCATCAAGCTCTTCTATTATAATAATTACTTTTTAGCGCACATATAAGACTTATAGAACGACATTTAGATAGCTTGAAAGCCGGATGTTCATAGACAACAATGAAGACCTCCCAAGGGAAGGAACTGCAGCAGAAAAATTCATAGTTGTTAATATTTGCAGGGAAGCGACGTGGATGCCCACTAAGTAGTGTTGAAACCCATATAGCACTAAGAAAGGCCAAACCTACCGAACTTGCTGCCGTAGGTGTTTCATCTTTGAACAAATCGTACGCCGATCCGTCGTTTTCAAGTGGTGTAATAACTTCCGCTGGAGTGTCTGGACACCAAAGACTGTCGAAGTCAGATGTGGATGGAGTATCTATATAAAAAAAAAAAACATATTAGTTCATTGAAGAATAATAGAAAGTAGACACTAGACATTGGATCCGACACCGATTTTCCGGATAATCGGATGATTCGGATGGGCCATTTTTTCAAACCCCGGATCTTCGGATGATTCAGATGAGGGCAATTTCGAAAACCCCGGATCTTCGGATGATTCAGATGAGGGCAATTTTAGAAACCCCGGATCTTCGGATGATTCAGATAACGCCATTTTCGGCCGAGCCGGATTTCGGATATCCGATTCGGATACAACCGGATAAGTGATATAATAGGGGCACGCAACCTCCTAAAAACGGAACACATCAGTAACTCCGCGTTTATTTCCTTGACCAATTGAAGTCACGAGCGCGCAAAGCAGCTTGGAGCGCCTCACCTTGAATTAAGTGTTTATATGCCCTGGTAGCAAGGCACATGAATGCCCAGTTACATTATATCTGGCCTAGCTTAGTTCACCAATGGAGTGGAACACACCAGCGCTACGTAAAAGATGTCGTATTTGGCTGCCATATGCGGGGAGCCCTCCGCAGAGCTATTTTGCGCTTCCAGAACAAACAAAAAACAGCTTTAAGACCCCAAAGAGCCAATACCAACTCAATAGTGAGTTGGGGATGCACAGCGAAGTCTTGCAAGGACAATAATGAAACGATTCCGAAACGCCCCACATGAAATTTCTCGTGCTCTGAAAAGGGAAGGGTCTGAAGCGTATGTCTGAACGGAGAGAGCGAGTCATCCCACCATATATAGGAATAATCGCCACTCTTCAATTAGTATAAAAATGCGTTTCTTTTTTCGATAAGCCCGAGGAGTAGAGGATCCCTGAAGTTACAGTGGAATCGGCGCCTCACGAGTTCGGGAGTCTTGTACGCCCGCAATGCCGCCGCCGGGAAGCGGCTCTTAGCGCAGTAGATAGCGACGTTGCTCCATGAGAGGGAGGTAGAGGGTTCTTTTCTGCGCTGCTGCATCTCTGCATTTCAACCTATTGTTTGATTTGAGCGATTCTGACATCTGCACCATTTTAGATGTTTGCTGTGCAGTGTTTCCAAATGTATGCCGTGAGAGCAACTGTGTTGCCACTTGTTTATTACTGACCGGTTTTTTAACCAAAACTCAATTGGAAAGCTGTTCAACATAACGATGTATGAACGTTTAACATCAGTGATACACAGACACAAAGTGCATGGAACATAAGCACTGGTCACAATACGAGCAGCGCATAAAGGCTACTGGCTCCTCACAGTTTGCTTCCATATATGGACAAATGAGATCGGCTCCATAGGCGGGTTTTCCAGATGACAGGCAAAGATGAGAGAAAGAGTGTATTGATGCCGTTTAGGTCAAATTCCGGGATCCACAGACTTTCTCGTTTTAACCACATGTGACGTCACATCATGGTCTCCTTTGAAAATCCGAGCAGGATGGTTTTACCCGAGGTCATTGGCCGATGTATGGAAACAGACTGAGAGGAGCCTGCAGCATTTATACCCTGCCCATTGTGTCCAGTGCTGCTTTATGCACGTTGTACCTGTGTACCACTGGTGTTGAATATTTATGCAGTATCATGTTGAGTACCACAGCATACAGCTGGAAAGTGCGCAGAAAACATCTGAAAATGGTATAGACGCCAGAATCCCTCAAATCTCAACCAATCATTCAAAAAGCAGGAATGCAGCAGCGCATGAGGATCGAACCCCGACCTTCCCCATGAAGCATCGTCACTACCCATTGCGCTCCGAGCTGCTTGCCGGCAGAGGCATCGCAGTCGTACAAGAACCCAAATTCGTGATGCGCCGTTCAATTGTAACTTCAAGAACCCCCACTCCTTGGGTTTAACGACTTGGCAAAAATGAAACACATTTTATGCTAATTGAGGCGTGGCGATTATTCTTATTTAATAGGATGACTCCCTCTCCCCGTTCAGATATACGCTATCAGACCCTTCCCTTGTGAGAGAATTCCCGCCAAATGATTGCAAATGTGCCCGAAAAAGTCAGGTTATCAATGGCGCAGAATTTGCCAGCAAGACGCGCTAACCTCCTATTATCCGATTTTTATCCGATTTTATCCGAATCATTGCGTTTTTCAAAACCTCGGATCTTCGGATGATTCAGATGAGGGCAATTTTGAAAACCCCGGATCTTCGGATGATTCAGATGAGGACAATTTTAGAAACCCCGGATCTTCGGATGATTCAGATGAGGGCAATTTTCGACCGAGCCGGATTTCGGATAATCCGAAACCGGATAAATCCGGCCGGATATCCGAAAATGCATGATTCAGATCCCATGTCTAGTAGACACCAACCAGCTTATTGGAGGTCCGCCAACTATACTGGTGTAAGGGACGAAGGAGGAATCGGTGTGGTGAGTCCCGTTTTGACATTTTACCCCCGTGTTGCCTCTCTCTTTGCTGGCCGTATCTTTCGAAACGTCGCGGCCCCTTGCCCTTCCTTGTTTCAGGCACGGACTTGAGGAGGACGGACCTATATAAGCGAGGACAAAGGACTCGCGAGGAACTGCCACCCGGACGGTTGAGGGACGCGCGACTGCACCCAGGGACCCGGCCAGCCCTTCAACGCGGTGCTTCGGCTCGTTCCGCCGACCACGCCGGCATTCGTCCCCACTCCGGTGCCCAGTGATCTCCCGTTATGTATTGTCGACATGTTTTCTCTTGTGCCGAGTCATGTTCCGGCTTGTCGTTCCGTGCTTTGTGGATTATCGCAGATAAATATGCGAGATGAATTGATTTCGGGTCATGACCAGAGGCTGGATAACCAAGATTATTACTGGTAGCAGCGAGTGCGGTCTCAGGATAGGCCGCGATCCCCGATCTCGGGGTGTAGTAGAGCCTCTTTGGGGATGAGCAATCGGCCCAAAGGGATGACCGGTTTAAGCCTCGACCGGGGGGCAGGTGAATTTAGGAGGGATAGCCAGGTTAGGCGGATGGGGAATTCTGCGCAGCTCCTTTCGCCTTCTACGCCTCCTCTCCCTCCTTCCTTCACTGCCTCAGTAGTCAGTGTTTTGGAGCGCTGCTTGTGGAGTGCCGGAACGCATTTATGGAAAGAAAAATCCACTGTTTGGATGTCCTAAAGAGGAATCCACGCTGCTCCCTACGGGAACTTGTCGGGGACCTGGAGCTACATACACTGCCTAAAATAAATATGAAGTCTGATGCTAGTTATATTAGGACTACGACGGAATCGCCTCGCATCCAAATGAAATACCGTAATTAGGCCGCGGTGGACGTGGAGAGTACTGACAACCGCTGCATCTGACAGCTGGGTTCAGTGCCCATTATGTGTCTAGTAGCGCCTAGAAAATGACACAAAGACGGGGTTCACGTGGCTCCCTTGCGCAATTCAGACCGTAGGGCGTCCAAACTGTCTGGTGAATATGCGGCCACACGAAGGGACGTGCTACGGAGAACATCCTTATAGCCGAGTGCCTCATCGAGCCCACCCAGCGGCATGCTCGCGGACTTCGTTAAGTACCTCCCCGCGAACGCTATCAAACGATCACCCGCGGGATACACTCGGTCCTGTAGCACACCGCCTCGCGAACAGACGGCATCGTACGCCTCCAATCGCCACCAGAGCCGCTCATTCACTGTATTGCACGGCCGCTGTCTAGGCTACAGTCTTCGCTGTTTTCACGGGTAGGTCTTTGTCTGCGGACACATTTGAACTTTTCCGTCGTGTTTGCGCCAATCTTCCCGAATTGCCAGCAGCGGAGCCCCGTTTCTCAGACCTCTTTTTGCATGTTTTCGCTCCTGCCGTCCAGAAAGTTCACTTCCTCCCCGCGTGCCCTTTTTTGTCTACCGTACGCATGAGTAAGACATCGTTCTTTGTCTGCACAAAAAGCCCTCCACCATTCGCCGTTCCGAAGCAAAACATGTTATCCCAGGCCAGCTTGCACCTGTCTCGTACTTCCCCCCTATAAAAGTAGTCTAGGACTCAAAGCATACATTGCAGACGTCCATCGTCTCTCGCGCCCTTACCATTAAGCGTTCCAGGTCAACCCCTTCGCAGCGATCACCCAACGACCCTAAGCTTCCCACTATCGACGAGGTACGTTCACCTTCAGCTAAAAAGGAGCGAGTTTTGGAGTGTAAAAGTGAGAGTGAGATGTTGCCCATACAAGGCGACGCTGTAGCAGCGTTTCCTAGCGGCCTGACCTTCGGGCAGCTCGCGCCAAAAACCTTGAAACCATTTTCCGGAGCGGATGGTCGCGATTTCGAAACCTGGTTCCGCAGTTTCGAAGATGCCGTAAGAATGGTCAACCCGCCATTACCGGACCAGCTCAAGACCAACACCCTGGTGGGGTATCTGGAAGGCGAAGCTCGCGATCTAGTGGACGAGATGTCGGAGGAAAGCAAGAACGATTTCGACAGCATTGTAGAACGCATGCGTAGTCATTTTGAATCTCCACATTTTCGGAGTTTAGCTCGCCAGCAGCTATGCGATTGCAGGCAAAGTCAAACAGAGGGCGCGCGTGCTTTTGCTGAGAGACTCAAGCATATTGTAAAGAAGGTAACTCGGGGACAAACCAGGCTTGCCCAAAACGAAAGATTGTTGGACGAGTTCGTGGATCGCTTAAAACCCAGCCTGCGTTTCCATGTGAAGGCGGCAAACCCTGCCACCTTTGATGAGGCAGTAATAAAAGCCATTACGTACGAGTCGCTTCTCGCGGATGCGGCTAATAGCATGAGTATTTTTCCAGGTTCTCAACCTCATTTACCACCAGTTAATGTCATTAGCACCTCAAGAGTCGACGCCGGTAGAACTCCCAGATCTAATCAAAGGCGCGGTGGCTTTGGTAATAGTTTTTCACTTAGCAATAATAATTCTAATTCTTATTCTCGTTTCAGTCGTCGAGTAAATGAACGTGCCCCCAATTCTGACGTAACATGTTTCCGATGCGGCAGAATGGGACACATTCAGACATTTTGCCGCTATACCCTCCCCCCTGCCAATTTAGCTCCTCCAAGGCCATTTTATCGTAGCAACAGCTGGCGCCCTAACGCAGCGCCATTTAGCCAAGCCAGAAATCCACAGTTGCGCAATAATCAGTACGGCGATGCGCGCAACGCGATCCCCCAGCGGGAGCGCAGATTAGAAACGAATCCGAGGACTAGCAACAGCCGTACTACTTCGAACGTTTTGGCACTCGAATCATATGGTAACAGTACGCCCATTGTTCATCAAGAGCCGCTCACTAACGAGCAGAAAGATGCTCACATAGCCGCCTTAATTGAAAGAAATAACGCGTTAGCGGACTTAGCGTTCGCAACCCGTAACCTAAACATTCACGCTGAGGAGGAAGAGGAACGTCCGTCACGTAGTCGGTCGCTCCCTTCCTCATCCTCTAGTTGGCCCTATATTTGCATGTTAGCTTTAACGGTTCTTTCTCAGGTTTCCAGTGCGCAAATTTCTCCACCCCTTCTATGCTCTAATAAAGCTCCAGTAAGCTATTGGAAAGTGCCCTCTGACATTAACTGCACAGGAATTCTTCCGTCCTGGACTGCGGCAGCAGCTCCTCTTAAAGTGAAAGTCTACCGCCCAAATACGATTCGGTATAAGAGCCCAGCACATGTCTGTCGTATAGTCAAGCAAGCAGCCATATTTTCTGTAAACTTTTTCGACGCCCGCACGCAGAAAATTACTACGCAGGAGCAAACGGTCTCCGCAGACACTTGCAAACACATGGTATCCCATAGAACATGTGCGCATGGCGACCTTATTGCGGTTGGAATCGTCTTCAAAACGTTGAATACATTGGAAATTAATTGGCCATCAGCTCCTTTCCATTGCTGCTCTGATTATACTACGTCGGTATCTAATTGCGTTGTTTTCCAGGCAACGGTATACGCCTACCACGGCTCAACATCAATGGAAAGTTCCATCGGACCCTTGAATGGATGCTTATACAAGGACGGGCAATGTTCGATGGCCTCTGGAGCTGCGGTCATATGGACGCCCGACTCGCAGGAGACTTGCCAGTATGTTTACGTTAGTTCGATGAAGGGTACGCTCGCCGACAGGGTGTGGCTCAGTGATTCTGAAGAATTTGCTCTATCGTTCGCACTCTCATCTCCGCCAGTTTCCGATTGTGGTCACTCTCTTATTCCTACCGATCAAGGTTATGCTATTGAATCTTTTCCGTATCCTCGTCCCAAACGGCAAGCGGGCGTCTCAGTGAGGCAGAAGGTGGGACTTGCAACCACAAACCAGTTAGCCGCGCAGCTCTTAGCTGTCGAAGATAACATGCAGCTTTCTTTAGGCGCCTCGTTTCACCATGCCATTGCCGCCCTCTGCAAGTCCGTAAATTCCTTAAGCGCGTCTCTGGTCTCTTCCATTTCTGCAAATCCAACTTTGGCCATGCGTAATATTCTACAACGCACCGATATTGAAGCAAAATATCTTGGTGGTAATATCGTGCGCACAAAGGCCTGTGCAAGCCTTTCACCGTCCATGTACGCACTCACCACGTTTAATTCTTCTTGTTTTTCTCTTCCATCTATTTCAATATTTCTTCCGGACAAATCTCGCTGGAATACCTTTATCGACCCTTTAACTAATATTATCACACATGAGGCGGTTCCAATTCCATGTTCTAACGATAATTTCTTTGAATTCGCCTTTAACAATACCGTGACAAAATTCTTCCCGTTGACCGGCGTTTATGAATCTGTCCCACGGGATAGAGTTACCGTACTCCATAATTCCTTTAATCGCCCTCCCAGTGAACTTCGTCCACCCCTTGCTCTCTTTCATAACCTTGTAATCACTAACATTAGCGAATTCGTACCGGAGCAGCAGTTTACGGAACTTTGGTCAGCATTCGAAGGCAACGAAATGGCTCTTAAGGCGCACATTGCGGCTACCACGCAGGATAACGCCTACTCAACCCCTGACGGTTTTCCTTCACTTATTTCTCCTTTCAATACATTCTCATATGTCGCATCACTCCTTTATAAACCCTGGGTCATTGCATGTTGTTCTTTTGTGACTCTTAACATTTTGTTGCGGCTGATCATCCTTTATGCCTCTTTTCAAAGCCCGGGTGCCCTTTTTCAACTTGTGGCTAACTTAGGCAGGCCAAGGAAGCGTGGCCTGCAACGCGCCGACCAATCGCAAACGGGATACAGTACCCCACCCCAGGAATCTATGGAACTCCAGCCACGGTCCTCATTCCCACGTGTTTACACGCTCTCTCTTGCCGATCACTCTATGTCTGCTCATATCCGCATTACCGTCAACGGAGTTAGCGTGTCAGCTTTAGTTGACACCGGCTCCAGTATCACGTTAGCAGCCCAGGATCTCTGCTCAGCTCTCGGTATTTTCCATCTCGATCCTCCTATTTCTCTACAAGCAGTAGGTATGGCTGGCACCCAAGTTCCTATGGCCGGATCTAAAGTAGTAAGAATGAAAATTGCAAACATTGAGTTGACTCCTGTCGTTCACTTTACAAAAGGTCTATGTGTTCCTAATATCAACTCCGCTTATGAAGTAATAATAGGAAATGACGTACTTTCATTACTACCGAAAATGATTATGGACTTTAAGGCGAAAACGGTTTCTTTCGGCTCTGTAACGCTGCCTCTAGGACAAATATATTCCTCCTCTAACTACTCAAGGGACGATGACCTTCCCGTGCGCGTTAGCGACACGTTACAAATTCCTCCTAACTCGGAGCAAATCGTCTCGTGTGTTGTGCAAAATGTAAGCCCTGACAAAGATTTAGTCTTGGTTTCGCAGTCAGCACAATTATCTCAGAGGGACCTCATTGTAGCTCCCGCAATAATCAATTCATCCAATCCACGATTGCTGGTGAGTAACCCGACTAACCAGCCGCAAACTTTATACGCGGGCTCTCGCATTGCGAACGCGTCGGAGGTCCGTGAGGACAAAGCCACTGGTAGAAGTGCAGGGTCGCTACCGGCGCATACTCCCGTAGCTTGCGTCACTGAAATGAATGAAACAGACCCAACCTACGTAGTCAACCTGGATAATTGCGACCTCAATAATGAGCAACGCAGTCAGCTACGCGCGCTTCTCGATGAATATCCCGATGTATTTTCGCGTCACCAATACGATATCGGCAGTTGCACCGCTGGCAAGGTACATATCTATACCACTAACGACCCCCCTAGTAAGGTTCGTCCTTACCGTGTCCCCGCCAAATATCGCGAGAAAATTCAAAAACACATAAATATGCTCCTTAAAGCAGGTGTTATGAAGGAATCGCACACCCACTGGGTTCATAATTTGGTCGTAGTTCGGAAGAAGGACAACTCACTCAGAGTTTGTTTAGATATGAGACGCCCAATTAATGAAGTGACCTGAAACCCTGCCGGACCCGTACCCTATTCCACGCATAGATGATGTCCTAGAAAAAATAGGTGGCAATAGATTCTACACGACACTAGACCTCGCTAGTGGATATCTTCAGCTTCCCCTAGACGAAGAAAGTAGCTACAAATGTGGAGTTATCACGGAAAATAAAATCTACCAAATGACACATCTCCCCTTTGGTTTAAAATCCGCGGGTAGCTACTTTGCTCGCATAATGGCCAAGGTCCTTGGTGGTCTAGAGGGTAACGTCCTCACGTATATTGACGATATTTTAATATACAACAAGGATTTCAGCAGTCACCTTCAGTCTATTGAAAAAGTTCTTATGCGACTACGGCAGTTTAACCTAAAAGCTTCCCCTAAAAAGTGTGTTTTTGCAAGACAGCAAATCACTTTTCTGGGTCATGTCATCAGTAAAGACAGCTACTCACCAGCCGAAGCCAATACGAAATCAGTACGGGAATTCCCTAGACCTAGTAATACTAAAGAAATAAAGCGTTTTCTCGGAATGGTAGGTTTTTTCCGCAAATTTATTCCCAACTTCGCTAACATAGCAGAACCCCTAACTAGAATGACCCGTAAAGAAACAAAATTCCAGTGGACAGAAGCGCAAGAAGCTGCATTTCAGGAGTTGAGAGACGCACTATTAAGGAAGCCTATTCTTGGCTACCCGAACTACGACAAGCCGTTTCACATCTTTACCGATGCAAGCAGCGTCGCTCAAGCTGGAGCTCTAATGCAGGAAAGCGGGGTCGGTTCAAAACAGTTTTATGCCGTCGCTTACTGTAGTAGAACATTGACTGAGACTGAGCGCCGATGGCCCGCAGTTCAAATCGAGTTGGGAGCGATTATCTACGCCCTTAGACAGTTTAAACCTTATATTTGCATGGCACAAGTAACACTGCATAGCGATCATAAGCCATTGACGTTTCTTCTTAACAAAAGCAAGACCCACGATAATTTAGCGCGTTGGCTCATCGAATTGCAGAGCTATAATATTAAGGTAATTCATATTAAAGGCTCAAAAAACACGGTCGCCGACGCACTCTCTAGAGCATACGAGAGCCAGGATAGTGTTTCCCCTCCTGAAAAGGAACTACGAGATATCATCGAATTCCCTCTCAGCCTCCCCATGGCTTTCGAGGCGGATGAGCCCCACATAGTGTATTCACTCAACACATACGTAAGCGGAAGCCCTGACCTTATTAGCTTTGCTGATGAGCAGAAAAGGGACGACCTGCTGCAGTGCCTCCGAAGTATTATAACCGATTCAGAATTACCCATAGATACACCAGAACCGATTAAAACTCAGGCTGCAAAAATGGCGCCTAGGTGCATTATTAAAAATGACAATTGTCTCCACTATTTCCTAAAAGAGGAGAATAACGCGCACACCGTTTTATTAGTCCCCAAGCACCTGCAGAATCTGATTTTTGATGCTCATCACAACAGCGCTCTTTCCGGCGGTCATATGGGATGGAAAAAGACCCTTGCAAAAATCCTGCGTAAATACTACTGGCATTCAGTGCACAGTGACATCCGAAAGTGGTGTGACTCCTGTCTCACCTGTCAAATGCGCCGCAATCCGAAGCCAAATTTCCGCGAACGCCTCATTCCCGTGCACAGCGAAGCAGTGTTCGCCAAAGTAGGACTGGACTTATGCGGACCACTCAAAACTACGGAGCGCGGCAATAAATACATTTTAAATATTGTTTGTTGGTTCACCCGGTACGTAATTTCCGTTCCCTTACCCGACGCGAGGGCTAATACGATCGCCCACGCACTTCTGACGGAATGCGTCTTGAAATATGGCACTATGACTGAATTAGTCTCCGATCAGGCTTCAAGTTTTACGTCGCATTTTTACCAGGAGTTCTGCAACCTTTTGCACATCAAACACCGCTTTGCAACTCCGTATCATTCCATGGGAAACGGCGCTACGGAGAGAACTTTCAGCACTTTTCAAGCTATTCTCTCCAAATTTATCAATATAAAACAGGAGGATTGGGATTTATTTATACCCTGCGTAGCATTTTGCTACAACACCTCCATAAATGAAGCCACCGGTGAATCACCATACTTTTTAATGTTTGGTAGAGATCCTGTTTTTACCATAGATCGCATACTATTGCCCGAAGCCCGACCTCAAATCCCTGGCCCCTCGGAAACGGACGATTATAAAGCGCAACTAGTATCGGCTTTACAACTGGCGTGGCAGCAAGCAGCAGAGCACGCCAGAACATATAAGGCGTCTATGAAGCGCGTGTACGACCAGAAAGCTCGCCCCTCTACAATCTGCGAAGGTGATCGGGTGTTTTTCCGCAATTATACCAGCAAATCGGGGCTCGCACGGAAGTTATGCTTCCCCTGGATTGGTCAATTTCGCGTTCTGAAGGTCGACCATCCATACGCGGTGATTGTGAGCATAACGTCGCCGCAGTCCCAGCCCCGTCGTGTTCACCTAAATCAGATAAAAAAGGTCGTGGATCTCACGGGTCCAGCATCCACCCTCCCTTCGGTACCGGAGGAGCACGATTACGTAGACGCACTACCTGAAGAGCATATCCCTGGTTACATCCACCAACGGGAGGAAGCACCTATAGCATCCCCTACGGATACAGCCTCAGGGAGTCCATCGCATCACTATAATCTCCGTCCTCGAAATCGTCAATGAGTTTCATAACCTCACACACATTTTTTCCTTTCCGCGACTACTTTAATTTTCAGTTCGCTCCCACGACGCATTCTCTATTTGCTGCACGACGACTACAATTCCTATTCTCGGCTTCCCTCGGGCGCCATTTTCGGCGATATCTGTTCCTCTATTACTTAAACGCATCTTCCTTTCATATCAAGTTCCAATTTCATCATTTCCGCCTACCGCCATAGATCGCTAATATGTCGTGTGTTTCATGAAGCCTCTCCAAAAAGAAACTTTCACCTATTTCAGAAAAATGTCAAGTGATTCTCACAGTGCTCAGAGCGCTACCTCACCTGAGGGACTCTCGCCCCTAGCAGTAGAAGACCGCCCTCCTCTGCCAGTTTCTGACGGCAACGTTCATGAAGAACCGATGGACGTCGTGCTCTCAAATGCTGGTGATGGGGAGGAGACACCACCGCCGGCGGCAGCGGTAAACGCTCCCGTTTCGGCGGGCGGTGAGTCGAAGCAGTTTCTCACCTTCATTTCATACGACTCTGACGAGGAAGGTGTGAAATTAGAACTAGTGCAGAAACCGAGGCTCATCACCTCTTCGGAGGGATCTGCCGCCCCAAACAAAACTGTTTCTGAAGAAATGCCACCTGGCAGTGCAATACAAACAGTGTCTCAGCTCATTACCTCTTCTGAGGAATCAGCGCCC
Source organism: Heligmosomoides polygyrus bakeri (assembly GCA_947359475.1). NCBI lineage: Eukaryota > Metazoa > Nematoda > Chromadorea > Rhabditida > Heligmosomidae > Heligmosomoides > Heligmosomoides polygyrus. The sequence goes on along the minus strand of OX375868.1, from coordinate 83,368,921 downwards.
CAAACCGAATATGAAAACGTTGCCGGGTCTAGTTCAGGAGCTTTCAGCCAACCAGCCGTGAAACGACTCAAAAATAGTGAATCAGCGGCTGAGACGCTGGCATCACTTATCGAGAAAGCAACTCTTTTCCAAGAAGCAGTTCCCGAGGAGGCACCACCAGCAGAAAAAACCGTGGTTGCCCCCTCTAGAGAACTAAAACATAAGGTTCCGCAAACCGCTCCTTCGGTGAAGTTTGAGCGGTTTTCATCCCACCCATGGGCTCCCTTCTTCGAGCCCAGGGTACAGATTCAGGAATGTGAATATTATCACTCCGACCTGGATGTTCGCAACTATGAGAAAGTAACAGCTGCGGGGTACAGCGGCTTACACCTGCACCCATCTGGAGAGCCATTACCTACGGTGGGTCACGAGGTACCCATTTTGGAAGCGGTTGGTCCAAGGGCTATTGAAAACTTTCGTCGTTTTAATAGTTACGACAACATTATAAGTATAAAGAGGAGCGAAGGGGAGTTGCCAACTATGCCCCTAGTAGACCAGGCTTCTCTTCAGGAACAGCACACCTACGTAAGAGGGTTAAAACGCCACAAGGGTATCCTACCTGTCTTATATAGGGTCAAAACCTTGTTTGGTTCCGGGGCACGACTAGAAGCAGCTCATATCGAGCTTCCCTTCCCCGACCGGTGGGACCTCCATACCATCCAGATCGACCAGTTCGGCATCAATATTCGTACTGGTAAAAGAGGAGTCGACCTCCGTAGCCTTATTATCGGTGATCTAGTCTGGGTGTATTCCCTCGCCGTAACTGTAAAGTTCCAAACCTCCTATCTGGTAGCCCCACAAACGTGGAGGAAGCTACTTTATCGCGGAAGTCCACCATATGGCGCGTGGCTCAGTTCGGCCTTGTATATCGCGAACTTAAGGATACCCTTGGATTCGTCATCAGGGTGGTTTCCAGGCAAAACGGTACATTCAAATTGTGCATGCAAGGTCACCGTTACTTGGTCACCGCAAACAAAAATCGGTTTCGCGATCCTAAGGAGTTTGAACAAGTCATCGATAACTCCTTTATCGTAGCCTTATTTAGACCACGACAGATTGACTACATGCGCTTCGCGTGTACGCCTAAGGACAACTCAGCAGAAATATACGCTTTCCTAGCCGATATTCAGTACATCCCAAGCGCCCCTCCCGTTCCAGGGCACATGCGACTTGTAGAGCAGGCGTATAAGGATTTAATCGAGGCCAAGCTCACGGATTTCACATTATTCGAGTCTCGTCCTAAGGAGGTCATGCACTTCCTGGAGCCCCTCTACAGCACTGCCTGTGGGACCATAGCGGCATGCGTCGCAGAAGCGTTCGACCATCGAGTACATAATGTAATCTGGACTTCCCTTGATATAAATGCTTTCCCGGCTAAGGTGGAGTTTCAAATCCCCGTTAGTAGCAAATCGGGTTGGGCGGTGGGTAGCTTCGTTGAAGGAGCATACCAGGCTGATATACTTAAAGCCCGGATAATTCATCTAGTCATGGGAGACACAAGAGTCGGGGTCACTGCGGAACTCCTTCTCAAGGACACCACCAGGTTTCGGTCGTACATGTTGAGCACACCACACCGTCGTATGGCGGTCGGGACTTCACTCAGCAGCGTCGAAGAGCGCGCCAATCCTGTGTTGGCGATGCTAGAAAACTGCCGAATGGCTAGCACCTTCGAGCCGGACACGACGTCATGGCTGGCGGCTCGCGCAGTACTGGCAGGAGACGCTGATATATTGGCCCAGCAGGTAGAAGAGCGCACCTCCATAACTGTCAACGTCTCAGGAAACGACGTAGAGCTCAACGCAGACCAAGTCAATGCCGTAAACTGGTTCAATCGGCAGAGCCCTGTCCTAATCATTGACAGCGCATACGGGGCCGGCAAGTCTTTATGCACGGCAGTCATGGCCGAAGAAGTGGTAAAAAGGGGTCAAACCGTGCTGGTAGCCGCGGTTCAAAACAGCGCGTTAGATGTAATATGCGCAAAAATAGGAGAGCTTAACTCGGACAGAATACGTCCTGTGCGCTATGTCAGCGAGCTACTCTCGCAGGACGCCGCTCATAATGAACCCTTTAACATGGCTACCCTCATGGAGAATCTTCCAAGCACCCATGGAGAAGTTATGTCTAAAAATGATCTAGCAATGTTTGAGGAGTTTGCGGAACATCGTAACGCCCTCAGGGAATTCGTATTCACTGGCGAGGAGAGGGGAGTCGCTACGCGGGAGCACAAGCGCCTTTTATTCCTGGAGCGTTATGCCTCCACACGTATTAAGAAGCTGACCCGCGCCTTTATTCGGATCTACAAACCCAATGTGTTCCTCTGTACAATTTCCTCCGCCATAAATTTAACTATACGCAAGGGCCTTTGGCGTCGCCCCTCACGGGAATGGAGTGCGGTGCTTTTAGATGAAGCATCCATGATTCCAGAGGCCACATTCATTGCACTTCTCTCGCGCTTTCAGTATGCTTGCTACACCCTCGTGGGTGATAGTAAGCAATTACCACCGTATGTAGGCGTCCACAACGTCCCCAAGGCGGTAGCTCTCTGCTCACAGTCGGTGCTGGATGTCGCCCACCGCAGGGGCAACGCTCCAGTCTGCACCATCCGGACGGTGTACCGTCCGCACGCGGGCCTCATGCGCCTCAATTCTAAGTTCTTTTACGGCGACGCTTTGCGGTGCGGCACACCAGTAGAATTACGCCAAAATCTGCTGTCGCGTGTGAAACTGACGAACCCCGAGATTCCACTCGCAGTCGTCAACGTGAGAGGTCACGCGGTTAGATCCGTTACTGGGTCATACAGCAACGACATCGAGGCAAACGCGGTGCGCGTCCTAGTGTGCCTTTTAAAAGCAAAAGGAGTCCGCGCTGAGGACATTATGGTCATATGCCTCTATCGTGACCAAAAATATCTATGTGCAGCTGTGCTGCGCGATACCGAGGTGGCCGTCGCTACGGTCGACAGTGCACAGGGATCGGAAAAATCTATTGTGATTGTGTGTACCACACGGACTCATATCGACAAAGACGCCAACCATTCGTTTTTTGCAGACCATAAGCGCCTCAACGTCGCGCTATCCCGGGCTCGAGACGGAATGTTCGTCATAGGATGCCTCTCGTCGCTTCAAGTCATACCACTATGGGAACAAATCATCACATGGTGTCGCTTCAATAGAGTTCTGGCTGAAATGTGCTTCTTCGAGAAGACTATCCCCGCTGCAATCAAGTATTAAGTCCGAGGACGGACTTCGCGAAAAGGGGGAGATGTAAGGGACGAAGGAGGAATCGGTGTGGTGAGTCCCGTTTTGACATTTTACCCCCGTGTTGCCTCTCTCTTTGCTGGCCGTATCTTTCGAAACGTCGCGGCCCCTTGCCCTTCCTTGTTTCAGGCACGGACTTGAGGAGGACGGACCTATATAAGCGAGGACAAAGGACTCGCGAGGAACTGCCACCCGGACGGTTGAGGGACGCGCGACTGCACCCAGGGACACGGCCAGCCCTTCAACGCGGTGCTTCGGCTCCTTCCGCCGACCACGCCGGCATTCGTCCCCACTCCGGTGCCCAGTGATCTCCCGTTATGTATTGTCGACATGTTTTCTCTTGTGCCGAGTCATGTTCCGGCTTGTCGTTCCGTGCTTTGTGGATTATCGCAGATAAATATGCGAGATGAATTGATTTCGGGTCATGACCAGAGGCTGGATAACCAAGATTATTACTCTGGGTACTAATTTCAATGCGCATTTGTTCCATGCAATGACTAACAGTGGCTACCCGGACAGTTAATATACCACTATTCCTGAATGAGCCTTGCACCAGGCTTAGGCCAGAGTCGAAACACACTTGCATGGAGTCTACAAGCGGTTCGACACCCCTAAAGGTGTGTACCACACTTGCCATCTTCGCTGTTCATCACGGTTGTAATAATTTACTTTTTTCGCGTCAAGAATAGGAATGAAAGGCTTAATCGCGGAGTAGAATAGGTAGGTTTAGTGAATTATCTTGGCGGAGGCTATTTGCTGTCCTTTGGCACTTGAAGCGGCTCAGTTCCGAGACCACTCTACTATCGTATTCTCCTGTTCGCCGCTTATTTGCAGACGAAAACGCAAACTCAGATGGTCTGGGCACGTAAACCGAATGGCAGCCCAGCGTATACTTACCAAATTGCTGTGGAGGACAGGACCGAGTGGATGGAAAGTCCAGCGAGTTACTCCGAAGAAGACGTGGATAAAGCAAGGGCAAGACGACTTGAGTAAACGAGGCCCTTGTTTACAGCGTGCGAATAAATGGCTCTGGATCGTTCGGCATTGCAGAACATTGTCCACGACTCACGCCACTCCATGGCACCCACAGCGATGCTGGATTGAGGCCGCCCTCAAACCTGGTGCCCGCTAATGAGGAGTAAGTACGTAACTGTTATACTATACTTTATCAGTTGCGGTGCATATTGATATCATATCCTTATTTGTTTCACCAGTGTTGAGTTTATTGTGTTGAGTTTGTTGAGTTTGTGTGAAATTGATGTGTTCTTATTCTTGGTTTGAGCGCACTTATTGTGTATCGATAAAATAAAAAAAAATAAAAATAAACTGTTCGCCGCACGTAGTTCATGAGAGCGAATGTTGTGGCATTCGCCTTATTCCTGAAGCGATCCAGCTCGACTATCATGCCGTGATGTTAGACCACACAACTCTTGAAAGATTCGCCAATGCAATCAATGGTTTACGCTGTTCACCACCTCCACGGTGCACAGCGTTTTTAGCAGCAGCTCCTTTTAAGGCATGTTAAGAAGTGCTCCACTAATAGCTCATCTTTCCACTGTTAACACTTGAGGAATGGTTGACCATCCTTGAAGATTGTTTTCGGTCGATCATTTAGACGATTTTCAGACATTTCCATTTCAAGCTCCTAATCGCACTTGTTGCTCTCAAACTCTCCACGAATACACCTCGAGCGATGATGACTTGGTTGAGGATGTGTTAGGCCTATGTCATACCACCGCTCACCCGAGCGAAGTCTAATGACAAGCTCCCATATCGATCGCGCGAAGCGATGAGTCGATATGGGAGCCTATCATTAGGCTTCGCTCGGGGAGAGCGATGGAATGAATAGGCCTTAAGTCACCCTAAGGCCCCGCTTATACTTCGTCGCGGCGCGACGCGATGGCCACGCAATGAGGCCAAATTGATCGATCGCGTCACACAATCAATGTGGCCACTATACGTGGCGTCGCGTCGCGCCGCGACGAAGTATAAACGGGGCCTAAAACTGGCTGTTTGGAAAAGAAGTATCTGCATATCATTCAGTGATAGCGCCTCATGATACACCTCTTACACATAACCGGAAAACCTAGGCTCAGAGACAGTAGAGGTATGAAGATACCAACGTCCGCAAAGCTTACACCTGAGAAAATGAAACGAAAGTCGGAAATGAAAAAGAAAACACTGCAAGGATTTCTAATCAAAACGCTCCAGAAGATCTCTCCCCATTGTCTTTCTCTTTTTTCACTCAAAAATGTATACAACACCTTTCCAGTTGCAAAGATTGCATCAGAACGAAAAAAAAAACCGACATATCATTTACTTCGGTCGTTTCCCACCCTTTTTACAGACACAGGGTTATAGATGGTGATCAAGGGCGAGCTCATTTTCTTTCTAGTGATCGACGAATTGATGAATAAAAGGGTCAAGAAAGTTTCTGTAGTCAACATTATTGGCGTAGGCTTCCTTATTATCCTCTTATTGTACTTCATTGTTTCAAAAGTGCGAAGTACGAATGTGCAACATAAAATGCCTCACCGTTCGCAGATGCTCGCAAAGGAGAGAACTCTTCGGCACTCCTAGTCTTCATCAACAGTAGACTTCGACGTGGTTTACTCGATTGCGACGGGAATAACATCCTTGGAGAATCGTACCACTCAATAAATCCTAAAAGGTTGTTGTTTATTTTTTCATATTGCCCTACTTCTATCTCGCGTTTGCCTTTCGCGACGTAATAAAAATAAATAAATAAATAAATAAATAAAGGTGACATTCAGAGCCAAATAGAAGCAGAAAAACTTTCGTTTGCAAAAATTGACGAATTCTTTATAAATCCCAAATCACTAGTGGTCAATGCCAATGAGAGGAGAATCTACGCTTGCAAGCTCTTGATCTTCATTCATTACTACACTCCATGGGCGATTTACACGGAATGGTTCCTAAGTTTGGTTACTGAAGACGGTAGAATGCTCGATAGTGTACAATACAGAAGGGAGACAAGTTCCGTCGCCATGAACCAATTCTACACCATATCAAATCGACCAACTCTTCAGGGATATAGGAAGATGGCGGGGGAAGGTACGGGATTGAAAATCGAAGTCTTTCTCGATAATCAACGCTGCAAAGTACATAGAGTCATCCAAGACAACCCGACCCGTGCTTAAAATGCCCACATTTATACAAAGGAACGCGAAAAAACAAAGACTAACCTGCAGCATCCGGCGAGCGGTCGCCTATTCGTGAAGGTGCGGACATATTTGTGTTTTCTTGTGACATCTGTAACAGTAACACATGTCGTTGAACAAAGTTAGCCGGAGCTCCAAAACAATCGAGAGAATCATTCCACAATGGATCATCATCAAACGATTCGCTTCATATCATATCGCAGACATTTCCCCAGAATGTATTTCTTCCCAAATAAACTCAAATAAATCGCATAAACTCGTTGCGAGCACTTCGAATGGGGCATAGTCGGCCAGTATTCGCTGTGCCTGGCAGATGCTCGGTGTTATGGGCAGGATGTCGTTAGCGAAGCGAAGATGGTGCAGTTGCCGACAATCGACCGAGTGCTATTTACTCCCCACATCTCAGCAACAAGTAGTATACACTCAAACCTTCTGCAAAGTACTAACAACTCTAGCTCTCTTGTTAATTCATATAACTCGAGGCGAACTTTTGCAAATTGCGTTCTCAATGGAGCGACGAGCTGTAGTTGGGGCGCGCTATTTTCGCCATTATCTACGGCTCCTACTTCATGCAGCATCACCGTTATTTTAGAAGAAGTGCCAATCATTTCCGGCGCTAAGTAACTATAGGTTAAAAGTTCGCCTCAAGCCGTTTAGTGTCAGTAGCCACTGAAGAGTAACAGAAAGAGAGCAGATTTTTGAAGAAATAGTGTAGGTAAATGGAGGTTCCTTCCATGATATTATGCGCGCAACCTCAATTTTAGCACTAGGCGGTGCGGATTACGGATATCGAATTCTGAATTAAGTGGATATCCGAACGATCAGCTGCTTTGCTAATAGATCTATGACTCCACTTGTAGTGCTTTTATGGGATTCAATTATTCTTTTTTGGATACACCTCCTTAAAGGAATAGTTTAGTTTTCCTTATGTAATAGCGATCCACCAAGTTCTCAACTTGCTCTGTTTGCTATATAACCAATGTGACAGAATACAATGGCAGCTCTTTTCAGGAAAAAAGAATCATCGATGAGAAATGGCCAACGTACAGGACCTTCCGATCGACATCCATAGTGGAAAACTTTTGGGTGTGTTTCTTTAAAGTATTTAGGAGATGTAATTACCTTCAGGCGCTGAGTTCTGGTGGAACATTAAACCTCGACATCGCAATTGACTAATGTTTTAGGCAGAAGAGTTGCTGAATTGCACTGTTGTCGGAATTTTTCGATGTCCAGCACAATCAGTAAAATGCGCCTATCTCAATTCTAGCACAGAGGAGTTTGGGTTTCGTCCAACTAAGCCTTCCATCCCACGGAGTAGATGAATTGGTACCAGACTCTTCTGTGACCAACAAAACACTCTCCTGTTCATCGGCTGGCCACTGTGGAGACCAACTAGTACATTGTCCTCTATTACATAAAATCGAAGTGCATAGCGTATCGCAAGAAGGGAGGCTAAAGCGTAGTCTTCCTTTACCCCTTAACACTCGTTTGGATAAAAGAGGAGGTCCACGTTCGAGTGCCCTGTTTTGAACAGGCTAGTTTTCTTGACGGTACTGTTTCCACGTGATAGTGCGAACTTTTATACATATTTGGCCTATCAATGGCCATGAAAACCAGTAGATGGAGCAAGTTAGGGTTTCATCTTCTAGAACATTAGAGCCCTCCTTCAGAAGAAGGAGATACGAGTATGTGGGAGTGAAATACTGCACCGACCAGAGCAGAGCTAGAACTTAGGATTACTCATGATCCCGGGTGGAATGACGTCTACAGGGTGCGCCAAAATTATGGCGACAAGTTATTCAAAACGCCGAAAGCGAAAATGCAGCACTTTCGAGAAACCAACGATGAAACAATGTCTATTAGTCTATTGTGAACTATACACAACATTGGGATTCGAATATCTCTCCATCGGCGTCGATACAGGCTTTTAGACGCTTAAGGAAGGCATCGGGAGCGGCACGCAGGTATGGCGCATCGAGCTCATCCCACGCTTTCTGGAGAGCTTCCTTCAAAGAATCCCCGGAGCGGTGAGGTTTCCCGCAGGCTTTGGCTTCCAGAACTGCCTAGACGGTGTAATCCATCGGATTCAAATCCGAAGAGTTGGCTGGCCACTCGTGGAGCTGATGGAGGCCGGGAAGTTGCCTTTGCATCAATCCTGCATCATTCTCGTCCTGTGAGCTGGAGCTCCATCTTGTTGGAAGATCCAGGAGCGGTTTCCAAAGTGAGACACTAGCCCAGGCAGCAGTTCGTCCTTCAGAAGGTCCAAATAGTTCTCCTTGATCTCCATTTCTCGCGACATCCGGCGGACAAGCCTTGACGGTAAGGTTCAATGGTTGAAGCACGGTGGCACGAACGTTTCGACATGTTGCAGAACTATTTATTTTTATGCTCGATTAAGATAAGCATAAACAGATTGACGCAATAAAAACAAAAGCATAGAAAAAAGCAGACGTTGCGAATAGGAGGTCAAATTGTTTGCGCATGTGCTGTCGCCATAATTTTGGCGCACCCTGTACTGTCTGCTTCGGGTTGCGCTCAAGCCAATCAAGCCTTTCATTCCTCATGCCATCCCTTGATAATAGCTTAACGAGGTATCTCTACTCTTGGGTTTCACTGAGTGGTTTGGGCATCATATGCCGTTTCTCCGCTATGGGCTTAAAGGCAGTACAGTAGTAGAGGTGGCGGTTGCATACACATTAAGATTACCGCAACGGTATACTCTAGGTGTAGAATAGGTAACGTTTCACCCAAAGTACTGGGTTAATGCCGCTCTTTACCTTTCTTAAAATATTTTCGCTGTTCACTCAATCCATATTTAAAGTGGAGGTCACAGTTTCAAAAATCTGTTTAAGATTGGCTGATAAGCCGCCGGCATTGTCAGAAAGACTGGCAGAAGAATGTCCTCGTTATTCGTGAAAAGATCAAACATGCAATCCTCGATATGCCAGAGTCTGAAGAGGTTCTTCAACTTCTACAAGGAACTTGTAAGTCTTTGAAAGTTCTCTGCAAGCTTAATCAAAGGCGTTTTTGAATTTGATCTTTCGTTTCAGACATAAATTTCTTCCACTGCCAAAGAATTATAGAAATTCTTCGTGAGACCGAAAAGGACTCGAAAAACTTCCTTGGTTTTTACTCATCGCAACGAATGAAGGACTGGCAGGTGTGCTAAGACTACTTCTCATTATGCTGCGAGAGTTGAGCTGGTTTAATTGCTGGCTGTACTTTAGTTAAGACCGAGGGTCCCCCTCAATTTTGATTTCATGAGAACATTTAGAATTAAATGTGGTTTTGTTCCAGGAGATAGAATCGCTGTACAAGAAGAACAATGTCTATCTTGCCGAGTCAGCTCAGGTAGGCTATAGCATCCTTCTAATCAATGGAAAGCACGATGAGGACAAGACACAGAACTCTTACCTTGCAGATTTTGCAACGCTTGGTGCAGTACGAGATCCCAGCTCAGAAGAAGCAGATTTCGAAAGCTGAGCAAGTGCTATCGGTACGTACCTGTATCTTCTTTACCACGCTGTCACTAATATATGGAAATGATGTGGGATACAGGTTGACACTCCCACTCTATACTGGATTCTTCGCGACTTCTACTCTTAACTACATCACGGTCACTTTAGAGCATTTGTTCAGCTTAGGCAGTTGGTTTAGGAAGCCAGTCAGTGCACACCTGATGTTTTATTCTTCCCAAATAAGTGTTCCTGTAATTCGCCAATTTCATAGGGATTAAAGGCTTTTGTTCGCTCCAGTTCGGCACGTACCAACATGCCACGTAACACCATAACTTTCGCCGATGCTTATCTGCACATACTAGCCATTCACCTATCACCTGTATCAGAGCCCTCCCGTTGATCATCGAGTGGCTCGAGCGGGCGTCAGCAACGTTTCCATTCTTCTCGTTGCTAGTGTGGTCCAATGGATCCCTCTCGCCCAGCGAACATGAAAAACGTCACATCATTCCTTTAGGGCTTTCACGAGGAAGTCCGACCAACGCGTTGGTGGGCGTCCCGATGTTCTCTTGAGATCTCCCTGAGTTCAGTCAGTGATGCCTCTCGTCCAGCGTTTGTCGTAGCCAGCCCACATATTTTTCGACGACTTCGCTCATGCGACAGCTCTATGATCTCCAAACGTCGACGAAGCCCGGAAATCCGGGGGTCTTCTCTCACTTGCGTGAATTGGTCCACTTCGAGCATCATCCTCTCGCTTCCACGCTGCGCGACGCTGATCGCGTGTTCATTCTGCTCTTGCATGGCCCTGTTCTACGAGGCGTACGTTAGCGCAAGATGAACAGTGGACGCGAAAGTCGAATAGGTGGGCACGGTGCCGGACGTTTTTTGTCCTTTCCAACGCTCTTGAAAAGCTCCTTAGGCTTCCCCACTCCTCCCCAACCCTCCGCAACCTTCAGCCTAGCTCAGCAGTAGGACATTGACCATGTTGACTTCGCGACCTAGATACACTTATCTGAAGCATTCGGAGATGTACCAAACCATTATCTGCCGAAAAGCCTAAACAGCTATTTGAATAGACTCCCTATATAAGCGATCGTAATTCGACCAGTTTCCACGTTTCGAGTAGTTCGAAGCGATCCTGACGCACAGGAATGAAAAGACTTATTTTGTTCCAGGAGAGCGTCAAGAAAGAAAGGGAGTACGTAAAACAGGCTGAGGACGGACGAAAGCTGTATGTGAAGGAACTGCAACGCATAGGAATTAAGGTGTGGTGCTCACAGAAATTATCTTCCGTAAAGGGTTGTCGTATGAGTGTTCGAGTTTCAGGGAGAGGCGCTTCGAGCTGAACTGCTCGCCCTTGCTGCTGATCTTCCCGCATTCTTCACAAAGATTACTAATGATATCGTTCATCTTAAAGATGCATACGAGTACTACGTTCACTTTCGTAGCTACATCCATCAGTAAGTTTTGTTTGTCGTTGTTTTCAGTGTCCTAGTGGTGGAAATGGTAGAGGGTCACAACTATAGACCGCATTACATACCCCATTTAGTAGCAGAGGGCCTAAATTGGTGCTTTGTGAGATTTTAATCTTTACGAAAGGACTTTGGCTCAGAAGTCTAGAAATTATGACAAGAGGTTTTTCGGAAGCAGCTATTGAATGTGCTCTCCCTCAAAAAATGTACGAATTACTAGTACTCTTGCAGACACATTTACTCTAGGTAAAGGCAGTTTTGATTTTAGGTTCCTTTCTGGGATTTACTCCGTATGCTTGGTAGTTCTGAGTAAGTGGACCTATGAACTCAAGTGGTAAGATGGGATCCAGCTTATATCTGGTCCGTAATTAACACTTTTACAGTATACACAACAAGTTTGGATGTACTTTTACCGCCACGTTGCAAAATAACCACGTTTATTTTTTTGTAATTTTCAAGAGCTTCCGGACAATTTCCCTCGTTATTATGAAAAGGAACCACCCCTTTGTACCACCTTTCGCAACCTATATCCGAATGGCTTGAACTAAACCACGTAACTAAAATATGCTGTCTGTCCTAGACCACTCGCAATTTGACATTACACCTTTCCAGAGGAAAACAACTACACGACAAGCTGCTACCACTCCTCGCCCTGCTATTTGAAAAAGGTCCTGAAGTGACAGCATTTGAATACAAGTATGGAAAGTGTCCGACCCGAATTGAACTGCCATCCTATGACCTACTGCTCAAGGAAGATGAGGTCTGGTATCTTGTGTCGAAATTTGTTTTATCGACCTCATTTCGAATTAGTTTCAGAAGAAATCAGACGACGAAATCGATTTCGGTGACGAGGGGATTGATTTCGGTGATGATGCGGAGATCGATTTCTCGCTAGAAGACGCCCACATCGACGTAGTGGCCGATGCAGAAGGTAGGTCGCATCCCATCGTGCTTATGTAGCAGTAGTGCTCAGTGACGAGGAAGTCTCGGGTGTCCCATAGTTCTTATATTTTTGGATTTTCACGGCGGTCCAGCCGATGGACAACGAGTCATTGTTCCTCCCATCCAGGCGCCGGATTCGTCAGCGAATTGCAGCAGTTTAACGAGGAAAATACAGCCGAAATCCCTGATAGCGCGGCTTATCAAACGGTATGGTAGAACATTTCGCCGCGGTATCAGGGATTTCGGCTGTATTTTCTCTGTTAAATTGCTGTAAGTCGTTGATGAATCCGGCCCAGAACACCTCCGCTACCAGTTCACCAGCTCCTACAGCTGGAGAGCTTGGTTTGTATGGGCGAGAGTCGAAAATTAAACCTTGATTAAGGATGCGTACGAAAGTCGCCGTTTTCTCCATCCGATCTCCATAATATCACTTGGGGTTGGAGTGCATAGCACATTCCATGCCTGGCCATCCATTCTCTTTTACCGATGCCTAGCAGCCGCGTAGCAGTTTCAGTTGTGCGCCATGATATTCCTTGCTCCTCATCCCATCCATCCTGCCGTCTTAATAATGGTTCCTTAAAACGTTCCAGGTGCTGTTGGAGAGTCAGTCGCAGTTGGTGAAGATGCGCTCGGTGTCGTGGAGAACTTGGAAACGCAAAAAATTGTGAAGCGAGAACTGAGCGAGGTCCGTTAACTTAACTTTCTTGGAGTGGAGGACTTATTTGCTTATATTACCACCCCTCTTTCAGCTGCTAGCTTTTCTGTCAATGCGAAAAGAAGACGAGGAACGAGACACGTCATCAGATGTGTTCATTCGAGGGTTTGAGAAGCGGCCAGCGACCATTAATAAGGTATGTGAAACCATGTAAAATGACCAGAGGGTGGTTTCGTTGCTCTGGAAAAAGAAGAGCGGTTGCAGGTAACATCATCACAAATAGGAGAGTGGATATCACAGATCAACTCAATCCTGGATCAGCTGTCAGATCAGCAGAAAATTCACCTTTTCCGTATAAGGACTTCTCCGCAGTAAGTTAAACAATGACAGAGACCTTTCAGGAAGTCTCGATTTCACGGAAATTTGGAGACTTAGCTCTCTGCTTATTGTTTTCTGTTTACTTTAACCACTGGAAAAGTGTTATTTGTGTGCTTTCTTTATCATTAGGGGGTTGAAACTATGCTATAGCAAAGATACATGTGAAATTTTTAGGTATGTTGAAAAACTGGTCGAAGAGATAGAAGCCAAAAAGGGATTGGAAGCGCGATATAAGAGGTAAGTTCTTATTTTTTAGCGGCCAGTCTTCCACCTAATCCTAATTTTGGTGGACCAACTGCAATTGGGTAATTGCTTCCGCCTCTCATGGTTAATAGAAGTCCGCCAAATCGATTTTTTTTGGTTGATGAATTGATTCCTTTACCTGAAATCGCCCAGTACTGTCACTCCTACAGAAACAGCCACTGAGTAGATTAAGGAGCTTGACCCTCCAAGTTAGGGGTTAAGCTTAGGCTGTTAGTTACGCCTTATCTCTCACAGGCTTCACCTTTATTTCATAACAACTGATCTGTATTGATTTGTTGAAAAATGTATCTACATTATGTGTTCTAAGACTACTAGTTTGGGGTCGCCATATATCAAGTGATCCTCTACAGGCAACATCGACTATCCGATCAATGTCGGGCGGTAGATGTGTCGAGTAGGCTGAGCCTGAATGATGGGGATGCAACGGTGGCAGTGTAGGCCACCCAGCACTCAAGTTGCTGGTTATAAGTTCAGATCGACGCTATTGACCGATCTTTATTGGTTGACAAATTTCACTCAGTTGTAGCGATACTCATCCAGCGACTATGATTTCCGCATCAGTCAGATCTTACAAGAAATGTTTTCCAACTCAACTCAACCCAAGTGTGCTTTTGTGATGCTATTTTGACAGGGTGTAGTACCATGTGAGCAAAGTCCAGAATTACAATTGGTTTCTGCTGAACGCGTTTTTTAAAGACCGGAAAAAGAGAAGTGAAAACGAGTGCGCAATACCCATCAACTCCTATGACACCCCACGAGATGTGCCTCGGTGGCGCAGTCGGTAGGAGTGCCGCCTCGTAGAAGCACACCGTCGGGCTTTCGAATCCGCGTACTGCCTGTATTTTCGCACATATTAGCTTGTTATTACGATTTTTCATGATCACAGGAGCCAATTTTAGGCCATCAGTGCTTACAACAAACCAAGGCTGTCTATTTGCGCCTTCATATGTACTAGTTTTTTTTTCGTGGGCGAGAGTTGGTTACGTCGATTTTCACCTATCCCTACACCAAGGGATTGCGCGTTCAACGAAGAAAAAGTGGTCATTCCTTGCCAGTGAGAGGATTGTTCCTCACTAGCACTTCGTAAAATGTTGCTGGTATGGCACGCTCTTGTGTTTTGCTTCATTCATGGTTTTGTACCATAGGTATTGGCGAAAAGGGAAGAGCAACAAGACCTTTTATTTCCAGAGGAATGATATGGTTCAGATGCGCATCGTTGAAAAACTAGCATATGTGAAGGCGCAAATAGACAGGCTTGGTTTGTTGTAAGCATTAGTGGCCTAGAATTGACCGCTGTGATCATGAGAAGGAGTAATAACAGCAAACTAATATGTGCAAAAATATTGGCAGTACGCGGACTCGAACCCAAAGCCCGGCGGTGTGCTTTCGTGAGGCGGCATTCCTACCGGCTGCGCCACCTAGGCGCATGTCGTGTGGCTTTGATGAGTGTTGCGTACACGTTTTGCGTACACGTTTTCGTTTTTTTTTCAGGTCTTCAAATCGTTCAGCAAAAACTAACTGTAATTCTGACTCCGATCACACGGCCCTACATCCTATCAAAATAGTATCTCAAATGCCCAAATTGAGTTGGGAATCTTTCCTTGTTAGAGTTGACTGATCTCGATTGTTCTTTGGGTGCCCACATAACGGTTAAAAATTTTGCGTAGGTGCGCGTGTCATTCAACTTTTTGGCATTACAGCATTACAGTTCTAATTATTTATTTTTATCTAAAAAGTAAGGAATAAAAAAACCATCCTAGAAAATAGCCCTCGAAATAAATGGTTCGTGGTTTTAAGGATGCAAGCTCTCATGGTTGAGAAGCAAATTGAGGCTCGAGATCAGACGGCGAAGGCCGGTCAAACGCTCCAAGAGCTCGTAACGTCGACGAAACTCCTTCAGAAACAGGTCGGTCGCGCTAATGCCTTTAAGTTGCGGATTTCGGTTCTTAAATTGGTATTTGTAGTTATTGGTTTGATTTAATCTTTTCCGAATGTTTTCTTTCAGTTGGAGGAAGAGATCTCTAAGAAGTACGACGGTAGACGGGTAAATATAATGGGTGGAATCACAGCCGCTCTTGCCAGTCGCTAGCATTGCACCACCTTCTCGAGTTCTAGATGGCTTAGGAGATTGCCGACATATTACTGTGCAAGACAGTCACAAAGGATTTCTTTGATTATTATTAGGCCAAAGTTGTTGGCTTGTTCTGATGTTGTTGTCTACTTGGTGCGGTTTTGATTTCGTTATGGTTTTGTTGGTGTCATTATTCTATAGTTCGTCTTTGTCATTTCTGCTATGTACCGCAGATTTTCCTCCTATTTTTGCTTCTGTTGTAGGATGTGATACTGTTTGTGATATCTCTTTCGCGTATTTATTCGATATTTATTTGCTGGGATGAATGTCTTTGCTATTGGTTCTGTCTTGCTGTGTCTTCGAAATCGTGCTGTTAGCGCCTTGAGTCTTTCACATCCCATAGTTACATAGGTTAAACAATACGGATGACTTGGCTGAGAAACGGCACTGTCGAAATAATGTATTCTACCTAAACATGGGACAAAACCAGAGGTACGATTCGGTGAGAGTGCTAGTAATAGCCTCATTCAATCTTGAGAGCTCGTTGGTGCGCCACTGGTCGAGCGGGCAAACTCTGTCGCTGGTGCCGACATCGTTGCCGCTAGCAGCTCCCGCACCAGCGATTCCAGCCTTGTTTACTTGGTCAGCGTCTTCATTTTTATTCTCGCCGTGAAGTATCTTATCTAAGGGCAAGCAAACAAAGGCAGGCGCTATTGTACTTTTATGATTCCATAGGTCTGAGTTTTTTTTTTTTGGCCGAACTTTGTGCGGGGGATCATCCGAGGGCGAAAATGATACCAGTTCCTCCAATTTCGACCTATTTGGTAGGTTATGGCTTTTGGTAACAGCCAGAGGAGGTGCCGCGTGTGTCCGATACTAGGTTCCTGGTTCGAATTTCGCACCCAGGCCAATTAAACGTTCCATCCCCTCTCCCCCGAGGTCGGTGAATAGGTGCCAGATATGTCTTGGAAGGACAAAGCGCTGACTTGTTCGTCGGCTGGCCACCGCAAGTCATTGTATGGCCAAATGCGCATTCAGATCGCCTCCACGACATGCCGTATAAGTAGAATTCGTGGCACATCCCAAAAGGGATTGAGTATCGCCGCCCTTTATCCTTTTATCCTTTCCTAATGGAAAGACAAAGGCTAGGTATTGCAATTATCCTCATAAATCTTCTTTGGTACATGTCGCGAAGATGGGCATCACTGCACATTGGGAGCGCTGTAGCCAATCAGATTGCACTAAATTGGCGTGTCTTTCAGAGAACGCTTGTAGGATCAGTGTTCTGATTGACTGACTTTTGTAGATTCCTAGCACAGTTACATTATCCTTTTTCTTGAAACGTCTGCGTTCTCAACTGAGACTAGACTTGCGGCTAAACACATTTTATTTTTGGATCTGTTGTGTTTACGACTACGTCCGATTCGCTGTTCTAGTGATCGCCGCCCCACCTTGCCATAAGCTAGATCTTTTCTTCGCTCGAAAGTTTCTCTTTCACTATTTAGTAAGTATTAAATCAAAACCCGTGCCAACAGGGACCAGCTGACAGTTCCATTTTAGAGTCAGCGACAATGTAGGAGACGCAGGGGGTTAGAGGGATCGAGTTTCATTGGAGCGCGTTATTTCGTGATGAGTCACTATGTTGAATCATCGAGACGTGCTGCGTCGTCATTTTCGCTCTCTTTCGAGCATTTCTCTCTTACGCTTTGGTTGTTCTGGTGATATCAGGTTAAGTGTCGTCAATCTGCTTTTGTAATCTGCATTACTGCCCCACAAGGCTTCTGATTTTGAGACCGCTCTTTCGATCTCGAGGCATTGAATACTTGTCACTCTGAACGCTTAATAGCCGACTAGTCGTAGCTTTCTTTTACTCACGTCCTGAATGTGTTTAGCAGTGTCACAGACGTTGACTAAGAAAAACGAATTAGAAACTTGAAGCTAGTGTACAGCCTGTGTTTATTTAAATCACGCGGGTAACTACGCACTCCTAAGTTTTATTGTTAATCCGTTCCTGGTCCTTGTGCTCGTCGACCATCAACAGCTACAATAGTGTTTCTTTTTCAGAGTCGAAATGTCGATCAGTTGGGGCGCGCAGTATCCTAAACTCAAGACGAATCTTCGACTAGCGATCAATCGACTGAAGCTGATGGGAAAGAAGAAGACAGAGATGGCTATGAAGGCACGAACGGAAATAGCTGAATACATATCGTGTGAGGAACTCAGTTTATCTGCAAGTTTTCGTCTCTGAGAGTATCAAAAGTCGCTATACAGCGTTTGCTACGTTGATTTTAACCGTATGTTGAGCTAGGCTTCTGTGTTAGGCCGATGTTATACCATCACTCATCCGAAGCGAAGCCTAAGACCTATGTTATACCATCACTCGGTGTGAGCGATGGTATAGCATTGGCTTAATGGTGAGCTGCTATATCGGTTCATCGCTTCGCGCAATCGATATGGGGGACATATCGTTAGGCTTCGCACGGAATGAGCGATGGTATGACATAGGCCTTATCAGGCACATTTTCACGTGATTGATACCTCTAGGGTTGATGTTTGTTGCTAAGTAAATGAAGTAAGGAAAAGGTCGGGTTGCAGCGCTTGCTTTCTGGCGAAAATTGTGATATTTAGCCAGTACTACGGCTGCTCTATACAGGTTTCAGCCTGTTCTCTGTGTGATTGCACGACTCGCAGTCGCAATGCCCATTTTGAACACATGCATTGTAGCTCATCGAAGAGACATGGCTGTCGCGTGCACCCCGACATAAGATTTGTGGCTCAGGCCTATACATTGGATCCGATCGAAAATTTTCGGATAATTGGATGATTCGGATAACGGCGATTTTGCGAACTCCGGATTTTTGGATGATTCGGATAACGACGATTTCGGGAATACCGGATTTTTGGATGATTCGGATAAGGACGATTTTGACGCCCTCGGATTTTTGGATGATTCGGATAACGACAATTCTGCGGACGCCGGATTTTGGATGATTCGGATCTGGTTATCCGAATCGGATATCCGAAAATGATTCATTTGATACAATGGATCCGATAGAAAATCTTCGGATAATTGGATGATTCGGATAGCGGTGATTTTGCAAAACCCGGATTTTTGGATGACTCGGATAACGGCAATTTCACGGACCCCGGATTTTTGGATGACTCGGATAACGGCAATTTCACGGACCCCGGATTTTTGGATGATTCGGATAACGACAATTTCGCGACACCGGATTTTGAATGATTCGGATCGGGTTATCCGAATCGGATATCCAAAAATGATTCATTCGGATCCAATGTATACTCAGGCCCTACCTAAGCCAACCAGGTTTTCCATCCCTCCGTGATCGGTGAATTGGCACCAGATTTATCTATGGAAACCATTGTATGGACACTGCAGGTCTCTGTGTAGGCCAAATACACACTGAAATTGCCTCCACAATTTTCCGTTTAGATAGAATGGTGGCACATCTCAGCGATAGTCCTTTATCCTTTATTAAATACATGCATGTTGTATAAAATCGCTGTAGGGTAACCCCCCGCATTTCTTATGTAGACCTTTACCCCGGGCTTGAAGAGCTTCTAATTTCTCCAATTTCGTTTGCTTTCAAAAGCTAATCTTCACCCAAGTCTCAGCTGCTGAGCATTTCTCAACATTATGTTTGTTTTCAGCAAACAAAGCGGATCGCGCTCGGATACGCGTCGAACATATCATCAGAGAGGACTACTTGGTCGAAGCGTTTGAGATTCTGGAGATGTACTGCGATCTTCTCCTTGCAAGATTCGGCTTAATCGAACAAATGAAGTGAGTTCATAGAGGAATTCAATTTAACCGACGGTTTATCCCAAACTGTTTAAGGACACTCGATGACGGTATTGCGGAAGCGGTGATCAGCATCCTGTGGGCTGCACCTCGGATAGCAACGGACATTGCAGAATTCAAGGTATATTTACCTTTGGAAGTCTACTGATTTCCTTTTGTGGCTCTTTTAATTTCACCTTCTCTGTTTCAGACCATAAGTGACCAACTCACAGTCAAGTATGGTAAGCCGTTTGCTGAGGCTGCCAGAGCAAATCAGCTGGAGTTCCCCGCAAAGGTCTCTCCAAAACTAATCAGCAAACTCTCGGCTGCAGCACCTCCAAAGCTACTGGTAGAGAGGTGTGTTTACATTAGTTTTCCTATGGGAAACATCTTCTAATTTTTTTCTAAATTTGTATCCCAACGTCTATAACCATAATACCTTAACACATGCAAACTCCTAGTTCAGTTATACATCATTTTATGATCTATTATTACTATGGCTTCTATTGATTTAACCACATTTGATCTCGAAAAACAGTAGATCTAAGGGAAGAGTGTTTTAGTGCGATTACTCACATCTAGCTATAGAGAACAGGTGAAGTACGGGATTGCCCTTTTTTCGACAACCTAATGGTTCAGTCAAAACAGCACATGGCGAAAATAGTATTTTATCCTAATACTTATACTTCAATTAATAGTTTAGTGTAATATGTGTTGTGTAGCATTGTTTAGTAGAGATGACTAAATGACATTAACGTCATCGAATATTTAATTTTTTTTTTATTTGCTCATTATGTCGCTTAAGGCTTAAGAAAGGCTGTAGCATAATCACAGTCGAACTAAACAAAGAAACCCTTTAATGCAATTAGCTCCTGTCATTTCATCGGAAGAAAGAGAAAGAAGGAGTAGAACCCACTTCATATTTCAAGGAAATGAATGTAAAGCCTATTCTATAAAAGGGTTATATCTGTTATAAAACTCGTTTTAGGAACGGCACAAGTAATTGAGAAGGTTTACTACGCTGTTTAAGACAAACGTAATATACACGAGGAAATAATAACGGAACACAAATATACACCAGTAGAAGAACAAAAAACATAACCAACGAAATAGACAATTTACTAGTACACTAATACATTAATTTACAAAGGCTTCAAGTGGGGAAGGAGAGGGGGGGGGGGGGGGGGAGGGGGAGGGGGGGGGGAGTTCGAGGCTTTACGTTTGAAACATCCCAGACTGTCAGAGAAAGGTGCATTCTCATTAAGTTTCAGATACATAGAGCCAGCTCTGTTTGCGAGAAAATTGGACCCAAGTGAGGTCGTGGCACTATCAAAGGCGATTTTGTTCTGTCCACTACGAGTGATAGGCAGAACAATCCTAAAAGCCGTAAAGTCCAATTTAACTTTCCCTGTTATGATTTTGTGTACCATGCAAATAGCAAAAAGATCTCTTTTCGAACTCAGAGAAAAAAGATTGAATTCTTAGTAGTAATTGACGCTCGAGGTATTCCAGAGTAGTATGCTCTGATAAGTGGTTTTCTCGCGTTCTATTTTTTAAAGTTGTTTGACGCTGGCTGATTAACTACCATTTCTGGTTGTTTGTAATGTCCCCCTTAAAAATTTGAACATAACGTAAGCATTCCCTGCTGCGCGTCGATATCGGGGAGAATACAGTAGTGAAAGTGATGTACCTATTTCAGGTACATGATTGAAATAGCAGCTAGCGCTGGTGTACCATTTACTCCGGATCCCGATGTGATGCGAGATGATGAAGTGGCTCAGGCAGAGCAGATGCTGATCGACTTCAAGCAGGCCGGTTCCACTGGGTTCAACGCTGGAGGAGCACCGGGAGCTCTGCCAAATCCTCCACCACCACCTCCATCCGATGTCTGCCTTTCTTATTAGCGCCTCAGCTCTCTTCTCCCTGTATCTTCGATCTCTTCTTTCAGTCGCTTGGATATGGCTGGAATGTTCCTCCGCCAGGTCCACCCGGCGGTCCACCACCTCCGTTTAATCCCCCACCTCCACCGCCTGGTCCTGGAGATGACTTCGGGAATGGTGGCAGTGGAGGTGAACCGTAGTGCGTCTGTTCTTATTTGCTCAGCTTCTGTAATAAATCTTGACAGGTCATATCTACGAAGTTCCAAACATTGGACCAACGCAGTATAGTGATTTCAGTACGCCAGCTCCGAATGCTGGGTGAGTATTCGGATTCACTAGTCAGACGACGGATGACTGAAGATTCTATTTAAGGCCACCGTCCGGAATGGTGCAGCTTCCAAAGATTGGACCGAACGGGTTGCCTATCTATCCGGGTCAGGATACTCCTCCTGCATATCCAACATTGAGCCAACGGGTGAGGCTTTATATGGTCGCTAGCATTAAGGAGGGGATGAAATCGGTTCTCGTTCCTTGCTAAGCGGTTGTTAGACGCTTGCGTCGGACGCTTGCCCAGTATCTAAGTTATACTGGTCTTGTTTTCTATGCTGTATTCACAATGTGCACCACTATTACTTCAAATTGTTAACCTTTCAAGCCAACTCGAATATCTTTCGAGTCCAATTGAAGACCTTTCAAATCAAGTTGGACACTCTTCTAGGCAATCTTGACGCTTTTAGAATCAAACTGAATACTATATCTATATCTTCCAAATCAAAACGAGCTTTTTCCACATTAGAATAGAGACTACGAGATCCGAATAATTTTTATTAGAGGAAAATGTACTATCACTTTCTTTGAAATTTTTAATAGTCCTGCCCCAGCAGGTTAACAAAGTGTTTGAACTTTTTTAGAGTTCATTTTTAGGGAAAATAATAATTTAAATTTAGCATTGAAGCTCAGGGAAGCAACAATAATTTATTGTGCTGGAAGGATAGATCGCTTGACTAGCGCCGTGCACTAGACTTCGCGATTTTTATTCGACTGATAGCACAATTTCGTTTGTGTGGTGTAACACGGGTATAAACAGCACAACAAAAACAGTTATAAAAATAACACATATTTTCACAGTAGTGTTTTAAGTAATCAGCTCCTACACTATCAATCAACGAGAAAATTGCGACCACCTAATCAAGTACGTGGCGTGATATATTAATACGTTGAATGACTGCTGCCTTTTTGCGCGTAAAAATGAGTTTTAGATCGTTTTCATTAAAAATCAAGATTTTGTAAAAGTTTACGCACTGTGTTCACTGGTTCGACAGGTTGATTAAAATATTTCGAAGAAAGTTTTACTAATTTTTCCTTTGGTCTCGAAAAGTCTCTCTTTTAATGTCTAAAAACCTCGGTTTGATTTGAAAGGTGTTCAGCTTGATTTCAAACATGTCAAGGTTGCTAAGAAGTGTCCAGTTTCTTTTGAAATGTGTCCAGTTGTCCAATTCGACGTGAAAAACGTATATACAGCCAAGTGAAATACATTGAAGAAAACCATCAAAATGAGTGGCATGCACGTGAGCATGTTTATCCGTGCGCTCTTGTTTTCAATCAGCATGGGCATAACAGCTTAAGCGCTCCAGATCTGTCAGACCGGCTGCTAGAACGGATGAGTTCAAACCTCGTGAATAGCTGTCAGAAGAAATTGTAAAGAGATGAAACTACTAGAGGTGTATATATTTAAATGCATTAAATTAAATTTTTACCTTCTTCTACTGCGCAATGGCAAAACCTGCGTTTAATGTGCCAGCTTTTGAAGAGACCGAGTCGCAAAGCTTTTGTCTTGCATAGAGTAAAGTAACAGTACTGTTGCAATCGGTCGGAGACTCCAGATTATTATGAGCTGATGTGACAGCGATACGATACATACGACAACACTCGGAAGAAAAGCTCTTTGATTTGCAATCTCCAACTTCCCTCTTCTTCAAGCCTCGGCATTGTAAGTTGTTTGTCAGTTTAACTTTTTTTGTGCCGACACGAGGTTTTAGGTGGATCTTTATTTAGCAGGGCCTGACGCTTCGACTTCTCGTCGTCTTCAGAGGCCAATTGGATCCACCGCAAGGGCTGATGTTCGCCCACGTCAGTAGGCCAGTAGGGACGAAACTGGCTACTACTCTTCGTCCCTACTGGCTTACTGACGTGGGCGAACATCAGCCCTTGCGGTGGATCCAATTGGCCTCTGAAGACGACGAGAAGTCGAAACGTCAGGCCCTGCTAAATAAAGATCCACCTAAGACCTCGTGTCGGCACAAAAAAGTTAAACTGACAAACATCTTTGATTTGTGTTGTCGACACATATCTGCCAACATCTCCAGAAGGGAACACCAGTCTCTTCCTATCGAGTCGTTCCTATAAAAATGTTCCTCATCACGTTGATATCAGGCGGCTCACGAAACCGTTGTATTTGATAACCTCGTTTCACACAAACAGTGGCAGTCACGAAGCAGGCTATAGTTACAGCTTTTCATTCTGAATTATTTTGTTCGTCACATTACTGAAGAAAACCAAAGTTGGAATATAAGGTAGCGAATAGTATTAGGGTGTCCAGAAAGTATCTGCAGAAAATTTCGCAATACTCCAGATCTTTTCTAGAAGTTCTGAAGATTTCAACCTAAGTGCTATATAAGGACATTATCCTGTTATATCAGCATAATATGTCCAGCTCCGTCTTCTTTGCCTATTTCACCGTACGATGGCCGAACAGTCCGACGACAACCTGCGAAGACGTCTGGACATATGCTCTCAGCTGCTCTCCCGAAGTCGCACCTTCAACTGGCGGGACACCATTGTCACAGGAAATGGAAAATGGGTCTTCTAAGTCAACCACGCTCGTAAACGTGCATGGTGCCAACGCGATGAAGTGCCGAAATCTTTCGTAAGGGGTGAAATTCATGCGAGGAAAGTCATGTTGAGCGTCTGGTGGGCAGTTTATGGGATTTACCATTGCGAGCTGCTGCCAGACAGCACGACTATCACTGCCGAGGTCTACGCTACCCAACTGCAGAGAGTGGCCGACAGGATGCGCAAGGAACAGCCCAGGCTCGACAAAGTTCGCTTGCTGCACGATAACGCGCGCCCACACATCGCGAAGACGACTTCTCAGAAAATTCTGGAACTCGGATGGAAAGTTCTGCCGCATCCACCGTACAGCCCAGATCTGGCCCCAAGTGACTACCACGTTTTCGATCACTTCAGCATCATCTAGAAGGAAAGCGTTATGAAGATCGTGTCCACCTCGAAAATTACTTTCGAGCTTTTTTCGCCTCCAGGTCCCCGGATTTCTATGCCAGAGGAATTCGAAGTCTTATGGAACGTTGGCGGAAAAGTAGTCGTGTTGATGGGAATTATTTGGTTGATTAATAAATTGCTGATAAAATATTGTGTTATTTTGAAAAAATTGTCGTATTTCTGCAGATTCTTTCTGGACACTCTAATATTTAGGCACGTTTGCAGATGTACCTGAATTCGGGAGCGTTGCTATAAGAGTGGAACATTGAGAAATTCTATGGATTCATTTTTTCTTGGTGCGGCGACGACACTGCGTCGACCGTCGACTTATGTAGCTCCATTTGCAACTCCAAGTATTCCGGTGTAAAAGCAGTTGAAAGTTTTTTTGCAGTCTTGATTTCAGTAGTGAGTTCTACCGCGAAGTTCCAAGGTGTATCAGAGGAGAAAAACGGCCAACTACATCATTTGCTGTACGGAGAAGGTCCCCTTAGCTGGTACGGTGAAGCAGTTCTGCTGAGGTGATGCTGATACGTTGTGCGATTTTTCGTAGGTCGATGCTAGTTCCTAAGTATCAGCTAGCGGTGGCATCCTCCAGAATTAAACCAGTATTACACTTTTACTTTCGTCATCAGAGTCAATTGCTACGGAATCAGATCTCGTCTCGTTTATTTGTCATCTTTTTTGTTTCACCAAAGTGTTGTATTGCTTGTTGAACAGCGGCATTACACAACAGTCGTGCGGAAGACAAGAGACTAATGTGTGGAGCGTTACGCGTCGTTACGGCCTCGTCCATTTCCTCTTTTGGAACCTCCAAATTAACCCTTATAATTCAGTTGTTTCTAATTGTTCTTCTACTGCTTGGTTATGTTTGTCAAATATACATTAGCCAAAATAGAGCTGAGAAAAAATACAGCATTTGCGGTAAAGATATACCATTTTCATATGAATACCACCTTTCAAACCAAACCGTGCCCTTTTCAAATCAAATTAGACACTCTTCTAAGCAGTTTTTGAAGGCAAACAGAACATCTCCAACGTCGAAATGAGCGTTCTCCACAGTAAACTAGAAACTATGGTACTATGGTAAGGTAAGAATGTAGTATGACTTTACTCGAAATTTTTAAAAATTCACCTGCCCCAGTAAATGATCACATTGTTTGAATATTTGTAAAATTTTTATTTCTTCAAAGAAAAATGATATATTAAAGTTCATTAAAGTGCACGAAGGCAGCAATTTTTTCGGGCTAAGTAAAGAGATGGGCGCGTAGAGCGCAGTCGGAGAAAGTGCCGGCTGTCGCGCGCACCCGGTATCAGGTTTCTGGTTCGGGTTTCTCGCCTACGCCAACCAAGCCTTCATTCCTCTGCCGCAGTGAATTGGCACCAAACGTCTGAGAAGGATAAAGCGCTGACCCATTTATCGGCTGCCTACTGCAAGTCGTGGTATGGGCCAAATACGCATTCAAATCGCCTCTACGACACCCCGTAGAAATAGAATGTGTGGCGCATCCGAAGAGGGGTGGACTAACGCCATCCTTTATCCATTCATATTTTATGGTTTTGCGCGGCTGATATTCCATAAGGTTTCATTTCGAGCAGCAAATTTGATTACCTCTACATATTACCTATTATCCAGATTACATAATATAATATGACTACTTAAAAATAAAACAAAATAAAGTCTAAAAGATGTAGAACAATATAAAATATCAAACTATACCATGGTGAACCTTGGTGAAAGAGGTTTCTCCACCGAATTAGTTTCCAATTTCATCGATAATAGGGGGGGGGGGGGAGCCACGGATTGTCGTGTGCTGAGCCAGTCATTCGCACATTCGCCATTATTTTCGATCATGGAACCGAAAATAGGATCAGGGGATCCTATCCTCTGTTCCAGGGTCGGGGATGAGGGGAGGGGGACTGGTGGTTAATATTCAAGAGACTGATCGATCGGCTATCCACGGCTTTCCACTGCGCAAGTTTGGACACCTTCACGAAGAAATTCCTTCCTGATCGGGGTGTAGTTACTGTACTTTTGTATTCTGTTGCATATTTTGTCTCAGCTCTGTGACTTATCGTACGGAGTCGAAATTAGTGCTCAAAATAAACCTCAGGAAAGCTGAGTTCAAAAGTAGAAAAACAACGTGGGATCAAATCTACTGCACATTTCAAAGATTATTCATATCTTTGAGGCTATTCTATAGGTAAATGAATTATACCCTAGGTTTGTTTTTGGAGTGGTGTAGACTAAAATAAAGATTCGACTACATCGTGCTTCACTACTATGATAACGAAGATATAAACATGAAGCTCAGGAAAACCACTGTCTTAAGAAATCAATTCGATAAAATTTCACTCAGATTTTGAAAATAACACAGGTCTCCTTGGCTTTTCGACGAGATTCTAGAGAATGCAATCCAAAGTCGTGGTTTTTGTGAGACGAGTGAGGGAAGCTCGTGTAACTTAACCCATTCAGTCTCAAGAAAAGCTTCTTAGTGAAATTTCCTTGTGTTGTTCCATCATGAGGTCCTTTTATAAGGGCAAACAATAATGCGTACAACAACAACACACATTTTTGTATTCCAAAACTTCCTGTATATGTCTTTAACACTGTCAATTAAGTCAAAGATGTCATCTTCTTCCGCGATGGCAGAGCGCAAGCCAAATATTATAATTAGCACTAAAAGATTCCAGCTTTTCTAGTCTTTAAAGTATGCTGTAGAGCCTCATTGTATTAGGTTGTAACGAATTAAATGGCACTGTATTAGGTTGTAACCTCATTGTATTAGGTTGTAACGAATCAAATGGCACTGGCTCGCGCCATTTTTTGGCGCGTCTTTACGCGTTTGATCAAGAACAAACCGTAACATGTGGCATATCATTTAGAAGCGCAAGCTTTGCTCTACCAGTGAGTACCAAATTTTCTATGTAAAAGTGGGAAAACTTTAGAGTTCTATTGACTTTTTTGCAGGTGGACAAAACGGTAATCCGAGGCATTTACTTGCATGAATTCAAGCTGGGCACTACAGCTAAGGAGGCGGTCGAGAAGATCAACGCCGCATTCGGTCAAGGATGTTCCACAATTCGGACGGCGTATCGTTGGTATCAGAAGTTCCGGAATGGAGATGAAAGCTTGGAAGAACATGAAGGTCGTGGGAGGCATAGTGATGTTGATGAGGACAAGCTGAGAGATGTGGTGGAGGAGGATCCACACAAAGGTACCAGGGAGATAGCGAAGGTTCTTGGCGTCAGTCACAACACAGCTGCCCGGCATCTGAAGGAAATTGGAAAGACCAAAAAGCTGGAAAGATGGGTGCCTCACGAGCTGTCTGAGGAGCAAAGAAACCGACGATATGAGATCTCGTCCGCACTGCTTCTACGGAACGAAACGGACCCGTTCCTTGATCGCATCGTAACCTGTGACGAGAAATGGATAATGTACGACAACAGGCGACGATCGGGACAGTGGGTGGACAGCGATGAGAGCCCCAAGGTTTTTGCGAAGCCGGAATTGCACCAAAAGAAAGTAATGGTGACAGTATGGTGGTGTTCGCTGGGAATTATTCACCACAGCTTCCTCCCTCCCGGTGAATCCATCACGGCAGAGAAGTACTGCATTGAA
This sequence comes from Heligmosomoides polygyrus bakeri, assembly GCA_947359475.1. NCBI lineage: Eukaryota > Metazoa > Nematoda > Chromadorea > Rhabditida > Heligmosomidae > Heligmosomoides > Heligmosomoides polygyrus. The sequence goes on along the minus strand of OX375868.1, from coordinate 83,340,626 downwards.
ATTGAAGAAATGATGAAAAAGTTGAAGGATATCCGGCCGGCCTTGGTAAACCGAAGGCGAGTTCTCCTTCTGCACGACAATGCTCGCCCCCATGTAGCACGACGAATGACGTTGCAGAAATTGAATGAGCTGAGCATTGAAACTCTACCACATCCTCCGTTTTCTCCCGACCCCTCCCTAACAGACTACCATTTCTTCAAGCATCTTGGCGACTTCTTGGTAGGGAAAATATTCAAATACCAACAGGATGCCGAAAGTGCCTTCGAAGATTTCGTCAGTTCCAGAACTTCTGATTTTTATGCTACTGGAATAAAAAAGCTTGTGTCACGTTGGCAAAGATGTGTCGAATCAGAAGGTTTTTAATTCGATTAATAAACTTGCCTACAAGCCGAGATATTAACTGTTTAAATTTACAGTGGTTCAGTGCCATTTATTTCGTTACAACCTAATAGCTAAGGGGAAGAAATTTATGGACCTTCAAAAGGGTGAACACTTTCAGTCATGCGGAATAGCGGTCCAGTAACTACAGCGTAGGTTGATACCTTCGTCGGAAGGCCAACGTTATGCACACGTTTCGTTTTGCTGCATTCAATAGTATCATTCGCTGTTGGGGCAAGAGCTACCTCATCCATTGTGGCCGTTCTGGTCAGCTTGGCCACCGCAGACTGCAGGTGTGGTCGAGGGCGAGACCTCCTAGAAGCGCGCGCTCATGTGTGCAGCTAGTTAGTCCTGCTGCATGAAATATGGATTCAATTATTACACTGACCGGACTGCTCATAAAATCCGCGACTCATGTTAAGGCTTGAAAAAGCGAAATATTGCACTCGTGGTTGGAGAGATTGCGATGCTGCTTGAAGATTTATCTCCAGCGGTGCTGATTAAGATCAAAGATGTTTTTCATCTATTGCCCCAGGTCGTTGGATCGGAGTCTGGCCTAGATAGGCGCCAATCGTTTTCATGCAAAAGTTCTCAAAAAGAAGGTATATTGAGTGTTTGAAGAGCGTGAAATTTCTGACTCTTTCAGCTGCAAACATTTTTCCTATGTGCCAAAATCGAGCTCTTTAATTGTGAGGATTGCGCCGTCTAGTAGCTCATTACATTGCGATGATTTCTTGAGTGATGGGGTAAATACATATTATTAGTGTTGAATAGTGCAACAGATTTTTTCTCCTTTTTGCGCTGACAGTGTTGAATCATGAGTAGCTAGTTTATTACCTAATAATCAGAGAAAGGTCTTAGGCGTATGTCTCAAAAACGAAAATGATTATCACAGTGAAAATTTACACGCTTGAAATGGTAGAAAAGTATGTTCCGTTTTTCAAACTCTTTGGAGCTACCGAGTGAGGAGCTCTGAAATTTCGCTAAGTTAACTATCATACTCTATGATAACGCGCTAAGCGATGAGTCATACTATCGATCAGCGCCGCCGCAGAAATTGTAAAATAGGGGGAAAATTCCGGGGAAAAATAGGGGGAAAATTACGACACGAAAATAGCGAAAAATACCCAGACGTCTCCCTGCCTGGGAACTTCGGCCCTAGGGCAATCGAGGTCGCTGAACGTGAACCTGAAGTTTGTTTTTGAAGTATCGATCGCCATCAATCGATATTGATCAAATTACGTGCGGGAAAATAGCAGAAAATACCAAGACGTCTTCTACCTGCCTGGAAACTTCAGCCCTGGGGTAATCGCGGTCGCTGAACATGAATCTGAAGTTCGTTTGTGAAGTACCGATCACCATCAATCGATATTGATCGAACTATCAATTTTTGTGGATGTCGTCCAGGCGGTCCGAAACTTTACCCTTGAGGTAGTTGAGGTCGCACAGCACGAATCTGAAGTTGGTGTTTGCAGTATCGATCACCTTCAATCGATACTGATCAAATTGCGTAGCGCGAAAATAGCGGACAATACCCTGACGTCTTCTATGTGCCAGGGGATTCAGAAGACGTGCATAATACGTCGCATGACGTGCCTAGGACTCAGAAGACGTGCCGAACACGTCGCTCAACGTGTTTGGGGATTCAGGTATACCTGCCGAAAACGTTGTCCGCTAATGGGAGATCATTGAGGGGTAATGGGGGACCGTTTCACTAGGGGAAGACCAGTAGTGAGGAACCAATAGATCGCCCTATACTACAATACACTGTACGTACAGCGACCCTTTTGCACACCTAGCTAGGGAAAAGCTGCACAAGTAGAGCAGCTACCTCGATGTGATTGTCCTGAGCTTAGTGATACTGTAACATCGTGCGAAGCGCGCAGGTGCGAGGCACGGCGATAGGCGTGACGGAGCACTTGTATACTAAAAATGCGTCTTTGAAAGCGCTAAATGTAGCATATATACCTTTTCACATCGAACTGAACATTTTTCAAATCTAAATGGACACTTTTCATATCAAATTAGACACTCTTCTATGCTAGCAGAAGACTTAAAATCAAAGCGAATCCGAGCTTTCAAATTGAAATGAGCTTCTACATTAAACTAGACACTTTCCAGGAAGGTTAGAAAAAAAATTCTCCAAGTAAAATTTTAGTACAACTTCTTTGAAGTTTTAATTCACCCACCCAACAAGTGAACACATTGTTTGAAATTTTATAATTTTTTAAGGAAAAGTAAGGGTTTAAAGCTTGTTTTAAAGAGCAGGAGAATAAAGAGCGCGGCCAGTTTTTAGTACCAAAAAAGATTGCGTCATGTCTTCGTCCAAGACGTCGCGATTTTTATTCGATTGATACCAGGGTTTCTATTTGTATGTGGTTTGTTACCTAATGCAACAGAAACAGCCGTAGGGAACGCACATATCCTCACTTTGATGATTCATGTAAGTGGCATTTACACTATCAATCGAATAAAAGCTGCGGCGAACTTTTTGAGTGCATGACACATCTTATATTTCAATGCGCTATATGCTTGCTTCTTTGCTGTGCTTTAAGGCAAGTTTTAATTTTTTATTTTTCTCTGAAAATGAGAATTTTGTAAAAGTGTTACACTTATTGGTGCAAGTAAACTGAAAATTTTCAGAGAAAGTTACACCAAATTTTTCTTGAACAAATAATTATTATAACCATCTTATTGAGTCTGTAGTTTAAACTGCCTGAAGGTCAGTCGATTTGGAGGAGTTCGTTTTGATTTCAAAAGCCTTAACGCTAGCCTGGAAGAGTGTCCAATTTGATTTGAAAGGTGTCCATCTCGACGTGAAAATGGTATGTATTCAGCAGAGGTGCGTTGTAGTGCAGTGGCGCCGGCTGTCTCATCGAGGTTCTTTGTTTGGACCTCTCGTACAGGCCAAGCCACTTCCATCCCTCCTTGGTCGAAAAGTTGAAACCTGGCTTATCTAGAAAGGAAAAAACAGGAGCCGTCTAGCGGCTGGTCACTGCAGGCGTACTGCATAGGACGCACGCGTCTTCAAATTGCCTTCACGACTTCCATTAGAACTAGAATGCGTGGCGCATCCTGTGAAAGGATTGACTAACGCTGACGTTTCTCCTTTATATTCAACAGTGTTAGTATTCCTGTTCTACGACTGAAGATAGAGAATACATATAAGGGGTGGCGTTAATCAGCGCATGTTTTGAATGCGCCATGCATTTGACTTTTTTCTATTGGATGTTGTGGGGACAATATGAATTTTTTGCGCATTTACCTATACAATGACATATGGTGGTCAGATGGTGGACAAGGCAGTGCTTTATCCTTCCCAGACACTTCTGATGTCGATAGGAGGCTTGGCTGACCTTGGCGGAATTCGACCCGGAAACGTCGATTCAGGGTGTGCGCGGCAGCTGGCGCTCCCGCGACTGCGCTGCCACGCGGTCGCTTTAAAAAAAGGGCATCTGTCAACCGCTTTCCTTGTTTTTCCTCATTAGGAATGGAGGAGCTTCTCACCTGTTAAAGCAACGGATGCTGGTTGGAGTCTCGCTGGGGCCCACGACGTTCGTCGAAACATATCCCCGTTGTGATGTTTGAAAACGAAGGTGTTTTTCCCTGGAGACCTGCTTCTGGTCATGAGCCGGCGTCAACATGACACCAGTTGTTCCGCGTTGGCTCAACACAACTTGCAAGGTTTCTGCACTTCACGTCGAATGTCCATGGAAAGTTGACGAATATGCTTCGCTACGAGCCGCGAAAACATTTGGTGATGTCTAAGCCGTTGAGCCACTAGACATCTCGGCCTAACTGAGCGTGACACGCGACCGTTGTTGTCGGATTGTTTGTGTTTTTGTTTTGAGCGAAAGGGATTCGTTCCGCTTTTGACGATTTCATCCAGCTGCCTCAGTTGACTCGCCCCGACGTCTGGCACTAGGCCGCCGAACAACGATTCGAACGGCGTTTGGGATTAAGCAGGCAGTTCCCTACCCATAAGCCCTGTTCGATAAGGCGCTCTTCTCAGTTGGGCGTTTGCCTCTATCTATGGCTGCTCTGAATGGATCGCCTTCCATTTCCATGCCTCAGAATGTGTATTTTATCCATTCTTCAGCGGCGCATTGTAGCCCAGTCTGAGGAGACTTCGACTGTCGCGTGCACTCCTATTCAAGACTTCTTGGTTAGGATTCTACGCCCAGGGCAAGTAAGCCTTCCATCCCTCATGGTTCAATGGAATTGCACCAGACTTGGCTGAAAAGAGTAAAACATGGACTAGTCCATCGATTGGCCAACGGAAGTCACGCCATAGATCTAATACGCGCTCAAATTGCCTCCACGATATCCCATAGAAATAGGATGGGGTGGTACGTCTCTTAAAGGGATTAATTATCGCGGGCTCTTCTATCCTTACTCGTTCTCTTACAAGCGAGTGGTCTGAAGCGTATGCCTGAACTGGGAGAGCGAGTCATACAGGAAGAATCCCCCCCCCCCCCAATTAGAATAAAAATCTGTTTCGTACCCAAGAAGTGCTGGTTCTTTGAAATTACTGTATAATCGGCGTCTCGCAAGCGGGGGGGGGGGGGGTCTCCTGTACACCTGCGATGTCACTGCCGGCGACCGTCTTGGGGTGCCGTGCATAGTGGCGCTGCTTCATGCGAGGGAGGCCGGGGATTCGGTTCTTTTGCGTAGCTGCTTTTTTGCATTTCAACCGACTGGTCGACATTAGAGCGGCGATGACATACACAATTTCCAGGCGTTTTCTGCGTATTTTCCAGCTCTATGCCATGGAGGGTAACGTTCTCGCGACTTGTTTATTACTGACCGACTTTTAACTAAAAGGCAACGAGAAAGGTAGTCAGCATAATGATGTATGAACGCTGATCACAAGTTGCTAGAAAGGTACTCCACTGCGTACAGCTGGAAAATGCACGGAAAACGTCTAAAAATGGCACAGAGTCAGAATCGCCCAAAGCTAAACCAGTCGGTTGAAATGCAAAGATGCAAGAGCGCAGAAGAACCGAACCCCCGACCTTCCTTGCACGAAGCAACGTCACTTCCACTGCACCCCGAGCCGCTTGCCGGCAAGCATCGTTGGCGTACAAGACCCCCCCCCCCCCAAACTCGTGCTGCACCGTCCTCCATTGTAACTTCAAGGTCTCCCTAGTCCTTGGGTTTAACGACTTGGCAAAAAAATAAACACATTTTTATACTGAGGGGTGGGAATTCTTCCTATATGAGTCGCTCTCCCAGCGCAGACAGACGCTTGAGACCATTCCCTTGTCAGATCCATTTCCTCTTTAGAGCCCTCGAATAGCACTGATTATCGCGTTGTCGCCACTTCCCGCAGAAAATGTTGTTGCTATCCAATTTTGAGCTTCAGCAGCGTTCGCTTCAAACCCGTAATCTAGATGTCATAAAGAAGCCATCGATATAATCTGGGTTGAGTGTGCTGTGGTTCGAGTGGTGCTGTAGCTCAAGGGAACGCTCGACGTTGCCTTACTGTGTCGAAGAGGGAACTGACCTCAAAATTCAAAAAATCCTCAAAATTCATGCAATGCCCCGTCCGTCAGAGTTCAAACGAAAGGCTTTTTATGCTACATCAACGAAGAGCGCGTAGCAGCGCAATCGGGGGAAACGCCGCTCGCTCGCTGCGTGCATTCCGAATCGAGTCGAGTTTCGGGCCGCTTTGAAAACTTTCCATGCCTCCGGGATTGGCGTTAAATTGGTGCCAGACTTCTCGCGGAGGAATAACACACTGACTTATTCATCGTCTGGCCACCACAAATCATTGTATGAGCCAAATACGCTTTCAAATTGCTTCCACGACATCTCGTAAAAGTAAAATACGAGGCGCGTGACACTAAAAAGGGAAGGGTCCGAAGCGTATGTCTGAACGGGGGGAGCGAGTCATATAGGGCGAATCCTCATCCCTCAATTGGTTTGAAAATGTGTTTATTTGCCAAGTCGTTAAACCCAAGGAGTAGGGGGTCACAATGGGATACGGCGCAGCACGCATTTGTGGGTCTTGTACGCCCGCGATGCGTCTGCAGCCAGTGGCTGGGAGCGCAGGTGGGTAGAGGGTTGACTCATGCGAGAGAGGTCAGGGGTTTGACTCCTCTGCGTTGTTGCACTTTTGCATTTCAACTGATTGATAGAGGTTTGGGGGATTCTGCCGTCTATACCATTTCCAGATCTTTTCTGCGCATTTTTCCAAAGGTAGACATGAGGGAAATAGTGTATCGATGCCGCTTAATTTGCGGGATCCGCACACCTCGTTTCTCATCTGAGCCACCTCCGACGTCACAACGTGGTCTCCTTTGAAAATCCGAGCAGGATGGTTTTTCCCGAGGCCTTTGGTCCAATGGAAACAGACTTTGAGGAGCCTGTAGCCTTTATACGCTACCCGTAAGGTGCCCAGTGGTGCTTCATGCACTTTGTACCTGTGTATCACTAATGTTGGACATTTATACATCACCATGTTGAATACCACAACGTACCTTTGGAAAAATGCGCAGAAAAGATCTGGAAATGGTATAGACGTCAGAATCCCCCAAATCTCAACCAATCAGTTGAAATGCAAGAATGCAGCAGCGCAGAGGAACCAAACCCCTGACCTCCCTCGCATGAGTCAACCCTCTACCCACCTGCGCTCCGAGCCACTGGCTGCAGACGCATCGCGGGGGCGTACAAGACCCTCAATCGCGTGCTGCGCCGTATCCCATTGTGACCCCTACTCCTTGGGCTTAATAACTTGGCAAAAAATAAACACATTTTCAAACCACTTGAGGGGTGAGCATTCTCCCTATATGACTCGCTTCCCCCGTTCAGACATACGCTTCAGACCCTTCCCTTGTAAGAGATTGAATAACGCAGGCCTTTGTCCTTAATCAACGCTGGGCGGTATGCAATCACTCTCGATGTAGCCTTCTGCCCAATAAAGACGTTTGGCTACCACTTGTTATAGTCATCGTCAGTCGACGGTACAGCATACATCTCGACCACCCAATTTTTTCGCTGATGGAATTAATCAACTAGTATCGCGTTGAGAAAAAAGTGACTGCGATTACGTTGGCTGGAAAATTCTGGCGGTTTGACTGATCTACTTCAAATGATCATACCTTTCTTCATACTCACTGGATTCAGTCGAAGTAAGCGTCATCCAATCAGCGCTTTTTTCCAACGCGATACAAGTTGATTAATTCCCCCAGCGAAAAAACTGGGTGGTGGAGATGCATGCTGTACCGTCGACTGAGTGTAACAAGAGTAGCAAAACGTTTTTACTGGACAGAGAGCTATATCGGGAGTGCTTGCATGACGGTTGTTGGGGATCCCGACCCTCAACGCCAGGGCGGAGAGCAGATGAGAAGCCGTCTTCGCTGTCGACGATATGCCAACACTCTTCATTTGTGGTGGATAGGCAATTGAAAGGTCATTGCTTTGTCATTCGAATACCCGTCTAACACCAGCTTAAAAATTCCTGATTGATGGACGGCTCCATTGTCCCGAAGACTAAGTGCTTTACCCTTCCTGTACAAGGCTGTTGAGGGCCGAGGGCTTTCCTGCGTACGGGTTGCCTATTTACCCGCCACGACATCCTTTTTCTGCACTTCACTCAACTGTCTAGGTCTGAGTCATCATTTGGAAATTCCCTATTTAGAAGAGCGCAGCTGCGTCCTGTGGACACATTATCTGAAGGTGGCACGTACTATCAAGGACTTTGAACGTGACCAACCCGGGACCAATTATGTTCGTTGGACAGAGACTTCCGCGGCCCGAACAATTACTATTTTAGTGAGATCATTTTAGACCAGCCACATTGGGGTCTCTCTGAGGCTTTAAATTTCGCGCCTACTATTCGCGGGTAGAACGTTTTCCTGTATAGTTTAACCTTGGCATTCCTAAGGTACCCAGATGCTGAAAGATCATTGAACCCCCGAATTAACCCCAGCAGCTTAGACTACATCTCGGCATCATAATAGTTTTACTCTTCAGTGACTATTTCTAATGATCGATAAAGTGAAGTTTTCTGGCACGTTTACTGCATGTTGGGTGGGATTGCTCTGAATCAGGGGTGCACATTTAACGGTTAACGATTTAACGACTTTAACGAATTAACGGCATTCTCGTTAAAATCTGGCTTAACGACTTAACGAAATTTTTTAGAAATTTAACGGAATTTTTAACGGACTTTCTACTCAGTGTTTTTATCACCTTTACCCTTAGTCTTCACAATTGTTGCAGGTCTCACCCTCCCGATTAGAATTGTTCCTGAAAAACTATTGAAATTGGCAAGAACATTTTGATGCTTTCATGAATTTGTTTTGCATTGTTGGAAATAACGCATTTTGGGACGTGGGCAGCGCAGTCGGAGGATGTGCCGGCTGTCACCTGATACCAGGTTCCTGGTTCCCCAGCCAACCAAGCCTTCCATCCAGACTTGTCTGGGAGGATAAAGCGCTGACTTGTTCATCAGCTCGCCACCGCAAGTAGGTATAGGCCAAACACGCATTCAAGTCGTCTCCGCATCTCATAGAAATAGAATGCGTGGCGCATCCCAAAAGGGATTGAGTAACGCCGTCCTTTATACTTATCCTTTAATGCCTTTTAGAGCTAGAAATTTCTTTGCCGAGCTCCCAAGAATCGAAAAAAAATTATACTGGTTTAACCTCCTCGTAAGATATGCCTATCCTCACCCGGCGCTGCTTATTCCAGAATACTTCTGCCCGCCACCTGGAAGCCGAGACGGAGAGAATGATTTTTAGGCTGCTGGACGTAATTTAAACAATTTTATAAAAGCGCTAATAACAACAATTTGGGAAGTTACTTTTCCTGAACGTTAACACATTAACGATGTGTCACACCTATTCAGCAGTGTGGGACGTGTGACACGATGCCGTGTCATGGTCACGACGTTGCAAAAAATAGATGGTCCCACGCGCCGGGCACTCGAAAACCGCGCGTCCGATAACGTGGAAACATTCCACTGACTGGCTTTTAATTGTATCTTTATCTGATCTTTTTGTACTTACCAGGATACTATCTCAACAGCCCAAGTGTTGTATATGGGCAGAACCGCCTCTCCCTGGGAAGCAACAAACTGCAGGTATCTCGACCCCAATACAACTCTGCGCAAAGTTAGGGACGACGGAAGTCGTCTGTTGGGGCCCTGTTGATTCACGTGCTCCACAGTTGACGGGCGCGCTCGGGATGGTGGCTCGTATCGAGGGTCAGCGCAGTGCACAGGTGGCGTAGTAGGGAAGAGCTCGGGCTCGTGAGCGAGGGGTCGGGGTTTGGATCCCGCAGACTGTGTTTCCTTTGCACTTTTGCAAAATCCATGTTTATCATATAGGTAATCCACCTAGGGGTATTATAGTGTGTTATAGAGGATGTTTACATATAACAAATGCTTCAAACTGCAGATTAGCTAAAATGTTCACTTCTGTGTGTCACTTATTTTAAGCCTATTTTGTGTGAAGCTATAGTTATGTAACGATAGATATTTTGTGGCACTAGTTAAAAGTTCCGACTCCACCGATAAGACCTCGGTCAAAAAAAATTTTTTTGCTGAAACTTCGTTTGGGGAGTTATTTGGGGTGCTGATCACGAATCTGATATCCGTTCTTCACGATTCCGTCGGAGGCCACCCATACCGTTAACAAGGGTGGTCCAGGCAGGGTTACCGACTTCGCTGAAACTTCGTCTAGGGGGGTTATTTGGAGTGCTGATCACGAATCTGATATCCATTCTTCACGATTCTTTCTCTACCTGCCGTCACCGGCAGAAACTTTAGGAATGCAATCCTCTGCCTTCCTGTATTTATATTATCCAGCCGAATCGTGAGGAATGGATATCAGACTCGTGATCACCACCCCAAATAACCCCCTCCCCCCCTAAACGAAGTTTCAGCGAAATCGGTGATCCTGCCTGGACCACCATTGTTAACGTTGTGCGTGATATATGTATATGTAAACATGCTCTATAACACACTATAATACCCCTAGGTGGATTACCTATATGATGAATATGGATTTTGGAAAAGTGCAAAACAAACGCAGTCTGCGGGATCCAAACCCTCGACCTCTCGCTCACGATCCCGAGCGCTTCCCTACTACGCCACCTGTGCACTGCGCTGGTCCGCGATACCAGCCCTTATCCCGTGCGCACCCGTCAACTGTGGAGCACGTGAATCAACAGGGCGCTAACAGGCGACTTCCGTCGCCCATAACTTTGCGCAGAGATGTATTGGGGTCGAGATACCTGCAGTTTGCTACTTCCCAGGGAGAGGCGGTTCTGCCCATATACAACATTTGCGCCGTTCCGACTTACCGTTGAGATAGTATCCTGGTTAGTGGCCTGTGCCCGCATCGAAATTGTATATGGTCGTAGAAGAGCCAGACAAAACGGTTTCGCAAAGAACTATGGAAGGAGGGCACTCCGGATTCTGCCTGATCATTTTAAGATGCCTTATCGCTGATCATCTTCCATGATAATCCCATAGCTGTTCCTATTCCACACCCTGTAGATAATTTGTTACTGAAGGCTTGTCTATTTTTCTACGTTTGTTGATCTTTGTTTGTATTGCATTGCAATGTTGCACTCCATTCCTTGAACTTTAGCTGTTGAACTCTTGAAGTGGAAACCTATACGATTTGCTTGATTTTTTCACTTGAAATAAGGGTTTGCATCTATTTTGTATTTTTAACGAAATTTAACGATTTACCGGAAATTTAACGAAAATTTTCCGTTAAAAAATTTCGTTAAAAAATTTAACGCACAGAATTTTGTGTGCTGCTCTGAATACGCCGTATTCATGTTATGGTATTCACTTGAATGGATGGTGAAAGAGTTGTGATATTGAATATTGCGTGTTTTTTTGCTTGCCTTTTATAAATCTCGTCTAAAACAGCGGAGAACCTGAAACAACTAGTTTCAACTGAAGTTTGGGTTGCCACCTGTGTCACGGTGTTTCTAGTACAGTTTTTTAGTTATACTGACTTCGGGGTTTAGAATACCTCAAACTTGAGTAATTAAACCAAGAGTTGATAACTCACCTGCAGATTTATATGAGGTGTGTTGTCACTCCTGTAGGAGACAGAGCGCAAATCATGGATAGAGGTTAAAGAACGGGGATAAAGTCCGATTTATCCTAGCCTTTATGGACATTTTTAAGTCAATTTGAATGAGGATTTAGCCTATTGATTCATTGTAGACTGGTAGCACTATCTAGTAAAACACCACCTCTGAACCGTGAACCGTGTCGTGTGAACCCCGAACTCTGGTTCTTCGAGTTCCGCTCAGGCCATTCAAGTCCTGCATTCTTTCTGAAGCGTATAATTGATATGAGATATCTGAGGAGGGTAAACACTGAACTGCCCGTCGGCTCGCCACCACAAGTCATTGTATAGGCGAAATACGCCTTCAAATTGTCTCCGCGATTTAGATAGAAGTTGAATGCGTGGCGCATCCAGCGAGGAAATCGATTAAAATTATTCCTCTCTCTTCGTTCGTTTAATGACAGTAGACCTCTCATTTGAATGTGAAAAGACGAGCAGAGATCTGTTCCAAAGCGGCTACGTCGAAAGCTGTGCGTTTTAAGGGCTTCACTGGGCACGTGTGCACTGAAAGGACTGCTACTCTAGCCTTTCATGAGTTTCAAAGCGCTATTCAACTTGTAAGACCCCAATTATTCATTGTCAAGGGTAGTGCGTGGCGCATGCCAAACAGGGATTGGTTAATGCCGTCCCTTATCCCTTAATGTTACTTAAGGAGAATAGGATGTGGTGGCCAGTCGATAGACAAGTCAGTGTTTATACTTCCAAGACAATCTGGTACGAATTCGCTCTAACTCCGGCGGAATAGATGGTTTCGTTGGTTTGGGCGAGGCACGAACCATGGTTCGATGCGGTATGCTTGCGGGACGAGGCCGCTCCTGCGACTGCGATACCCTGCACTCTAACTATTTCCCGAATGCAAACTCGTGGTGAAGGATATACAGGCGATCATGTACTAATCCGTGATCATGCATGACGCTGTGCCTACTTCTATTAGGGTGTCCAGAAAGTCGTATTTCTGCAGATACTTTCTGGACACCCTAATAGTACAAAGAAGTTTTCATTTTCTTGTCGCCAGAGAAGAGCATAAACACCTTCATTTTGACTAAAAGGGTAAGAGGCGATATCTAATCAGCGCACACCTTTTCGAGGAACCTGTTGCTTGCTCATATTTGTTCCGAGAAACTCTACTTTTCCACAGGGAAGTTGTTGACGGGTATGAGGAAGATGTGTGTGTGGAGTCGCACAACATGGGTTTCCAGGAACAAGAACAAGCACAGCTGTAGCATCATGCTACGCCTCCCCGGAATGCGTCGAGTACAGACGTCCTCTTGTTATGGCCATTGGGCGTTTGTCCTTAAGCGGTTGGGCGCCGGTCGTTAATCGGTTCAACTTCGCAGGTTCCGCTTGGAGCGACAAACACTGCGTTGTTGCCTTACTTCGCTCCATGTCTTCTGGCTGAACGGCAGCAAAGGGCTACACGAAGAGTGCGGTGTTCCTCGGTTCTCTAGAGGGTGTGATGCGCACTCCAGCACTCCAGCTGGACCTAAGTCCGTGGCGCAGTGTAGGTGCGTTGGACTATGCTGACATTTCCGGAGCGACTGGGTTTTTCCGTTTCCTGGACAGACCCGAGGGCACCTCGCATACTCGGAATGGATGCAAGACTGAACGCCTTTGAAGGCATTCGTGCGCGAACAGGCGACCCCATTCGCTAGTCTACCTCCTTGTCATGCGCCTTCTTCCTCCTTGTTGCTTAACTTAATGTTTTCTCCTTGTACCTGCTGTTGTTGCCGCGCGTTGTTGCCTTACTTCGCTCCATGTCTTCTGGCTGAACGGCAGCAAAGGGCTACACGAAGAGTGCGGTGTTCCTCGGTTCTCTAGAGGGTGTGATGCGCACTCCAGCACTCCAGCTGGACCTAAGTCCGTGGCGCAGTGTAGGTGCGTTGGACTATGCTGACATTTCCGGAGCGACTGGGTTTTTCCGTTTCCTGGACAGACCCGAGGGCACCTCGCATACTCGGAATGGATGCAAGACTGAACGCCTTTGAAGGCATTCGTGCGCGAACAGGCGACCCCATTCGCTAGTCTACCTCCTTGTCATGCGCCTTCTTCCTCCTTGTTGCTTAACTTAATGTTTTCTCCTTGTACCTGCTGTGGTCGAGCGTTCTCGTCTTTCCGGATTCCAGATGATGGACAACTTCATCGGTTTATGCACCTCACACTCACCTTGTCTGCGGAAAAAATTCAAATAGGAATCTGAAAGACATCACTCACTGCTTCCAATTATCCGTACAATTAAAAATGTTGTTTCCTTGAAATTGTTGGCGATAGATGTTGTGCATGCATCGTAGTGAAAACCAAGGAAGCTTCAGCATCCCCCTCTCCTTCTGATGTGGAGGTGCTTTTGGAAGAGATTAAATTGAAGCGGCTTCGATATAGCCGCTGGTAAATCTATCTAGAACGAGGGAAACCTTGACATTCAGCGGTAATAAATTACTGAAGAATTGATTCAATTTCAACGGATATTGCGGAGGTTTTACAACTCCGTATTGGATTTGTACCGTTTTTGCTTCAAACCAGGCTTCTTTCAATTCAAAACAAATCCCACCATGTAGGGAGAAAGGACTGCGATAGTCGATCCTTTTTGGAATGCGCCACGAATTCTACTTTTACGGGATGTCCAGAAGGTAGACCGAATGCGTCTTTGGCCTACGCAATGACTTCCGGTATCTAACCGGTAGACAAGTCAGGGTTTTCTCCGTTCCAAACAAGTATCGCACCAATTTGCCAACCACGTAGAGATGAAAGGGAGTTGGTTGAAGAAGACAGGAAACCAGAACCAGAAAGAGCTTGGAATCAGGTGCACCCGACAGTGGGCGCCTTCTCCGACTGCGCTTCCATGATAAATGTATTCCAAAGCATGTGTCAAGAATATCAGATTAAAGCTAGATTTGAACTTTTTCACAAGTCGCCCATGGAGAGGGCGTCTAAAAATGAACCACTCTGTGATGGTCACAAACTTAATATTAGGTTGTAACGAAATTAATGGCACTGAACCACTGTAAATTTAAACAGTTAATATCTCGGCTTGTAGGCAAGTTTATTAATCGAAATAAAAACCTTCTGATTCTACACATCTTTGCCAACGTGACACAAGCTTTTTATCCCAGTAGCATAAAAATCAGAAGTTCTGGGATTGACGAAATCTTCGAAGGCACTTTCGGCATCCTGTTGGTATTTGAATATTTCCCTACCAAGAAGTCGCCAAGATGCTTGAAGAAATGGCAGTCTGTTGGGGAGAGGTCGGGAGAAAACGGAGGATGTGGTAGAGTTTCAATGCTCAGCTCATTCAATTTCTGCAACGTCATTCGTGCTACATGGGGACGAGCATTGTCGTGCAGAAGGAGAACTCGCCTTCGGTTTACCAAGGCCGGCCGGATATCTTTCAACTTTTTCATCATTTCTTCAATTTCAATGCAGTACTTCTCTGCCGTGATGGATTCACCGGGAGGGAGGAAGCTGTGGTGAATAATTCACAGCGAACACCACCATACTGTCACCATTACTTTCTTTTGGTGCAATTCCGGCTTCGCAAAAACCTTGGGGCTCTCATCGCTGTCCACCCACTGTGCCGATCGTCGCCTGTTGTCGTACATTATCCATTTCTCGTCACAGGTTACGATGCGATCAAGGAATGGGTCCGTTTCGTTCCGTAGAAGCAGTGCGGACGAGATCTCATATCGTCGGTTTCTTTGCTCCTCAGACAGCTCGTGAGGCACCCATCTTTCCAGCTTTTTGGTCTTTCCAATTTCCTTCAGATGCCGGGCAGCTGTGTTGTGACTGACGCCAAGAACCTTCGCTATCTCCCTGGTACCTTTGTGTGGATCCTCCTCTACCACATCTCTCAGCTTGTCCTCATCAACATCACTATGCCTCCCACGACCTTCATGTTCTTCCAAGCTCTCATCTCCATTCCGGAACTTTTGATACCAACGATACGCCGTCCGAATTGTGAAACATCCCTGACCGAATGCGGCGTTGATCTTCTCGTCCGCCTCCTTAGCTGTAGTGCCCAGCTTGAACTCTACAAGTAAATGCCTCGGATTACCCTTTTGTCCATCTGCAAAAAAGTCAATAAAACTCTAAAGTTTTCCCACAATACAGCAGAAATGGCTGCAAGGAACACACATATCCTCACTTTGATGGTTCATGTAAGTAGCGTTTACACTATCAATCGAATAAAAGCCGCGGCGAACTTTTTGAGTGCATGGCACATCTTATATTTCAATGCGCTATATGCTTGCTTCTTTGCTGTGCTTTAAGGCAAGTTTTAATTCATTATTTTTCCCTAAAAATAAGAATTTTATAAAAGTATTACACTTATTGGTGCAAGTAAGCTGAAAATTTTCAAAGAAAGTTATAACAAATTTTTCTTGGATAAATAATTATTCTAACCATTTTATTGTGTCTGTAGTTTAACCTGCCTGAAAGTCACTTCGATTTCGTTTTGATTTCAAATTTCAATTCAATTTCAATTTTGAAGAGTTGGTTTTGATCTCATAAGTCTTAAAGCTTGTCTAGAAAAGTGCCCAACTTGATTTGAAATGTGTCCATCTCAACGTGAAAATGGTATGTATTCAGCAAAGGTGTGTGCTAGTGCAGTGGCGCCGGCTGTCTCATGCACCCCAAATCGAGGTTCTTTGTTTGGACCTCTCGTCTGCCATGCCACGTCCATCCCTCCGTGGTCGGAAGTTGAAACTTTTACATAGAAAATTTGGTACTCGCAAGTAGAGCAAAATTTGCGCTTCTAAATGATATGCCACATGTTACGGTTTGTTCTTGATCAAACGCGTAAAGACGTGCCAAAAAATGGCGCGAGCCAGTGCCATTTAATTCGTTACAACCTAATACTTTAAACTTTTTAAACTTAATAAACTCCATGTCCTCTCATCCTGAAACCTCGTTGTTGTGGTTAACAATATCCCCCCATATTTGAAATATTTCTGTGCCACGAGGTTGTTAGGGGGAAACTTTAGTATTGGCTTGATTTAGGCCGTCTTGTCGTCTTCAGAAGCACCATTTTCCACCGCCTTCCCGTGAAGATGACGAGACGGCCGAAACGTCAGGTCACTAACAAAGCTTCCATCTAACAAGTTTCTAAGTTCTAAAGCGCGATAAGCACAAATTATCGTGAACAGCAACGGAACGGATAATGTCATGCTCTCGTTCGTTCAGTGCTCCGTGATGTTTACTTACCAGTTTAGTGCTTTACTGGGGCCAGATTCATCAACTGCTTACCGCCCTCTAATGGTGAAAATACCACTAAACCTAATGGTGATGAATGTCATATCAAATGGGGGTTTGGCGTTATTTTCACCTTTATACGGCGGTAAGCGGTTGAGGAATCTGGACCCTGGTTAGTTTCTAGTGCACTACTTACATGAGGGGCGCGTGTAGCGCAGTCGGAGGAGGTGCCGGCTGTCGCCTGCTCCCGATACCAGGTTGCTGGTTCGTACTTCCCGTCCATGCCAACCAAGCTTTCCTTCCTTCTGGGATGGTGAATTAGTACCTGACTTGTCTGGGAAGGATAAAGCGCTTCATTGGCTGGGCACCGTAAGTGATCGTATGGCCAAATACGCACTCAAATCGCCTCCGCGACATCTCGTAGAAGTAGAATGCGTGGCGAAACCTAAAAGGGATT
The DNA here is from genome assembly GCA_947359475.1 of Heligmosomoides polygyrus bakeri. NCBI lineage: Eukaryota > Metazoa > Nematoda > Chromadorea > Rhabditida > Heligmosomidae > Heligmosomoides > Heligmosomoides polygyrus. The sequence continues at coordinate 83,323,511 of OX375868.1, read as the reverse complement.
GAGTAACGACGTCCTTTATCCTTTACTTGCATGGGCACGAGTGAGCAGTTTTTGCAATTGTTTCTTCTGAGTAGAGGAAACAGTATGGTTAAAGCATTCTAACTAACTGTGTTTCTACGCCTTTCGAGATGAGGAAGCGAAGTTTATGACTGAGAGGCAGCAATAAGTCTGAGGAAGGGTTTTCACCTTTCTAATATGAACAGATAAAGATAAACCTGGATAAAGATCAGCATGAGTTATTCTCTTTGCGGGATGCGCCGCGCACTCTACTCACTCCTGCAGGATGAAGACGGCGTGGCGCATTCCAAGCAAGGGATTGATTAACCTCGTCTTGGTCCTTTTTTGGTACCCTCTTTATCGTTATCAATGAGCAACCATACGAAATGTCCATCCTTTTGTTGACAGCACATCCTGCCTTGTTAGAAGATTTATTAAATGGCATGCAGTTGCGTCAGAAGCTCTCGATGATCGTATACTTAGGCGGTTTCGGGGATTTTCACAATCCCTTCACGGACACGAGCGAGTGCTGGATTAGCGCCGGCCTATATCCTCTGTTCTCATCCTCTATTTTGATGCCTTTTTTCATCAAATCTAAATTTGCTGGGGCAGCTTCGCTCCTTCGCCTCAGGGGAACTCTAAATATGACATATTGCGCATCACACGTCGCCCGATTTTCTTTTCAATCTCATTGTTTTCGATGTGGACGACACCCTGGAGGTCTTCTGACTATGTGTTGGTTGCTCAACGCACTGGACAGGCGGCCTTCGTCGTGTTCGGGCAACGTATTGCGTTCCGCGATCGTCGAACAACGTCCAGCGTCATCTGCTGCTCGAAAAAAACCATCTACGCTGATTTACTGATGCTTTTGCGCAGAGCAGCATGTCAGTTTCTTTCCGTTGTTCGTCAACACTTGGACGACCGGCTCATCTCCTGGCTCTCCTTGGTGCCATCATGTTCCGTTTCTGCATGTGGGCCTCAGATTGGGTTGCAAAGAAAGTATCCCGCCAGTTGTGTAATTTTTTTCAATTGTATTTCTCTCGTTCCATACACGCAACAACTAACGAACAAACCATCATTATCTACAACCTATTGCCATTTGTCGGGTAATTTGTAGATCCCGCTTCTATAAATTTCCTGGGTTTCTGACGAACAACTCAGCGAGACTCTTTTCAAATTGCTGTCGGTCGCCAAATTGTTTCTCTTGCAAATGGTTCGACAGCGAAAGAAACAGACGGTAGTCACCGTTGGAGCAAGATCGGGTGAATACGGTGGGTGGGCCAGGACATGCCACCACGGGGTTTTTTCTGAGCCTCCCTTGCAACGTGTGAACCAGGTGTGTGCGTTTCCGTTAAATCATTAAATAAAAAGTAAAAAGTGGCTGCATAGTACTGTCTCAATCGAAAAATATCAGAGGGATTGTTTGTATACCATTTTCACGACAGGTGGGCGCTTTCAAATCAAACCTTTGAGAGTTCTTGAATTCTGACAACTTTCCAAATCAAACTGAACACGTTCCAAATAAAAGAGAACGCCTCCAAAATTAGTTTATTGAATTACTAAAATTTATTTTCAACAGCCTTTCCCATTCTTTAGATTTTTTTTCGATATTACTTCATTATATTAGGGTGTCCAGAAAGTGTCTGCAGAAAACTTCGCAATGTTCCAGATTTTTTCTAGAATGTTCCGAAGATTTCAACATAAGTGCTATAGAAAGACATTATCCTGCTGTATCTGCATAGCATATCCAGCTCCGTCTTTTTCACTGTACGATTGCCGAACTGTCTACCCTATTAGACACGTACTCCTTTACGAGTTTGAATCTGGGCACTCCGCTGCAGAAGCCTATCGAACTTGTGTCATGTATTAGGCTCTGAAGCTCCTTCTGTACGGTCTATGTACAGCTGGTTCGAATGCTTCAGAAGCGGGAACAGGAGTCTCGAAGATGAGTCTCGCTCTGGTCGATCGACAACGATATCTTTGGATGAACTGAGGAAACTGGCGGAGCAGCATCCATATGAAGGTGTGCGTTATTTTGCTGTTGCTCCTAGCTGTTCCCGATCCACCGTGTACAATGGACTGCGATCCCTTGGAATGGTTAGAAAGCTCGGTCAGTGGCTCCCACGAACTAACCTACGACAACCAGCGAAGACGTCTGGAATATGCACTCAGCTGCTCTCCCGAAGTCGTACCTTCAACTGGCTGGACATCATCGTCACAGGAGACGAAAAATGGGTCCTCTACGTCAACCACGCTCGTAAACGTGCGTGGTGCCAACGCGATGAAGTGCCGGAATCTTTCGTAAAAGGTGAAATTCATGCGAGGAAAGTCATGCTGAGCGTTTGGTGGGGAGTTTATGGGATCTACCATTTCGAGCTGCTGCCTGACAGCACGACTGTCACTGCCGAGGTCTACACTGCCCAATTGCAGAGACTGGCCGGCAAGATGCGCAAGGAACAGCCCAGGCTCGACAAAGTTCGCCTGCTGCACGAAAACGCGCGCCCACACATCGCGAAGACGACTTCTCAGAAAATTCTGGAACTCGGATGGGAAGTTCTGCCGCATCCACTGTACAGCCCAGATCTGGCCCCAAGTGACTACCACGTTTTCGATCACTTCAGCATCATCTGGAAGGGAAGCGTTATGAAGATCGTGACCACCTCGAAAACGATCTCCGAGCTTTTTCCGCCTCCAAGTCGCCGGATTTTTAGAGGAGAGGAATTCGAAGTCTTGTGGAACGTTGGCGGAGCGTATTCGGTGTTAATGGAGATTATTTGGATAACTATTAAAATGTTGATAAAAATTGTATTATTTTGAAAAAATTGTCGTATTTCTGCAGATACTTTCTGGACACCCTAATAAGTTAGAGAGAAATGAGAATGAGTCTGAAAGGCTGTTGAAATAATTTTTAATAATTTAATAATTTAATTTGAAATGCGTTCGTTTCCATTTGGAAGGTGTCCAGTTTCATTTCAAAAGTTGGCGAAATTCTAGTTCAAGTTTCAATTCAATTTTCAAAGGTTTCATTTGAAAGTGCCCACCTGTCCTGAAGATGGTACATATATTGAAACAATACTCGAATATCTATGCTTTTTAACGAAATTTAACAATTTAACGGAAACGCACACCCATGTTATGGACGCGGAGAGTCGTGAAGGAAGAAGTTCTTGCCCCGTTTCCCACGAAGAGCTGCTTCAACGCATTCCAACTGCCTGCAGTAGATGTCGCTAGTGACAGTAGTGTCTGTAGGTATTATAGCAGCTCCCAGTGAATGACTTCTTCGCAATTCCACCAGACACTGAGCATCTTCTTTGGGTGAAGTTCCGTCTTCGCGTGGGAATTCCTGCTTCCGTGCGACTGAGCCACTGACGCTTTCGCGTGTGGTTAACGTAGACTTCCCACATCGCCAGTGACCAGGTTGACTGCCAGTGAAGTCAAAAAGTTCATGCGCGCATCCTGGCCGCTAAGTTCATACGGTAACCATGCACCATATCTATACGTCTTCCGCAGCCCAAGCAAGTGTTGAGCTATGGTGGTGTGACTGCGCTCGAGTTCCTCTGCCGGTTCACGGGTGCAACGCCGGGATCCTCCTGAACCAGCTCCAGAATGCGCTCCTCAATCACTGCAACTGGCCTTCCAGACCGTGGTTGGTCCTCGAAGCAAAAGTCTCCGTTCTTGAACCTCACGGAACCATACTTAAGCTGGTCTTAGGAGGCAATGGTAGGATCCAGCTTCCACATACGTTATCCATCGCGAGTCTTGCACTGCTTTGCTTTTTGAACTCGTGAAGCAGAAGCAATCGCCCTTATTAGCCGTCGGGAGCGATTTTCTCTGCCGTAGTCGTAACGGAGTATGACGAAAATAATGGCAAATGTGGCTTATAAGTCTGCCTAGATTTGCCTTGTTGGGAGAAGGTTCCAGAACACTTTTCAAAAATTTGGCGGAACACCAAAGTGAGTGGCGGGAACTTTCCTTGCAACCTAATATCTGTTTCAGTGGCGGATGCTCGTATTTACGGCCCAGGGGCCAGGCTCATCAACGACTTACAGCAATTTAACCGAGAAAATACAGCGGAAATCCCTGATAGCGCGGGTTACCAAGCGATATGGTGAGCGACAAGCCGCGCTATCAGAAATTTCGGCTGTAATTCCTCTGTTAAGTTGCTGTAAGTCGTTGATGAATCCGGCTCCAGGTCGACAACAACGGTCCGAGTGTTTCGAGTTCTCCACGCGCGTGTGAAGAACATTGGTTCGAAGAAAAGCATAGCGGAATGGGTTCCAATTTCCTGTGACCGCTGCCGGCCCGCTACTGCCGCCGCCCGACCCGTGTCGATGTGCCGAACTGCTGCTGCTGGCGGTGGTATCGCGCCATGATTGGGCTGTGCGGGGTGTCGTTTCGTACTGATCTCAGCTGACCGAGCTGAGACGCAGCGGCCGGGCGCGTGCTAGCCGGGTTTATTAAGTTTCCCGGCAGGGATGCGTGGCTGTGTGCGCTGCTTGTTTGGCATATTTCTCGTCGGCTTCTTTGATCGGATTTTGAGCATTCCCGGTGCTTGGTGCCTTAAACTTCTCGCCCTCTATCAGTTTGTCCTTCCAACATGGAGCCGTCATGGTTCCGGGTCTTGCCAGCTGGATTAGAGAGGTGCTCTTCAGCCGGCCTCAAAGCTTTTTTCTAACCGTCAATCTACTCTGCTTCTTTGAGAGCTCTTCAAAGAATTCATAAATCTACTTCTTGTTTACCCATTTCTGGTTACCTCCTGCTGCCGGGTGAATTACTGCTTTATGAGCCTTTTGACGTGAACGGGACGGACCCTACGATGGGGTCGTGCTGTTCCAAGATGAATATGCCATCGTTATTCTGTTAAACAAGCATTCTTCTGGCGACCTTTGAATCCATTAGGGTGCAGCATCAATGAGCGGACAGGCTGTTCATTCTCTAGACTTGTTATCCTCCTGAACCGTTGAGCCGATCGAACCTAATTCGCTGCTTGGCTCTCACTTCTGATAATTTGGCATTGCAGTTTAAGCATTGAACCCCAATGGATACCTTGCTTGAGCGCCTTTTCACATCCTTGAATCTCCAGAAATCACATAGGATATGATATAAAATGTAAGCACTGTTTGAAGTACTACAACTCTTTGGCTAGTGGAAATATTGCGAAGCTCTAGGGCTCGCAGATGAGAAGTCGGAGGACTACTCATATGCTAACAACAACGAGCTTAGCGAGTGCATGGCGCGATTTCCACTGTTAGCACGCTAAAGAACTGTTGCTTTTTGAACTCTGGACCAAGCTTCAAGCCATAATTTTTTGAAAACAAAATTTCTATAAAATTTCATCAATGTGTTCACTTATTGGGACAAGTGAATTTAGAAAACTTCAACAAATTGTACTAAGTTTTCCTCAAACGAGAGATTATTTCTAACTTCTTGGTCTTTAGTTTAATTTGGAAGGTATCTTGTGGTTTAAAGGTGTTCGATTGATTTCAAAAGCGTAATGCCTGCCTAGAAGTGTCCAATTCGACGTGAAAATGGTACAAAAATTACCGATTTGACCCTAGTGGCACGAAGACGTCATTATGTGCTCAGCCTAGAACAATGCCGCGAATATGTTGTTGTTGTTTGTTTTTTTTTTTTGCTTAGGAGACGAAAAGTCAACCCCTTTGAATTGTGCTACGAAGCCTTTTTCCACCTAAGTCCCGGTTTATACTTGCGCCGCCACGCGGCGCGGTCGCCATATATATCGATTTTTCGCGCCGCCTGGTCGATATTTATTCCGACTATGGTGCCGCGCCGCGTAACTATAAACCACGGCTAAGTGCATCGCTGTGCTCTTAATATTGCGATTGATGATTTTGAGCAAATAAGTTCTTTATCCTTCCTTGTCAAGTCTGATGGCAACGTGCTTACTTGGCCTGGGCGGGACCCGAACTAAAGACCTTAATTCGATGTCCCAGCTTTAACCTGGGTCTCTGCTCCTCCACATGTCAGGGGAACCACAAGAGCATCCTATAAGCCACCTGCAAGGAGACATTTAGGTTGACTCGATGGAAAAATAAGTAAAATGAAAAATCAGAATCTATCTTAGTTGGAGGGGGACTCCACCTACTGGTTTTACAACGGCGTTAAAGTGTAATGTAGACTGTTATATGTACAAAGACAATACGCTAAATTACCTTAAGAGTAGACAATTTCCTAAGCCAAAGAAAGACCTTGACTTGACGTGGGCACAACACAGCGCAGGTGGTATAATGGCGTAGAGCATTCCCGCGGGTCAGCAGGAGGCGCGGGTTCGAATCCCGCCTGGCGCTAGAGTTTTCATCGCAACAAAACATCGTTATGAGAGCTTCCAACCTCGATACTAGCCACTTGAGGTTTAAAGAAACAGGTCTCCTTAGCGCTATACCCCACCGCGGGTGCGTTCGGTTCACTTTTCTAGTAGTGCACCCCACCCAGTAGGATAGATCCGAGAATTACATGGACCTGCACTTGTTAACACTGAAAGCTTTATACACTGGCGGTTGGTGGCTCCGTATAGGAATTTCTCGAGATTTCTTAGTTACTAAGCTGACTAATCCTAGTCCTAGAATAATAATACTAATCCTAGAATTTATATCCTTGGGTATTATAAGTCTGTAGCTGTTAGAGTTCCATCGCTCACAAGAAAACACGTTGTCAACTAACCGAAGGCTGTTTGTCGTCGTTTGAATTATCTGCGCAGATGCGTCTCCGGCTTATTTGGACTAGCGTGCCGTGTTCGAGGACAAGATCCACATTGGAGGCGCGCATTGTTCTTCACTCCTCTAATCCCCCATTGGCATTCGACCCTAGAAGCTAGTCCGCCGCCGCCTCCACGGGTGGTGTGAGCTGTTTCGTGTTTGTGGCGTTTCGCTGTCATAATTGAATAGCGGCAAGTTTGTTCCGGTTGTGTGTGCGTGTCTACAACATTGTTATAGGACGAGCTAACACGACAACATGACTCTCTAATTCACTTATCCGGCTGGGAAACCTTCCAGGAAAGGCATTTCCTTTTTCCCTTGCCCTGATCGTTGCAGCGGTGACGCCTGACTCGAGCATTAGCTTACATCTCTGCTTCCAATAATATGCTCCATCTAACTGACGGTTCTAACGGCAGTTCGTTCCTATTTTCCGCCTAGTATCGTCCTTCTTTTGCATGCTTCTTTTGCATAGAATTGTAGAAGTGAACAACAACAAATGAATCGACCTCTACGACGACTTTAGAGGGACATGTACGAATCTTCTCTAGCTTCTCTGGGTTATAGCAATGGTACTGCTGAGGTATTGTAGTATGGGTGCTCACATTTAGAACAGAAGAATCCAACCGAAATAGGATTTCAGGTACTAGTCGATAATGTGGCCTACATTGGAGGAGGGCGCGTGTAGCGCAGTCGGAGGAGGCGCGACTGTCGCGTGCACCCGATACCAGGTTCCTGGTTCGGATTTCCCGCCCAGGCCAACCAACCCTTCCATCCCTTCGGGGTCGGTGAATTGGTACCAGATTTGTCTGAGAAGGATAAAGCGCTGACTTGTTCATCGGCTGGCCACCGCGAGTCATTGTATGGCCAAATACGCATTCATGTCGCCTCCACGACATCCCGTAGAAGTAGAATGCGCTGGCGCATCCTAGAAGGGATTGAGTAACGCCGTCCTTTATCCTTTATTGCCCTGTATTTTTTGCAAGCGGTAGTGTGCTTTTAAGTTTTAAACCTTAAAAGAAGCACAAATCAATCGAGAAGGCCACATTGTGAAGAAATTATAACAAGTATTCAAGCGAAACACAATCAGTCGCGTGTAAAATGCAGCAATTCAGACGAGTGCATGGAGCAGTCCATACCGCTCAACCGCTTATACAGTGGCGTCCAAAAGTTTGTGAACGCTTGCATTTTTCGACATAACTTGCTTCAAAAAGGTCTAAACAGAGTGAAATTTGGATATGTGGTAGCAAATTAGATCGCAATGACGATCCCTTGATCTACGTTCGTTATTATCGATTTTTGCAAGTGCAAAGTCAGACGTGCGCGCAACGGTCAAAGGTGAGCTGCTAAAGCATTGAGCGTAGTTATCAATACATTTTCTTATGAAGCTAATCTAGTAGCGTTTTGATATACTGTGGTCTTTAGCAAACTCCTCGTTATGCCGAGAGGAAAGAATATTCCTGCTGAAGTACGAGAGGCAATTTTTCGACTCGTCCAGAAAAAAGTCTCTTATCGGCAGGTAGGACTGCTTTTCGGATGGGGGATTTCGACAGTTACTGCCATAGTCAGAAGAATGAAACATTCCGGAACAGCAGAAGATGCTCCGAAGTCAGGCAGACCACGTATTACGACCTCTAGAGATGATTCTGTCATCCAGAGGATGTCGAGGCGTAACCCGTCGCTGACTGCCGTCGATATAAAAAAAAGTCCGTAACCACTCACCATAGCCTAGATGTGAGCGTGAGCACGGTAAAACGTCGACTGAGATGTGCTGGACTCTATGGACGACGCCCCGTTAAGAAAGCCTTCATCAGCGAGAAGAATAGGAAAGCTAGACTCCAGTTTGCCAAGGAGCATCTGAGCTGGACGATAGACGATTGGAAAAAGTGCTTTTCAGTGACGAGAGAAAGTTTAACCTATTTGGATCCGATGGACCACACTACGTTAGACGTCCAAACAGAGTCCGAGGTACGACAGAATGTATCAACTACTAAACATGGCGGAGGAAACGTTATGGTTTGGGGATGCTTCAGTGCACACGGAACAGGCCCTATTCACCACATCCAAGGAGTTATGGACTCCAAACGCTACCAGGAGATTTTGAACAATGTTATGCTTCCATACGCGGAGTGGTTCAGTGCAAATGGAATTCACCTGATGTCGTGGCCTTCTCAGTCACCGGACCTGAACCCAATCGAACACCTTTGGGAACACCTTGCTAGAAGTTTAGCAGGTCTCACAGCAAGAAACAAGGCCGAAAAGTTTGAACAATTAAGGCAGAAATGGGAAGATATCGGACCCGACGTGATCAACAAGCTTCTAGAGTCCATGCGAAGGAGATGTGAAGCTGTAATTAAAGCAAAATGTTTTGCAACTCGCTGCTAGTACAGCTACATTGTTTCTGTGTACAACTTGCCTGCATTTGGTAATAAAGAATTGCCGAAGTGTTGTAACCTATGTGGTAGATTTCACGGTTTTTCCGTTTTTATACTTGAAATATGGAGAGGACTAATATAGAACAGCAGTGATGATGCGATATAAGAATGTTTGTTATTTGTCACAACATATCCAAATTTCACATTTCTAAAGCTGATTAGAAGGGAGTTCTGGCGCAAAATGCAAGCGTTCACAAACTTTTGGACGCCACTGTATGTCAGAACATTTTTATTTTCTCACGCTTTCATAGGAGCCCCTAACTTCTTCAGTACCTTCGCGTTGAGCAAAGTTATCACCTTTCAAACAGTGTATACATTTTTTGAGACACTCTGTATAGTAAATCCACCTCTTTCCTGCAATAAGAGTAAGGCCGTAAGAAGAAAAGAAAGTGGTCAGGGTGTTCTGTTCTCAGAATTTGGGGACGAAGCACGCAACCAGACGTTTGGCGGCTGCTATGCCGCTGAAAGTCTGGCTGGGCGCCGCTGGACGTCAGGTTGCTTTCAAAAATCACGAACGATGTACGGATATTTGAAATGTATAGAATTTCGAAGCCTTCTTCGTCTGGTAGCATCTTCATCTATAAACATCCTATTTGGTTGGGCAGAAATTCAAGACATCTCTCCGTATGTAGATTCTGACGGAGCAGCTAGCCGACAGAAAACTTAGCGTCGTGTTTCATCCTTCCCAGACAAGTCCCGTAGCAATTCATCGACCCCGGATAGATGGAATTCTTGGTTAGCCCAGGCGGGAAATCCGTTCCAGGAACCTGAAGTCGGACGTACACGACACCCAGCGCCTCCTCAAGCTGTGTTACCACGCGCCTCATTTTTGTGGTTACGGCAACTCATTATATTGATGGCAGATGCATATTAGGAAGATCCATATTATCATCTGACAGTAGGGTGCCTGGGGCATCCCGCAGGGGTTATTCTACGCCGGACGTTATACGTTTCCTCTTTATCCCTTGCTATATCAGCCTCGTTTTTGACCGACAACGTTTTCGCTTCGTTAATTACAATTCAGCGCCGCGTTATTAATAGGCTTATTACGTATGACGTGCTGCTTCATCAGAAGCTCACGAGCGTCGCCATATAGGGGAGAGTAGGCGGTTTGGGAGTTTTTATGGTCCCGTCGTGGATATGAGTGTGTTCTTGTCGGGAAATGCAAAGGCTCCGTTGTCGTCATAGTTCAGCCGCGCGTGGCACTCACCCAGCTAGAACCCGGAATGCCGGGCGAGCTGTTGTCTCGTTGTAGTTCCTCCTCTCATCTTCCCCGACTCATCACGCTTGCAGCCGCCGTCCGCTCTGATATGCACATTGCATTCGTGATGGCATCGGGCGAAAGGTTGGCCCTCGCTGCATAGCTGACGGCTGTGGTCCCACGCTTTTTTCCGTTTTTGAGCACGGGGGTATCAGTGGAGTTGTTGAAATTCTGGCGATTGGCCTACGGGCGACGTTGTTGACGTTGGCAATTACCAGGCAGCGTTTTGTCGACGAGCCACTTAGTCCCTGTTGACAAGTATTTTGCCCGGCACAGCTTATCCCTGCTGCAACGTTTCAAGTCCATCTCTCTAGTTTTGCCTTAGGACTGGCTCAGTTGTGGGTCTTATGAGCACCATGATCCATCCGTTCTGGAATGCGCCATGCACCATACTAGCCCTTGGTGCCATAGATGTGTTTGAATATGCCATTGTCCTCTGCTGCGACTTGCGGGGCTAGCTGAGGAAATCAGTGCTTATTCCTCTTCACAAAAAAAAGGCGCGTAGTAGCTTAATCGGTGGAGGCGCTGGTAGTCGTGTTTCTGGTTCGGAGTTCTTGTCTAGGCCAACCATTTCCTCCGCGATAGGTGAATTGGTGCTAGACGTGTTTGGGAAGAATAAGGCGCTGACTTGTCCACCGGCTGGCCACCTCAAGACAATGTGTAGGTCATATCCGCACTCGAATTTCCTCCGCAACACCCTCATAGAAGTAGAATGCGTGGCGTATCCCGGAAACGGGATTGGGCGCAATGATTGTAGGGAGGGGGGTCGCGATAGCTTGCCATGGCACACAGACGTGGAACGTTGCTCCATTCAGCGAACGTTAATGCACATTTCTCTCCCAAAGCGGTGTTTTCTTGCGATCAAAACTGTAGCGCCAGGCGGAACTCGAACCCACACCTTCTGCTGACCGGGCGGTAACTCTTATCTCTTGTTATCGATTTCACATCCGCCTTTTATTCGCTTCCTAGTTGGGCAGGGGAAGCAACTCCAGGAAATAGGCAATTTTAACGCCGATGTGTATGTCGGGCCACAGGCCTGAGCACCTTTATCTGCCCAAATCTGTGCACCCCACAGCGTCAGCTCCTCCTCCGACTACACTACCATACATCCTAGAAGCCAACTACAGGAATGAATTGCCAGAAGTGATATTACCCTTTCGTATCAATGTCATACACTCCTCTTCGATGCTTACTAGCGGCATCAGACAATGTTAAATCAAGCGATTTGAAAGAATACCACAATTTTTCCCTAAACAAGTCTTTCCTGTTACTATGCCATACACTGACCAATCAACGATGTAGTTTCTTGGTCTAGTTTTATCCTCAAACTAAGCGAAGTGAGCGAAAAAGCACATTGTTGGGAGGGAATTAGCCGAGTGCTAGCGTTCGTAAATCAGAAACTAGCCAAGAAACTTCATCACCTGTTGGTTGGACGGTGTATAGCACAGGAGCAGGAAAGACCTGTTCCAGGAGAAACTGTTATGCTTTTCTTTCACATCACCTGATTTAACATTGTATGATGCCGCAAATAGGCATCGAGTAGCACTGTATGATATTGATGCAAAGGGAGTAGTGTCACTTCTGAAATCTGCAGTTGGCTCCTAAGCAGAGTGGTAGTGCAGTAGGAGGAGGCGCTGAGACGAAGAGCACAGATTCGGGCAGGGGCAGTGGCTCCGGGATATGGCCCGATTAACGCACCCGTGCTAAAATTGCCTACATCGTGGAGTGCTCTTCCCTGCCCTAGGCGGATGTGTAATCGAAAAGAAGAAATAAAGTTCCCGCCCATTCAGCAGATGCGGGTTCGAGTCCCGCCGTGCGCTAAAGTTTGATCGTAACAAAACATCGTTATCAGAGCTTACAACCTTGATACTTGAAAGGTTTCATTTCAAAGTGCCTGTCTGTCGTGAAGTTGATATATAACACGGTCCCACCGACATTTTTCGATTGAAATGATGCAACGCAGTTATCTATAATTTTTAATGAAATTTAAACGATTTAACTGAGACGCACACCACTGCTGTGGACCGATCAAGAGGTAAACGACGGCGTTTATTAATCCCTGCTTGGTATGCGCCACACATTCTACCCCTGTGGGATATTGCGGAGGCCAGTTGAACGCTATCTGTCTTATACAAAGAGTAGCTACCGCATGGTCGCGGGTCAACAATGGCCACCATTTTCTTTCTGGAATCTCGTAGAAGTAGGGTGCATGGTTCGCTCCAAAGTCCAGTTGATTAAGGCCGCCTTTATCACTCTTCCATCCAGCCGATGGCGTTCGCACTTCTGAAGTTGTTCCTGTGCTGCTTCCTGACCTCGTACTCTTGTATCCGTCTTTGGAGTTTCTCTTCCTTCTTACCATACGTCGTCCTATGCGTTTTGGGCTTGTTATTATGATGTTACGTACCTTCGCATCGTTGCTGATACACATTAGTCCTGCGGTGTTTAGAGTACATTGGACAGTTCCCTTTCTATTCTTCTATTTCGAAGCTCCGAAGTGCCAGTAGATTCCATCTACCACATTCGGCCAGAATGCTGCTTATGAGTCGTCGCAAAACGATTAATCTCACCGAATCTAAAAAGAAGGCAAAATGCGACAGTTGTAAGAGGAGCAATAGCACGAAACCGAAGAAGACCCAGGTGAGTTTCTGACTTCAGTAGGACTGTAAACTACGCTTGGCTGACTGTAGAAGCAGACCTTAAAACGTTATTGAGTTGTACTAAAAGCGCTCTGAAGGCGGTTGTAGGTCAGAAACGCTTGCCGAACTGTAGCTTTCGCTGCAGGTGGAACTAGTCGTTAATATAGCCTGAGGGAGGACACACCGGACCAATCAGGCCCATCGAATGGGTGTGCCACCCAGTGGGATGTGTTTCGTCGGTGCTTCGATTGGTTATGATTGGCCAGTGAGGTTCCTTCTCATGTAGGCCACACTGACGACTAGTACTGTTATTATTGACTATTATTAATTATTTGATGAATTTTTTTTCTTGTTAAGGATGTCGAGCAAGCGCTATATTTGCATCGTTGCCAAAGGACAGCTTTGGGCCATAATCGATCACATGGATCGATATCGATTGGTCGCCTAGTATTGTTTACGTTGCCGAAGCTCTCCATAGCCATAACTTTTCTTTAATGAGCGTTGATCAATTAGCTTGATATGCCCCCAAAATACGAAGCCCACCGAACGGCCACTAATTTTGCGCCGGCGCACAGACGGATAGACATTGACCTATTAACGGCCACATTAACGACTAGTACCATTATTAGTGACAATTTTTAATTAAATAACCAATTTTTCTGCCCTGTTGTCAATGGTGTCCACCTGGCGCTAATTTTGAATCATCGCCAAAGGACAACTTTGGGCAAAAAATCGACATCGACGGAGAGATAGTGACATTTTAGCTATTTTACAAATGATATGATTACAATGTTTTTTCCATCCTATGGATTTGAGATGGCATCAATCGCTTGGAAGAGTTGGTATAAGTTTGGACGGGCTAGTTGAAAACTGCAAGGAACGAGCTTGGACCGAGATGCTGCTTAGAATAGCCTTTTATGGCCTTCAAGTGTTTGGTCTAGCGTTTCCCAAATTTTGCAGGCTTAGGTGCTCCATCTCAATTGATTACCTTTTTCAGAACTCGATGGTTGTTGACAAGAAGCCGATTGTACCGCCACATGCCACGAGCCACATTCCGTCGGCACCACCGCAGACGCTGAAGAACGCGAACGACGGCGAGAATGGTGTGTCCGGTGACGATCAGTTATATAGCAGTTCTGCTCGCAGCTCAGTTGATTTGAGCCGACCCACCTCATTGAGCAATCTGCCACTTCTGCCCACAGTACCAACTTCTCCTTAGGAGTACTATAGGAAGGGCGACGAAACAAACACTCATAATGTGATGCAGAATATTCTGAAGAGGTTTTGCCAAATTCGATCTAAGGGGAGTAAATGATTGAAAAAAGTGGTACAAGGCGTGGTTTCCCCTTGCGCCTTTCTAACACCCTGTAGAGAGTAGTCCTTAAATCGCGATTTCACCTCTGAGCCGCTAGTTTTTATGTACACATCCGTGTACAGTTTGTCTGCTATGTGTCGCGAAGACGGCCAGCATTGGGAGATAGGAACGCCTCATCCAATCAGACCGCATTGAATGGGCGTGCCATTCAGAGGACGTGTACAGTCGGTACCCTGATCGGCTCGCATGTGTTCATTCTGTGCTCTGTTTGGTCATTATTGGCTGGTGCGCTCCCACCTATCAATGCTGCTCAACTTTGCGACATGTATCGTTCTATCACTCTATCACTGCGACATTTCTATCACTCTTCGATTGTTCGGAAAATTCTTATTCATTTAGCTTCAGTAAAATTCTGCAGCTAGATTTTAAGAGCAGAAAAACTGAAACTTCCATTTGTAGATGTTGAGCTTACGCCATTCCATGTCCTCATCCGTCGTTTTAAGATAGTAGTCTTCGTCTAGACCATTAGCACTGGTTTATAGTTGCACCGCTGGGCGGCGCGGCAGAATAGGCGGAATAGATACCGACCAGGCAGCGCGAAAATTGATATATTTGGGGACCATCACGCCGCGCCGCGTGGCGGCGCAAGTATAAACCAGGCCTTAAACCAAACAACTAATGCTCCTTGGTGACCCTCAAGATTGGGTAGATGTGTTATTTCTGATGAAGAAAAATGTTCTTGTCTGAAGCAGCCTCTAGAATTCTGGCAATTCGAAGCTGTGGATTATGCCACAGGTGTTCGGTAAAGGGATATATCACCGAGACTCTTCAGAGGTACCCTACAAAACGTCATGCGCGATCTAGAAGGGAAAGACGTCTGACGAGACGAAGGACTATGGCCAGTAACTGCACCGTCTTCGCTCCGCTGACGACATCGTGCTCATAACACCGAGTATTAGCCAAGCGAAGAGAATGCTGGCCGACTTCGATCGTGTATGTGGGAACGTTGGACTGCAGCTGAATCTTACGAAGACGATGTTCATGAGGAATGGACGAGTTTCTAATGCCCCATTCTCGCTCAACGGAGCGAACATCTCCGAATGCTCCAGCTACGTGTATCTGGGTCGCGAAGTCAACATTGATAACGACCTAGCGCCAGAGCCTGGCAGGAGGAAACAGTGGCTTAGGAAGCTTCCAAGAGCGTCGAAGAAGTCGCGAAGAAGACGAAGAACGTCCGACTCCGTGTCCACTTATTCGACTCCATTGTTTTTCCTGTGCTAACGTGCGCCAGACCTAGGCAATACGAAAACAGGATGAACACGCGATCAGCGTCGCGCAGCGTGAACCGAGAGGACGGTACTCGGAGTGACGCGATTCACGCAAGTGAGAGAAGGCTTCCGGAGTTCAGCGCTTCCTTGACGTTCGAAGATCAGCGATGTCGCATGGGCCAAGTCGTCGAAAATTAGGTGGGCCGGCCTCACCTAATTTTCGACGACTTGGCCCATGCGCTTCGCAGACACCAGCTGGACGAGAGTCCTCACCGAGTGTATTTCGCGGAATGTCAAGATATTACCAGGACGCCCACCATCGCGGTGGTCGAACATTTTCAGAGTCCTGAACGAACGGTGTGACGCCTCCCGTGTCCGATGGGCAAGGAGGATCCATTAGACCACTCTGGCACGCAAAGGGACGAATGGAGACGTTGCTGATGCCAGCTCGAGCAACTCGTTGATCAAGGGATTGATACAGATGATGCTAAGCTCGGCCAAACATTCACTTACTCGCTAGAAATTGTACCTCAGTATGAAACATACGTTCATGGAGTCTATTGTTGACAGAGTGTGCACGAATAACTACAAGACGACTGCAGCGTACTCCTGCTTCAGTTCATCTTCTCTATTTTTTTAATATTCTACATCTGTTTGCGCTGGAAACATTTTTCTCGAAAAAAAAAGGTGGTTGCCCAACCTTCGAGTTCATCACAGAGCATGCCCAAAGTTTTATAGTTGACCAAAATTGTTGTTCAAAATAAGACTTTACAGCAGCAAAAAATAAACATTGTGTTATTTTTGACGAGAAAATGCGAGCTCAACACCAACTACAATAAAAAATGTTCTTTTTTTGGGTTTCAAAATAAGCCATTGGTTTTTGCTGCAGTTAAGGGGTATTAATGTGGTGATCATTCAAGTAGTGCACGTTCCGAAAAAAATTTTGTGAAAAACACAGGGAACTATATAATGCTCTACATACTCTCAGTTCTGCCTCAGTTTTTCTATTTATCTTTGTGCCAAAGTCGGACAAGAGTTATCACTACTGCTGCTTTTACTCCCATCTACTAGGAGTGTTTTCAAGAAAAGTAACGAAATTGTTCAGGAATTCATTCAAATCGAAATCCATCTCAATACTGGTTTGTGAAATTAATTGCTCAGCTTATCCTCTCAAACTCTGAAGTACAAATAGGTTCATTAGTCGCTCTACACAGTCTCGACGGAGCTCTAGTGGTTCTAAAAGCATAATGTATTCCATTCCAACTTTCCTACCTTCCTCTGCTGTCTGAGCATCTTGCCATTGTCAGATTCCAGACCCTGTCTCCGTTTATAAGGCTTGTGTTTGTGAATAAAAAGTTTTCGTCACTGGTCACTCTGTAAAGTGAGCATGTGAGTTAGAGCGGCTGCAGAAAGCAGGAGCTTGTTCGATCTCTACTCACCGTATTCTGTTGAGGTGGATTGATTCCCACTGCGTACGGCACTGAAGTACGGTGTTTGCTGTAGGTACGAGTAAGGAACTCTTCAGAGTAGATTCCTGGAGGTACATTGAATACCGAGGGCCGAGTCGACATCTCCTTTTGTAGCATCTCCATATATCTGCCGGTTGGAGTATCTGCATGGAATGGTTACAGCTATTACATAGGGTTGTTAGGAGCACGCCCATCCTTCTAAGCCGATCCTGGAAATCGGCTGCGTCCATGTTCAACTTCTCAAAGAACTCCTTCAACTTTTGAAGCTCTTCTTGACGGCGACTGCGGAACGGTACCTGGAAAGCTGACAGGCTTATATTGCTGTCTCGCAATAAAGCCTATGCCTGTCGAAGAATATCCGCAATAGTGGTTTCCAGCAAATTGCGCACCCTATGGCAATTCCCACTGTGCTGGGAGCTGCGCTGCGTACGAGTTGTCGCGATGCCGCATGCCGCGATGTGCGGCGAGTGCAGCCGCAGTTATTGGCGGCATTCTGCTGCAGTGTCATGCACTGCAGCACCGCTGCGCTGAGAGTCGTGGTTCACTTCAAAGCGTTCCTGCTGCGGGGTAGGGCTAGGATTTTTTTTTGATCTGATGAAATTTTCAGATCGACACTATGACATTACGCCTTATAAAGCGGTCCCTCCAGGCAGCGCCATAGAGTGCAGTATTGCGTACAGTAATCGCCCTGCGGCACGTTGCAGCGTCAAAAGCCGCCACGTGCATCGCGACATGGCGGCATGCCGTAGGACTCTGTTTCCCGCTATGAGGCGGTCGCTGCGGGATCATCTGCTCGTTGTGTCATTATCGGTCTTCCGTAAGATGTCAGATTCGTGATCAGCACTCCAGAAAACCCCATTAACGAAGTTCGAGCGAAATCAGTGATCATGACCTTAGTCACCCGCACCTACCGTAACCTACCGTAATCGGCAGAAGTTTCAAACTCGATGTCAGACTCGTGATCAGCACCCCAAATAACCTCCCTGGGCGAGGTTTCGGCAAAAAAATGCTACCTCTCGACTCTTGGGCTCGTGAAAGTACAATAGTGTCGCTGATTTAAATAAATCATACTGATGTCTTCGACGAGGAAGAATTGCCTGGTTTAATGATAGGGGAATGTAATAACCACAGGGAATGCGGATTAGGTGCTTGCCGAAAACGCGACATTGGAGTTGCAGTACACTTTCTCAACTCGTTTATGTAATGCTTCACATACTAACTCCTCTATTGAGCGTTGTGCAACGCAACATCACATGTTCGATATGGTATATTACATAGCAGCGAAACACCGAATCGGATATAGTTAAACGATGGGATGGAGACGACTTCAAGTCCATGGCAGGCATTCATCAAAATTTATCAATCGTAGCCTCGGCTGAATAAAAACCTGGGGCCGGATTCACCAACAGTTGAATCCGTGGGTGTGCGGGTATATAACGGGTAGGGATAAGACTTCAACGCTACTGCGCCGCGACCGCCGGACGTCGCGGTGACCGTCGCCCCACTTACCGCGCGCCGCTGTAACAGCAGTGTGAATGGGCCTTTACACTTTTGGGCCTGGGGCCGTATGCTATTCTCTCCCCAACCGTCCCCGGCCGGGTGTGAGGCGGTCTCCGCCCACCTCCCCGGTATGCACATCTCTCCCCGAGCACTCTCGGGGACAGGTGACGTCATCAAAATCCGGGGACGGCATCCCCCTAGAAAATTGCTCGGGGAGAGGCAGAGACGCAGTGGAAATGCGACGCTGGAGCGGGAGACTAGCATCGGGCGTGATATTTGCGATCAGCTGCTGCGGCGCGTTTCATCGGTTGCGAATATTTACTACGACAATCGCTTTCCCACATTGAGTTGAACACTGTTCGATGAAGAGGGCACTTCAGTGCACCCGTAACAGTGTGGAATATCTAATTGGACACAATACAGGTTTTCGTAGTTAGTTCGCGATTGGTATACAACTTCCGGAAATCAAAGGAAACGTGATAGGAGGCTGAACTTTTTAGGGCACTGCATTGGGTTAACTATTTTTTTTCAGTGAAGATCAAGCGAGCCACTAAAATAAATATAAATAAAACTCCCATTTCACGCGAACAGCTTCAATCTCTTAGAAATTGGAAAAGATAAGCTGGCAGGAGTTTTTTCCCACAAATAGCCTTTTTGTTCATGCAAAACTGTGCTGAAATTTTAAACAAATTGATATTGTGCTTGTTTCACCTGAATGATTATCTTCATTTGTAAGAAAAAATTGTGGCCTCTGTCAAATGCCAAATTCGCACTCGAAAAGGTTCAAGAATCTTTTTCAGCTCGTGCTCTTAAAGCTTGGAATGAACTTTTCTGTACTGCTCTCAATTCTTTGGGAAAGGCATTCAACTACAAATCAGAAAACTTTCCAGATATTTCGATGAATTATATAATGCCTTCTCAGTAGATGAAATACCAACTCGCTTTGAAAAAAGAGCACCTACCACTTCACGCAATTTATGGAAAAACTCGATGTAGCAAATCTTCGAAGAGCACACTTTTGCTGCAATCTTCTGTGTTCAACTGATTTTGTACCACTTTGGGTTCAATAAATTATATGTGTTCTACACAGTGTAAACCCCCTCTGTGAAAATACATCTCTCTAAACACTGCACGGAAAATGCTGTGGTGCAGAATACTCAATTCATCCATTAGCTATGAGGAGCTCACAGCCGTGATAATGGTACTCCAGTCGGGATCCTCTGCTTTTCTACCCTACTCTGCCATCTCTGCCATCCCCGGGGGACGCCCCGGAGATGTACATAAGGTGGTGTGGGGAACGTCGAAACTCGGGGATGGTAGCCCGCTTTTTGCGCCGGGTACCATCCCCGAGTCGGGCGAGAATAGCATACGGCCCCTGTTCATACTTCGCGACAGCAGCGACAAGAGAGCAGCGCGCGTTGCGCGCGGAAGTATAAAAAAGCGACAGCAGCGACAAGAGCGGCTGGAGCGACAACGACGGCGCTTGAGTATGAATACTTTCTGGCTGCGCGTGCTCGGTTTTAATCGATATGTATGTTTTGCACGGGCGACAAGTCCCTCTTGTCGCGAATTATGAACAGGCCCTTTTTCCGGCGGAGTGGCGTTCTACCCCCCGCCCTCTAAACAGAGGCGTAGCAAATGTCTACGTCTCCACTATCTCGTAAGGCAGCCACTGGACTCTCGAGCAAGCCCAGAGGGTTGGGGGGGTGGGCGGGCTAGGGGGACAGGGGATAGAACGCTCGACCCCCCCCCCCCTTCCTCCGCTAAGGGCCTGTTCATGCTTCGCGATCAAACGTATCATACGTGTCGATTTTTGCCGAGCGATCGCTCAGCGAAACCGATACCGATGATTTGCCTGGCCGGCCAATCGCTGCCGTCGGGGAGTATGAACGCGTCCCAGAGCAGAACCCAATTGTTGGCACAGAACCGACTATACATACTAACCGTAAGAATAAGGGTGAGGGATAAGAACGACGTTGTGCGTGCCCTTTGCCGAATGCGCCACACATTATACTTCTGCTGGATGTCGAGACAACTTCAATGCGTATTTGGTCTACACAATGACGTGCGGTGGGCAACCGATGAACAAGTCACTGTTTTATGTCATTTTAGTCGTTTTTTTTTTTCTTGCTAGACAAGTCTGGTACGATTCATCGAGCCCGAAGGGCTGGAACACTTGGTTGGAAATCCAACCAAGAACCTGGAATCGGATGCATGCGCAAACCATAGTGAGAGAAAAGCTTTCAAGAGACAAGAGTCACAAGGCGTCCAACCCCTATCGCCTATAGAACTAATAAGTGGAGATTCGGGTAGGTTTGGTGTCAAGCAGCAACGTAAGGCTCATCGCTGTCCTTGAACGCTCGCCCGAATGAAACCGTGCTCTAATCCCAGTTTCGCGCCTTAAAGATCTAATCCGTCCTCCCTTTTGCCATCGCAACCCTCCTCTTGTTGATAGTTCAGGATTTTCTTACAACTTCGCCGGTCTTGATCTAAAACAAATAGTAAACACGTGGTCTTGATAATTGTTTTTGCAGAGTTGACGTTCCCGGAACCTCCGAGCACATTCGCCGGTGGAAACAGCAATAGTGGAGGATCTGGTGGTGGCGGTGCCGACTTGGATTTCGACGAACTCGCAAGGCGATTTGATCAGTTGAAAAAGAAGTGATGGCCACCGTCCGTCCGTCCATTTGTTTCGTTTCTGATTGTACTTAAAGTCACTCAGCGATTTCACCACGCCAACTTCGCACTACGTTTGATATTTGACCGCTAGTTTGTGACATTTTGTACTCAAACTTTCACGATTTCACGAAAATTCAAGGAATTTCTACTGCATGAAGATTTTTGATATACGGTCGTCATCTCTCGCGCGTAGACGTTCCTATTGCGTCCACCGCCCATTGAATGACGGCGATTTTCGCGGTTGCTTAATTTTTTCGCGACGTGACTTTCTAATTCTTTGTTTTTGTCTGAGTTTTACTTGTTTGTAGCATGTATATTTAAGCTGTGGACGATAGAGCAGAATGACGATATGCTGAACATATTATTTTTCACCAAAATTGAGTTCTACCATTGTAAAATATCGGTTGTATAAAGTCTATTACAAGTTGTTACTACATCATGTTTTGCCGCTTCTCACTCGGAAATCATGCTTTTGTAGTTAGTACCGTGTTGTTTTGTGTTGTGCTGTCGTTTCGCATGAGTCCAGTTGAACACCATGCCGGGCGTTTCCAGATGGCTGCTAGCAAGGCGATAAAGTTTACCTATAACAACACAGCGGTGAACTGGATGCGCAAATTCGCCTGGAATCATCTTTGGGGAGGTTTGTGTCTTTGCTGTATCGAGGAATTGCATTATCAGTCTTTTTCAAACTTCGAAGCCTCAGACGCGACACGAAAATTAAGCTGCCTAGAACAAACAAAAAAATCCCGAGTGAATGTAGAGTTTGCATTGGGTCCGATCGAAAAATTTTCGATCATTGGATGATTCGGATAACGCTAATTTACCGGACCCCGGGTTTTTGGATGACGCAATACATGCTGATTTGCGTTTTCAACGTTCCGGTTGGTTCGGATCGGGATACTCGAAAATGATTCATTCGGATCCAATGTGTATTGGAGGTCACCTTGTGTCCAATTGTTATCCAGCTTTGTCGTAAAGTATTTGAGTAAATATACCTGCCTTGGAAGTGGTCAATCCAGCATGCAGGTCTAGAAAAAGAGGACAAAACTTATTTTCCTTCATAAAGTCATGACGGTTTGTGACGTGTTTAAAAAATTTAAAATGAAGGTAAGGAAACATTATATAACCGATGGAGTAGATATAACACTGCGTAGATCCATCACTAGACTTGCACCGTTTATAGTCTCCAGGGGGAGCTACAGAAGCGGTTGGTCACCACCGCAAAGGATACACATCCATTTTGCCTGGCGATCGCTCGGCATTATTCGATTCGTATGCTTTTCACAAGCGGCCTGTTGCTCAAGCACGGCCGCGGATTAGTAACATGTCTAAAAGCAGAAGCAATGAGACCAGTGAAGGGGTCATTATAAGCTTTTGATAATTAATAGTATAGTGACTTACGTAAACTTATGTGAATGAAACCTCTAATTGACCGTTATCCTGGAGCGGGGGTTGAAAATAGCACTACGTTTTATTGAGCCAACATTTCATGAACTCTTCTCGCTGGGACACAACAGAATTGCCTTACCCATGCAGTCTTTGATGACAGGATGGGCATCTTGTAGCCTTTCCATAATATCGTCCATCAGCTATCAGCCCCGAACTACTCAGATAACGAATTGTGGAACAGCATAATAGAGCTATTCCGGCGTACTCACCGAAATACCTGAAATTCTGTTATGAGGAGACCGCAAATGCACAATGAGCTGAGCTACAGTGAAAGTCAAGAGGGAGTTCAAATCTAAGCGAAGGACAGTAAGCTGCAAGAAGGCACGAGGGTTTAGTGTCTACGTATTAAGGACTGCATCGAGCAGAATGGTCGCTAAAGTGCGGGCTAATATGATTGCTAGTCCGTTCATTATCCGTCCAAGTTGTACCTCAAGAATGCGGCTTACACAATGCTTACGCTTTTCGAAGCTCATGGACTGCAACAAAGAAAAAACCTGTAAACTGGATACAACGGGAGAAGAAGCTGCGCTCAAATGTTTAGAAACGTGCGCTCATTTTAAGGAACAACGAATATTTCTAGGGAAACAAGGAGAGAATCGGTGTCTGAACACCAATAACGTTTTATTTAGAAAAAATGGAGTTCACGCAATAGTTAGCAGTGGGCTAGCTTCATCCTTCATCTTTCGCTGCAGCCAATGTTTTTCGTGCATGGGCGGGAATGCTCTCTTCTGACGATGTTTTTTCTTACTTCCCGTTCATTTTTTACAAGTTAGTCTACAGTAAGCTTTTTCTTGAATAAATCCCATGGAATATAGGTTCGCGTACTTATGGTTAGTTAGGTATTCTGTTACCCCTTTTTAATAATGGGATATATAATTTTTTTTGCTATAAATATTACATTAATGATTGTGAAAACGGCTGAGAATAAAAGATAAGACGCGAAAATAGTGATTAAATGTATTGACCAAAAGGGAAAGTGCAGATGGTGCTTTTGCCTTCTTTTCAGCGTGCCCATGCCATCCCACCTAGGAAAGCGCGGAAGAAAAACGGATATGGGGAAAGATACCTGAGCTACACCCACTTTAATTCCATGTTCTCCTTCGGGATGTGGTGCATATACCACTCTGGAGTTCTTTCGCTTGCCCAGTTCCGTCCTGTCTTTAAGTTATAATATGAGTCAGTTTTCTTCTTCTTCTTCTTCTTCTTCTTCTTCTTCAGCGTTTGTCCCGCATCGTAGCGGGGTCCGCTATTCTGGTGTTATGACGCCACCTTTCCCGATCCAGCGCTAGATCAGGGTAAACACCAGTAATCTTCAAGTCCGCATGTAACGTATCAGCCCAGCGCTGCTTCGGGCGCCCTCTAGGCCGCTTTCCAATTACCTCGAAGTTAAGGCCTATCTTGCGGACGCTGTCTTCCTTTCCACGCAGAACGTGGCCGTACCATCGCAAGCGAGCTTCGCGCATCTTGTCGGCTATCGGCGCGACACCGAACTTCTGCCGAATGGCATCGTTTCGAATGCGGTCCATGCGCGTGACTCCAGCCGTCCAGCGCAGCATCTTCGTCTCCATGACGCTGAGGCGCGTTTCAACTTCCCTGGTCGCAGGCCAACACTCAGCGCCGTACATCGCTACTGGCCGGACGACTGCTCTGTATATCTTCGACTTCAAGCGCTCCGGTATCTTCCTATCGCAGAGCACCCCAGTCAACGAGCGCCACTTGGACCAAGCTGCACTCACACGTGAATTCACTTCAATCATCAGTTTGCCGTCAGACGTGACTGCTGATCCCAGGTATTTAAAGACCGAAGTGCGTGGGAGCTCGATGCCGTTAACCTTGATGGAGCTGGACTCAGTAACGTCCGTCGTTAGATATTCGGTCTTCTTCACGTTCAATTTGAGTCCAAACCGCTCCAAGCGATCACACCAAGCTTGCACCTCTCGCTCGAGTTCATCTTTATCTTCGCTAGCGAGCATTACGTCATCAGCATAAAGCAACGTCCAAGGGACGGGGTTCTGAAGATCTCGAGTGATGGCATCCATGACGACAACAAAGAGGAGTGGGGAAAGCGCAGAACCCTGATGTACCCCGACAGAGATGGGAAACTCCATCGAGGTTCCAGCTGCAGCTTGAACTCGACTCTTTGGACAAGAGTAGAGAATTCGCACCCACTCTATGAGCTCTTCAGGAACTCCATGATGTCGCAAGGCATACCATATCACTTCACGCGGTACGCGGTCAAAGGCCTTCTCTAAGTCGAGGAAGGCGATATGCACCGACTTCTGTTTCTCGCGATGCTTCTCTATCAGGAGGCGGGCGGCGTGAATGGCATCAATGGTGCCACAGCCAGCCACGAAGCCGCACTGATTGCTGGACAGCTGGACGATGTCACGAATTCGTCCGTCGATTCGCTCAAAGATCTTCATGCTGTGCGAAAGCAAGTGAATCGGACGGTAAGTGGAGCAGTCTGCAGGACTGCCCTTCTTCTTCCAAATCGGAATCGTCGTACTTTGACGCCAACACTCAGGCACTTTTTTCTCCGCCACAACCTGATTAAAGAACTTCGCCAACCACTCAGCAGGGTACCAAAACTTCGACTTCCACAGTTCTGCTGCCACGTCGTCGGGCCCAGTCGCTTTGCCTGGCCTCATCTTCTTCAGAGCCGCTTCAATCTCCTCCACGGTGATCTTCTGAACGGGGCCGTGGGTTGGAGCCGTTGAGGGGATGGCTGGATGAGGAAATTCTACTGTAGAGATTTCCTCAAAGTAATCGCGCCATCGCTTCAATGCCTTCTTGCGGTCCATAAGAAGATGGCCCTTCTCATCATTGATGCCGAAGAACTTCTCGATGTCCTCGGTCTGGCGATGGCGATTCTTTGCGAGTCGGTACAGATACCGCTCACCATCGCGCGACTCGAGCTTCTCGTTGACATCTCCATAATGAGTGGCTTTTGCAACAGCCACTGCCTTCTTTGCAGCTTTCTTCGCTTCTTGGTACTTCTGCCAGTTATCGGCTGTCTTTTCGCCGAGAAACACTTGATATAGCGTCTTCTTCTCTCGAACTTTGGCTTTCACGTCATCTGTCCACAGCCAGGCCTGCTTGTCGACCTTCCGTCGTCCAGGCTTCGTGATGCCGAGCTCCGACCGTGCAGCGTGACGAATCGCGTCGGTGGTCTTCTCCCAAGTTTCGTCGACAGTTGTCACTGTCGGTAACCGCACGCGAGAAATCACAGCTGCTTCCTTCTCTTTCATTCGCCACCACTTGATTCTTGGTGCACCGCATCGCTCGACCTGCTTCAGCCTCGGAGGGGCGATCTTTAAAGTACAGATCAGCGGTCGATGCTGTGGGGCGACCGTCTCATACGGCACGACCTTCGCGTCTGTGACAAGACTTCGGTCTCGACCCTTCACAAGGACAAAGTCTATCTGAGTCCTGGTGTTCCCACTATAGAACGAGATGAGGTGGGAATCGCGTTTGCGAAATACGGTGTTCACTATGGTGAGGTTGTGCGATTCCGCATATTCAAGGATACGCTCACCATCTGCGTTACGCGACCCGTATCCGAACCCACCATGACAGCCGTACCCGTCTTTCGTCGCGCCGACGTGCCCGTTGAGGTCACCATCGACTATGATGACATCTTTCGACGGTACCTCTGCTGTCTTCTCATCAAGCAGGCTCCAAAACTCTTCCTTGGCTTGATCGGAGCAGCCAGTCTGCGGAGCATACGCAGAGAAGAAGTGATAGAGTCGCTCCTTCGCGGCGACAACGATCTTCATCAATCGATCGTCAAAGCGCTCGACGCTTACAATCGAGTCACGAAATCGTTCGGAGACGATTATTCCGACACCACTGGTGGTCCTGGGACTTCCACATAGAACGGCCTTGAAGCCTCGTCCTATGTCCCTTGACTTGCGGCAGGACCACCTTGTCTCCTGCACCGCACAGAAATCAACTCTTCTACGCTCCAGTGCTTCAACCAACTCGCACGAGCGGCCCGTCAACGTACCCACATTCAGCGTTGCCACGCGGGTCCTGCTTACGTTACGGGACTTTCGGACTAGCTCAGTTGCCCCCCGATGCCGTCCTCGCATCAGGGACCCTCGCATACTTTCCACACTCGCCGGGCTTTGCGAGTGCGCGTCGGCTCCCGCGGACGCCGTAGCACTATCTCGAAATCTCTTAAGCGTCATCAACCATGTGATGTGACATGGGTCTTCGTAGGCCGGCCTGTCACAAGGGCCTGTCGCCTGCAATCGAATGTCCGTGATCGGCTTAGCTCGCAGAGCGAACAGTTTCCAGTGGCACCACGTGGAGGAACGGACATCGCCACCAATATGAGTCAGTTTTGGGGAATAGAATTACATGTGATTTACTATAGGGTGAAAGTTTGTATAAAAATCTTGACTCCAAACAGTACTCTAACCAACACCCCTTATATTGAACTATACTCTTCCGCTACTCCACCACGACATCTGTGCTCCATCGTCATCTTGTGAGAAGATCCTTAATCAGACTCGGTGGTTTAAAAGCGGAAACGTCTTCGCTGAGAAGACAAAGGGTGTAGATTCGAGTTGCGCATGATGCAGGTGTTACTCAGAATGTGGGTGTAGAACATTTTTGGTTACAAATAAACTGCTTGCCCAACATGGGGAGGGAAGACGCACCAGCCAACTAAAGCAACTAACGTACAAATCCTCTTTGGGTGAATTTTCTGTTCGATAAGGTTGGCAAGAGCCGCACAAGTGGGGCGTCAGAGCGTATCAGCTGCTAGGTGGTCGAAGGGGTGTGTTTTCAAATGAAGTTCTGCATTCGTTAATCCCTGTAGACGGTTAGATGGTACTTTCTACCGTAACGGCGTGCACAGAATTAGGGTCAGGAGGGAACTCCAGCACATTGTTCATCTAAGCTGTTCGTCTTAAAGTTGCTCGGGTTCCTTTCCTTGCCCAGCTCTCTGCACCATATCTGCATGACTGATGCAGAGCTTCTTTAGCTTCGTTAGGCTTTCCTTAACAGCTGATTCGGTCCGGTACTAAGTGGGCTGGTGCCCGCTGTATACCCACAAGGTATCTTAAAACGGGTAGGGTTAAATCAGCCACGACCCGGAGTTCCTTCCCTTGTCTAGTTCCGTGCTTCGCGTCAGTGGAGGAGAGCTCAGATACCCTGTTTATTTGAGTGTTTGTTTATTTGAGTGTTCCACGAACATGGCCTCATAATGGAACAGGCACGAGCCGGCTTAGTACCTTCGGTCCGCACTGACACCTCTGGGGCGTAATCCGCGAACGGCCGCTTCGAGCCACCAGAAAAGGCGTGCATAGTCGGTGCATTGATCTACTGGTGGCTTCCTTCCTCGTCATGTTGTTGATTTCCTCAACAGGCAGGCTTATTAGGGATATATGTTCAGGTCGCGAGTACGGTCTGCTCTTCCATGACACCTACTTCGAGCCCGCTCCAGAAGTGACTGAAGCTCTTCGTCGTCTCAACTTAAAGGAACCGCATCTCTTCGATCAGAGAAAGGTCAGCTAACTGTGTCAACGCTGTAAAGATTCCAAATTATAGTTTTCATTACAGATGCGTCTCTCCCTTGCGCATACCCTCGCACTTCACGGCGAGCGACTACCAAAGCCCAAGTGGACTAAGTGGGAAGACGTAAGTCGATTTTCCTTTGTTAAGTTTATTCGCAGGGAGACCTAGCTGCTTGCGCTGTGCTCCATTTTAACCTTCAGGAGACGTGGTACCTGAAGCCGTACCTTGACGAAATTGAGATGGAGAAGAAGGCTCGAGCGGAGACCACTGGCCTTATTCCTCCGTACGAGATGAAACAACAAGAGGAACATCATTAAAGCTCACGTGTTACCATAGCATTGTAGGAATCTATCGGCTGTTTAAATAAAGATTAGATCTTGCTGTGCATTATTTCCTTTTTCTATTCCTAAGGAAGGTCGATTCCATATATTACTTCATTTACGCTGAGCTTTGGGAAGGCTGTCATTACTCAGCGGTGCACGCCATTGGTCGTTGTCGAGCTAACGAGTGGAAGGTGTTAAGGTGGCTTTGAACAATCTCGGTCTATGTCAGCTGCTCCCTCCCACTGGGCAAAGGATTCCGTGGAAGAAGATCGTGTCGAGACGCTTATAAGGTAGAAGCTGCTTGAACTGAACACTAGGTCACGGCGAGCGTGAATGCGAGTATCGCACTGCGTTTTGGTGCAACTCTAATCAAATTCAGGTGGAGGAAAGAGTCGTTCCAGTTGTACTCGTGGACCTATACAATCCAGTGTCCTAATTACACTCTGGGGTCGGATTCATCAACGACTTACATAACTTTAACACAGAATTCACAGCGGAAAACTCATAACGCGGCTTATCGATCACCATATCGCTTGATAAGCCACGTTATCCAAGGTTTCCGCTGTGAATTCTCTGTCAAGTTATGTTAGTCGTTGATGAATCCGACCTCTGATTTCTTCGATAACCACGTTAACCTGTCCCCGTGCCATTTTCTGCAAGATGGATGTTTCCTAATAACCTCTTCCTTCTGAACGCTCTACATCTTTTTCATTCCATTTATTGTACAAGTTGTGCGCCTCAAACAAGCAACAGTAGGCAGAAACAAAAACATATACTGCATTCTCAGTGTTTTTCAATTCTTTGATTCTAAATGTTGAGGAATCTTTATCGCACCAAGTATTTAAGTCGATATTTGGACTCTGCTTCGGGGCAAACGGGTGTTAAGAATGCTTTTCGAGGGAAGCTGATATCGGCTTTATTCCAGCAAACTTTTTCTAAGGAGGTTGTAAGAGCCGGAACATTCACAGCTCTTCTCGCCGAAACGCCTCTTCATCTTACAGAGTATTTTCGCTGACTACCACGATCGTTAAAACCGGTCGTCCTTTCATATGCATCACTGATTCTGTCAGCGCTGTCTCCCTTTCGAAATGGGGCGAAATGGTGTTTAGGTGAATAGCGTTATGAGCGTTTCTAATTTCTGCGTGGTCATGGAAAGATTGGCGAAATGTCGACCGGAGAAAGGCCGTTAACAATCATGTTCGACGCTTACTATGAACCTAATACAGTTAAGCAACCCGTTGGGGTACATTAATAGCTCCGGATGGAGCATTGTTGCACTTCATGCGTTAGTTGCTGCTCCAACGATTCTGATGAGGTGAGCTGTAGCTTATGGCTAGCTTGTACCTGCTATATAGGTAGAGCTCAAGGCAGTTTGAAGAATCTGTGTAAAAGTTGAGTTCTCATCGCATATACAAGCCTTAGGTGCTTGTTCCTATCATCACCGTTGCATTATGTCACGTCGGTTTATTCAGATTTGCATCAAGCATTTTGTACCACGACATCTATCTTTACCCATGGCAAAAAGGTTGTAATCGTAGTTGGAGGAGGTTGTCCGCGTGCCTTAATAGTGATTAGGAGGCAAATTCGCAAGGTGGCATTGGGAATCGCGAGTTCACTGTCAGGAGTCTTCGTCACAGACAAAAAGCAAAAAAGCGGGGAACAACACGTAGAGCACATTCTCGCTCTTTTTTTGTTTCATTTTGTTTTAATCTTTGTGGTTTACTGCAGACTAAACGCCAGGGGTCAATTTCGGGGTGAAGGTAAAGAAATCTTCGCGGGAATACGACGAAACCCACGAGAATCGTCGGGTATCCTCTACCTAGCAGTATACAGTATACTTACACACAAAATGGGCGACCAGGATGGGTTCCACATCGAAGGCATGTTGTGTCATAAATAGTTAGAAAGTTATGTATTAAAGGTGGAAGTTCATTAAAAAGTGTCAGTACTCATATCCTGTTTCAGCTCTAAGCCTCATAATTCCCCTCTTTATTCCCCCCTGTACTGTTCTGTTTTTGTTCTTATTTGTCTTATCTGCTTTACAATTGATCGTTGTAGCGTCGTTTCGGCCCATAGGGGTGGGGGATTTGTCATCACTATCTCTCGGCACTATTGTACGTACTCTCGAGACTCCAAAGGTCGAGGAGAGGTCGAAAAAAATTATCGCCATGGGGTTATTTAGGATGCTGACATTCGTTTTTGAAATTTCGGTCGATTACGGTAGATTACTTCAACCTCGGGGGTTATTTGGAGTGCCGATCACGAATCTGGCATCCGTTCTGTATATTACGCTGGAGTACAGTAGGTTACTGTAGGTACGGTTGACTAAGGTCATGGTCACCAATTTCGCCCAACTTCGGCTATAGGAGTTGTCTGGGGTGCTGGTCACGAATCTGACATCCGTTTCTCGTATTACGCCGGAGTACGATAGGTAACGACAGTCATGGGGATCTGTAGAAATTTCAAGGATGGATTTCAGATTCGTGATTAGCACCCAAAATAATCTCCTTGGACGAAGTTTTAACGAAGTGGGTGATTATGACCTAGGCACCCTTAATCATAAGCACCTACCGTAACGTAACATACCTTCCGAAATTTCAAAAACGGGTGTCAGATTCGTGATTACCACCTCAAATAACCCCCTGAACAAAGTTTAGGTGAAATTTTTTCGACCTCTCCATGATGTTTGAAGTCGTGAAAGTGCAACAGTACTACCTCTCCACTGAGTAAATTTCCCTGGAAAATGCCATGACAGATCTGTTTCACAAAATGCTGATTGGCACGGTGTATCTCCATCCGAGTACATTGCCAATTGCTCTCCTTTCTTTGATCGAATTACTAGGTGTTCGGTGTCTGGTTTTCCTTCCCCCTTGAGACAATTTCACTTTTCCACCGCTATGCTGCTCCTAGAGCGTGCTCACAGGTACGATAGCGCTCTGCTGTGTTATAGTCTTGTCAGCCGCATTTCTATCTTGAACCGAAATTCGTTTTTAATTTCCACCTGGAGACACTTGAGAAGTACGCGATGTTCAGAAGTACTGGCTGTTGGGATCAACACATTGCCGTTGTCGATTGTATGGGAGATAAGGGTGACTGGAGAGAGTGTCAAGTTCAGGTTCGTGATTGCTTCCGGGCGGTGAGCTATTGGAGCTATAAGAGATTGACAGGCTAACTTTTAGGTGAAACAGTTTAAGGAGTGCATGACGAAGAACCGACCTCAGAAGTCCGAGAAGAAGTAAACTGCATATTCTGTGCTTTACCTTTGTCGCCAGGTTTGTGGTCAGTCATTTGTTATTTTGGAAGCGCAGATTATGACAAATGGACTAGCAAGAAAATGATCATCCTTGTTCTGAGAAAACTAAGTCCTCTTGTGCCCATATGTATTCTTTGTATTTTATTGTAGCAATCTACCTCTCGATACATTAATGGAGCCAGAAAAATCACGTCTTGCTCATAAAGTGGCTGTTTAGCTGTTTCTCGTGTAGACCAATCAAGTTTTCCATATATTATCCAGATCAATGTTTCTACAATTCAGCCATTTACCCGCGCATCTTAAATGAAATCAAATATGGTAATATTTTATTGCAGTTTTAACCATTGTGCCAAGCGTTTCCACACTGATAACGCTCTTATTATACTTCTCTTTCTTCACACTGTAGACCCAAATGTACTAAAAAAATGCTTCAAGTCTTTTCAACCATGGGCATAGCCCAACGATGCTAGGAAATGAGGAAGTTCTACACCTTCCAGAGAAGAGTCTCCAGCGTATGTATGAACGATGAGAATGAATACCATTACGAAGATTTCTATCCTTCGAATAGAAGAAAAGTATGCCCCATTTTTGCAAAGTCTTGGAACCTACCAGATAGGGTCCTGGTCCTGAAAGCTTACTATGGAACCACAATCTTACAACAACACTTTCCAAACATGGAACGCAAAAAAAGCTAAATACTGCTGGTCAAGGTGGTGGGGTGAGGTGTGCGATGCCTTACTCTTGCAGTATTTCTGCGTATTTGCTGCATATTCTATGTTTGGAGAGTGTTGCCTTGTGCGGATCTACGATTCCTCGGTGAATTTCTGAGCTTCTGACTCGAAAGCTTAAGGACTTTGTAGACTTGGACTACCCGTTCTGCTATTTGGAAGGTGGGGAGTCTCTCATCGTTAGTGGTTTACCCGTTCAAACACGCTTAAAGACTTCCATTGTTAATTTAATTTGATATACAATCTTCTCATTCTGATACTGTGTAGTCTAGCAGTTATCGCATCGTAATGTAACAGGATATATGGAAGAAGATTGGTCTCTTGGGATGCGCCATGCATTTTTCTTTTGAGTAGTTAGATGAGACTTTGATGCATATTTACCCTTATAAACATTTGAGAGAGGTGTCCTATGAAAAACCAGTGTTCTTCTATACTCGGTTTCCAGTTTACTGGTCACATGTTGTCGATTCGACTTGTTCAGTCTAGAAACGAACTCATGGCGCACAAGTTCGACGCATATTGCCATCTGCGCCGCAACCCTCTGTGTCAACGACATTTCATGTCTCTCCTTAGCTCTCGAAATTTGACATGCTACCCCTACCCAACAATGCTTACGTTTTAAGCCGACACCATGTTGACTGACATTTTTGGTGATCTCGAAATCGAAGAAACTGAATCCAAGGTGCGAGGAACCCAGTGCAAACCTGAGGATTATGTTGCTGACGACCACAGTGTAGGCTGGTTTCTTACCAAGAAATTATCAAAGGCGGTTAAGGGTCAGGATAGACCCGACTCCGAAAGGTAAGTACACCTTAGAAGCTTTGAGTAGCTTGCCGTTGCTGGATTTGCCCATTTTATTGGGCAACTGCAGCTTGATATTTCATGTTCCACTTTCAGGGAGTTTATGTTCCATAAAGGCGACTACTATTACCATCATAAAATGTACAAAGAAGCGTATGAGGTAAGTGTTTGTGAGGTTCAAAAGATTCTATTGTTTGTCAGCGACGTTTTTTAAGGAGTACAAATCGTTGGTCAACGACTTCCATCACACACATTCGCAACTATCCGTTGTTCCCGAACTGGACTCCCTCATTCGTTGCGCCACAAAGGTGGACTGAACTGAATGGCTTTGTGTTCGCATGTTTTCATTTCGCATTTCAGATACCCGGTTACACGATAGACGATCTGCTAACGGGCCTTGAGGTATATAAGCAGGTCGTGCGTACAGACGGTCATGAGAAGGAGTACTATATACTGGAAAAAGATATCTACGCTCAAATTTCTGACGAGGAGGCGACGACGAAGTTTATTGACACCGTGTGTTACCTTTGTTCCTCTGCGGATCTACCTGAGTACTGGCTCGCTTTTGGCAAGAATCCTTCACTTAATGTAGGTTCATTTCACGAATGTGTTAGTAGCTGCTGTTAGTTGTTTTAAAGAGCAGAAAAAGGGCCGCTTTTGCTACTAAAACAGGAAATTGCCCCATGCCCTAGTCCAAGGCGCTGCCATTTTTATTCGATTGATAGTGAAATTTTTGTTTGCATGGAGTTTCACACCTGGGAACGAAACAACAAATAACAACAGTTGTAAAGAACACGCACAACCTCACTATGATCCTTCATGTAAGCAGCATTTACACTGTCAATCAAACAAAAATCGCAGCCAGCTAGTCGTGTGCATGGATCGATCTCTTCTTTTAATGCACTAAATGATTGCTGCCTTGTTGCCCTTTAAAACAATTTCTATTTTATTGTTTTTCCCTACAAATTTAATATTTAAAAATACTTCACTCATTTGGCTGCTGAACTAAAAAAAAAAAATTGAAAGAGAGTTATACCCAATTCTTCTTGAACAAGAAAAAATTTCTAACCGTCTTAGAGAGTTTGTAGTTTAGCCTGCAATAAGCTCGTTGTGATTTGGAAGACGTTCGATTTGATTTCAGAAGCATTATTTGCTTAGAAGAGTGTTCATGGGCGTGAAATGTGTCAACTTTGACGTGAAAATTGTCTATATTGACTTGTGGTGGTCAGTCGATGAGCAAATCAGTGTTTTATTCTCCCCAGATAAAGCGGTAACTAGGGAAATTTTCCAGTATTGAAGCCAGATAATAAATGCTGTTTTGACGCGCCACGCGATTTGATTGCTACGTAAGATTTTCTTCGTTCTATGCTAGACTGGCGGGCGCGAATAGCACAGTCGAAGGAAGCTCCGGCTGTCGCGTGCACCTATTCGTTCTTGGATCGGATTTCCCTCCCAAGCGAACCAAGCCTTCCATCCCTCCTGGGTCGACGAGTTGGTACCAGAGTCGTCTGAGAAGGAAAAGACGCTGGCTTCTCCATCGGCTACCCACCGCAGTTCTTTGTACAAGCCCTATACGCATTCAAATGTACTGTCTTCTCTTGGGTGATTAAATAAACAATGCCCACATAAATATGACTGATTTCAGGCGGGTCCTAATTTCACTATTGGATATATCACAAGAGCGGTGATTTTACTAGAGCGCCATGTGAAACACGCTCATGGATTCGTGGTCGACGTCATCTTGAAGAAACTGAACACTCTGAACGATCGCCTTAAGGAATTGGGCTATTCAGATGACCGCGTGAGTTAGCTTGATAGGCCCATGTCCACACTGCATTGGAGTACTCGTTCACGTTCTGCGAACAGCGAGGGCATTTCCAGATCAGCGAAGCACGGCAACAGATGGGTGCTGACCTGCGGGCTTATCAAGGACTGTTGTCTAAACAGGAAGAGCAACATGGGTACTTCATTCAGTTCACTGAGGCCTATAGGGAAGATGCGCTTAGCAGGAACCGTCCATACGAAGACGTAGTCCGGATTTTTAAGAGCAAATTTAGATGGATGTTTCAAGGATGTGATTTTTATGTACCTGAACCTCCGCCGTAAAGTTGAGGCTGTGAAGTGTTGTCGTCGTTTATGAATGTTCTACTTTTTAGCTTGTTGAAGCTGCTTCTCTTGTTTTGACAGATTTTTTGTTGTCTATTGAAGCTGGACCTTACGTGGTGCCTAGCTTCGCATGAAGGTCTTAAACTAGGAGAAGGACGATGTTCACATAGTGTTTTAAGATTTTACCGCCTGTTTAAATAAAGATTATACCTATCGGTCCATTCGCTTCCCACCTAGATTCTCAAATAAGGTCAGTTCCTACGAATTACCGAGTTCCGGTCGCTATGGGAGAATGCTGATTTTCACAGTGGCGTTTGTCATTTATCCCGCTAGTCGAATGGCTTTAGCGGACAGACGTAACGGTTCCAGGCGTTCCTGTCCTGTGCCAAAATGACCAAGTGGGGCTTCCATCTTCGAGGTACATGAAGTGCATCATATGCTTCACTAGGGGTTTCCCTAGACATATCCCAGGGCCGGATTAATAAACGACTTACAGCAATTTAAAAGAGAAAATACAGCCGAAATCCATGATAGCGCGCTTATCAAGCGACATGGTGAGCGACAAGCCGCGCTATCAGTGATTTCGGCTGTATTTTCTCTGTTGAATTGCTGTAAATTGTTTATGAATCCAGCCACAAGCAGTTCGTAGGAGGACGACCTGGTGTTTCATGCCCACGAACCAAGATAATGTGGATGCTGCCATAGCAGATTGTCGCAACCATTGCTGTCACCACGACTAAGCTGTCTTTGCTGGTTTGTCCTGGTTTGATGGTCAAGCCTAGTTACTTGAACCAGTTATGTCGATGATGAGTCTGACTTGGTCCTAATCTCGCAGACCTAGTGAAAAGTACCCGAATGGAGAAGCTTTTTACTGGATCAGTTTCCATGATCCGCCAAGCACATCTTGGCGACTCGCTCATAGTGGTTTTGAAGGAAATTTATTTCTTGCAGCCATGATCATAATACTCTATAGGATCTTCAGAAATATCGGTTTCTGTGGCCATCACTTTGTCGTCGGTGCTTGCATAGGAGATAGGGAACACCGGATAAAGTGTAAACTTCAGATTAGCATTTGTTTCAGAACAATTGGCTGTAGGGTGTTCTCTTGCTGACACCTCGACCACGTAGGTGTCACAGTTTCACAACTGTACAATAAGGAATCAACGTCGAAAAGACAAGAGACGAGCTTCCATATCTTACCTAAATCAGCAGGTCAGCAAAACTTTTGTCTACAATTTGTGAATGTGCTCTTCGTAGCTTGAAAGAGCACATAGTAGCACATAGTCCTCTTTCTTCTATCGATACGCTCAAATCAGTGTTTTTGGTTGGATTACATAACTGTTGTTCTTCTATATCATTTTCTCGTCAGCTTTGACGCTTTTGAAATCAAATTGGACACTTTTCAAAGCAAACTAGACACTTTTCTAGACTGCTTCACGCATTTGAAGTCATTGCTGAACATCTTACAAATCGAGCTTCTTCCACATTAAAAAACCCTTCTAAGGTGGTTAAAATATTTTTTTGTTCAAGGAAAGCTTAGTATGAATTTCTCTGATTTTTTTAATTCACCTGCACCAATAAGAGAGCACAGTGTTTGAAATTTTATAAAACTTCAAGTTTTTGAAGAAAAACGACGATTTTAAAGTGCAAGAAGGCGTTTTTTGGCACAGTAGCATCGAAGGCAGGTCGTGTTATGCGATGCTTACTTGATTGATAGTGGAAATTCTGCTTACTTGAAACAGCCAATGTGAAGATATGCTTTAAACACTATATAACTGCTCTTGTTCTAGCGGCTCCATCTGTGCTACTTCACGCAAACAGGTTTTTTTGCCATCAATCAAACAAAAATCGCAACAATCTTCTCGATTGCATGGCGCTACTTTTTTAAATTCACTGTATGGTTAGTGTTTTCCTGAGCTTTAAAATAAAATTTAACTCATACTTTTTTCTTCAAAAATACGATTTCTATAAAATTTCAAAGTTTGCTCACTTACTGTTATTGAAGTAGGTGAATTAAACCTTAAACAAAAAATTAGTCTAACCGTGTTGTAAAGTCACTAGTTTAATCTGGAGGACGCTCGTAAATGCGGCAAGCTTGTTTAGAAGTGTTCCAGATCGATTTCTGCTCTCACGTTTGTAGATTGCTCGAAGCGAACTGTTGGCAGATGCTATCGTAAGCGATGTATACACCACATCTACGTGCAGCTGCGCGCTATAGAATCAAACCGTTCGCGCTCGTTCGAGACAATGCATTCCTCTACTCGTCTCCCGCGACCACATGTCGCGAGAGTGCCCGTATAATTTTAACATAGAAAAGACCTTCACTGCTCTCCTCCCACTTTCTTCATTTCCCTTACCTTTCCCTCTCTGAATACTGCACTTATATTCGCCTTCGGGAAAGATAAAAGCTAAGATGTCGCGAACACATCAAAACATCCTTTTCATCGAAGAGAAGAGAATTTCGAGGGGTGATGTCATCTATCCTACCCTTTGCCCTAGTTGAGAGAAGTAGTGCTAAATATCTCATTCCCCAGAGAACCCTAGAAGCTTTTGAATATCATCATCAAATCCGTGAATATTTACGACTCGGCCGCGGAATCTAGTGTTCCTTCACCATACCGCAGAATTCTGTCCGGCTCTCGTTCGGAGTCAGCGAAACGTATTGCGTGACTGGGCGCGTGGTAACGCAGTCGGAGGAGGCGCCACCTGTCACGGCACCCGGTTCCAGGTTTAGTTTTCGGATTTCCCTCCTAGGCCAAACAAGTCTTCCATCTCTCTCCCACCCCCTCGCGAGGTCGGTAAATTGGTGCCAAACTTGCCTGGGAAGTATAAAACCCCGACTTTTTCATCGGTTGGACACCGCAAGTCATTGTGTAGGCCGAACACTCAAATACTACTCGAATTGCCTCAACAACATCCCGAAGTATGCGTGGCGCATTCAAAAGTGGATTGATTAAAGCAGCTCTTGTATTACGTAACTGCCCACTTGGTTTTTGACAACTTGTTCCTACATAACTCTCTGATGCTCCAACATTGTTCCATTTTTTCCATTGTAAGTCCTGAAACCTCTCACTTCCGTTATCATGTCACCCCCATAAAATGAACAATAATGGTTGGACTGGGTGAGATTCGAGCCAAGAGTACCGGCTTTGGATGCTATTAAGAGCCGGCGCATTCTCCAATTGCGACCATTAGCTTGAAACGATGATCAATCATTGTGTTTAGCGCACGGGTTTGTAAGCGTACAAAATTTAGCAGCACCGACGCCATGTTGACTGCCATGTTTAATGGCCTCGAAATCAAAGAAACCGAACCCCAAGTGTGTGAGGACCAGTCCAAGACTAAGGACAATGCTGCGGACCAGAACTGCGAGCCAGGGAACAACGCAATGGTTGACCATCGCATCGGCTGGTTTTTAAACAAGCAGTTATCGAAGGTGGCTGACGTGAAGGATAGAACCGAAGACGAAAGGTAACAGCAGCTAACCATAATAATTTCGCATGTGGCAGATCTGCTTCGATTCGGCGTATTGGACTTTCATTTTTCGTCTTTAGGGTTGTCATGACCAACAAAGCGCACTACTATTATTATCACAGAAGGTACAGCGAAGCGCTTGAGGTGAGAGTATGTGTGGTCGCAGGCAGTCAGCGATATGTCGACATTTTCATTTTAGGGATACAAAACATTGGTGAACAAGTTCCACCACACACGTTCATACCCTATCGACCATGAAATCAGCTCGCTTGTTCGCTGTGCCACAAAGGTGAACGGGTGGTGCCGTCTGGATTCCCATGGATCCCTATTTCGTATTCATTACAGATCCCCTCGTACACAGTAGATGATCTCGTCACGGGCCTTGACGTATACAAGCAAAGTACCCGTGACATCCACCTGGACTATGCATATTTGGAAAAGGACATCTACGCGGGAATTTGTGACGATGATGCGTCCAAGAAGTTTGTCAGCATCGTGTGTCTCATGTGTGAGGCCGTGGATCTGCCCGAGCACTGGCTTGCATTCGGAGAAAAGCCATCGCTTATCGTGAGTTGGATGAGATTTAGGAATTGGTTGCGGTTCTACTTTGTGGTAAACGCGTTTAGAGTTAAGGCAAGCATTAATCAATGCCTGTATGTGTAACAGACGTAACACGCATCCTATTACATCTATCATACTCTATGATAACGCGCTAAGCGATGAGTCATACTATCGATCGACACCGCTGCAGAAATTAGTCAAAAAAAATAAAATAAGGGTGGGGAATGCGAGGGGAAATAGGGGGCGCGGGAGGAAAATTACGGCACGGAAATAACAAAAAATACCCAGACGTTTTCTCCCTGCCCGGGAACTTCAGCCCTGGGGCAATCGAGGTCGCTGAACGCGAATCTGAAGTTCGTTTTTGAAGTATCGATCGCCATCAATCGATATTGATCAAACTACGGTGTGGAAAAATACCGGAAAATACCTAGATGTCTTCTCCTTGCCTGGGAAAAAATTGTCACATTCGTCAAAGACTGCAAGGATCCAAGGAACATGTAGGAACAACTCGCCTTTTCGACTCACAAACTGTTAATTTTCAAGGAAACAGAGAATGAACAGCAAGTGAGCCAGAAACCGGTAACGCTCACCATAGTGGTGGTTCAACTTGATCTTATATTCATTTGGTGGGCATCGCAAGAGGTGAGCTGAAGGTAAGAGTCATAAGGTCGGTCGAACGTGTATTGGGGAGATGGGCAGGCAAAAGCACAGATACACGGACGCTCTGGTTGCATTCTATCTCACATCTCTGTCGCTAGAAGTATATGTGGAGTATTCCCCTATTTTAATCCCTTGTTTTTGGAAGGTGAAGAGGCAAGTTGATACGTAGGCCTTGTCATTTTCACTTTCTTCCATCGTTATGATACAAATGAAGACGGCTTACACCTTATTGGGATTGAATCACCTCTTCCGTAACAACGTGCTAATAAGTCGGAACACTTATTTCAGATGGGCCCCAATTTCACCCTGGGATACATCACAAGAGCGATTATGCTACTCGAGCGACAAGTGAAACTCGCTCGTGGTTTCGTAGCCGACGTGATGCTCAAGAAATTGGAAGCTCTGAATAAGCGGCTGAATCAGTTGGGCTACTCAGATGATCGCGTGAGTTCAGTTCCTAGCTGTACGGTTGCGTAGCCCTTGTAGAAGAGGGCTGTGCTGCTTATGAATATGCGTAGTGTTTCCAGATCAACGAAGCGCGACAACAAATGGGAGCTGATTTGAGGGACTACAAAGGAACTTTGAACGAGAATGATGAAAAGCTAGATCGCTATATCGGCCGATTTCAACGATCTGATCTGGAAGACTTCCCTATGAAACAAAGAGAATACGACAGAGCAGTGCGGCACTTTAAACGCCACTTCAGGTGGATGTTCGAAGGATGTGCTTTTTAAGTGCCTGGAAGGTAATCGTTGTGTTTGAATTCTGTTTTCTCCTCGTTACGTTGTTGTGTATGACGGTTGAAAGTTTTCTCTTCGCTAAAGCTGTCAATTCTTTGTAAACATATTTTTGTTGAATTTTGAAGATGTATATAAGGCAGTCCATGAAATGGAGCATTCTCTTCAAACGTTGTTTGGTCTATAACTACAGAAGTGAGCGGCGTTATATCCGCTGACTAACACATATTTTCACATCTAATACATGTTTGAGAGGATCATTTTCAAGAGCGAATTAGTTCTGAGAAAGCGTATTCCTGTTCTATTGGTGTATTTTCACTGGGGCACAAACTTCTACTATTTCGTTTTTAAGACCTCTTAAAAAGAGAAGAATATATTCAAAAAATAAAAAAGACTATAAAATGAAATAGAGCTGAATCAAGAGTGTTTCTCCTGCGTGATGTGGAAGAAGCCTATACAGTTTCCCAAAGGGCTTGCAGACTTCTCAGGTCATTCTCGATTAGCCTTTCGGGCCAGTGGCACGCGGAATAACAAGCACCTGCGGATACGTGCCGTCTGGGCGCCTTGCATCCCGGTGACCCATTTTCGCAGCACTTGGTGTATCTGCAGCGCCACCTGATGCCGCCGGATATACCGTGTTCTGCCTGCGAGTATTTTAGGAGGGCACCAGTGGCCGATATATGTATTTCTTTTCCACTTTCCTACCCTCCACTCTCTGATTCCTCAACTTAGGGTGGGTGGAGGGTCTCGAGCTGCCGAAATTGCCGGAATGGGGACCACTGACTTGGTGGTCCCCGCCCTTTCGGCATGTTCCCTTGGGGACGCTTTTTGTGCCCGAAACTCAAAACCCGGTCTTGGGTAAATAAACGTCACAGTTTGGATAGCGTAAGAAGATGGCAGTTTCTTCATATCCCGGTTCTACACGTGGTCCGAGGTCTTTGGGTATCCATTTTTACTTGGGTTTTTGAAGTGACCTGACTATGATCAACGCTGCCTCACAGAAAGTGTGCAGATCTTCCCGACAACGCCGTGCGACACCACTCTCACAAGTATCAATTCAGGCGGAACGAGGTTTGCTACGAGTCATCATCTGTGTTTGGCGACATCTACTTATTTGTGTGAGCTGTTATAGTGATGTTTTACTGCGATCGAAACTAACATTTCGAAGTCATGTACTCTGCTTTCCAAGTGGCTACGCACAAAGTAACCTCTCTTCGACTGGGATGATGCTCAAATTCTGGCGGGTAAGATCACATTCGTTCCACCTGATCATGGACAAGTGGGCGTTCCAAAAACTCACGTCTCACTTCTTGTACTTCCTCTCACATCCACTGAACCACAGCATTATTGTATCTAGGCGTGCAAGTCCTACACCGC
The DNA here is from genome assembly GCA_947359475.1 of Heligmosomoides polygyrus bakeri. Classification (NCBI taxonomy): domain Eukaryota; kingdom Metazoa; phylum Nematoda; class Chromadorea; order Rhabditida; family Heligmosomidae; genus Heligmosomoides; species Heligmosomoides polygyrus. The sequence goes on along the minus strand of OX375868.1, from coordinate 83,281,246 downwards.
ATGTGCATCAGAAGGGAAGTGTTCTACCAGTCTAGTTGATGGTGACATCACAACTGTACTGGTAGAACTCTTCTCATCTGGAAACGTCGGTTCTTGCATACATCCTGAACCGATTCAGATATCTGGTCTGTTTCATTTCAACCAAGCCTTCAATACTCTTTGGAGTCTACGAATTAGTACGAGAGTGGGGCATGCGTTCTCACACACTGTCGTATTTGCACCCCTAGCGCCAATTCCTGGGCTTGTTCAAGAATCTGGTAACCCCTCTAAAGTTCTTCTACATGTAGGCTCCATTTGCAAGTTAGGAAGAAGAACGTCACTTGGCCCAGAGTTGCCTGGGATGAATCCACCACAGACTTGTCCAACGATTAGTTGTCGCAAGCTACTGTAGAGATTAAATATGCATTCAAATCGCCTTCATAATAATCTCCGGAAGATGAGTGTGTGGTGGATTCAAAACATGGATTGATCAATATTGAGCTCTATTTCCTTCTAGCCTCTTATAGTATCCGAGGTGGACAGTGCTTCAGAACCGTTGTGAAGAAGGAGATTCGGTCGGAACTCAATCATTGGCATGCTGCCTAGAACAACATATTTCAGCACTTATTTTATGCACGATATACATTGTGCGAGACGCGTTGCGGCGCAGCCGAATGAAGCGTCGGCTGTCGCGTGCACTTGATTCCAAGCCCTTGGTTCAGGTTTCCGCCCATAACAACTAAGCCTACCATCCCTCCAGAGGCAGTGAATTGGTAGCAAACCTGTCTGCGAAGGAGAAAACACTGAATTGTTCTTCGGTTGGCCATTGCAAGTGACTGCGTAAATCGAATACGCATTCTTATTGCCTTTGCGACATCCCACAGAAGTAGAATCCCAAATAGGTGGTGATCGTTCTTTGTTCTTTTATCTTTGTACATTCTACATCGTGCTGCAGTTGTATGCAGAAATTCCTCGTTTCTGTCGTGATGCAGAACGAAGAATAGGACAAAGGTCTGTGATAGTCACTCCTGTGAATAGCGTCACGTATTCTCCTCCGCGTTTAAACTGAATATGAATTTTGACCGTGCAATGTCTACCAGACAACTGATGGGCAAGCGACTGTTTTGTCCTTTCCAGACAAGTATGGTAACAATACAACGGTCTCCGAGATGTGGGAAGCTTAATTGGCGAAGACGGGACTCGAAACTTAAATTCCATTCCAGTTACAGAGAGTGAGGGTCGGTGCCTCCCCCAACTGCGCTACACACTACCAAAAATTGGCCGAAACTGTTCATCCAACCACGGGTCGAACATAGAGCCATAGAACATGGAATATTTATTGAACCAAAAGTGATACAAAATCCGTTGAGCGCAAAAGAAAGTTGGTCTTTTAAAGACTAGCAAAAGCGGAGAACAATTGTTGTGCCAAAAGTGATACGAAATTAGTTGATAACAAAGGATTACATTAAAAACTTGCTTTTTAAAGATTTGCAGAAAACGGTTTCTTTCATGAAACGCGAAATGTTTTTTTTTCTTCAAAGCGGCTCAGTAGCACTCACCGAAAAAGGTGTCCCATAGAAATATCGTCTATCCTTTTTCGACTAATTTCTTGATTTCTCAAATGTACATTCTGGGGGCGCAATGTGGCTCGGGGGGGGGGGGTCACCCCCCTACTCAGTGGTTGTCCGCCTTAGTAAAGGATACGTGTGTGTGAAATTACACCGGAAATGGCCTACCTCAGTTCACTGTAGGGGTAGAACATACCAGTGCTGCAAAAAAATTCCGGTTTCAAAAAGCACAAACCGTTGTGTAGGGGGGTGACCCCCCCCCCCCCCGAGCCACATTGCGCCATTCTGGGTATTGTAGCGAAGAATTCCAATGCAGGTTTCAAAGCCTCCAAACACGCCGAAGCCCTGTAGAGTCGCCAACGCTTGGCCCTTCAATCGTATAGTTAGTTGTCAGGTGAATCATCGCCCTTCGCAAGAATCCAGCTGCGTCGAGCTCATGGATAATCTATCATGGTCCTCTAAAACCTTCACATTCCACCACACTCGTGCTAGAGTTGTGCTCTCGAAATTTTTTCAAATATACTAATGTTTCGAATGCTCACAAATCAATATTGATCACACTATCGATCTTTTGTAGGTACTTCAGCCTGTTCTTTCGGGACTCCTGAGGTCGAGAGAGTTCGAAAAAAAATTCGCCCAAACTTTGCATAGGGGGGTTATTTGTGGTGCTAATAACGAAGCGGACATCCGTTTTTGAAAATTCGGCCGATTATTAGCTACGGGTAGCTAAGGCTGCCGAGGTCATAATCACCAATTTTGCCCAAACTTCGCCTAGGGGTTATTTGGGGTGCTGATAAGGAATCTAACATACGTTTTTCGTTTTACGCTGGAGTACGGTAGGTTACGGTAGGTATAGATGGAAAGGTAAAGGTTACCGATTTCGCCCAAATTCCAGCGTTAAACGAGAAACGGATATCAGATTCGTGATCAGCACCCCAAATAACCCCCTAGACGAAGTTTGGGCGAAATTGCTGATTATGACCTCGGCCGCCTCAGTTACCCGTACCTACTGTAGCCTACCGTAATCGGTCGGAATTCGTGACCAGCACCCCAAATAACCCCCATGGCGCAAAGTTTGGACGATAGACTTTTTTCGACCTCTCCTCGTCCTCTGGAGACCCGATAGTACAATAGTGTTGCTATTCCTATGGGGAAACCGTTGAGAAGCCGTCAATGGTCTTACTTAGATCTAACCAGATTCTCCTGGGGCCGGATTCATCAACAATTAAACCCGTGGGTATGCGGGGTATAGGGGTAGAGATAAGATAAGAGTCAGATAGAGATAATGCAAGAGTCAGAGATGCAGGCTTCATCGTGGGTATCTCTACCCCTTATACCCACGGGTAAGTCGTTGATGAATCCGGCCCCTGATGTCGCGTCATATCGACGTGGCCATTTTCGATATCCACCGACACCATGGTCAGTCGATATGGAGGAGGGTCGTTGAGCGGTCGGTGGCGGATCGTGGCTCTTCCACCGCCGCTACAGGAGAGCACTGGGAGACGGGAGCAGTTCCTGCACGAGCACCTTGGACGCACTACACCCTGGAGTCCCTTCCCTAGCCGAGTTGTGCGCTCGAAGAGCGCACAACCCATCTCCGATGCCCCCTCAGTGGCGAAAGCATTCTTGGCACGAGCCGCCTGGATGGCCCACACCCCGGAGTCCCTTCCCTAGCCGAGTTGTGCGCTCGAAGAGCGCACAACCCATCTCCATGTCCCCCTCAGCGACGAAAGCATTCTTGGCACGAGCCGCCTGGATGGCCCACACCCCGGAGTCCCTTCCCTAGCCGAGTTGTGCGCTCGAAGAGCGCACAACCCATCTCCGATGTCCCCCTCAGCGACGAAAGCAGTCTCGGCACGGATTGATGTGCAAGTTTGCGTGGTACTCCAGCAGGAGCTGGCGTATTGCCAGCGGAGCAAGTGGTTAGTTCTAATGGCTATCGCCGTCAATGCGGCCGAGAGGCCGCTCCAACGGCTGGTTTCCAATACTCGAGTCCGAACATATTCGAAAAACCGGTCTTTCTGAATATTCGGACCCCGGTCCACTCGAAAAACACGATCTCTCGAATATCGATCTCTTCGAATGCCTACTCGAATAGCTCGTTCGAGCACCACCCACCAAACCGCCACCGCCACCGCCATCCGATCGATGGATGTTTCGGAACGGGGCCGCACCAGCGCCGCGACGCGTGGCCATCCGCCCGATTGTCGGCTTTTCTTGGTCCTGAACGCCGCCCTGAGTCCTTAACCGTATGCCCTAAGGACTGACCCCCCACTCGATTCCCGCCGTGCTCACGTGCGAACGACACGTCCTGACCTGGCGAATCGGGGGCAATCAGTGTGCGCGCTCGCTGTACGCGGCGGAGTAGAGTCACGAGGGCGCAGCGGCCGCCGCGGGCAGTCACTCTCCTCGGTTGCTGTGCGCGTGCGGTCGACGGTCGTTGCTTCTCCCGTACGTTTTCGTCTCGCCTGTACAACGATACCGATTCACTTTGAAGATGCGCTTCAACGCCTGTCCGTCGTCTCCCAGCTCGTCATCTGGCGAGGACGACTGTTTCGCCATGGAGACGTCACCGACGAGACTCCTCGCGATCGCGATCCAGAAGCGTCGTGCTCTGTTCGGCCGGAAGGAGCGCGACTACCGACTCGAGCTGCTGCAGACGAGCTTCATCCAGTCTCTGTGTAAGCATTTGGGTGAGCGTAGAGCTCGTCGCCGTAAACGCGGTGGCAAGCGTGACGTTAGGGAAAACAAGGGTGATGCTGAGCCCTCTGCGGCTCTTGTTACTCGCGTTGAACCTATCGTTCAGAATTCTTATGATGATGGCGAGCCACCCAGCAAGCAGATGCGGCGAAGCGACGAAGATGATCCGTTCGGTCTCGATGACTTCTTTGTCCGTGTCTATGGACGTTCGGTGACTATTAGAGGTTAATCGGTCAAGTCCATTTGTACTTTTATTCAGTCGTATGTGGTGTTCCATTTGCATAGCTTTAGATCAGAAATGTGAACCTCAGCGATTGAGCCACTACGTGAGCCAACGTTTGCGGCGGTCGCGCTCAGGATGACTGGTCAAGTGTCGTTATGTTATATTTGTTCCCATCTTGTACGCAAATGTTTCACTTCAGATCATTTTCTAGTACGGGTAGTGCCGGATGGGTATCTGTATATATTGTTGTATGTGTTGCAATAAATTATATAAATTTATCGTTTATAGACATGTGTTCTAGGAACTGGAGACAAGTCGCGAGGTTTTCATGGCAGCAAGCCGAAGAGCTGTTAGGCTTGTTCAAGTTTGGTGTTGCTTGCGAGAGGGTAGCTCTGATCACATGGTTTCAGTACAGCTCGACCGGTCTAATAATGATGGAGAACGCAGCAATGAGCGATCTCATTCGGAACCAGTTCGTTCCGCTCTCAAAGTTGCTGGGATGCATTTTGGTTCGGTTTAAACTAGCCTTGAAGGCAGTTTAAACTAATTACAGATTCGATTCTTGCGACCGAACGTGCGCACGTGTTCCCCTGAGAAACTCGAATTCGTCGGATCAGCCAATAAGTGGTGGTCTGCGGTACTGATCATCCCTACAAAGCAATATCGCAGGCGAGTTCAGTGGTGCACGTCGAGTAGGAATACACAACGGGTGAAAATGATGAAAGCTGTAGCGCAGCGAAGTGAAAATGAAATGGAAGAAAGGTTCGTTAACTTAGCTTACTATTAAAGACATGATTTTGCTGCAAGACGTATGGAGGACCCAATATGATTTCTTAGTTGGGGGGGGGGGGGTGAGGGAAAACGGAGAACACAGCCGATCGAAGCCAAACCTAGTCCGAATAAAAAAGACTGCACTACCGTGTAGAAGAGCAGTTGATGCGTACTCGTCTCTTTCAGACGGAAGACCTAAGGACAGCGCTGATGTGAATAGTTAGTATAGTACTAGTTTGACCGAGAGCATCAGGTTGCGCTTCCGATGGAACCGGAAACTGGGAAGGCACTGTATCTCTCCCGCGTCAGGATTGGTATAACCGTCATGCTTAATGACGTACGAGGTTGACAAACTAAAAGATCTTCAACCACTGTCGCCAAGAGTGGAGCGCATCCAACCACCCCCACCCCGGCGAATTCTTTTATGTTGGCCCGTTAAAGTATCGTTTAACTTCATCACAGGTCTTGTCGCGATCTCATCAACGCGTTCCGTAACCTTCTGCACAGTTGACTGCCCGGCGAGCGAATTCTTTTATCGATTTATTGTGTGGGGGGAGGGGCGTTGTTCGGAAACTCTTTCTGTTGAAGCAAACGAAAAGCCGAGTCGTAGGATGTCAGCCAGCCAGCCCGCCACAGCTCCTCATCAAACCAAGGATTGGTAGAGGGAGTCGTTTACTCTTGGAGATGTCCGTTAAAGTATCGTTTAACTTCATCACAGGTCTTGTCGCGATCTCATCAACGCGTTCCGTAGCCTTCTGCACAGTTGACTGCCCGGCGAGCGAATTCTTTTATCGATTTATTGTGTGGGAGGGAGGGAGGCGTTGTTCGGAAACTCTTTCTGTTGAAGCAAACGAAAAGCCGAGTCGTAGGATGTCAGCCAGCCAGCCCGCCACAGCTCCACATCAAACCAAGGATTGGTAGAGGGAGTCGTTTACTCTTGGAGATGTCCGTTAAAGTATCGTTTAACTTCATCACAGGTCTTGTCGCGATCTCATCAACGCGTTCCGTAGCCTTCTGCACAGTTGACTGCCCGGCGAGCGAATTCTTTTATCGATTTATTGTGTGGGAGGGAGGGAGGCGGTGTTCGGAAACTCTTTCTGTTGAAGCAAACGAAAAGCCGAGTCGTAGGATGTCAGCCAGCCAGCCCGCCACAGCTCCACATCAAACCAAGGATTGGTAGAGGGAGTCGTTTACTCTTGGAGATGTCCGTTAAAGTATCGTTTAACTTCATCACAGGTCTTGTCGCGATCTCATCAACGCGTTCCGTAGCCTTCTGCACAGTTGACTGCCCGGCGAGCGAATTCTTTTATCGATTTATTGTGTGGGGGGAGGGGCGTTGTTCGGAAACTCTTTCTGTTGAAGCAAACGAAAAGCCGAGTCGTAGGATGTCAGCCAGCCAGCCCGCCACAGCTCCTCATCAAACCAAGGATTGGTAGAGGGAGTCGTTTACTCTTGGAGATGTCCGTTAAAGTATCGTTTAACTTCATCACAGGTCTTGTCGCGATCTCATCAACGCGTTCCGTAGCCTTCTGCACAGTTGACTGCCCGGCGAGCGAATTCTTTTATCGATTTATTGTGTGGGAGGGAGGGAGGCGTTGTTCGGAAACTCTTTCTGTTGAAGCAAACGAAAAGCCGAGTCGTAGGATGTCAGCCAGCCAGCCAGCACGCCACAGCTCCACATCAAACCAAGGATTGGTAGAGGGAGTCGTTTACTCTTGGAGATGTCCGTTAAAGTATCGTTTAACTTCATCACAGGTCTTGTCGCGATCTCATCAACGCGTTCCGTAGCCTTCTGCACAGTTGACTGCCCGGCGAGCGAATTCTTTTATCGATTTATTGTGTGGGGGGAGGGGCGTTGTTCGGAAACTCTTTCTGTTGAAGCAAACGAAAAGCCGAGTCGTAGGATGTCAGCCAGCCAGCACGCCACAGCTCCACATCAAACCAAGGATTGGTAGAGGGAGTCGTTTACTCTTGGAGATGTCCGTTAAAGTATCTAGTATAAAAATATATAAAAAGTAATAATAATATAAAAAGTAATAATAATAAGTAATAATAGTAATAATAATAAGTAATAATAATAATATAATATAATAATAATAATAATATAGTTATAATAGTAATAATAATAAGTAATAATAATAATATAATAATAATAATAATAATAATATAAAAAGTATAATCTAGTCCTGATTCAGCTGCTCAGATTCATACCCTCACATCTGCCAAACACCAATACTTTCCTCGAAAGACTACGTGCATCCAGGACAGAGGAGGGATACGTCATGGAATCCTTCGATGTCACCTCATTGTACACTAACGTTGCTAAGGAAAGCGCCTTGCAGGCCGTATCTGAAATCCTCGCTGAGCACCAAGCAAGCGTAAACTTGTTCGGCCTCAGTGTAACTCAGATAATGACGTTGGTCAATGAATGTTTGAAGTGCAACGTATTCAAGTGGTCAGGAGAGTATTACGAGCAGATTAGAGGGTTGGCAATGGGTCAGAGGTTAGCGCCTGTGCTAGCGGTGGCATTTATGTCCAAGGTGGAAAACCCAGTCTTGGAACGCATGCCCGCACTTTACTGTAGGTATATAGACGACTGCTTTATAGTGTGTTCTACTCAAACTGAGATGGACACTTGCTTCGAACTGTTAAACCAGCAGTCCGAACACATAAAGCTTACACGGGAACAACCTACAGAAAGTTGGCTCGCCTTTCTTAATGTCCAAGTCCATCTTGATCGTGGGAACATTAAGACTAGGTGTTACCGCAAGCCCAGTAGCAAAAACATCCTCGTACATTTCAGTTCTGCCCACCCCTCTAGTACCAAAAAGGGTATTATCAAAAATATGTTCCGAACAGCTAGTTCAGTTTCGTCCGATAACGAACAAAAGTCGTTCTCTCGGAAAATGGCAGCTGACATTGCAAAAACAAATGGGTACCCAATGCAACATTGGCATAAGGGGCGTAAGCTGCAAGCCAATGCTTTGGCCCGTCGCGAGGAGGAGCGCGGAAAGGTACCGTTTTGTGTGCCTTTCATATCGGACGATGTGAGTGCGGAGATACGAAAGTGTCTGCGCACAGCTGATCTTCAAGACATGGTGAGGGTCATTGATGTCCCCCCTAGGTCCTTGAAGGGGCAGCTTGTTCGGAACCGTATCTACGACAGGACCTGCTTAACTCCATCCTGCGTAGTTTGCCCTAATGGGAAAGAGGGGGATTGTATGACATCTGGTGTGGTTTACCTTATGTCATGCAATGACTGTGGGGAGGAGTACATAGGGGAAACGGGCAGACCCCTATGTATAAGGGTTAAGGAGCATTTGGATGGCCTTAGAAAAGGCAACGTTCTGACTCCTTGGGGGGAACACAGAGTCCGCTGCCATGCAGGTGTGATGCTGCAGGTGTCCACGTCCATCTTGGCCCGAGAAAGTGACATCTCGGCACGCAGGACACTCGAGGCGCTCTGGATCACCGCTAGGAATCCTGGGGTCAACCGGAAGGAAGAGCGTCTAACGGTAACCCAAGAACTAGCGCCCTTCTTAGATCTCTGCGGGTTACGATCTACTTGATCTGACCTGCTGGGGTATTTAAGTCGGGTGGTCCCAGGCTGAAGCTCATTCACCCTCTCGTTACTTCCAGCGACGGGTGAGCGGTGGTCCTCGACGGCAACCACCTGTCAGGTCAGTCGTCCTCTGTAACGCCCACTTCTGATCCTGTATCTATTTTCTCTAAGAACGTTACTCTGTAGGATGAAATGATGTTTGGGCGAATGGCATTGTGAATATTTCCGACTTTTCCAGGCTCCGAAGAAGGCAAAGCTGCCGAAACGTCAGCCGAATAAAGCTGTTAACAATCTTGGTCGATAGCTTATCAAGAACATATCAGAATTGGACACACGTCATGCCAAGATTTATGGAAAGTCGAACCTGGGCGTTAAAGTATCGTTTAACTTCATCACAGGTCTTGTCGCGATCTCATCAACGCGTTCCGTAGCCTTCTGCACAGTTGACTGCCCGGCGAGCGAGTTCTTTTATCGATTTATTGTGTGGGAGGGAGGGAGGCGTTGTTCGGAAACTCTTTCTGTTGAAGCAAACGAAAAGCCGAGTCGTAGGATGTCAGCCAGCCAGCCCGCCACAGCTCCACATCAAACCAAGGATTGGTAGAGGGAGTCGTTTACTCTTGGAGATGTCCGTTAAAGTATCGTTTAACTTCATCACAGGTCTTGTCGCGATCTCATCAACGCGTTCCGTAGCCTTCTGCACAGTTGACTGCCCGGCGAGCGAGTTCTTTTATCGATTTATTGTGTGGGGGGAGGGGCGTTGTTCGGAAACTCTTTCTGTTGAAGCAAACGAAAAGCCGAGTCGTAGGATGTCAGCCAGCCAGCCCGCCACAGCTCCACATCAAACCAAGGATTGGTAGAGGGAGTCGTTTACTCTTGGAGATGTCCGTTAAAGTATCGTTTAACTTCATCACAGGTCTTGTCGCGATCTCATCAACGCGTTCCGTAGCCTTCTGCACAGTTGACTGCCCGGCGAGCGAATTCTTTTATCGATTTATTGTGTGGGAGGGAGGGAGGCGTTGTTCGGAAACTCTTTCTGTTGAAGCAAACGAAAAGCCGAGTCGTAGGATGTCAGCCAGCCAGCACGCCACAGCTCCACATCAAACCAAGGATTGGTAGAGGGAGTCGTTTACTCTTGGAGATGTCCGTTAAAGTATCGTTTAACTTCATCACAGGTCTTGTCGCGATCTCATCAACGCGTTCCGTAGCCTTCTGCACAGTTGACTGCCCGGCGAGCGAATTCTTTTATCGATTTATTGTGTGGGAGGGAGGGAGGCGTTGTTCGGAAACTCTTTCTGTTGAAGCAAACGAAAAGCCGAGTCGTAGGATGTCAGCCAGCCAGCACGCCACAGCTCCACATCAAACCAAGGATTGGTAGAGGGAGTCGTTTACTCTTGGAGATGTCCGTTAAAGTATCGTTTAACTTCATCACAGGTCTTGTCGCGATCTCATCAACGCGTTCCGTAGCCTTCTGCACAGTTGACTGCCCGGCGAGCGAATTCTTTTATCGATTTATTGTGTGGGGGGAGGGGCGTTGTTCGGAAACTCTTTCTGTTGAAGCAAACGAAAAGCCGAGTCGTAGGATGTCAGCCAGCCAGCACGCCACAGCTCCACATCAAACCAAGGATTGGTAGAGGGAGTCGTTTACTCTTGGAGATGTCCGTTAAAGTATCGTTTAACTTCATCACAGGTCTTGTCGCGATCTCATCAACGCGTTCCGTAGCCTTCTGCACAGTTGACTGCCCGGCGAGCGAATTCTTTTATCGATTTATTGTGTGGGAGGGAGGGAGGCGTTGTTCGGAAACTCTTTCTGTTGAAGCAAACGAAAAGCCGAGTCGTAGGATGTCAGCCAGCCAGCCCGCCACAGCTCCACATCAAACCAAGGATTGGTAGAGGGAGTCGTTTACTCTTGGAGATGTCCGTTAAAGTATCGTTTAACTTCATCACAGGTCTTGTCGCGATCTCATCAACGCGTTCCGTAGCCTTCTGCACAGTTGACTGCCCGGCGAGCGAATTCTTTTATCGATTTATTGTGTGGGAGGGAGGGAGGCGTTGTTCGGAAACTCTTTCTGTTGAAGCAAACGAAAAGCCGAGTCGTAGGATGTCAGCCAGCCAGCCCGCCACAGCTCCACATCAAACCAAGGATTGGTAGAGGGAGTCGTTTACTCTTGGAGATGTCCGTTAAAGTATCGTTTAACTTCATCACAGGTCTTGTCGCGATCTCATCAACGCGTTCCGTAGCCTTCTGCACAGTTGACTGCCCGGCGAGCGAATTCTTTTATCGATTTATTGTGTGGGAGGGAGGGAGGCGGTGTTCGGAAACTCTTTCTGTTGAAGCAAACGAAAAGCCGAGTCGTAGGATGTCAGCCAGCCAGCCCGCCACAGCTCCACATCAAACCAAGGATTGGTAGAGGGAGTCGTTTACTCTTGGAGATGTCCGTTAAAGTATCGTTTAACTTCATCACAGGTCTTGTCGCGATCTCATCAACGCGTTCCGTAGCCTTCTGCACAGTTGACTGCCCGGCGAGCGAATTCTTTTATCGATTTATTGTGTGGGGGGAGGGGCGTTGTTCGGAAACTCTTTCTGTTGAAGCAAACGAAAAGCCGAGTCGTAGGATGTCAGCCAGCCAGCACGCCACAGCTCCACATCAAACCAAGGATTGGTAGAGGGAGTCGTTTACTCTTGGAGATGTCCGTTAAAGTATCGTTTAACTTCATCACAGGTCTTGTCGCGATCTCATCAACGCGTTCCGTAGCCTTCTGCACAGTTGACTGCCCGGCGAGCGAATTCTTTTATCGATTTATTGTGTGGGAGGGAGGGAGGCGTTGTTCGGAAACTCTTTCTGTTGAAGCAAACGAAAAGCCGAGTCGTAGGATGTCAGCCAGCCAGCACGCCACAGCTCCACATCAAACCAAGGATTGGTAGAGGGAGTCGTTTACTCTTGGAGATGTCCGTTAAAGTATCGTTTAACTTCATCACAGGTCTTGTCGCGATCTCATCAACGCGTTCCGTTGCCTTCTGCACAGTTGACTGCCCGGCGAGCGAATTCTTTTATCGATTTATTGTGTGGGGGGAGGGGCGTTGTTCGGAAACTCTTTCTGTTGAAGCAAACGAAAAGCCGAGTCGTAGGATGTCAGCCAGCCAGCACGCCACAGCTCCACATCAAACCAAGGATTGGTAGAGGGAGTCGTTTACTCTTGGAGATGTCCGTTAAAGTATCGTTTAACTTCATCACAGGTCTTGTCGCGATCTCATCAACGCGTTCCGTAGCCTTCTGCACAGTTGACTGCCCGGCGAGCGAATTCTTTTATCGATTTATTGTGTGGGAGGGAGGGAGGCGGTGTTCGGAAACTTTTTCTGTTGAAGCAAACGAAAAGCCGAGTCGTAGGATGTCAGCCAGCCAGCCCGCCACAGCTCCACATCAAACCAAGGATTGGTAGAGGGAGTCGTTTACTCTTGGAGATGTCCGTTAAAGTATCGTTTAACTTCATCACAGGTCTTGTCGCGATCTCATCAACGCGTTCCGTAGCCTTCTGCACAGTTGACTGCCCGGCGAGCGAATTCTTTTATCGATTTATTGTGTGGGAGGGAGGGAGGCGTTGTTCGGAAACTCTTTCTGTTGAAGCAAACGAAAAGCCGAGTCGTAGGATGTCAGCCAGCCAGCACGCCACAGCTCCACATCAAACCAAGGATTGGTAGAGGGAGTCGTTTACTCTTGGAGATGTCCGTTAAAGTATCGTTTAACTTCATCACAGGTCTTGTCGCGATCTCATCAACGCGTTCCGTAGCCTTCTGCACAGTTGACTGCCCGGCGAGCGAATTCTTTTATCGATTTATTGTGTGGGGGGAGGGGCGTTGTTCGGAAACTCTTTCTGTTGAAGCAAACGAAAAGCCGAGTCGTAGGATGTCAGCCAGCCAGCACGCCACAGCTCCACATCAAACCAAGGATTGGTAGAGGGAGTCGTTTACTCTTGGAGATGTCCGTTAAAGTATCGTTTAACTTCATCACAGGTCTTGTCGCGATCTCATCAACGCGTTCCGTAGCCTTCTGCACAGTTGACTGCCCGGCGAGCGAATTCTTTTATCGATTTATTGTGTGGGAGGGAGGGAGGCGGTGTTCGGAAACTTTTTCTGTTGAAGCAAACGAAAAGCCGAGTCGTAGGATGTCAGCCAGCCAGCCCGCCACAGCTCCACATCAAACCAAGGATTGGTAGAGGGAGTCGTTTACTCTTGGAGATGTCCGTTAAAGTATCGTTTAACTTCATCACAGGTCTTGTCGCGATCTCATCAACGCGTTCCGTAGCCTTCTGCACAGTTGACTGCCCGGCGAGCGAATTCTTTTATCGATTTATTGTGTGGGGGGAGGGGCGTTGTTCGGAAACTCTTTCTGTTGAAGCAAACGAAAAGCCGAGTCGTAGGATGTCAGCCAGCCAGCACGCCACAGCTCCACATCAAACCAAGGATTGGTAGAGGGAGTCGTTTACTCTTGGAGATGTCCGTTAAAGTATCGTTTAACTTCATCACAGGTCTTGTCGCGATCTCATCAACGCGTTCCGTAGCCTTCTGCACAGTTGACTGCCCGGCGAGCGAATTCTTTTATCGATTTATTGTGTGGGAGGGAGGGAGGCGTTGTTCGGAAACTCTTTCTGTTGAAGCAAACGAAAAGCCGAGTCGTAGGATGTCAGCCAGCCAGCCCGCCACAGCTCCACATCAAACCAAGGATTGGTAGAGGGAGTCGTTTACTCTTGGAGATGTCCGTTAAAGTATCGTTTAACTTCATCACAGGTCTTGTCGCGATCTCATCAACGCGTTCCGTAGCCTTCTGCACAGTTGACTGCCCGGCGAGCGAATTCTTTTATCGATTTATTGTGTGAGAGGGAGGGAGGCGTTGTTCGGAAACTCTTTCTGTTGAAGCAAACGAAAAGCCGAGTCGTAGGATGTCAGCCAGCCAGCCCGCCACAGCTCCACATCAAACCAAGGATTGGTAGAGGGAGTCGTTTACTCTTGGAGATGTCCGTTAAAGTATCGTTTAACTTCATCACAGGTCTTGTCGCGATCTCATCAACGCGTTCCGTAGCCTTCTGCACAGTTGACTGCCCGGCGAGCGAATTCTTTTATCGATTTATTGTGTGGGGGGAGGGGCGTTGTTCGGAAACTCTTTCTGTTGAAGCAAACGAAAAGCCGAGTCGTAGGATGTCAGCCAGCCAGCACGCCACAGCTCCACATCAAACCAAGGATTGGTAGAGGGAGTCGTTTACTCTTGGAGATGTCCGTTAAAGTATCGTTTAACTTCATCACAGGTCTTGTCGCGATCTCATCAACGCGTTCCGTAGCCTTCTGCACAGTTGACTGCCCGGCGAGCGAATTCTTTTATCGATTTATTGTGTGGGAGGGAGGGAGGCGTTGTTCGGAAACTCTTTCTGTTGAAGCAAACGAAAAGCCGAGTCGTAGGATGTCAGCCAGCCAGCACGCCACAGCTCCACATCAAACCAAGGATTGGTAGAGGGAGTCGTTTACTCTTGGAGATGTCCGTTAAAGTATCGTTTAACTTCATCACAGGTCTTGTCGCGATCTCATCAACGCGTTCCGTAGCCTTCTGCACAGTTGACTGCCCGGCGAGCGAATTCTTTTATCGATTTATTGTGTGGGAGGGAGGGAGGCGTTGTTCGGAAACTCTTTCTGTTGAAGCAAACGAAAAGCCGAGTCGTAGGATGTCAGCCAGCCAGCACGCCACAGCTCCACATCAAACCAAGGATTGGTAGAGGGAGTCGTTTACTCTTGGAGATGTCCGTTAAAGTATCGTTTAACTTCATCACAGGTCTTGTCGCGATCTCATCAACGCGTTCCGTAGCCTTCTGCACAGTTGACTGCCCGGCGAGCGAATTCTTTTATCGATTTATTGTGTGGGAGGGAGGGAGGCGGTGTTCGGAAACTCTTTCTGTTGAAGCAAACGAAAAGCCGAGTCGTAGGATGTCAGCCAGCCAGCCCGCCACAGCTCCACATCAAACCAAGGATTGGTAGAGGGAGTCGTTTACTCTTGGAGATGTCCGTTAAAGTATCGTTTAACTTCATCACAGGTCTTGTCGCGATCTCATCAACGCGTTCCGTAGCCTTCTGCACAGTTGACTGCCCGGCGAGCGAATTCTTTTATCGATTTATTGTGTGGGAGGGAGAGAGGCGTTGTTCGGAAACTCTTTCTGTTGAAGCAAACGAAAAGCCGAGTCGTAGGATGTCAGCCAGCCAGCCCGCCACAGCTCCACATCAAACCAAGGATTGGTAGAGGGAGTCGTTTACTCTTGGAGATGTCCGTTAAAGTATCGTTTAACTTCATCACAGGTCTTGTCGCGATCTCATCAACGCGTTCCGTAGCCTTCTGCACAGTTGACTGCCCGGCGAGCGAATTCTTTTATCGATTTATTGTGTGGGAGGGAGGGAGGCGGTGTTCGGAAACTCTTTCTGTTGAAGCAAACGAAAAGCCGAGTCGTAGGATGTCAGCCAGCCAGCCCGCCACAGCTCCACATCAAACCAAGGATTGGTAGAGGGAGTCGTTTACTCTTGGAGATGTCCGTTAAAGTATCGTTTAACTTCATCACAGGTCTTGTCGCGATCTCATCAACGCGTTCCGTAGCCTTCTGCACAGTTGACTGCCCGGCGAGCGAATTCTTTTATCGATTTATTGTGTGGGGGGAGGGGCGTTGTTCGGAAACTCTTTCTGTTGAAGCAAACGAAAAGCCGAGTCGTAGGATGTCAGCCAGCCAGCACGCCACAGCTCCACATCAAACCAAGGATTGGTAGAGGGAGTCGTTTACTCTTGGAGATGTCCGTTAAAGTATCGTTTAACTTCATCACAGGTCTTGTCGCGATCTCATCAACGCGTTCCGTAGCCTTCTGCACAGTTGACTGCCCGGCGAGCGAATTCTTTTATCGATTTATTGTGTGGGGGGAGGGGCGTTGTTCGGAAACTCTTTCTGTTGAAGCAAACGAAAAGCCGAGTCGTAGGATGTCAGCCAGCCAGCACGCCACAGCTCCACATCAAACCAAGGATTGGTAGAGGGAGTCGTTTACTCTTGGAGATGTCCGTTAAAGTATCGTTTAACTTCATCACAGGTCTTGTCGCGATCTCATCAACGCGTTCCGTAGCCTTCTGCACAGTTGACTGCCCGGCGAGCGAATTCTTTTATCGATTTATTGTGTGGGAGGGAGGGAGGCGTTGTTCGGAAACTCTTTCTGTTGAAGCAAACGAAAAGCCGAGTCGTAGGATGTCAGCCAGCCAGCACGCCACAGCTCCACATCAAACCAAGGATTGGTAGAGGGAGTCGTTTACTCTTGGAGATGTCCGTTAAAGTATCGTTTAACTTCATCACAGGTCTTGTCGCGATCTCATCAACGCGTTCCGTAGCCTTCTGCACAGTTGACTGCCCGGCGAGCGAATTCTTTTATCGATTTATTGTGTGGGGGGAGGGGCGTTGTTCGGAAACTCTTTCTGTTGAAGCAAACGAAAAGCCGAGTCGTAGGATGTCAGCCAGCCAGCACGCCACAGCTCCACATCAAACCAAGGATTGGTAGAGGGAGTCGTTTACTCTTGGAGATGTCCGTTAAAGTATCGTTTAACTTCATCACAGGTCTTGTCGCGATCTCATCAACGCGTTCCGTAGCCTTCTGCACAGTTGACTGCCCGGCGAGCGAATTCTTTTATCGATTTATTGTGTGGGAGGGAGGGAGGCGTTGTTCGGAAACTCTTTCTGTTGAAGCAAACGAAAAGCCGAGTCGTAGGATGTCAGCCAGCCAGCACGCCACAGCTCCACATCAAACCAAGGATTGGTAGAGGGAGTCGTTTACTCTTGGAGATGTCCGTTAAAGTATCGTTTAACTTCATCACAGGTCTTGTCGCGATCTCATCAACGCGTTCCGTAGCCTTCTGCACAGTTGACTGCCCGGCGAGCGAATTCTTTTATCGATTTATTGTGTGGGAGGGAGGGAGGCGTTGTTCGGAAACTCTTTCTGTTGAAGCAAACGAAAAGCCGAGTCGTAGGATGTCAGCCAGCCAGCACGCCACAGCTCCACATCAAACCAAGGATTGGTAGAGGGAGTCGTTTACTCTTGGAGATGTCCGTTAAAGTATCGTTTAACTTCATCACAGGTCTTGTCGCGATCTCATCAACGCGTTCCGTAGCCTTCTGCACAGTTGACTGCCCGGCGAGCGAATTCTTTTATCGATTTATTGTGTGGGAGGGAGGGAGGCGGTGTTCGGAAACTCTTTCTGTTGAAGCAAACGAAAAGCCGAGTCGTAGGATGTCAGCCAGCCAGCCCGCCACAGCTCCACATCAAACCAAGGATTGGTAGAGGGAGTCGTTTACTCTTGGAGATGTCCGTTAAAGTATCGTTTAACTTCATCACAGGTCTTGTCGCGATCTCATCAACGCGTTCCGTAGCCTTCTGCACAGTTGACTGCCCGGCGAGCGAATTCTTTTATCGATTTATTGTGTGGGAGGGAGAGAGGCGTTGTTCGGAAACTCTTTCTGTTGAAGCAAACGAAAAGCCGAGTCGTAGGATGTCAGCCAGCCAGCCCGCCACAGCTCCACATCAAACCAAGGATTGGTAGAGGGAGTCGTTTACTCTTGGAGATGTCCGTTAAAGTATCGTTTAACTTCATCACAGGTCTTGTCGCGATCTCATCAACGCGTTCCGTAGCCTTCTGCACAGTTGACTGCCCGGCGAGCGAATTCTTTTATCGATTTATTGTGTGGGAGGGAGGGAGGCGGTGTTCGGAAACTCTTTCTGTTGAAGCAAACGAAAAGCCGAGTCGTAGGATGTCAGCCAGCCAGCCCGCCACAGCTCCACATCAAACCAAGGATTGGTAGAGGGAGTCGTTTACTCTTGGAGATGTCCGTTAAAGTATCGTTTAACTTCATCACAGGTCTTGTCGCGATCTCATCAACGCGTTCCGTAGCCTTCTGCACAGTTGACTGCCCGGCGAGCGAATTCTTTTATCGATTTATTGTGTGGGGGGAGGGGCGTTGTTCGGAAACTCTTTCTGTTGAAGCAAACGAAAAGCCGAGTCGTAGGATGTCAGCCAGCCAGCACGCCACAGCTCCACATCAAACCAAGGATTGGTAGAGGGAGTCGTTTACTCTTGGAGATGTCCGTTAAAGTATCGTTTAACTTCATCACAGGTCTTGTCGCGATCTCATCAACGCGTTCCGTAGCCTTCTGCACAGTTGACTGCCCGGCGAGCGAATTCTTTTATCGATTTATTGTGTGGGAGGGAGGGAGGCGTTGTTCGGAAACTCTTTCTGTTGAAGCAAACGAAAAGCCGAGTCGTAGGATGTCAGCCAGCCAGCACGCCACAGCTCCACATCAAACCAAGGATTGGTAGAGGGAGTCGTTTACTCTTGGAGATGTCCGTTAAAGTATCGTTTAACTTCATCACAGGTCTTGTCGCGATCTCATCAACACATTCCGTAGCCTTCTGCATAGTTGACTGCCCGGCGAGCGAATTCTTTTATCGATTTATTATGTGGGGGGAGGGGCGTTGTTCGGAAACTCTTTCTGTTGAAGCAAACGAAAAGCCGAGTCGTAGGATGTCAGCCAGCCAGCACGCCACAGTTCCACATCAAACCAAGGATTGGTAGAGGGAGTCGTTTACTCTTGGAGATGTCCGTTAAAGTATCGTTTAACTTCATCACAGGTCTTGTCGCGATCTCATCAACGCGTTCCGTAGCCTTCTGCACAGTTGACTGCCCGGCGAGCGAATTCTTTTATCGATTTATTGTGTGGGAGGGAGGGAGGCGTTGTTCGGAAACTCTTTCTGTTGAAGCAAACGAAAAGCCGAGTCGTAGGATGTCAGCCAGCCAGCACGCCACAGCTCCACATCAAACCAAGGATTGGTAGAGGGAGTCGTTTACTCTTGGAGATGTCCGTTAAAGTATCGTTTAACTTCATCACAGGTCTTGTCGCGATCTCATCAACGCGTTCCGTAGCCTTCTGCACAGTTGACTGCCCGGCGAGCGAATTCTTTTATCGATTTATTGTGTGGGAGGGAGGGAGGCGGTGTTCGGAAACTTTTTCTGTTGAAGCAAACGAAAAGCCGAGTCGTAGGATGTCAGCCAGCCAGCCCGCCACAGCTCCACATCAAACCAAGGATTGGTAGAGGGAGTCGTTTACTCTTGGAGATGTCCGTTAAAGTATCGTTTAACTTCATCACAGGTCTTGTCGCGATCTCATCAACGCGTTCCGTAGCCTTCTGCACAGTTGACTGCCCGGCGAGCGAATTCTTTTATCGATTTATTGTGTGGGGGGAGGGGCGTTGTTCGGAAACTCTTTCTGTTGAAGCAAACGAAAAGCCGAGTCGTAGGATGTCAGCCAGCCAGCACGCCACAGCTCCACATCAAACCAAGGATTGGTAGAGGGAGTCGTTTACTCTTGGAGATGTCCGTTAAAGTATCGTTTAACTTCATCACAGGTCTTGTCGCGATCTCATCAACGCGTTCCGTAGCCTTCTGCACAGTTGACTGCCCGGCGAGCGAATTCTTTTATCGATTTATTGTGTGGGGGGAGGGGCGTTGTTCGGAAACTCTTTCTGTTGAAGCAAACGAAAAGCCGAGTCGTAGGATGTCAGCCAGCCAGCACGCCACAGCTCCACATCAAACCAAGGATTGGTAGAGGGAGTCGTTTACTCTTGGAGATGTCCGTTAAAGTATCGTTTAACTTCATCACAGGTCTTGTCGCGATCTCATCAACGCGTTCCGTAGCCTTCTGCACAGTTGACTGCCCGGCGAGCGAATTCTTTTATCGATTTATTGTGTGGGAGGGAGGGAGGCGTTGTTCGGAAACTCTTTCTGTTGAAGCAAACGAAAAGCCGAGTCGTAGGATGTCAGCCAGCCAGCACGCCACAGCTCCACATCAAACCAAGGATTGGTAGAGGGAGTCGTTTACTCTTGGAGATGTCCGTTAAAGTATCGTTTAACTTCATCACAGGTCTTGTCGCGATCTCATCAACGCGTTCCGTAGCCTTCTGCACAGTTGACTGCCCGGCGAGCGAATTCTTTTATCGATTTATTGTGTGGGAGGGAGAGAGGCGTTGTTCGGAAACTCTTTCTGTTGAAGCAAACGAAAAGCCGAGTCGTAGGATGTCAGCCAGCCAGCCCGCCACAGCTCCACATCAAACCAAGGATTTGTAGAGGGAGTCGTTTACTCTTGGAGATGTCCGTTAAAGTATCGTTTAACTTCATCACAGGTCTTGTCGCGATCTCATCAACGCGTTCCGTAGCCTTCTGCACAGTTGACTGCCCGGCGAGCGAATTCTTTTATCGATTTATTGTGTGGGAGGGAGGGAGGCGGTGTTCGGAAACTCTTTCTGTTGAAGCAAACGAAAAGCCGAGTCGTAGGATGTCAGCCAGCCAGCCCGCCACAGCTCCACATCAAACCAAGGATTGGTAGAGGGAGTCGTTTACTCTTGGAGATGTCCGTTAAAGTATCGTTTAACTTCATCACAGGTCTTGTCGCGATCTCATCAACGCGTTCCGTAGCCTTCTGCACAGTTGACTGCCCGGCGAGCGAATTCTTTTATCGATTTATTGTGTGGGGGGAGGGGCGTTGTTCGGAAACTCTTTCTGTTGAAGCAAACGAAAAGCCGAGTCGTAGGATGTCAGCCAGCCAGCACGCCACAGCTCCACATCAAACCAAGGATTGGTAGAGGGAGTCGTTTACTCTTGGAGATGTCCGTTAAAGTATCGTTTAACTTCATCACAGGTCTTGTCGCGATCTCATCAACGCGTTCCGTAGCCTTCTGCACAGTTGACTGCCCGGCGAGCGAATTCTTTTATCGATTTATTGTGTGGGAGGGAGGGAGGCGTTGTTCGGAAACTCTTTCTGTTGAAGCAAACGAAAAGCCGAGTCGTAGGATGTCAGCCAGCCAGCACGCCACAGCTCCACATCAAACCAAGGATTGGTAGAGGGAGTCGTTTACTCTTGGAGATGTCCGTTAAAGTATCGTTTAACTTCATCACAGGTCTTGTCGCGATCTCATCAACGCGTTCCGTAGCCTTCTGCACAGTTGACTGCCCGGCGAGCGAATTCTTTTATCGATTTATTGTGTGGGGGGAGGGGCGTTGTTCGGAAACTCTTTCTGTTGAAGCAAACGAAAAGCCGAGTCGTAGGATGTCAGCCAGCCAGCACGCCACAGCTCCACATCAAACCAAGGATTGGTAGAGGGAGTCGTTTACTCTTGGAGATGTCCGTTAAAGTATCGTTTAACTTCATCACAGGTCTTGTCGCGATCTCATCAACGCGTTCCGTAGCCTTCTGCACAGTTGACTGCCCGGCGAGCGAATTCTTTTATCGATTTATTGTATGGGAGGGAGGGAGGCGTTGTTCGGAAACTCTTTCTGTTGAAGCAAACGAAAAGCCGAGTCGTAGGATGTCAGCCAGCCAGCACGCCACAGCTCCACATCAAACCAAGGATTGGTAGAGGGAGTCGTTTACTCTTGGAGATGTCCGTTAAAGTATCGTTTAACTTCATCACAGGTCTTGTCGCGATCTCATCAACGCGTTCCGTAGCCTTCTGCACAGTTGACTGCCCGGCGAGCGAATTCTTTTATCGATTTATTGTGTGGGAGGGAGGGAGGCGTTGTTCGGAAACTCTTTCTGTTGAAGCAAACGAAAAGCCGAGTCGTAGGATGTCAGCCAGCCAGCACGCCACAGCTCCACATCAAACCAAGGATTGGTAGAGGGAGTCGTTTACTCTTGGAGATGTCCGTTAAAGTATCGTTTAACTTCATCACAGGTCTTGTCGCGATCTCATCAACGCGTTCCGTAGCCTTCTGCACAGTTGACTGCCCGGCGAGCGAATTCTTTTATCGATTTATTGTGTGGGGGGAGGGGCGTTGTTCGGAAACTCTTTCTGTTGAAGCAAACGAAAAGCCGAGTCGTAGGATGTCAGCCAGCCAGCACGCCACAGCTCCACATCAAACCAAGGATTGGTAGAGGGAGTCGTTTACTATTGGAGATGTCCGTTAAAGTATCGTTTAACTTCATCACAGGTCTTGTCGCGATCTCATCAACGCGTTCCGTAGCCTTCTGCACAGTTGACTGCCCGGCGAGCGAATTCTTTTATCGATTTATTGTGTGGGAGGGAGGGAGGCGTTGTTCGGAAACTCTTTCTGTTGAAGCAAACGAAAAGCCGAGTCGTAGGATGTCAGCCAGCCAGCACGCCACAGCTCCACATCAAACCAAGGATTGGTAGAGGGAGTCGTTTACTCTTGGAGATGTCCGTTAAAGTATCGTTTAACTTCATCACAGGTCTTGTCGCGATCTCATCAACGCGTTCCGTAGCCTTCTGCACAGTTGACTGCCCGGCGAGCGAATTCTTTTATCGATTTATTGTGTGGGGGGAGGGGCGTTGTTCGGAAACTCTTTCTGTTGAAGCAAACGAAAAGCCGAGTCGTAGGATGTCAGCCAGCCAGCCCGCCACAGCTCCTCATCAAACCAAGGATTGGTAGAGGGAGTCGTTTACTCTTGGAGATGTCCGTTAAAGTATCGTTTAACTTCATCACAGGTCTTGTCGCGATCTCATCAACGCGTTCCGTAGCCTTCTGCACAGTTGACTGCCCGGCGAGCGAATTCTTTTATCGATTTATTGTGTGGGAGGGAGGGAGGCGTTGTTCGGAAACTCTTTCTGTTGAAGCAAACGAAAAGCCGAGTCGTAGGATGTCAGCCAGCCAGCACGCCACAGCTCCACATCAAACCAAGGATTGGTAGAGGGAGTCGTTTACTCTTGGAGATGTCCGTTAAAGTATCGTTTAACTTCATCACAGGTCTTGTCGCGATCTCATCAACGCGTTCCGTAGCCTTCTGCACAGTTGACTGCCCGGCGAGCGAATTCTTTTATCGATTTATTGTGTGGGGGGAGGGGCGTTGTTCGGAAACTCTTTCTGTTGAAGCAAACGAAAAGCCGAGTCGTAGGATGTCAGCCAGCCAGCACGCCACAGCTCCACATCAAACCAAGGATTGGTAGAGGGAGTCGTTTACTATTGGAGATGTCCGTTAAAGTATCGTTTAACTTCATCACAGGTCTTGTCGCGATCTCATCAACGCGTTCCGTAGCCTTCTGCATAGTTGACTGCCCGGCGAGCGAATTCTTTTATCGATTTATTGTGTGGGGGGAGGGGCGTTGTTCGGAAACTCTTTCTGTTGAAGCAAACGAAAAGCCGAGTCGTAGGATGTCAGCCAGCCAGCACGCCACAGTTCCACATCAAACCAAGGATTGGTAGAGGGAGTCGTTTACTCTTGGAGATGTCCGTTAAAGTATCGTTTAACTTCATCACAGGTCTTGTCGCGATCTCATCAACGCGTTCCGTAGCCTTCTGCACAGTTGACTGCCCGGCGAGCGAATTCTTTTATCGATTTATTGTGTGGGGGGAGGGGCGTTGTTCGGAAACTCTTTCTGTTGAAGCAAACGAAAAGCCGAGTCGTAGGATGTCAGCCAGCCAGCACGCCACAGCTCCACATCAAACCAAGGATTGGTAGAGGGAGTCGTTTACTCTTGGAGATGTCCGTTAAAGTATCGTTTAACTTCATCACAGGTCTTGTCGCGATCTCATCAACGCGTTCCGTAGCCTTCTGCACAGTTGACTGCCCGGCGAGCGAATTCTTTTATCGATTTATTGTGTGGGAGGGAGGGAGGCGTTGTTCGGAAACTCTTTCTGTTGAAGCAAACGAAAAGCCGAGTCGTAGGATGTCAGCCAGCCAGCCCGCCACAGCTCCACATCAAACCAAGGATTGGTAGAGGGAGTCGTTTACTCTTGGAGATGTCCGTTAAAGTATCGTTTAACTTCATCACAGGTCTTGTCGCGATCTCATCAACGCGTTCCGTAGCCTTCTGCACAGTTGACTGCCCGGCGAGCGAATTCTTTTATCGATTTATTGTGTGAGAGGGAGGGAGGCGTTGTTCGGAAACTCTTTCTGTTGAAGCAAACGAAAAGCCGAGTCGTATGATGTCAGCCAGCCAGCCCGCCACAGCTCCACATCAAACCAAGGATTGGTAGAGGGAGTCGTTTACTCTTGGAGATGTCCGTTAAAGTATCGTTTAACTTCATCACAGGTCTTGTCGCGATCTCATCAACGCGTTCCGTAGCCTTCTGCACAGTTGACTGCCCGGCGAGCGAATTCTTTTATCGATTTATTGTGTGGGAGGGAGGGAGGCGTTGTTCGGAAACTCTTTCTGTTGAAGCAAACGAAAAGCCGAGTCGTAGGATGTCAGCCAGCCAGCACGCCACAGCTCCACATCAAACCAAGGATTGGTAGAGGGAGTCGTTTACTCTTGGAGATGTCCGTTAAAGTATCGTTTAACTTCATCACAGGTCTTGTCGCGATCTCATCAACGCGTTCCGTAGCCTTCTGCACAGTTGACTGCCCGGCGAGCGAATTCTTTTATCGATTTATTGTGTGGGAGGGAGGGAGGCGGTGTTCGGAAACTCTTTCTGTTGAAGCAAACGAAAAGCCGAGTCGTAGGATGTCAGCCAGCCAGCCCGCCACAGCTCCACATCAAACCAAGGATTGGTAGAGGGAGTCGTTTACTCTTGGAGATGTCCGTTAAAGTATCGTTTAACTTCATCACAGGTCTTGTCGCGATCTCATCAACGCGTTCCGTAGCCTTCTGCACAGTTGACTGCCCGGCGAGCGAATTCTTTTATCGATTTATTGTGTGGGAGGGAGGGAGGCGTTGTTCGGAAACTCTTTCTGTTGAAGCAAACGAAAAGCCGAGTCGTAGGATGTCAGCCAGCCAGCACGCCACAGTTCCACATCAAACCAAGGATTGGTAGAGGGAGTCGTTTACTCTTGGAGATGTCCGTTAAAGTATCGTTTAACTTTATCACAGGTCTTGTCGCGATCTCATCAACGCGTTCCGTAGCCTTCTGCACAGTTGACTGCCCGGCGAGCGAATTCTTTTATCGATTTATTGTGTGGGGGGAGGGGCGTTGTTCGGAAACTCTTTCTGTTGAAGCAAACGAAAAGCCGAGTCGTAGGATGTCAGCCAGCCAGCACGCCACAGTTCCACATCAAACCAAGGATTGGTAGAGGGAGTCGTTTACTCTTGGAGATGTCCGTTAAAGTATCGTTTAACTTCATCACAGGTCTTGTCGCGATCTCATCAACGCGTTCCGTAGCCTTCTGCACAGTTGACTGCCCGGCGAGCGAATTCTTTTATCGATTTATTGTGTGGGGGGAGGGGCGTTGTTCGGAAACTCTTTCTGTTGAAGCAAACGAAAAGCCGAGTCGTAGGATGTCAGCCAGCCAGCCCGCCACAGCTCCACATCAAACCAAGGATTGGTAGAGGGAGTAGTTTACTCTTGGAGATGTCCGTTAAAGTATCGTTTAACTTCATCACAGGTCTTGTCGCGATCTCATCAACGCGTTCCGTAGCCTTCTGCACAGTTGACTGCCCGGCGAGCGAATTCTTTTATCGATTTATTGTGTGGGGGGAGGGGCGTTGTTCGGAAACTCTTTCTGTTGAAGCAAACGAAAAGCCGAGTCGTAGGATGTCAGCCAGCCAGCACGCCACAGCTCCACATCAAACCAAGGATTGGTAGAGGGAGTCGTTTACTCTTGGAGATGTCCGTTAAAGTATCGTTTAACTTCATCACAGGTCTTGTCGCGATCTCATCAACGCGTTCCGTAGCCTTCTGCACAGTTGACTGCCCGGCGAGCGAATTCTATCGATTTATTGTGTGGGAGGGAGGGAGGCGTTGTTCGGAAACTCTTTCTGTTGAAGCAAACGAAAAGCCGAGTCGTAGGATGTCAGCCAGCCAGCACGCCACAGCTCCACATCAAACCAAGGATTGGTAGAGGGAGTCGTTTACTCTTGGAGATGTCCGTTAAAGTATCGTTTAACTTCATCACAGGTCTTGTCGCGATCTCATCAACGCGTTCCGTAGCCTTCTGCACAGTTGACTGCCCGGCGAGCGAATTCTTTTATCGATTTATTGTGTGGGGGGAGGGGCGTTGTTCGGAAACTCTTTCTGTTGAAGCAAACGAAAAGCCGAGTCGTAGGATGTCAGCCAGCCAGCACGCCACAGCTCCACATCAAACCAAGGATTGGTAGAGGGAGTCGTTTACTCTTGGAGATGTCCGTTAAAGTATCGTTTAACTTCATCACAGGTCTTGTCGCGATCTCATCAACGCGTTCCGTAGCCTTCTGCACAGTTGACTGCCCGGCGAGCGAATTCTTTTATCGATTTATTGTGTGGGAGGGAGGGAGGCGTTGTTCGGAAACTCTTTCTGTTGAAGCAAACGAAAAGCCGAGTCGTAGGATGTCAGCCAGCCAGCACGCCACAGCTCCACATCAAACCAAGGATTGGTAGAGGGAGTCGTTTACTCTTGGAGATGTCCGTTAAAGTATCGTTTAACTTCATCACAGGTCTTGTCGCGATCTCATCAACGCGTTCCGTAGCCTTCTGCACAGTTGACTGCCCGGCGAGCGAATTCTTTTATCGATTTATTGTGTGGGGGGAGGGGCGTTGTTCGGAAACTCTTTCTGTTGAAGCAAACGAAAAGCCGAGTCGTAGGATGTCAGCCAGCCAGCACGCCACAGCTCCACATCAAACCAAGGATTGGTAGAGGGAGTCGTTTACTCTTGGAGATGTCCGTTAAAGTATCGTTTAACTTCATCACAGGTCTTGTCGCGATCTCATCAACGCGTTCCGTAGCCTTCTGCACAGTTGACTGCCCGGCGAGCGAATTCTTTTATCGATTTATTGTGTGGGAGGGAGGGAGGCGTTGTTCGGAAACTCTTTCTGTTGAAGCAAACGAAAAGCCGAGTCGTAGGATGTCAGCCAGCCAGCACGCCACAGCTCCACATCAAACCAAGGATTGGTAGAGGGAGTCGTTTACTCTTGGAGATGTCCGTTAAAGTATCGTTTAACTTCATCACAGGTCTTGTCGCGATCTCATCAACGCGTTCCGTAGCCTTCTGCACAGTTGACTGCCCGGCGAGCGAATTCTTTTATCGATTTATTGTGTGGGAGGGAGGGAGGCGTTGTTCGGAAACTCTTTCTGTTGAAGCAAACGAAAAGCCGAGTCGTAGGATGTCAGCCAGCCAGCCCGCCACAGCTCCACATCAAACCAAGGATTGGTAGAGGGAGTCGTTTACTCTTGGAGATGTCCGTTAAAGTATCGTTTAACTTCATCACAGGTCTTGTCGCGATCTCATCAACGCGTTCCGTAGCCTTCTGCACAGTTGACTGCCCGGCGAGCGAATTCTTTTATCGATTTATTGTGTGGGAGGGAGGGAGGCGGTGTTCGGAAACTCTTTCTGTTGAAGCAAACGAAAAGCCGAGTCGTAGGATGTCAGCCAGCCAGCCCGCCACAGCTCCACATCAAACCAAGGATTGGTAGAGGGAGTCGTTTACTCTTGGAGATGTCCGTTAAAGTATCGTTTAACTTCATCACAGGTCTTGTCGCGATCTCATCAACGCGTTCCGTAGCCTTCTGCACAGTTGACTGCCCGGCGAGCGAATTCTTTTATCGATTTATTGTGTGGGAGGGAGGGAGGCGTTGTTCGGAAACTCTTTCTGTTGAAGCAAACGAAAAGCCGAGTCGTAGGATGTCAGCCAGCCAGCACGCCACAGCTCCACATCAAACCAAGGATTGGTAGAGGGAGTCGTTTACTCTTGGAGATGTCCGTTAAAGTATCGTTTAACTTCATCACAGGTCTTGTCGCGATCTCATCAACGCGTTCCGTAGCCTTCTGCACAGTTGACTGCCCGGCGAGCGAATTCTTTTATCGATTTATTGTGTGGGGGGAGGGGCGTTGTTCGGAAACTCTTTCTGTTGAAGCAAACGAAAAGCCGAGTCGTAGGATGTCAGCCAGCCAGCACGCCACAGCTCCACATCAAACCAAGGATTGGTAGAGGGAGTCGTTTACTCTTGGAGATGTCCGTTAAAGTATCGTTTAACTTCATCACAGGTCTTGTCGCGATCTCATCAACGCGTTCCGTAGCCTTCTGCACAGTTGACTGCCCGGCGAGCGAATTCTTTTATCGATTTATTGTGTGGGGGGAGGGGCGTTGTTCGGAAACTCTTTCTGTTGAAGCAAACGAAAAGCCGAGTCGTAGGATGTCAGCCAGCCAGCACGCCACAGTTCCACATCAAACCAAGGATTGGTAGAGGGAGTCGTTTACTCTTGGAGATGTCCGTTAAAGTATCGTTTAACTTCATCACAGGTCTTGTCGCGATCTCATCAACGCGTTCCGTAGCCTTCTGCACAGTTGACTGCCCGGCGAGCGAATTCTTTTATCGATTTATTGTGTGGGGGGAGGGGCGTTGTTCGGAAACTCTTTCTGTTGAAGCAAACGAAAAGCCGAGTCGTAGGATGTCAGCCAGCCAGCACGCCACAGCTCCACATCAAACCAAGGATTGGTAGAGGGAGTCGTTTACTCTTGGAGATGTCCGTTAAAGTATCGTTTAACTTCATCACAGGTCTTGTCGCGATCTCATCAACGCGTTCCGTAGCCTTCTGCACAGTTGACTGCCCGGCGAGCGAATTCTTTTATCGATTTATTGTGTGGGGGGAGGGGCGTTGTTCGGAAACTCTTTCTGTTGAAGCAAACGAAAAGCCGAGTCGTAGGATGTCAGCCAGCCAGCACGCCACAGCTCCACATCAAACCAAGGATTGGTAGAGGGAGTCGTTTACTCTTGGAGATGTCCGTTAAAGTATCGTTTAACTTCATCACAGGTCTTGTCGCGATCTCATCAACGCGTTCCGTAGCCTTCTGCACAGTTGACTGCCCGGCGAGCGAATTCTTTTATCGATTTATTGTGTGGGAGGGAGGGAGGCGTTGTTCGGAAACTCTTTCTGTTGAAGCAAACGAAAAGCCGAGTCGTAGGATGTCAGCCAGCCAGCCCGCCACAGCTCCACATCAAACCAAGGATTGGTAGAGGGAGTCGTTTACTCTTGGAGATGTCCGTTAAAGTATCGTTTAACTTCATCACAGGTCTTGTCGCGATCTCATCAACGCGTTCCGTAGCCTTCTGCACAGTTGACTGCCCGGCGAGCGAATTCTTTTATCGATTTATTGTGTGAGAGGGAGGGAGGCGTTGTTCGGAAACTCTTTCTGTTGAAGCAAACGAAAAGCCGAGTCGTAGGATGTCAGCCAGCCAGCCCGCCACAGCTCCACATCAAACCAAGGATTGGTAGAGGGAGTCGTTTACTCTTGGAGATGTCCGTTAAAGTATCGTTTAACTTCATCACAGGTCTTGTCGCGATCTCATCAACGCGTTCCGTAGCCTTCTGCACAGTTGACTGCCCGGCGAGCGAATTCTTTTATCGATTTATTGTGTGGGGGGAGGGGCGTTGTTCGGAAACTCTTTCTGTTGAAGCAAACGAAAAGCCGAGTCGTAGGATGTCAGCCAGCCAGCACGCCACAGCTCCACATCAAACCAAGGATTGGTAGAGGGAGTCGTTTACTCTTGGAGATGTCCGTTAAAGTATCGTTTAACTTCATCACAGGTCTTGTCGCGATCTCATCAACGCGTTCCGTAGCCTTCTGCACAGTTGACTGCCCGGCGAGCGAATTCTTTTATCGATTTATTGTGTGGGAGGGAGGGAGGCGTTGTTCGGAAACTCTTTCTGTTGAAGCAAACGAAAAGCCGAGTCGTAGGATGTCAGCCAGCCAGCCCGCCACAGCTCCACATCAAACCAAGGATTGGTAGAGGGAGTCGTTTACTCTTGGAGATGTCCGTTAAAGTATCGTTTAACTTCATCACAGGTCTTGTCGCGATCTCATCAACGCGTTCCGTAGCCTTCTGCACAGTTGACTGCCCGGCGAGCGAATTCTTTTATCGATTTATTGTGTGAGAGGGAGGGAGGCGTTGTTCGGAAACTCTTTCTGTTGAAGCAAACGAAAAGCCGAGTCGTAGGATGTCAGCCAGCCAGCACGCCACAGCTCCACATCAAACCAAGGATTGGTAGAGGGAGTCGTTTACTCTTGGAGATGTCCGTTAAAGTATCGTTTAACTTCATCACAGGTCTTGTCGCGATCTCATCAACGCGTTCCGTAGCCTTCTGCACAGTTGACTGCCCGGCGAGCGAATTCTTTTATCGATTTATTGTGTGGGAGGGAGGGAGGCGTTGTTCGGAAACTCTTTCTGTTGAAGCAAACGAAAAGCCGAGTCGTAGGATGTCAGCCAGCCAGCACGCCACAGCTCCACATCAAACCAAGGATTGGTAGAGGGAGTCGTTTACTCTTGGAGATGTCCGTTAAAGTATCGTTTAACTTCATCACAGGTCTTGTCGCGATCTCATCAACGCGTTCCGTAGCCTTCTGCACAGTTGACTGCCCGGCGAGCGAATTCTTTTATCGATTTATTGTGTGGGGGGAGGGGCGTTGTTCGGAAACTCTTTCTGTTGAAGCAAACGAAAAGCCGAGTCGTAGGATGTCAGCCAGCCAGCACGCCACAGCTCCACATCAAACCAAGGATTGGTAGAGGGAGTCGTTTACTCTTGGAGATGTCCGTTAAAGTATCGTTTAACTTCATCACAGGTCTTGTCGCGATCTCATCAACGCGTTCCGTAGCCTTCTGCACAGTTGACTGCCCGGCGAGCGAATTCTTTTATCGATTTATTGTGTGGGAGGGAGGGAGGCGTTGTTCGGAAACTCTTTCTGTTGAAGCAAACGAAAAGCCGAGTCGTAGGATGTCAGCCAGCCAGCACGCCACAGCTCCACATCAAACCAAGGATTGGTAGAGGGAGTCGTTTACTCTTGGAGATGTCCGTTAAAGTATCGTTTAACTTCATCACAGGTCTTGTCGCGATCTCATCAACGCGTTCCGTAGCCTTCTGCACAGTTGACTGCCCGGCGAGCGAATTCTTTTATCGATTTATTGTGTGGGGGGAGGGGCGTTGTTCGGAAACTCTTTCTGTTGAAGCAAACGAAAAGCCGAGTCGTAGGATGTCAGCCAGCCAGCACGCCACAGCTCCACATCAAACCAAGGATTGGTAGAGGGAGTCGTTTACTCTTGGAGATGTCCGTTAAAGTATCGTTTAACTTCATCACAGGTCTTGTCGCGATCTCATCAACGCGTTCCGTAGCCTTCTGCACAGTTGACTGCCCGGCGAGCGAATTCTTTTATCGATTTATTGTGTGGGAGGGAGGGAGGCGTTGTTCGGAAACTCTTTCTGTTGAAGCAAACGAAAAGCCGAGTCGTAGGATGTCAGCCAGCCAGCCCGCCACAGCTCCACATCAAACCAAGGATTGGTAGAGGGAGTCGTTTACTCTTGGAGATGTCCGTTAAAGTATCGTTTAACTTCATCACAGGTCTTGTCGCGATCTCATCAACGCGTTCCGTAGCCTTCTGCACAGTTGACTGCCCGGCGAGCGAATTCTTTTATCGATTTATTGTGTGAGAGGGAGGGAGGCGTTGTTCGGAAACTCTTTCTGTTGAAGCAAACGAAAAGCCGAGTCGTAGGATGTCAGCCAGCCAGCACGCCACAGCTCCACATCAAACCAAGGATTGGTAGAGGGAGTCGTTTACTCTTGGAGATGTCCGTTAAAGTATCGTTTAACTTCATCACAGGTCTTGTCGCGATCTCATCAACGCGTTCCGTAGCCTTCTGCACAGTTGACTGCCCGGCGAGCGAATTCTTTTATCGATTTATTGTGTGGGAGGGAGGGAGGCGGTGTTCGGAAACTCTTTCTGTTGAAGCAAACGAAAAGCCGAGTCGTAGGATGTCAGCCAGCCAGCCCGCCACAGCTCCACATCAAACCAAGGATTGGTAGAGGGAGTAGTTTACTCTTGGAGATGTCCGTTAAAGTATCGTTTAACTTCATCACAGGTCTTGTCGCGATCTCATCAACGCGTTCCGTAGCCTTCTGCACAGTTGACTGCCCGGCGAGCGAATTCTTTTATCGATTTATTGTGTGGGAGGGAGGGAGGCGTTGTTCGGAAACTCTTTCTGTTGAAGCAAACGAAAAGCCGAGTCGTAGGATGTCAGCCAGCCAGCACGCCACAGCTCCACATCAAACCAAGGATTGGTAGAGGGAGTCGTTTACTCTTGGAGATGTCCGTTAAAGTATCGTTTAACTTCATCACAGGTCTTGTCGCGATCTCATCAACGCGTTCCGTAGCCTTCTGCACAGTTGACTGCCCGGCGAGCGAATTCTTTTATCGATTTATTGTGTGGGAGGGAGGGAGGCGTTGTTCGGAAACTCTTTCTGTTGAAGCAAACGAAAAGCCGAGTCGTAGGATGTCAGCCAGCCAGCACGCCACAGCTCCACATCAAACCAAGGATTGGTAGAGGGAGTCGTTTACTCTTGGAGATGTCCGTTAAAGTATCGTTTAACTTCATCACAGGTCTTGTCGCGATCTCATCAACGCGTTCCGTAGCCTTCTGCACAGTTGACTGCCCGGCGAGCGAATTCTTTTATCGATTTATTGTGTGGGAGGGAGGGAGGCGTTGTTCGGAAACTCTTTCTGTTGAAGCAAACGAAAAGCCGAGTCGTAGGATGTCAGCCAGCCAGCACGCCACAGCTCCACATCAAACCAAGGATTGGTAGAGGGAGTCGTTTACTCTTGGAGATGTCCGTTAAAGTATCGTTTAACTTCATCACAGGTCTTGTCGCGATCTCATCAACGCGTTCCGTAGCCTTCTGCACAGTTGACTGCCCGGCGAGCGAATTCTTTTATCGATTTATTGTGTGGGAGGGAGGGAGGCGTTGTTCGGAAACTCTTTCTGTTGAAGCAAACGAAAAGCCGAGTCGTAGGATGTCAGCCAGCCAGCACGCCACAGCTCCACATCAAACCAAGGATTGGTAGAGGGAGTCGTTTACTCTTGGAGATGTCCGTTAAAGTATCGTTTAACTTCATCACAGGTCTTGTCGCGATCTCATCAACGCGTTCCGTAGCCTTCTGCACAGTTGACTGCCCGGCGAGCGAATTCTTTTATCGATTTATTGTGTGGGAGGGAGGGAGGCGTTGTTCGGAAACTCTTTCTGTTGAAGCAAACGAAAAGCCGAGTCGTAGGATGTCAGCCAGCCAGCCCGCCACAGCTCCACATCAAACCAAGGATTGGTAGAGGGAGTCGTTTACTCTTGGAGATGTCCGTTAAAGTATCGTTTAACTTCATCACAGGTCTTGTCGCGATCTCATCAACGCGTTCCGTAGCCTTCTGCACAGTTGACTGCCCGGCGAGCGAATTCTTTTATCGATTTATTGTGTGGGGGGAGGGGCGTTGTTCGGAAACTCTTTCTGTTGAAGCAAACGAAAAGCCGAGTCGTAGGATGTCAGCCAGCCAGCCCGCCACAGCTCCACATCAAACCAAGGATTGGTAGAGGGAGTCGTTTACTCTTGGAGATGTCCGTTAAAGTATCGTTTAACTTCATCACAGGTCTTGTCGCGATCTCATCAACGCGTTCCGTAGCCTTCTGCACAGTTGACTGCCCGGCGAGCGAATTCTTTTATCGATTTATTGTGTGGGGAGAGGGGCGTTGTTCGGAAACTCTTTCTGTTGAAGCAAACGAAAAGCCGAGTCGTAGAATGTCAGCCAGCCAGCCCGCCACAGCTCCACATCAAACCAAGGATTGGTAGAGGGAGTCGTTTACTCTTGGAGATGTCCGTTAAAGTATCGTTTAACTTCATCACAGGTCTTGTCGCGATCTCATCAACGCGTTCCGTAGCCTTCTGCACAGTTGACTGCCCGGCGAGCGAATTCTTTTATCGATTTATTGTGTGGGAGGGAGGGAGGCGTTGTTCGGAAACTCTTTCTGTTGAAGCAAACGAAAAGCCGAGTCGTAGGATGTCAGCCAGCCAGCCCGCCACAGCTCCACATCAAACCAAGGATTGGTAGAGGGAGTCGTTTACTCTTGGAGATGTCCGTTAAAGTATCGTTTAACTTCATCACAGGTCTTGTCGCGATCTCATCAACGCGTTCCGTAGCCTTCTGCACAGTTGACTGCCCGGCGAGCGAATTCTTTTATCGATTTATTGTGTGGGGGGAGGGGCGTTGTTCGGAAACTCTTTTTGTTGAAGCAAACGAAAAGCCGAGTCGTAGGATGTCAGCCAGCCAGCCCGCCACAGCTCCACATCAAACCAAGGATTGGTAGAGGGAGTCGTTTGCTCTTGGAGATGTCCGTTAAAGTATCGTTTAACTTCATCACAGGTCTTGTCGCGATCTCATCAACGCGTTCCGTAGCCTTCTGCACAGTTGACTGCCCGGCGAGCGAATTCTTTTATCGATTTATTGTGTGGGGGGAGGGGCGTTGTTCGGAAACTCTTTTTGTTGAAGCAAACGAAAAGCCGAGTCGTAGGATGTCAGCCAGCCAGCCCGCCACAGCTCCACATCAAACCAAGGATTGGTAGAGGGAGTCGTTTACTCTTGGAGATGTCCGTTAAAGTATCGTTTAACTTCATCACAGGTCTTGTCGCGATCTCATCAACGCGTTCCGTAGCCTTCTGCACAGTTGACTGCCCGGCGAGCGAATTCTTTTATCGATTTATTGTGTGGGGGGAGGGGCGTTGTTCGGAAACTCTTTCTGTTGAAGCAAACGAAAAGCCGAGCCGTAGGATGTCAGCCAGCCAGCCCGCCACAGCTCCACATCAAACCAAGGATTGGTAGAGGGAGTCGTTTGCTCTTGGAGATGTCCGTTAAAGTATCGTTTAACTTCATCACAGGTCTTGTCGCGATCTCATCAACGCGTTCCGTAGCCTTCTGCACAGTTGACTGCCCGGCGAGCGAATTCTTTTATCGATTTATTGTGTGGGGGGAGGGGCGTTGTTCGGAAACTCTTTTTGTTGAAGCAAACGAAAAGCCGAGTCGTAGGATGTCAGCCAGCCAGCCCGCCACAGCTCCACATCAAACCAAGGATTGGTAGAGGGAGTCGTTTGCTCTTGGAGATGTCCGTTAAAGTATCGTTTAACTTCATCACAGGTCTTGTCGCGATCTCATCAACGCGTTCCGTAGCCTTCTGCACAGTTGACTGCCCGGCGAGCGAATTCTTTTATCGATTTATTGTGTGGGGGGAGGGGCGTTGTTCGGAAACTCTTTTTGTTGAAGCAAACGAAAAGCCGAGTCGTAGGATGTCAGCCAGCCAGCCCGCCACAGCTCCACATCAAACCAAGGATTGGTAGAGGGAGTCGTTTACTCTTGGAGATGTCCGTTAAAGTATCGTTTAACTTCATCACAGGTCTTGTCGCGATCTCATCAACGCGTTCCGTAGCCTTCTGCACAGTTGACTGCCCGGCGAGCGAATTCTTTTATCGATTTATTGTGTGGGGGGAGGGGCGTTGTTCGGAAACTCTTTCTGTTGAAGCAAACGAAAAGCCGAGTCGTAGGATGTCAGCCAGCCAGCCCGCCACAGCTCCACATCAAACCAAGGATTGGTAGAGGGAGTCGTTTACTCTTGGAGATGTCCGTTAAAGTATCGTTTAACTTCATCACAGGTCTTGTCGCGATCTCATCAACGCGTTCCGTAGCCTTCTGCACAGTTGACTGCCCGGCGAGCGAATTCTTTGATCGATTTATTGTGTGGGAGGGAGGGAGGCGTTGTTCGGAAACTCTTTCTGTTGAAGCAAACGAAAAGCCGAGTCGTAGGATGTCAGCCAGCCAGCCCGCCACAGCTCCACATCAAACCAAGGATTGGTAGAGGGAGTCGTTTACTCTTGGAGATGTCCGTTAAAGTATCGTTTAACTTCATCACAGGTCTTGTCGCGATCTCATCAACGCGTTCCGTAGCCTTCTGCACAGTTGACTGCCCGGCGAGCGAATTCTTTTATCGATTTATTGTGTGGGAGGGAGGGAGGCGTTGTTCGGAAACTCTTTCTGTTGAAGCAAACGAAAAGCCGAGCCGTAGGATGTCAGCCAGCCAGCCCGCCACAGCTCCACATCAAACCAAGGATTGGTAGAGGGAGTCGTTTACTCTTGGAGATGTCCGTTAAAGTATCGTTTAACTTCATCACAGGTCTTGTCGCGATCTCATCAACGCGTTCCGTAGCCTTCTGCACAGTTGACTGCCCGGCGAGCGAATTCTTTTATCGATTTATTGTGTGGGAGGGAGGGAGGCGTTGTTCGGAAACTCTTTCTGTTGAAGCAAACGAAAAGCCGAGTCGTAGGATGTCAGCCAGCCAGCCCGCCACAGCTCCACATCAAACCAAGGATTGGTAGAGGGAGTCGTTTACTCTTGGAGATGTCCGTTAAAGTATCGTTTAACTTCATCACAGGTCTTGTCGCGATCTCATCAACGCGTTCCGTAGCCTTCTGCACAGTTGACTGCCCGGCGAGCGAATTCTTTTATCGATTTATTGTGTGGGGGGGGGGCGTTGTTCGGAAACTCTTTCTGTTGAAGCAAACGAAAAGCCGAGTCGTAGTATGTCAGCCAGCCAGCCCGCCACAGCTCCACATCAAACCAAGGATTGGTAGAGGGAGTCGTTTACTCTTGGAGATGTCCGTTAAAGTATCGTTTAACTTCATCACAGGTCTTGTCGCGATCTCATCAACGCGTTCCGTAGCCTTCTGCACAGTTGACTGCCCGGCGAGCGAATTCTTTTATCGATTTGTTGTGTGGGAGGGAGGGAGGCGTTGTTCGGAAACTCTTTCTGTTGAAGCAAACGAAAAGCCGAGTCGTAGGATGTCAGCCAGCCAGCCCGCCACAGCTCCACATCAAACCAAGGATTGGTAGAGGGAGTCTTTTACTCTTGGAGATGTCCGTTAAAGTATCGTTTAACTTCATCACAGGTCTTTCGCGTTTCGAGAAGGGTTCGGTATGTCAATTCTGGACGCTGCTTTGCTGTTTGCTCGATCTCCAGTTATGGATTGAGAGTTTTTGGTTGCGATCGATTTCGAGGCAAAAAAGGATGTCCATGGCATTAAATGTGTGGTCGCCTAGATGACCGAAGATCTCTCCGTAGATGAATATGACAACAAGGAATCTCACTAGCGTCTATAGTTTCGAAGCCGCGGGAATCTCACTAGCGAAGAAGTCCTACCGAGCTACACTTCAACGAATCAAAGAAGCAGTGGTAACCACACTCTCTGTGTCGCAGTTTTCTCTCGCCAGTCTTGATTTAGGACCTTATGCGCGTCTCGAGAGGAGTTCGATCTATCAATTCTGGGCTCTGCTTTGCTGTTGACTCGTATTCCGGTTATGGTTTGGGGATTTTTGGTTGCGATCGATTTCGATGCAACAAAGGATCTCCATGGCGTTAAATGTGCGGTCGCCTAGATGACCGAAGATCTGTCCGCAGAAGAATATGGATGGCAACAAGAAATCTCACTAGCGTCTATACCTTCGAAGCCCACCGTAACCGAGCTGTCTTCCCGTGACGTCTTCACCAAATGAAAGAATCTGTGGTAACTACAACCGTTATTTCGCAGTTTTCTTTAGCTAACATTGATTTAGGAAGCCGACATGTGCTGTAGATTCCGGGATGTTCTTCTTGTTGTCAGGGTTTGATTAGATTATTGAATGGTGACCTGGTTGTATGGTCAAGGATTACTGGTAATGTCTGTCCATCGCTGTACCTCCCGCTGCGCAGCATTTTTGCTTGGGGTGATCGACGATTTTCGAGTATTTTACTTGGTAATATTAGGTTGGCAACTAATTTCGTGGGCTCTC
The DNA here is from genome assembly GCA_947359475.1 of Heligmosomoides polygyrus bakeri. Classification (NCBI taxonomy): domain Eukaryota; kingdom Metazoa; phylum Nematoda; class Chromadorea; order Rhabditida; family Heligmosomidae; genus Heligmosomoides; species Heligmosomoides polygyrus. Next base: position 83,243,841 of record OX375868.1, on the reverse strand, counting down.
AAGCGCCTTCAACAAAAGTGTTCATAAACAAATAACAAATAACAGTTTTCAACCAAAGTAAGATCTGTTGGAACGCGGGACTGCTTCCCATTTATTAGCTACCTGGCCCATCCCACAGCTGTAGAATTCTTGTGCTTTTGAAGCCAAGAATCCTTGGAGGTGCATTTTGATATGGTCCACATTAATAAATCGTCCTCCAACCAAGAAGTGCTGCAGCGTGCTATAAAGGTGCTAGTCATTTGGCGCACAGCCTGTGCTATAAGGTGGGTGAGTTAGATGTTCCCAGCTAAGGTCTTCGATTTTTTGAAGCTTCCGATTTGCGACGTGTGATCTGGCGTTATCTTGCTGAAAGATAATTCCGCTCCTGAAAATCTGTCTGAACCGATTCCAGCGGAGTTCAGCCTGCGCACGGCCAGGATGAGAAGAGTAGATTACAGTATTAATGCTGGAACCGTTCTTGACGAGCTCCCAGAAGTTAATACCTTTTTGGCACCACCGAACGGAGAGAACGTAGCAAACCGGACGCCTCAAAAAATACAAGGCCTTGACTGGGAGTGTCAAACTTATCCACCTTACAGCCCAGACTTTGAGCCGAGTGACTACCACATTCTTAGTTCGGTGCAGTACTTATTGGTTGGATACCGATTAAATAATGCGGACCGGGTCAAAATGCACCTCCAAAGATTCCTGGCTTTAAAAGCACAATAATTCTATGGCCGTGGGATAGACCAGCTACCTGATATATGAGAAGCACTTCTGCGTTCTGAGGGATCTTATTTTAATTAAAGATTGTCATTGGTTATTTGTTAATAAATGCTTTTGCCGAAGATTCTTGAGGGTCCACGAAATTAGTTGCCAACCTAATATTTCTGGATGTGGCGTTTTTGTTGCTCTTTGTGCACTGATATGATGAATTGAAGGAGGGTTCACATCTCGGCTGTTAATAACGAATGTTTTGTGTACGGTTTTGGGCAATCTTGCCGGTGTGAACGGATTTTCGCTGGTCTGATACAGTTGCTAGAGTGATTTTGCGCATGTTGTCGTTGAAATTTCTGAAGTACATTGGTTTTGGAAATGTCCTATTCTTACTTCCGTTCACTTTTCTGAAAGATGTTTTGCATAGGTATTATGGAGTATTCGAAAAACTAAATGTTTCAGTCTTTTTCGTAAGAAGAACTGTTTAGCTTGTCTCGAAGAGTTGAATTTTTTTAGCTTCCGGCAAATGTTTTGTTGTCAATTTTGCATTCACATTTTGCTACGAAACTTGACGTTTTTGCTGTTGTTTCTCTTGCGATCTGTGTTTCGAGTTGTTCCGTGCATCTTCTTGTTTAAAAAAAAACAACAGTGGGTGGGTGGGAGGACATTTTCTTTCAAAACAAAATTTTTTGTTCTGATTGTATAATTGCTGCGGTAGAGCTCTAGCATGTGCAATTATTTGGTAGTACTGGATCAATCCTAGTCGGGATGGGGCAACAGTAAGGCGCCAGTTTCTCAAGTCATGTAACCATATGCACTAGATTTAGATCAAAATCCTCGCGTCATGGGACAGCATCTGAACGTCTCGTAGAAATTCAAGGGAGGTAATGGAGACGCGACTGCCCCCTCCCCTCCGTTTAGTGTAGATCCGGTAGTACTTACTTCTTGTGTGGTTTTGAGTTGTTATGTGCTTTCCATGGTCTACCGTCGAAAAGCAAAGGATCGCTCTGAAGCGAACGACGTCTGACGCCTAACGACAGCTCCCAGCTCGTGGATTAGTCGACCAAACAATGTGTCAGATGGGTGGTTGAAGACTTCATTGAAGTGTGAGCTTTCATCATTTTTAAGTGAATAGAGCTGTGTAAGTTTATGATGTGTACTTTAGCTCTCGTTGAAAACGACGACAAGCATCTCGAATCAAGCAGATGACACAAGAGGCAGTCCACTGAATGATGTTCTCTCATGTGATCCGAAATGAATGGTTATTGAGCTGTATTTGTTTGTTCTTGTGAGATATCTGATGCATTCAAGGCCGCTGTTGCTGACCGTGTACAGAGCAGTTGGTGTTACTGTTATTAGGTCGTAAGGAAGGTATATCTCCACTTGTGCGGTCTTTTTTCAAATTTTTTTCTCTCGCTCCCTACATAGAGCAAATAACCGACATATATTCCGCTGCAGAATTCCTGGGGCTAAGCCGAAAAAAATCTCAGCGAGGCACTTTTCAAGTGCTCCATGTTGTCAAATTTTTCTCATGCAAATGGCACGACAACGAAAGAAACAGTCGTCCGTTGGAGCAGGGTCGGGTGAATACGGTGGGTGGGCCAGGACGTGCCATCCGAGAGACTGGATTTTTTTTTAGCCTGGCAACGTGTGGACTGTGGACGCGTATCGTCGTGAAGGAAGGTGATCGTGTCTTGTTTCCCAAGATAGCTTCAGCGGTATCCAAATGTCTGCAGTAGACATCGCTAGTAACAGCAGTGTCTGCAGGTAGCAGCTCAAAGTGAATGACTCCTTCGCAATCCCACCAGACACTGAGCATGACCTTTTTTGGGAGAAGTTTCGGTCTTGGCGTGGTAATTCCTGCGACTGAGCTACTGACGGTTTCATGTGTGGCCAAGGTGGACAACCCACCTCTTCGTCGCCAGTCACCAGGTTCTCGAACCAAGAAATTCCGCCTTAGGGCCTGTTCATTCTTCGCGACAGCTGCGACGAGAGCAACGAGAGCGCGGCGTGCGCAGCGCGCGGATATACGTACAGACGACAGTAGAGACAAAAAGCGACTGGAGAGACAGCGCCGGCGCTCAGTATGAACACTATTCGGCGGCGCGCGACCGGTTTGCATGTTTAGCACGGGCGACGGCAGCGAGGAGAGCGCAGAAGTATGAACGGGCGACAGCAGCGACTGGAGCGACTAGATCGACAGCGCCGGCGCTCGAGTATGAACACTTTTCGGCGGCGCGCGCTCGGTTTTAATCGATATGCATGATTTGCACGGGCGACGAGCCGCTCTTGTCGGGAAGTATGAACAGTCTCTTAAAGTCAAGAAGTTCTTGCACGCATCCTGGTGCACCTGCTGGTGACCGCTAGGTTTATGCGGCATCCATGCACCACACCTACGTGTCTTCCCAAGGCCACGCAGGTGTTGAGCTATGGTGGTGTGGCTGCACTCGAGTTCCTCTGTCAGCTCTCGAGAGCAGCGCTGGGGATCTTCCTGAACAAGCTCCGGAAGGCGCGCCTCATTCACTGCAACTGGCCTTCCAGATCGTGATTGGTCCTCCAAGCAAAAGTCTCCGTTCTTGAATTCCGGTACCATACCTTCGCTGCCAAATTGAATGTGTACCCATGTCTACCTAACAACGTACAGTTTTCACGTCAAATTAGACAGCAGATCAGATTGGTCACACTTCTGGGGAAGCGTGACGCTTTTGAAATAGAAGTGAACATCTTCCAAATCAAAGCAACATTTTTTTCTACATAAGAGTCTCCGAGACATAGTGAATTTCTCCGAGAAAGATTTACTGTGACTTTCTGCGAAAACGTTTTAATTTACCTGACTCAGTAAGTGAACACAATATTAAGGAAATTTTATAAAGCTTATCTTTTAGGGACAAAAAAAAAAGAAAAGAAAATTTGGTTTCACAGAAAATGAATGCTGCGGTGATCTGGTGTTGAAAAAAGCTCGACGTTATGCTTTTTTATTGAATTGATAGCAAATTTCTCTTTTCGTCGTGTAAGAACCCATTTATACTTGGCCGCCGTACGACGCGACGCCACGTATTGTGGCCACATTGATCGAGTGACGCGATCAATCAATTTGGCTACTACAGAGTGCGCCATATTACCCATGCACCTATACATTTTAACATTTTTCCCTCTTTTCCCGCCAAACCTGAGTACAAAATGATTAGGCGTTACAACCTACTAAGTGCTATGACCGAACTTCATAAGGCTGGCAAGCAAACGAGAGATATTGTGAGGATCCTTTCGTACCCCGAAGAACGATTCAGGATACATAAAACGCTACAACTCCTGACAGGGAGGGAGTTGCCTGCGGCGCCAATTAGCGTCGACTCGCGCGATGACACCCGCCGCTTGGCGCTGAGCCCAGATAGCCCTCGCCGCGGAGCGATGCTGACCTGGCCGACCACGAGAGCCCGCAGAACGACCAGATTTTCTATGATTACAGTCGATGGAGTGATAGGAGGCGCAGACGGCTTGCATTGGCAGTCCAGAAATTTGGATTCATGTGAACCCTACCATCTCCTATGTCAGAATTTCAAGCTCTATCGAATGAGCTAGAAAAGAATCTTGTCTCAATAAGCCTTACGACTTTTTTCAGCTGCTGCTTAACTTTCGTTAAATATCAGGTTTTTCACATACATCAGGATTAAATGCGGTGCGTGCTTCCTGGATACTGATGTGAACTTGTCGGGTCAGAGACAGCTGTCCGTACACCCAGCTGTCACGTTACACCCGCACCTCGTCTACAAAGACGAAGCCACGCCTGGCTTCGTCAGTCTCGACCTCGGCTCGCCCTCGGCGGCTCGGCCCGGCCTCGTCAGCCCGTTACCTGTCTCCGTGTCCGCTACCGTATCCACCCTGTTTCGTAATAAAGATATAAGCCATCTTTATCTAAGGACAGAAGAAGGGAACTCCCTGCTCTCAAGATAGGCCCCTAGAACCTTTAACCTCAACGGTTCAACTCGAACCCAAAGTAGAGATCTAAGTGAATTTTTTAAACATGGATCAAGGCAATATGGACTTAGCAACTCGTTTGGACTCCGCCTTTGATAAATTAGGCCTCTCATCCTACGCCACCCAGCTACCCACATTTTCGGGAGAACATGGAAGCATGGGACTAATGAATTTCTTACAAAAATTCAACGAAATAGGAAACATAATGGGTTTAACAGAGGCGAAAATGGTACGCCTCCTCCCTGCACATTTAAAAGACGTCGCTAAGGCAATTTTCGAAAATTTCAATGATGCCACCAAGACAGATTGGCGCCTAGCCATTTCCAACCTCCAGGCACATTTCGCTTCTGACTATTTTCTCGACCTAGCTAGGAAAAAAAAATAGTGGATATGAAAATGTACGCCGGTGAAGCACCAGTCATTTTTTCTAATAGGGTTAGAAGGAATATTTTGGAAGCTTACCCGGGGGATGACCAGGCCGCTCACCGCACTTTCCTCCAGAATATGGTCTTCATAAGTGGCCTATGCGAGACTGTCAAACAAAAATTAAACTTCTGGGCCCTCTAGCGACTGCTCATGATCAACTAGTCAAGGACGCTGAACGAATGTGGAATATAGTTCGCACGGACGGAACGGCTCGTGATAGCGGTACTTTGATCGCCAAAATCGATCAAGTTTTAGAAACACTCAATAGCCGACCCCAAACTGTTAATTATATCCGACCCGGTTATCGCGATCACGAGCGCTCATCTCGATGGCAGAGTCGGAACGATAACAACAATTCGGAGTGTTTTCCACGGCCGTTTAGAAGAAGCTACCCAAGCCCATCTCGAGAAGTAGCCTCCTTCCAGTCCCGTTCCCGAACCCCACCAAGACAGCGTGTACGGTTCGCTCCTAATCCGGAGTACGACCGCCAGAACAACAACCAATCTGGCCGCAGCGATTACAACGACAGTCGCTACGGTAGCCGACAAAACAATCGCGCTTATGGATCCAGGGGATCATCCAATGGTTTCAATCGCAGCCGCAAAATAGAGAGATGAGCAATCCACACTTCCGAAGCCGAAATTCTCGCTCTCGCACACCTCCTCGAAGTCAAAGAGGTTCATCATCCAGGTATCCGGTGAGCTCCATTGGCCAATTCTCGACAGGATTCCATCGATACGGGCAGTCTATGTTCCTCCTAGCAATCCTGGCCACTCTAATACCAGCCTCTACACAGTACGCTCTTTCTTATCAGCTGTGTGCCGCAGGTAAATCCGGTTGGCCTGTCGCGTTCCCGGAACCTATTGCCTGCACGGACAATGCCAACATGTCGAAAGTCCTGATTACCACCGCCGAAATTTTTGTGGAAAAAACAGAACCACATTTAATTCCTGCATTCCACTGTTTCATGAAACGTAGACAAATATGTGCCTCATCATACCTTCACATTTCCTTTTTAGTAAACAGTGATGAAGAATCAATACTTCAGTCCCACAACAAGCCTGCCGTACGCTGTCTCAAACTAAGAAATACTTAGGAATTCCATTAGAGAAGTTTTCACAAAACGTATATGGCTCACAGAATGATATCCACTACTCCTAACCATGGTTTTTCGGAGAAAAATGCACTTCCACGTCAAATATTTTTATTGAACAAGCTCAACTTGCTACATACGATGGCAAAAATGTTGCGGGCCAGTTTGGTGACATGGCCCTTTGTCAGTTTGCTAACGAACAGTGCATTCTTTCACATGGAACCGTCATTTGGGAAACTTCCTCAAACAGAGACCCCATCTGCAAATTTACGAAGGCTACGGAAGGCATAGCATATGTCACTCCTACTCACGTGGTAATCAAGGACATTCAGTCCGCTTTCATTTTTAAAAATATAACAATTTCCAAACACCAGCTAAAAAACTGGTGCTTAGACGAAAACGCGCTGGCAATGGATAATGGAGTATTTCTCGTCCTTCCGGAAATAAGAGGATATCACCCACGTACTCTATTCATACAAAATACGGAGTATGTTAATAGCTTAAATCGGCGTAACTACAACAACTCTCTCGCTCTTTTGCGGGCCGAAACCTACCCATATCTGCTGAATAAAGAATACTACGAGCCAGTTACCGGCGCCAAGACGAGTCGCCACATAACGCTCGCAGACGTTTTGTATGACGGTCAGACTCCACAAAGTAGCGCTCTTATGCGGAATAAAACCACAAATATAGCACGCCACATCGCTATGCATACCTCTGCGGACTTCACCAAACTAAATAAACCACCTCCTCTCGAACATGAGAAACGTCAGGATCAAAGACAATACGAACTCAACACGAAATTGCAATTTTTAAAATTTAGATTGGAGGAACTCATTAGGCAGGACTTCAATGTACTCCTCAATCGTATCTGCTCATTAACAAATTTCAAAATCCAGACCATCAAGAGCACTGCCCAACAGAATCCTACTAGCGCGGCGCGGATGCTGATGAACCGCATCGATATTGTTGCCATAGCCGCTGGGATGTTTTAATGATAACAAAATGTAAAGCTCTCCAGGTAGACGAAATTATTTTGGACCACAATATAAATGGGATCTGCTATTGGTACACGCCGGTGCGTTCAGGAAAACTCATTTATTTTGTTCAACCGGGTTCACGGGATTTAATTACATCCAGCCCTACAGCAGACTGCGGTCATCTGCCTCTTGGAATTTACAATGACGGGATGAATCATTTCAAATCTCCCTCAGGATACACTCAGGTATCTCAGATTCATATAAACCTACCAGTCAGTTTAACTAACCAAGATTTCGCTTTCAACGCACCTCCTATTTTTCATTCTGACTTGGCAAAACTTTCCACAGACATAAAAATGATCCGCAACAAATTTAATTCAATTAATAATTTTTTCCTGCCACTAAAAACCCTACCAACAGCGACGCCCTAAAATCTCCTGACTCCTTACAATCTGAGGCCGTTTCCACGCTCACCTACATTGAGGCCCAGGCTTCGGATATTATACAGTCACAGAAACTGGAGATTTTAGATTCAGCAGGTTTTCACTACGTAACACGCGTAGTGACAATTATAGTACTCATCATAATAATTGGCTTTATTCTTACATTCTGTTTCAGCTTTATTCAATAACATCATCAAAGCAATATCATTGTGCTTCTCCAGAAAGCCAAATTCCTTTCCCAAGGGAGCGTTCACATCAGATTCTCCGCCGTGTTCACTGGAACCTCCCTGGAAAAACGAAGTAGAGCAGCAATATACATCCATTATAATGGACGAGACTCGCCCGTCTACTAGTAGACAACCTAGCAGTATCCAAACTGAAGGGACTTACCTACAATGTTCCATCCCCTATCCAGTTCTGCCTGATCTGAAAATAAGTACGATGTCAAAATCGACTCAATGTAAGGCACCACAAGCTGCACCTAGACAGCAATTTCTCAATTTTCTCCCTAAAATAACATCTATTTCCCGACCGGATCCCAAATCCGTAATCTATATCCATATACAGCTTGACAAGCTTCCGATAATAGCTCTCCTTGACACCGGTTCATCTCTAACTATTGTTTCAAAATCCATTGTAGACAAGCTTCGAGCTACTATATTTCCCAGCTCCGTTCCCCGAGGAATCACCGCCAATGGGTCCCACATTCTTTTTGTTGGGGAAATCTTTGTGTCGCTTACTATAGCAGATTCCGTCACCGACATAACTTGTTTAGTCGCCAAGGACAATAACTGCTCTTCCGATTTCATATTAAGGAACGACACAATTAATACAATTTCAGATAAAATAGCAATAGACTATTCTACCCGTCAGGTATTTTTTTGACGAAATAGCTGTTGACATGATTGACCCTCTACAATTGGAACCGAGTTTCACCCCTTTACCAGTATACTTGAAAACCTTTACTACATTAACACCTTTCTCTGATAACGCCGTCACCGGCACAATTAACACAAGCATTCCGAAACGGTCGGAATTCTTCATTTGTGATGATCTCGATTCCACCATACCCTTGGGAGTAGGAGTCGGAAAACCCTTTGCTGTCCAGGATCGGATGGTAATGTCACCTGTAATAAACCTGCCCCCTCAGGTTTATTTACTGTTCGTTCATTGCGGCCTCTTAGGCCTTTACATGACAAAACATAGCGATAACACGAAGGTTTTATTAACAGCAGGAACACATGTGGACAGAATAGAAGTCACAGATATAAGGCCTCAGGGGGGGGGGAAGGAAAAGGAAAAGGGAGGATCGAGGCTTAGGAGCTCCTCAAGGGCGGGGAGGCGCCGGAGCTGAAACCACACGGCCGGCGATCCAGACGTTGTTCTGCATACGCCTTTTATACCCGGATCCCCGTGTAACATGTGGCTCAAGGTGCGGCTGGCTGCGGCTGATGGAACTCCCGCGAGTCCGGGAGGAAACAGCGGTGGCGGCCTTATAGGAGCTACATTAAACACCCTCCGTATTTTTAACTCCAATCCAGCAACGACTGTCCTCGAACCCTATGATCAAATTGCTTCCGCTAGTTTGGTAGGAATCGACATGGCATGGAGTACCGTCTTCGCGCTACATCCTTTTCACGATGACGATCGTTCCTGGCGGGAAGAGGAAGAATACGTTCCATCAGAGGCCGATATTACAAAGGATTTACCCTTATTTCCACACAACATAATCACTACTCCTCTGAGAACAAGTCCACATAAATCGAAAAGTTCTCACAGATCCAGAATACGGTCAATTCTGCAAGCTCTTAACTAAGTACGAAAAAGCCTTCGTCGGCCCTGACGGACTTTTAGGAAGATACGAGGGGCCAATCACACATAAAATCAAATGTGTCCCTCACTCAAAAATCCCGAACCAAAAACCATACCGTGTCCCATTGGAAAAACGGAACGAAATCGAAAGACAAATAGGAGAAATGCTTCGTACTCGCCTCATCGAGCCTAGCACAAGCAAATTTGCATACCCAATTGTCTTAGTAAAAAAGGCCTTAACATGGATCAGTGGCGTTTCACAGTAGATTACCGGCAAATCAATTCCATCACTCAGAACGAGACGTATTGTATGCCGCATATACAGGACATAATTGACCTAATTAGCGGTAACGAAATCTACTCCAAATTAGATTTTAGGAGCGGGTTTTTTCAAATCCCTTTAGAACCAAAACACAAGGAACGAACGGCTTTTCGTCATTTTTAGGATTATACCAATTCGCTGTCATGGCGCAAGGACTAAAAGGGGCGTCCGCTACGTTCCAACACGTAGCAAATAATCTGGTAAGGGAGCTCAAATCGTGCTGCTTCGCTTACATAGACGATATTATAATTGCCAGTTCGTCCATTTATAACCACATGATCGATCTAGAAGAAGTATTCGAACGAATCCAGAATTTTGGGATGAAACTAACACCCGAAAAATGTTCATTTTTTGAAACAGAAATCCAATACCTTGGAGTACTAATAAGCAAATCTGGATCCCGCCCTAATTCCTCAAAACTGGCAAGTATCTCTCAGATACCCCAACCTTCTAATACAAAAGCAATTAAATCTTTTTTAGGTGCAGCTTCATACTTTCGCCGCTTCATCCCGCGATTTGCACTCATTGCAGAACCACTGCACGCTTTCCTTTCCAAAAGTGCCCCTTTATATGAACAAAAGCACACGAAACCTCTTTTTCAGACCTTAAGAAAGCTTTAATTCAAGCACCAGCACCAGTGTCCCCCTCCTTCGGACGACCTTATATTATACACACAGATGCATCTATCGTAGGAATAGGTGCATGCTTACTTCAAACTGATTCCAATAACGCCGAACACCCGATAGCATACTGTAGCAGAGCAGTCAACATTCACGAAAAAAATATGCAGTTATTGAACTAGAAGCGCTAGCAATAGTTTTTGCGTTAAAACAATTCTATCCATATGTAGCGAGTGCTAAAATCACATTAGTTACTGACCACGCACCCCTGAAATCGCTGATGCACAGATCAGACCTGATAGGACGTTTAGCTAAATATCAGATATCGATCCAGGCATACGATATCACTATAGAATATCGTGCCGGCAAGCATAACACTCTCTGCGATTTCCTCAGCTGCTATCCGATTAACGCAGTATCCGCTATGGAACGGTTCACACTACCAACACTGGAGGACATCAGGCAAAGTCAAGCACATTCCCAATATAGGGAGCTACTAAAATATTTTCAAGGAAAAACTCATCAACCCCCTCCACAATTCACGAAAGTAATTAATAAATTTAAACTCTTCCACAATTGCTTATATTACACTAAACACGGGAGAATTGCATTACTGATAACGGGCTCGGATATGCAGAATAAGGTTATCTCAGTATTTCATGACAACCCTTTAACAGGATCCCATTTGGGGATTACAAAAACCTATACAGCAATCCAAGGGAAATATTATTGGCCAAATTTGCACCGTCATGTAACAAAATATGTTCGCACATGCCCATCATGCCAAATGGTCAAAACTCCCTCGGGCAATATTATCCGTGAAGAACTTGGAACGTTTCCGATACCCAAAAGACCTTTTGAGCGTATCCATACCGACATCATTGGTCCCCTTCCGCAGTGTATAGATGGAAACAAATTCATATCTATATCAGTATGTGCTTTTAGTAAATTTGTCATCTGCACGCCCCTTTTCAATCAAACCACAGAACTAGTCGTTAAAGCTTTGATAAACGATGTCATATCAAAACATGGCATTCCAAACGAACTAGTATCAGATCGGGGTTCCAACTATACTAGCGAAATTTTCGCCAAAATCAATAACACTCTGGGTATATCGAACAAATTTACCACCAGCTATAATCATAAAGCCAATGGCCAAGTGGAGCGCATTGTTAAAGTTATACACGACTCCTTAACGGCATATTGCTCTGACTGTAGAGACCTCTGGTCTGATTTCCTCCAACCCATTGTATTTGCTTATAACTGTAGTAAAAGTTCTACTACAGGATACAGTCCATTCTTCGTTATACATGGAAGGACTCCAATCACATGGTGCGACATCATTCACAATTTTCCGTCAACACTCATCTTCGCGACAGACACGTTCGCAGACCAATTCTCTGCTGGCCTGGAACGCCGCATAATTGCAGTGGGCCAGCAAATAGCAGCAAAGACGGACGTGTACAAGGCAGGATACGACCTTCTACATAAGGTATTCCCAACGGAACTTTCCACTGGAGATTTAGTACTGCTACATGACGATACGGTGCGTCCAAAAATTACAAACCAGTGCAAAGGTCCTTTCATGGTTGAAGTAGTGGACCGACCAAATATCACAATTCACGACCTTGTCAATCGCCAAAAGCGACAGACAGTTCATATCAATCGCCTAAAAATATATGCACCGCGTTCTGAACCAGCCTATGCTTCAGCCCTTATAGAAGCTTCTTCATCGGAAAGCTCAAGTGAAGCATCGGACAGTTCAGAACCACCCTTACGGCGATCTCGCCGGTTGAAAGAAAAATATACTTTAGCACGACGTTCTATGGACAATGGAGAATATTCTACAACTTGATCAAGTTGCAAGAATTTGCTTATGTAAGTTTGAATCTAACCTCATTGCCGCGACGGCGCAAAGCCATACGAAATATTCTTTGAACGGGCGATTCAAAGAATTCTAGATGCGTCATCAAAAAAACCTTTTTCTCTAACTCCGCCCTTGTGTCAACCGCACAATGAATTTTGCTTGAAAAATTCAGGTTCACACTTGAAAACCAGTTTCTTAGATGACACATAAAAATGCCAATGATGTCATGTATTTTTTGCGCCTGTCTAGAAATATTTCTCAGAAAATTTTCACAAATGTTCAATTTTGCATTAGGGCAATTTCTCCAGGTCATTGCCCAAATTGTGTATTATCAGAATGTCCTCTTCAGCATTTTGAATGTCCAGCCATCATTTTATTTCCTAGAAAATTTCGCATAATGTATAACGTAAGAAGTAAATAATTAGATGAGTAGACGTCGACGTGAGATACTCCTCGGTAACGACCTTGGACGGGGCCCAGCGCTAGTATACCAAATGAATAGTTTATTATCAGGCAAATAAGAACAGATAAAAAACAATTGCTCGAGCCGAGCAACGAGCGGGTATCAAGAGAGCGAGCGACGCTGGTTGACGCGTCCTTAAATACAGCCACATCGACATGAGATAGCATACGATCATGAGAGGGAGAAAGGTCAAATCGATGTCATAGTTAACGGAAAGATCAAATCGATGGCCAGCAACATGGGCAAATGGGCATAGTTAACATCCCTCCCCCGGGCCTAGCGGCGACCCTGCCGCGGAAAACGGTAGAATGGCAAAGGTGTAAGCTTCTAGGTAAGATGTGATGCGAAAGGGATAAAAAGAGTGGGAAACAAGATTTTTTTTAGAAGGGTTACTTCCATGCTTAAAAAGGGTTCCTTAGGCGACGACGATTGTGTTGTCCACGTCCTCTTGAGTTGACAAATCCGCGCATAGGGTATGTTGAAGTTGACGGTACCATCATGCATTGTCCTTGAAGCGGAAAAGGATACATCTGAGGTTGAACTGCCATGGCGAACGATTGGTTGCTAATGTTCCTGAACAAAGGATCGTGTCGATGAGTCTTCGAAATTGCTCTTTCCTTGAAATATCTACGTGTACGAGCGCTTCGTGATGACTTTTCCTCCAAAGGCGGTAAGACTAGCTCTCCTTTCAAGTATTCACTGAGCCGCTCAAAGTAGTCCCTCAGGACTTCTTTTGAGTACTTTTCGGAGCTAGAGCCCCTCGGCCTAGCACCGGGCCCGTGTGATGGTTCCAAGCCCGATTCAATTGCCGGAATGTAGCTTACAATGTTCTGCTTGGCAAGTACTGCCACTGACTTTGCCAGCTCGAGGGCCTCATTCATATCTATCCTGTTGCGCTCGTAGGCCTTGTCACCTCTGGGTGGTGCTACGGCTAGTATTTTCGTGCCATTTCGAGCGGTGGCTGCCAGAACCGAGGCCAGTCTGCACCATTCCTTCTTCGGAATCGGAATGTCCGACGTCGGCCCGAGCAGGACGCAGCAGGACGATTCTGACCGCTCCAAAATGCTGGCGATCTCACCCAGATCTCGATACATCCTGCGATGCACGTTCGGCTGCACTTTGAAGAATGCGTCTACCAACGAAAAACTATCCCGCAGGATAACGAGTGGCTTCAACGGTTCCTCGTCGTTCTCGACGTCGTCCCAATTATTTGCCTTTGCGTAGCGGACTCCTTCGTTGTTGGCTTCGTTTAGTTGGTCGACTGGTAAGCCCGTTCCTCCATCGTGGGGCAGAGCTAAGAACGAGCCGTCGTGGGTCGCCAGGCTATGGAATACGTGGTCACAGCACTTTTTGAAAAATAAAAACACCGGATAAGGTTATGAATACATGCCGCGGGTCCATCATCAGGAGTCATTTACGCTCCTGACTACGCTCGTGCTCGTGAATTGAAATGAGTCTCGCTAGGCTGAACACAGTATCAAATCGGAGATGCCCTATCGTCTCAATAGCTGATGGCACGACATCTTTGAACGTCTTTTCGCCGACCGAACAGGAAAACGCCAAACTCGTTTGATGATGTCGTCCAGGGCATTGGTAGAAGAGTCCTAGCGCACCGGTGTCACCGTCTCCTTTCGTTGTGGCCCTGCAAACATTATTGCTAGACGTATTGTAACGGCGCCGTACCCTTTTTGTTTTCGTGTTTAATTCGATATCCTTAATTTCATTGGGGATCGCTATCAAGGAATCAAACTGAACTCTTAGCGGTTCCTCTTTTTCGTTGATGTTGGATATCAGTGCTGAGTTATTGCTGACCTCCATTATCTGATACGGACCACCCCACGGCTCAGCTAACTTACGGTACTTCTTAGACGCTTTTTCCCGTGGCAGCTTGAGGAGTACGCGATCCCCTACTTTTGGCAACTTTTGCGGGTTAGTTTTATTCCTCTTATCATACGCCTTTTTCATTTTCTCCCTATACTGTTCGTTAATTTCCTTTGCGCAGCTTTGGGCTAATTGAATGCTCGTCAATAACTCGTGCTTATAATCGTCAGTGTCTATGTGATTAAACGATAGCTGATCTTGAGGGATGACACCTGAAGGGTAGTTGGGATCAGTGGCATGAAGTAAAAAGAAAGGACTTTCTCCTGTTGCTTCGTGCGGAGCACAGTTGTAAGCGAACACCACTGCAGGCAAGAGAACATCCCACTCCGCAGGTATCACTGTCTTTTTCCGTAACATTCTCACTAAAGTTCCTATAGCCCTTTCTGTCATTCCATTCTCACGCGGATTATACCCTTTGGTTACCGACCGTTCGATACCCGTTATTTCGCATAAACCAGAAAGAACACTATTTACGAACTCAGGTCCTTGGTCAGAATGAATTCTCTTCGGCCACCTACAGCCGTCACATATCCAACGCTCAAAGAAGACCCGTGCCACTGTGTTCGCCGTTTTGTCGGGTATCGGGTAGGCTCCAATAAATTTTGTGAAATGGTCCACTACTACCAGCGCATAGCGATTTCCTCTCTCTGTCAATCCTAGTTCAACCAGGTCTAACCCAGCCAGTTCGTACGGCACGCTCCTCACGAAGGGTTTTAGTGGTGGGATTTGCAACTTATGCGCCCTCGCCAAGAAGCATTTGGAACACTCTTTGGACCATTTCATTATGTCCGCCTCCATTCCTTCCCAGAATACCATTCGTTTCAACTGGCGATATAACTTCCGACCATTTAGATGTCCTGCCATAGCACCTTTATGCGCCTCATTGAATACATCCCTTCTCTTAGACTTTGGAACTACTCTGACTGTTCTGTTTTCCCATACTAATTTTAAGTCGCCGTTTTCGATAAGGAAGTCTGCCACCTTATATATTTTTTTACTCAGTTCCTTCAGCCATTCGCTTTCCTCTTCGGTCACCTCACAAATTACTACAGAGTCTCCAGGAGAACAACCTTGTTCTGTAGCCTCTGATAATGCACTACGGGACAACGCGTCTGCCACCGCATTCGCTTTTCCTGCTACGTATTCAATTTCCAGTTTATACTTTTGGATCTCTAGTGCCCATCTGAGAACCCTTGCAGAGATGTTGGTTCTTTTAAACAGACAGGTTAACGGCTGATGGTCGGTTCGCACAATCGTTTTCACACCGTAAACAAAGAAGTGAAATTTTTGGAGAGCAAAACTTTTTCTTAACTAATACTACCGGTGAAGCCCATTCAGATGAACTCTTCTCAACTATGCCACGTTCCTCCAAATCCTTGATTATGCCCTTGAATTGCTTCCGCGCCGCCATAGGGACGGGTCGCGTCTTTTGCTTGATTGGCTTGCTGTCCCCTGTGTCAATCTCGTGGACTACTAAATCCGTTTGTGTCAGCTCCTTATCGGTTACTGCGAAGACATCGTTAAACTCCACCACGAGTTGCTGTATCTCCTCGGGCAATCTCTGATTCCGTTCAAGTATGCCCAACAAGGCAGTTTTCCTTTCCTGTGGCGAACTCCATTCTGCGGCCTGTACTAGATCCATCATATCTTTATCGGGCTCCATATACTTTGGCTTCACCCAGTCATCATTCTTCCATTCTCCTATTATTTCACCTGCTTTAAACACAATTGGCTCTTCTGAGGGATTTAACACGGGGATATTTACTTCCCCTCAACCGGGCTACACAAACCGTCGCCTATCCTGGAATCTACCGACTCCAAAAGTGACCCTCCACTTTGGACTGCGCATGCACATGTCAGAGTCAGTGTTCCCACTCCTTTCGGTGGAATAAACAGACGGTGTTTTACGGTAGCCTTGGTTTCGTTATCCACGCTCACCCCGACACCTGGATCCTGCTCTGGGGTCCCTGTTGTTCCTACCTGCTGCAAACGCATCCCGAACAGTTCCAACGCGTTAGTGCCTAGGATAACTACTTCATCCAGACCCCGTCCAACATATGCGGATACCTCCTCCACTTGATCCCTGAATGTTATAGCCACGCGGACGACGTCCAGGAATTCCATCACATTGCCCGAGGCATCGCGCACCTTCACTTTTGGATGCGGTAAGCGGGTAATGTACTCATCCAAATCAACATTGGACTCTATTGCCCTTTTCAGCAGTAACAGGGGTATAATCGTTGTTTGTGACCCCGTATCCAGCAATGCTACCGCTTCAATCCCGAAAATGTTTATCTTTTCTATTGCCTTTTCTCCGAAAAGTTTGCCTTCAGCTGACTGTAGGTCAGCAACAGTTGCACCTAGCCATTTGTCTACCAACGAGGCATATGCTTCCATCTGCCTCCTAGGCTGACTGGATCTCGGTTGTCCCGCCCTTGCGTTTGGAAGCGGGCAGTCTTTCGCGAAATGTCCTAACTTCCCACAGTTGAAACATTTCTTCGAATCACTACTATTTCTTCTGTTTGGCCCCTTAGTTTGCGCTTCCTCAGCTTGATCTGGGCTTTCGTCACCTGGTTTTGCATACCATCGAGCTTTCCTAGTGGTTATGCTCTCACTCACACCTTCCCTGTTGCTAAACAAGGCTGTCCTTGGTCTATTATTACCCATCGTTCTACACAATGGTTTCTGATCACCTTTTGAACGCCTGGTGTCAGCACATTCCTCCGCGACTTTCAAGCTCCTTTCCAGACGCAGAGCAGCTTCTTTGACTCTGTCATACGCTTCCTGCGTCGTACTTAGTTCCAAGGCCTCCGTGAGACAATAACTGCCCGACCATGACGCCAACTGCCTACACAGGATTTCCGCTTTTTGTAATGACGTCACTTCCAACGGCACATCAGGATAGGCTTTATTAGCTAACTTCTCTAGCACCATGCAGAACTCACTGACTGTTTGGCCCTCTCTAATTGTTAATTTCCGCAAGTCTGCCAACGCTCTAACTTTCTGACTATTGCTGTCGACACTCAGCCTCTTCTTCATCTCCGCTACTACTTCATCGAAGGTGCCCTCCCGGATGTTTTTAGGTAGCGTCTCAAACAATGTTAAAGCCCCGTTTCGCAGGAAACTTTCAAAGAGCTGCAGCCTACTGGAGTCCTTCCACTGCGCCCTAGGGTATTTTATCTCGAATGAATTCAAGAATCTTTTAAAACATTCGCGGGGCCTACCGCCAAAAGGTTGCACGTCGGGTAGTGCCATTGTCCTCATATAATCAGTTATAGAAAAGTTATCGCCTGTGTCCAACGATTGTCGTGTTTCTTGAGCGAGCTCGCATCCTCCTTTCGGCAAATTCTCGTAAAACTTCGGGATCAATCGAGTCGAGGTCAATTGCGGTATCTGAAATTGGTTGTTTGTTTCTCGAACACTAGGCAATGCTCCATGAGCTGGAGGACAAGGGAACTCACTTCTAAGCGGCACATTCCCTGCTGTTTCTTAAGAGGGTTCCTTGCCGAGGTACTCAACCTCGTGTCGTAACTGTTCCACCTGCAACTGGCTATGTTGAAGCTTGCTTTCACAATCGCGCACTCTCTGTCTCTCTGCGTCTACTGCGCTCTTCAACTCTCCTATCTTTTCAATCAGCTCATGCTCGCGGCAACTCAAAAGCCTGCACGACTCCGTTATCGTGCTCTTCGTCACACTACTTCTTGTCATATGCTCTTGTAGCTGCCTACGCGTGCGAATGCCTACTTCATTCAACATTTTGGCCACTCGCGCGCCACTCTGCTGCCTACTCAGGTCGCTCATTTCTGCCAGTGTCGTCCTTACAATTTCCTTAACTAGGGCTGTTTGCTCTCTTACACTCGACACCACTGCGTCCCTTCTTGGGTCATCCGTACGGAAGGACTTCCCCAACTCGGTGTCACACGTGACCGCTATGGTAGTCACTTGCCCTATTATCTTACTTGCTAGCCTCTCAAACTCCTTTAAACAGCTTTCACTCACGTTTTCGTCATCCATTTCTTCATCGTCAGGAGTACGAAGCAAATCGTCCTCGTTTATGCCGGACCCGGGCATGACGCTCTGAAATGAGTTCTATTATCGACCGTACTACCGAGCAGCACACACCACCGTTGCCACGAGATGGTGTGTATTCGACACGTCCGATCACTAAACACACAGCACGATCAACACGTGGGAGCGAGAGAAAAATACCGTGCGAACTATCAGGGCTATTCAAAAGTTTTGAATTTTCTCCCGTCACCTCTAGATGCACAGGTCCGCGCGTTTGCTGCTGGGTTCAATCCTTCAAACTGTACGACTGCTCAGCCTAACCACAGATCGGCGATAGTCGTGCCTCCACAAAGGATCGATAGTCACGGCACCCCGGTTCGATCCTTTGGAGTCGAAGTTGCTGCAGTTGATCGATAGTCACGGCACCACCAGCTCGATCCCTCCTTACGGCCTATACCGCTGGCTTCACTTGCTATTACGGATCAATAGTCAAGGCACCGCCGGTTCGATCCTTCTTATCGCCAGCCAAATCCCTTCGTCTAACTCGGTCGACAGTCACGGAGTCTCCGGTTCGACCTTCTTCTAAGTCCTCTATCGCCTGGCGCTGGCCGAGTTGGATCGGTAATCACGGAGAGTCCGGCTCGATCCTTCGTCCAAGTTGGATTGGCCCCCAAATTAGATGAGTAGACGTCGACGTGAGATACTCCTCGGTAACGATCTTGGACGGGGCCCAGCGCTAGTATACCAAATGAATGTTTTATTATCAGGCAAATAAGAACAGACAAAAAAAAACAATTGCTCGAGCCGAGCAACGAGCGGGTATCAAGAGAGCGAGCGACGCTGGTTGACGCGTCCTTAAATACAGCCACATCGACATGAGATAGCATACGATCATGAGAGGGAGAAAGGTCAAATCGATGTCATAGTTAACGGAAAGATCAAATCGATGGCCAGCAACATGAGCAAATGGGCATAGGTAACAAAATTTCTGTTAATCAACATGTTGACTTTACTATCATAATCTTCTCTCCTGTACTGTAAGGTAACATTTCATGCAATAATTTCTCCATCAACGTAAGCATCATCGACGACGAAAGACATAGAACTCATCTACATTCAACTCCACCATTTATCCTCACACCCCACGTGCCCATTTTCCAAGACGAAATACTTGAACATCGTCTCATTCCACCTTTAATCTCCAAGCTCGAGGACGAGCTTATTCTCAATGAATGTGCAGATCCCTCCTCCTCCTGGTTAGGCATCGAACCAACAACATCACATTGTGACACCTTCTATCAACTTCCATCATGCAGTAGAAGCTAATAGCGTGACTACTTTGTAGTTCCTATTTTTCCGTCTTCCGTAAATATGCGGAATATGCTTTCTCTCGGATATGAAACAACTGTCAACTCGATGGCGAAGATCCCAAGCTCGAGGACGAGCTTTACCGAGGAATGGAGATGTCGGGTCACAGACAGCTGTCCGTACACCCAGCTGTCACGTTACACCCGCACCTCGTCTACAAAGACGAAGCCACGCCTGGCTTCGTCAATCTCGACTTCGGCTCGCCCACGGCAACTCGGCCCCGGCCTCGTCAGCCCCCAGACAGCTGACGAGTAGGCCTCGTCCTCTCCTTCTCCCCCTCCGCTACAGTACCCCAATGCTTTACCATAATAAAGATATGAACCCACGTGTATGTAAGGACATAGGAAGGGAACTCCCTGCTCTCAAGTAAGGAGTAATTAACCTATAACTTGATAAACTCTACCGTCCCCCATATTAGAATATCGACCTCAGAAATTCTGCGCAGATAACCCTTAAGGCGATCTTTTAGGCGTTGTTTAATTTACTTAAATGTCAGTTTTTATTTACATCAGAATCAATTGCGAGGCATGCTTTCAGGCTGAAATTGTGCGAGGAATCTAATTAGGTAGACGAGAAGCGTTCTAAGAGAACCTGAAGTGCTCAACCTTTTTGAAAACAACATTGTGATCCCTCAGTGCGCAGATCATGTTTCCAGTTTAAAATTTCATGGTGCTCGATTTGATAGTCGGTAGACCTCCTAGGAACAGTTAAGTACTCTAGTTTTTTCAAAGAATTTCGTGAGTTTTTCCTAATTCGTTAATTGGTGGAGGTGACCTTGGTCATGCAAGCACATTGCCTGCGTGACCCGAGGTCAAAATACCGCTAGAAGCCACAAGCGAACATTTCTGGGAGAAGCAAGAAATGAGTTATAAAAGGCATGTGATACGTGGAATTTATTCTAACCTTACTAATCTTGTGTAACGTACACATTCAACAACGATTATGCCAACTGTTCTCTTGAGAGCTACTATGCTATCGGATCTCATCACTCGCAACTGAATATCCAAGGTAATATTATATAGTAATTTAATAATAATGCTATTCATGATATATGTATTAGGTTTTTGATGACGTTGATTTAGAGTCTTCTAACCAACCCGGTAGCCCTCAGCTATTCTCCTTCAGTCAAGGGCTTCCGTTGTGTCCTGCACTGGCCACATCCTGCTCTGGCAACATTGATAAAGCTCCTCCACGATATAAACTTGGAGGCAAAATGTTTACTTAACATGAAAATAATGGTACTAGTTCGTAGGATTTCATAATATCTCGTGGTGGATGTAACTTTATCGGATTGCTTTCAGCTACCTGATGAAATGAAGCGTCTTAGAAGGCGCGATGCTGAACGAAGAAATAATGTAGACAGAGAGATGTCGAGGTATTATAGCTCTGGTAAAATGTATAGTAATTAAGGTCAACTGTCTTCTATAGGTTGACGGGCGGTACCATTCAAGAGCAATTAGTCCTAGAGAAATAAGAAAATTTTGCAGCAAGATGTCAAGGCACGTCACTGGACGAGCAATTTGAAATATTGTGTGATGAATTTTATTCTCGGTGAACATTAGATTTAATGAACCACCTATCCAGTGTTAGTCTCGAAATATATGATGTGTGCACTATAAAGTTCTATAGAAAAATCAGTTACGAAATGCTGAGGAGATGTCATGTTGAAACTAATGCTTTAAGCTTATGTTAAGAGATCTCTCGTCTATCTAATTGGAATCCTCGTGCAGTTTTAGCCTGGAAGCATGTATCGCATTTAATCCTGATATATGTGAGTAAAACCTGATATTTAACGAAAGTTAAACAGCGCCTGAAAAAAATCATTAAAAGGCCTATTGATGCAAGATTCTTTCCTGGCTCATTCGAAAGAGCTCGAAATTCTGATATAGAAGATGGTAGGGTTCACATGAATCCGAATTTTTGGACTACCAGTGCAAGCCGTCTGAGCCTCCTATCCCTCGAAAATGTGGGTAGCTGGGTGGCGTAGGATGAGAGGCCTAATTTATCAAAGGCGGAGTCCAAACGAGTTGCTAAGTCCATATTGCCTTGATCCGTGTTTAAAAAATTCACTTAGATCTCTACTTTGGGTTCGAGTTGAACCGTTGAGGTTAAAGGTTCTAGGGGCCTATCTTGAGAGCAGGGAGTTCCCTTCTTCTGTCCTTAGATAAAGATGGCTTATATCTTTATTACGTAACAGGGTGGATACGGTAGCGGACACGGAGACAGGTAACGGGCTGACGAGGCCGGGCCGAGCCGCCGAGGGCGAGCCGAGGTCGAGACTGACGAAGCCAGGCGTGGCTTCGTCTTTGTAGACGAGGTGCGGGTGTAACGTGACAGCTGGGTGTACGGACAGCTGTCTGTGACCCGACAAGTTCACATCAGTATCCAGGAAGCACGCACCGCATTTAATCCTGATGTATGTGAAAAACCTGATATTTAACGAAAGTTAAGCAGCACCTGAAAAAAGTCGTAAGGCTTATTGAGACAAGATTCTTTTCTAGCTCATTCGATAGAGCTTGAAATTCTGACATAGGAGATGGTAGGGTTCACATGAATCCAAATTTCTGGACTGCCAATGCAAGCCGTCTGCGCCTCCTATCACTCCATCGACTGTAATCATACAAAATCTGGTCGTTCTGCGGGCTCTCGTGGTCGGCAGGTCAGCATCGCTCCGCGGCGAGGGCTATCTGGGCTCAGCGCCAAGCGGCGGGTGGCACCTAGAGTTGAGCTTTTCGACAATTTTTTTTTCGAAAGTCGAACAATCGAATAACTCGATTTTTTGAAATTTTCGAAAGTCGAACAAACGAATAACTCGATTTTTTAAAATTTTCGAAAGTCGAACAATCGAATAACTCGATTTTTTGAAATTTTCGAAAGTCGAACAAACGAATAACTCTATTTTTTAAAATTTTCGAAAGTCGAACAATCGAATAACTCGATTTTTTGAAATTTTCAAAAGTCGAACAATCGAATAACTCGATTTTTTGAAATTTTCGAAAGTCGAACAAACGAATAACTCGATTTTTTAAAATTTTCGAAAGTCGAACAATCGAATAACTCGATTTTTTGAAATTTTCAAAAGTCGAACAATCGAATAACTCGATTTTTTAAAATTTTCGAAAGTCGAACAATCGAATAACTCAATTTTTTGAAATTTTCAAAAGTCGAACAATCGAATAACTCGATTTTTTGCCGTCTTCGAAAATCGAACAATCAATAACTCGATTTTTCGCCGTCTTCGAAAATCGAACAATCGAATAACTCGATTTTTCGCCGTCTTCGAAAATCGTACGATCGAATAACTCGATTTTTCGCCGTCTTCGAAAATCAAACAATCGAATAACTCGATTTTTAGCCGTCTTCGAAAATCGAACAATCGAATAACTCGGCTTTTCGCCGTCTTCGAAAATCGAACAATCGAATAACTCGATTTCGAAGGCACGTTCAACAGAGAACCGAGAGAAGACAGAACAAAATCACAGTTGTGGATGAAAAGGGTTGAACTGAATCATCGTTTATAATCCAATTAGAAGACCGGAATAACAAGATACTCGGTCATTTTATTTGCAAGTAATGGACATTCTCCAGGGTTGATGTGCTACCAAAGGAAGGGATTTTCCTCACTTCTACGCGTAATTTGCTATCTGCCACGGGTTCTTCATTTGCGAGATGTCACTAAATTCTCGCATTATCCCATTACCAGTGTCCGTCGCCGGCTTCGCCGGTCCCCTACGCTGGGCGTGCGGGCCACGCCCGGCTTGCCGGCTTCGGGTATAGCATATTTTCTTCAGCACACATATAAATCCGTAAGGTTTGTAATGTAGCTTCTATCCTATTATGTTCAAGAGTCAGCTCTTTGCTCCTGTTCAGCCGATTCCAGCACGGACAAGAAAAGGATATGGATAAAGGACGGTATTAGTCAGTAAATTGGTGGAGGAGGCCTCCTTTTAGTTTGTGGTTTTCACGCTTCCTGAGAAGGCCCATGAATGTCGATTTACATCAAAAATGGAACAACACAATTTAATGGAACAACAAGGGGTACGACACAGTAGTGTTGAGTAACAGTTCCATTTTCGCGCAACACAAAAGGCGTGATGGGGTGCCTTACATGGTGACCCCCTCCTTCTTCTAGCCCATTTTTATAAATTTAAGAAAAAAGCGTGATTCTACGTATAGTCACTGTACGCGGTTTGAAATTCGCGCCTGGGTTGGTTTTGAAAAGAATGACGATTTTGACGTTCATAGAGGGCGTTTTCCTACGGCGACAGTTCGTCCGCAGTTTTAATGCACGTTTAATGAGGAATTGCTCTGACTACACATGGTAAAACAGAACACTTTCTAATGCACTGCGACCATGCGGACGCGACGTTCGGCAACGATCACGACGAGCTTCCGTATATTCAGAGACGCGCCGGCCTACACACCCAGACACTAGCATACGATTACAATACGCAATAACTACCGAAAGCGACGTAGCACGCCGTATCCCCATCGGAGCACGCAATAAGAAAGAGCTCTCAACGATGTCCAAACTGCTTGAAATGGCCCACAGAAATAGTTTAAGCTAGCATTTCACTGATACATCCATACATCTATTTCGTAATACATCATCACTTTTACAAAAAAATTGAATTTCATCACTTGAAAACGTTTATCAGGCTTTTTAAATCAAAATCATAATTTATTATCACTTATTATTATCAGTTGAAACAACCAGTTCAGGATCAACTATACGCACAACTATAGTTGTGCTCTCGCAAAATTTTCGACTATTGGAATGGTTTCAAATGCCCGCAGTTTTCGAGTATTCGAATTCAAACGTAATCGAAAAGTGGTTTTATGAAGGTTAGGATTCGAATACATGCGAAAAACGCGGTTTTTTAAATTTCGAATTCATTATCTAAGTTCGAATGAAAATCATTGGAACACCTGTTCGAACAAAACTATACACAACACTAGACATGAGGATGAGATAGTACCCAAAATCATAATATCGCCACCAGAATCGACTAGACAGCAGTTTCGTGACGCTACTTAATGCTCATGAGATTTTCGAGAATTCTCAGGGATTGTAATAACCTAGAAAAATCGGACTCTTACAACAGCAGTATGTTCAACAGCAACCAACAAAATATCGCACTACCTCTAGTTAACTGCCACTTCTATTTGAATTCCCTCTTTAATTCACTATGACGAATCCCTCGATCTCAAGCACGATTTCGAAATACGTTGTAACAAAACTTCGCGATTTTCAAATTCGAACCCTCCAAATGAAATCGCAGATTGATGATCGCGAAAAAGCATTGTTTGAATATTGTTCGAAATCGAACAGTGTTCGAACAATGTCAAGAGTCGGCCGCCAGAACCCTCGAAAGGAAATCGCAAATCGTCCCTGCCAATCACCGTTGGCGCAGAAGTGGAGCGAGTTTGAACGTGGGTTTTTCGGGGAACGGAGACGATCCATACTTAGGCGGCCTACTCTTGATATTATTCGAACATTGTTCGATTTCGAACAATATCCGAGCGAACAATATTTTTCGCAATATTCGATTACGAACAATATTCAAACAATGCTTTTTCGCCATCTTCGATTTCGAACATTGTTCGAACAACGTCTTCCTATCTTCGATTTCGAACAATGTTCGAATAACGGTTTTTCGCGAAAGTCGATTTCGAACAATGTTCGAACAACGGTTTTTCGCGAAAGTCGATTTCGAACAATGTTCGAACAACGGTTTTTCGCGAAAGTCGATTTCGAACAATGTTCGAATAACGGTTTTTCGCGAAACTCGATTTCGAACAATGTTCGAATAATGGTTTCTCGCGAAAGTCGATTTCGAACAATGTTCGAATAACGGTTTTTCGCGAAACTCGATTTCGAACAATGTTCGAATAATGGTTTCTCGCGAAAGTCGATTTCGAACAATGTTCGAATAACGGCTTTTCGCGAAAGTCGATTTCGAACAATGTTAGAATAACGGTTTTTCGCGAAACTCGATTTCGAACAATGTTCGAATAATGGTTTTTCGCGAAAGTCGATTTCGAATAATGTTCGAACAACAACGATTTACGATTTTCGAGTAATCGAGCGATTAATTGTTCGAAATCGCTCGAACAATTATTCGGCCCGATTAATCGAGCTCAAGTCTAGTGTCACCGCGCGAGTCGACGCAAATTGGCTCCGCAGGCACTGTCCCGCGCCTTTGCCCGCGCCGCTTTCAGGCAGAAGGTCCCTCACCCCTCCTGACAGACACTATGAAGAAAAGGAGATTGGAAAGATGCAAAAGGTTGCTGCAACGATTCACGGTGGCACGCGCTCGAAACATCGTCTTTAGCGATGAAAGGTTTTCACGTTGAATCCAGTCTTCAACTCCCAAAATGAGAGGATTATTGGGGACTCGCTTGCTGATGCTACCGCCAAAGGACGACTTCAGGAAAGTGAGAATGAGCCTCAACCTGTTATGGTTTGGGGAGGAGTCAAATCTTCAGGGAAAACTCCACTTGTTTTCGTCGAAGCTGTCGTGAAAAGCAACGCAGCGATTTACAAGGATATCCTGGAAACAGTTCTCAAGCCGTGGGCCGATTCCAACTTGGAAGAAGCCTACTGGTGCTTTCAACAACATTCTGCTCCAGCACACAAAGCGAAGGTGGTCCAGGAGTGGCGCACCGAGCAGCTTCCTGACTTCATCACACACGTCGAATGGCCCTCTAGTTCTCCGGACCTTAACCCGATGGATTATTCTGTGTGGGCCATCTTAGAGAAAAAAGCTTGCTTCACCAGACACCCAAATTTGGATTCTCTTAAAGAAGCGCTTTCGGAATCCTGAGACGAAATTGAATCGAAACCGTACCTGTGTGCCACAGCGAAGCCTTTGTCGAACGTCTGAGGGACTGTGTGGAGGCTGAAGGCGACAATTTTGAAAACTGTTAGCATGGTTTGAATAGCCATGTTTGTAGTAGATAAATTTGATAGTTAGAATTGATCTGCGAAGTTTAACTTCAAAATGTCATTGAATTTTTAGTGCCCGGGTAATCTTGCCGCACCCCGTCCCCGTACGCGAGCCGTCACGCCGAACTGTAGCAGCGGTGTGAATGGGCCTGAAAACATGTAAAAGGAAACCAAAATAGAAAGCAAAGTTTATTTCATTATTTTCTTTGAAGAACGGGATTTTATGAGACTTCATGCAGTGTGACCACTTATTGGGGCAGGTGAATGTGCAAACATTTCGAAAGTCATCTAATTCATTTCCACTTAGGATCTTTACATTTAAAGAGCATATACATTTGCCGACTTATTAATTTCATTGAGGTATTTCAGGATCAGCAATATTTAACGAAATGATTAAAACCCCTCAGTTGTCTACTTACGAGGAAGGTCAATGAGGTGACCGTGGAGATTCTCAAAGCGGCCTATATAGGGTTGTAGGGCGTTGTCTGGAAAGTACCACAGTGGTTCCCAAATTTGCTGCGGACCTCTGGGTAGGTCAAAAATTGCAAAAAAAACTAACGCGTCAGTGCAGCCTGATAGCGCAAGACACCTGGAATACCCTTGTCGTGCTCAGAAATGATCCTGCAAAAGGTTTGGAGCCTCAATCATTGCTAGAACGTGAGATTTGGCAAATTCTTAATAGAAGCGAGAAAGCACGTTCAGAGGAGGCATCCATCGGGAAGCCAGCACCGATCGTATGGCCAAGAGGGGGTAACGCGGTGGACTTGCAGGAGAGCGACCAAGGGATCGATTCCGGGGCTTGGGGTTATGCATGGGTAGCGGCCTTCTTTGCATTTCTATCAATGTAGAGTAGACTTTAGCCTTAGCAGGGTACCGTATTCGCTTTTCTAATCCGTCCTTAACCTTCAAGATGTGGTCCAAGCTAGCTTTCGTCGATTAGAAAGACGCCTCTGGCCACTACTTATTATGTTTTCGCTAGTCTCGGTATTGTGTCTCGTAGCGGCCTCGTTTGACCGCTGAGATGAGAGGCTCCAAATGCGTCCGAAATCTTGTAGAACACTGCCTCTTTAGGGGAGAATCGTCTACGCTTTGGGGCGCTCCAGTCCACTTAGTTCCCAAATGAGTTATCGCTCCAACGCAAGAAGCTGTTGACTCAGAAGCATCGAGGTCACGGATAGCCCATTATGGCCTTTCAAAACCGCCCACAATCCAGCAGATTCTCGTACCCACCATGCCAGCCCGCGCCAAATTTTTGGAACTGTGGCGCGCACATTGTGTCTTTCGTGAAGTTGCAGACGACACAGTTTATCGTACGCTAATCAGCTGACTTTCACGCGAGCGAGCTTCTTCTTCTTGTTATTGGATTGTGATTTATATGGTGATGTTAAAATTGTTTAACTCTTCTATATGAGGCTTGTATAAATCCGATCCTTTTTGGTCCAACAAATTGCTCAACCGAGGCTATTCTTGCACATTTTGACAGACAGACAGGAATAGGGAATCTATCAGCTTTTGCAGCTTGCTTCCTTTCTTGGTTAATTTCCTATTTCGTGTTCCAGGTCCTATGTTGCTTGTGAACTCTCTTAGTGACAGTCTGTATTTACTGGTTAAAGGGTTACGTCATGGAAAAGGACGGTGAAGCGGACGAGGTCTTCGAAATCGATGATTTCACAGTCATTACGGGATTTGAGCATTTCGTGGTCGCCATTGAGGCTCTTGTTCAAGAGTGGGGTCTCACTGGCACAAGACAAAAGAGGAAGTATCCAAAGGCGAGTTGTTCAACTCCATAGGCCGTTGTTCCCGCAGCGTAAGCGAATTTTTCAGGGCATTTTGAAGTCTTGCTCATGGCAGTGCAAGTCCACAACGATGAATTTTGGTGAATCAAACAAACTCAAGGTTGCATATTACTATCCAGATGTGGTGCGTACTTATGTTCTTGCCATTTGTTTGGCTTTTCTATGTTCTGATTCGGCTGAGCGCAATACCGATGAGGTAGGATCGCTCACGCTCATCAGTGACGATGGTCCCTACCTGCCGCAGTAACGGTGTAGTAGCACGGCGTCAGATGTAGTGCCTATTTTGGCTTGTAGACCCATAGGAGTGTGAAGCATAAACAATAAATAAGGTTACATAAGATTGAATAACAATAAAATGATTAATATTGTATCACGTACTATAACTTTAAGGGAATATAGTCGATAGTAATTATAGTTAGGGTGCAATCCTAATGGGGGAGGGTCGCCTTATACACACATTTAAATCGTAGTTGAAATGGAAATACATGCGACATAATGTGCGATGTAAAGCAGCCACAGACTCTCGAGGAAGCCCAGGAGGTTGGTGGTGGACACTCCAAAAGTACGAGGGGACAAACCATGCTTGGTAGGACGCGCTTCGCATCTTCATCGTTCACTCAGGACAATCTCACATCGCAGTGGCTCGTACCAAGGAGACCGCTCGCAAATCGACTCGAGGCAAGGTTCCTCAGAAGCAGTTAGCCACCAAGGCTGTTCGCCAATCAGCACCGGCTACTGGAGGCGTAAAGAAACCCCATCGTTACCTCCTGGGAACTGTCGCTCTTCCTGAGATCGTCGCTACCAGAAGTCGACCGAAGCCCTCATCCGCAAGCTGCCGTTCCAGCGCCTCGTTTGAGAAATCGCTCAAGATTCCAAGACCGACCTGCATTTTCAATCTCGGCTGTGTTGGCTCTGCAGGAGGCTAGCGAGGCTTACCTCGTCGGTCTTTTCGAGGGCACCCACCTTTGCGCTTCCTGTTATGTTTGATTGTGAGGAGAAAACCGAACTCGAACAACAGGCACAGGCGTGGTGCGATCGCTTGGCATTGTTCGGACTCAAGTTAAACGTCAAAAAGACGGAATACTTGATGACAGTTGTGTACGAGTACGGATCTATTAAGATCAATAGCACTGAGCTCTCACGAAATTCATCCTTCAAGTATCTTGGATCAGAAGCAGCGTCCGATGGCAGCCTAAAATTGGAGGTGAATGCGTGAGCGCAGCGTGGTCCAAATAGCGCTCTCTGAGTTGGGTGTTGTGCGACAAGGCGATACCTGATCACCTCAAGTCGAACGTTTATAGAACAGTCGTCCGCTCGGCAGTGACGTACGGTGCTGAGTGCTGGCCCGTGACGAAGATAATTGAAAGCCGCCTCAGTGTAATGGAGACGAAGATGCCAAGGTGGACGGAAGGAGTAACGCGTTTGGACCGCGTTTGCAACGACACCATACGCCTTGAGTTCGGTGTCGCCCGCATAACCGAGAAGCTGCGCGAATCTCATCTTCGATGGTAGGGCCACTTCCTTCGCGCTAACGACGACACCGTCCGTGACATTGGCCTGATCCTTGACATCGCTGGAAAGCGGCCCAAAGGATGCACGAAGCAACATTGCTAGATACGTTGCAGCTGGACTTAAAGATAGCTGGTGTGCATACCGATCAAGCATTTGATCGGGGGAATTAGCGGAATTAGTGTCACCAGAAGAGTTGACCCCACCACCAAGAGGGACGGACGCTAATGGGAATGGTGATTAGTTCAGTACTGACTCTCATCTTTAACATTCTTTCAGTTTTTTGTAGCTCATCGTCGTTTCAGGCTGAAGACGTTATTAAGGAACAGCCGAGTACAGAGGCTGACGGTCATTTGCCTGCATTCGCTGCCGACATGACAAGCAACGAAGTCGACTTCTGCTATCACAGCAATATAGCAACCATGGTACTACATTTCAGTTTCCTTCTAACAATTTCACTCATCTCTTCAAACTCGAATCCGTGTTTGTCTTTTAGTACGGGGTCTCCGAATACGTATTGTTCTCACCGGCTGATCAGATTGACGATGCAATTATGACGGAAGATCAGAAGAATCTGGTCGTTAGTGCGTTCCGTGTTGCGCAGCATAGTGTCGACTGGTATGTGAAAGTTGTCCTTGTTTGATTAATACAAGAAATTCGTATGTTTAATTTCAGCGAGGTTCCTATGTTCATCCAGTTTGGACATATCGATCGGCAGCTTTTCTTTGGGACATCATGCAACAAGTCTGTTGTCGCACATTATGGTGTAGGTTTCTAAAGTCCATAATATTGGCAACTTTAATTTAAAAAAAATTTCTTCAAGCTCGAGGCAATTCTGTAGTTTTGCTTTCATGTCCCAGAAAGGGCGAGTGGTGGCGCAGTAGGATGAGGCGTCTGCTCTCGCGTACACGTCGAATCGGCGTTTTGGTTCAGGTTTCCTTCTTAAGGTAACCAAGCCTTCCATCTTTCCGAGTCGGTGAATCGGTACTAGGTTTGTCTGGGAAGGATAAAACGCTGATTTCATCGATCATCGTCAATGAATCCTGTAGAGGTGGAATGTGTGGCTCATCCCGCTGAAGGAATTCCGTAACACCTTCATCCCACAGTCTACATGTGGTGGATCTTCAATTATTGAAAATGTAAAATGTAGCAAATAGGTGAAGAGTGAAAACTTTCGGGCTTTACTGCTGCCTCATCGACCTAACATCTGCTTTTTAACACCGAAGTCTTACGGTGGTGGGACAAGCTACAAAGGCGTAGTTGCAGTCAGATATGAAGCTGCATCATCTTCACAGCGAAATTCTTGTAACAGTGCAGAGTATCAAGAATGAGAAAGAACGATAACCTTCGAGTGAATAGTCTTGAAAAGTCTTGCTATACAAGATGGATGTTAGGGTATAGCTGAAAGCACCGGTGCGGCTTGCTCACTCGAGAGAGGTGTCGACTGCCACGCACGATTTCATGGTTCTTACCAGGATATTATCTCAACGGTAGGTCGGAACGGCGCAAGTGTTGTATATGGGCAGAACCGCCTCTCCCTGGGAAGTAACAAACTGCAGGTATCTCGACCCCAATACAACTCTGCGCAAAGTTAAGGGCGACGGAAGTCGCCTGTTGCCGCCCTGTTGATTCACGTGCTCCACAGCTGACGGGCGCGCGCGGGATGAGGGCTGGTATTGAGGACCAGCGCAGTGCGCAGGTAGCGTAGTAGGGAAGAGCTCGGACGCGTGAGCGAGATGTCGGGGGTTTGGATCCCGCACATTGTGTTTCTTTTGCACTTTTGCAAAATCCATGTTTATCATATAGGTAATCCACCTAGGGTATTATAGTGTGTTATAGAGTATGTTTACATATAACATACCACCCATACCGTTAACAAGGGTGGTCCAGGCAGGGTTACCGATTTCGCTGAAACTTCGTCTAGGGGTTATTTGGGGTGCTGATCACGAATCTGATATCCATTCTTCACGATTCGACTGGATAATATAAATACAGGAAGGCACAGGATTACATTCTTAAAGTTTCAGCCGATGACGGCAGGTAGAGACAGAATTGTGAAAAACGGATGTCAGATTCGTGATCAGCACTCCAAATAACCTCCCTGGACGAAGTTTCAGCAAAAAATTTTTTGTTGTTGACCGAAGTCTTGTTGGTGGAGTCGGAACTTTTAACTAGTGCCACAAAATATCTATCGTTACATAACTACAGCTTCACACAAAATAGGCTTAAAATAAGTGACACACAGAAGTGAACATTTTAGCTAATCTGTAGTTTGAAGCACATGTTATATGTAAACATGCTCTATAACACACTATAATACCCGTAGGTGGATTACCTATATGATAAACATGGATTTTGCAAAAGTGCAAAAGAAACACAGTCTGCGGGATCCAAACCCCCGACCCCTCGCTCACGAGCCCGAGCTCTTCCCTACTACGCCACCTGTTCACTGCGCTGGTCCTCGATACCAGCCCTCACCCGCGCGCGCCCTTCAGCTGTGGAGCACGTGAATCAATAGGGCGGCAACAGGCGACTTCCGTCGCCCCTAACTTTGCGCAGAGTTGTATTGGGGTCGAGATACCTGCAGTTTGTTACTTCCCAGGGAGAGGCGGTTCTGCCCATATACAACACTTGCGCCGTTCCGACCTACCGTTGAGATAGTATCCTGGTTAGTTCGAGTCCCGTCCAGGCCAACCAGGCATCCCTCCGGAGTCGGTGAATTGGTGCCACACTTGTCCGGAAGGATACAACTCTGATACATACACTGGCTTGTCACCGCAGATCTTCGCATAAACCGACTACGTATTCAAATTGCCACGACAATAACCACTAGGAGTATAATAGGTGGAGCATCACAAAAAAGATATTGATTGTCCCCGACATCCTTTTATCCTCTTAGGGCCCGTTTGTACTTCGACACCGAGCGACGCTACGCCTCGTATTGTGCCCACATTGATCGAGCGACGCGATTGATCAATTTGCCGACTATGCATGCCATCGCGTCGCTCAGCGTCGGAAGTATAAACGGGGCCTTAAACCAGAGAGTACTTTTGTGGTGGTTGCAAAATAAATTATCATCCGTCATGTACAGATGTGGGTGTGTGTTGCGCAGCCGCTGGCTCTCTTCTGCATTCCGAATCTTAAGATTCTGTGTTCGGATCCTGCTCAAGTCAATGAAGCCTTTCACCCATCTGCTACGTATCGCCTCCGACCAACATACCATGCAGACTAATAAAGCATTCCCGGTTGACCAAGTCTGGATTCAACAAGACAATGGGAAGGCAGCTTGGTTTGAACCGTGCATAGGCGGATCGTTTGACATGCAGTTGTTGGAATATATCAGCTAGATATACTGTAGAATTCCCTAAAGCGTCATGGAAGCAACTTTTGTTGAACAGGCACCGCGGTCTTTTGAAGTTGGAAATGATTATATGCTCAGCTCTGTTAGTCAATGCTCTTCATTTGCAGGGCTCGCACCTCAGAAAAGGTCAGGTGCGTCATATGCACCTAAGCGGCTTGTTGAACCTCTTCAAAGAACACGTTGTAAGCTTCCACTCTTTCACTCTTTATTTCTATCTGTGATAGTAGTCATTTGTTCTTCTTTGCAGAAGTGCCCGATTTCCCTCCTCGAAACCGATGACATTCGAGTGTCTATTCAGTTCGATTACACCTTAAAAGTAGGTGTGCAATTACGAAATCATACTTCATTTTCCCATTCATGAACATCAGTGCTCCATTCAGTTCCCGTCGTATCAACCGAAGGATAGCGATGACTCCTGCGAAACAGTGGAGTGCTATACCTTACCATTTGGCAGCAGGAGATCACCTCTAAGGTGGGTTAGGACTTCGCTATTAGGGAAAGTTATCACACCCACTTGATTTCAGTGAGTTCAATCTTATCGTTTCATGGCCGAACATGAAGGAGGAGATGTTGAGCGAGAACGAGGTACGAACATTCGGGTATGGATGTTGTTTTCACTTTAACTCAGTGCCCTATTCTATAGTACCACAGCGATCTCGATCTTCTGAGTGCCTTCAACTGGTCTGGCTCCGTAGATTTTCAATACACGGAGGGACTGTTGGGTGAGGTTTCTGTGGTTGCTGTCTGTAGACGCATTAAAGGACCCAATTTTCAGCGTCTACCCTGTCTCGCATTCTCGATCTTCAAAAGTCGAAGGAGTCTATGGAGACCGCTTTTTCACTTCTTGGCCTGCGGCAATCTCCAAGTAAGAATTAGCGGTCCTTTCTAGGGGTAGCTGCGTTCCTCTTTCTTTTCTGTTTTTCTTCTTTTAATCCGCTAATACCCCTGTAGCAGAATTCAGTGCTTCTATTATTACTGGCGAGTGGGTGACTTGAGGAGGTCTCAGAGTCGACGATCTATTGCTCAGTGACAAGCAGGGTAGAGTCTGGGCTAGTTAGGCGTAAATGTTCTCTCGGCACCCAGCGGAATGCAGCCATAGTTCTCCTTATCATCGAAACACATTACGTGACCCAAATGTCGGCTACTTGGCTGATATTCCTCATTCTCGACGGCGACCAAATTCGAAACTGCACGTATTACTGGCGTTTTTTCTTCTGCTTACTTGAATCGTTTTACCATGCATGTCTCGTTTATAGAATTTCTCGACGAGTATGGTAATGCAAGGGGAGCAGTAAAGCTGAATAAATGGGCACGAAAATGGACTTTCTTGGCCTTATTCACAGCCTTCTCGATCTTCTTGAAAGGTCCCGGCGCCACTTCTGTATAAGTGACTCTCCTGAAAATATTGCTTCATAAGAAAAAGAAACGATATTATTGGAATTTAAAGTTAATAAAGCAATAAAAGTTCTCTTTGCTCAGCCCCTTTGCGGAAGGCGCCACGCACTCTCTTCTGCGAGAGGTCTTGAAGGCAAAATGCGTATTTGGCCTACAGTGGTCAACTGATAAACAGTTTAGCGTTATACCCTTCCCAGACAAGTCAGCGATTAATTGACCACGAAGGGATGGGAGGCTTGATTGGCTTGAGTGGGACCCGAACCAAAAGCCTCGACTCACGGTGCACGCTACAGGCGGCGGCTCCTCAAATTGGGGTATCACACTTCGAGCTTGACAATCGATGAAACAGAAGAGCGACAGTAGTGGTGTTGAGCGCACGATTTTGACGTAATACACTTAGATTTTGCTCTAGAAAGCCTCTGGAAGGTTTCCGAATTTCCTCCAGAATTTCAAGAATGAACGACTTCAGCAAGGGTTTGCCAATAACAATAATTGTGTTCCGTTTGCACTACACTGCAAGCTCTGAGAATGACCAGGAGCGCCATGCTGTCCTTGGTACTATTAGTTTATGCTGACCGGACAGTATGGCTCTCTGGATACTGGTCTACCAACGCAGAGTAATAGTGCAGTCGCTACACTCGAGCGGCGGATAAGCATTGTATAAGTTCGTCTTTACCTCAAAATTTCTCAAAATGTCTCTGGCTTTATATCCGAAACTCTAGGAGGGGGGGGGGGGGCGAGGCGTTTGGTCGGGAAGATAGCCCAAATAAGTTCTCGAACTGTTTTTAGTTGTCTTGGGTGGTGGGGATAAGTGGGTTCGAAACGTCAGTGCAATAGAAGTTCCATTTATAATCCTCGTAGCGTGGAAGTCTTATAAACGTTGTTAAAACCGTTGTGTTGCCTACTGTTCCTTCCCCGTTTCAGAAGTATTTGGACAGCTCACTGATGGAGGCATCCAAAACATTCGCATTGCCGGAGTATCAAACTTTTCAATAACCAATCCAGGCGGTCTTCCTCTCGACGAAGTGCTAATGCCCATTGCTAAGGTATGTGTACGTTTTTCGTTGAAGCAAAGCAGTGCCGAAGGGTTTGGTATTGTTTTTCGAGTTAAACGTTGTACATGTGGTTGCACATTATTTAAATTTAATAGTACATTTATCAATTGGAGAGAGGCTGAAAACGTTCTCTGCACATCGCGGCTCTTTTGAGGCTAATTGGACCTTAGATGGGCAGAATTACCTATCTGATGTGGTCTTAAGTATCACACGGCACTGCAAAAGTGGTCGAATCTTATGTTTTTTGTATATGTGCATGTTTTCAGTCGGTAATAAATCGCTGTATGGATAAAGTGTTTGGTATAGCGACCAGTGAAGATGAAATGGACATTAACACCGCTCCCAGTCCAGCGTTGAAGGTTGCGCCTGGCAGTGCTGTTAGGAGCAGTCCGGTATGCAGCTCTTCTCAAATTGTTCTGTTGTTTTGGCTTGCTACATTATGAACTTGTAGGAACCTAATACACAAAGTGGAATTCTTAATCAGTCGCAACTTGGAGACGACGAAACTAGCACTGTTTACGTGAGTTTTGAAATTAACGTTTTTTTTTAACGTTCTGTACACCTGTTAGGCTGAAAATTACTGCAATGAGCGTCAACGTTGTTTTGCCGTTGGCTAGGTTACCATTGAACGTCGTTTAGATGGCTCCTGTATTCTTGGTATCGTTATTTTGCTGTTATTTTTGTCAGTTTGGCTGGCAACATTGGTAGGTGACACGCTGTCTATGGAGGATCCAAAATTGACCTTTAACTTCCCCTATATGACGCTTCTGGTATCTAGTTCGGCACAATCTCTGAAGAAAATAAATAACCGGATTTCCATAGCCGGGTCAGACGGTATTTGGGAGACATGCTCCCCCTGAATTGTGGGTACTTCAAACCTCTCATCTAATATAGCGCAGACTCTAACCTCCTTGTATTGACGCCGTTTTCTGGAACATGCCCCTTTCCTTTTTTAATCTGTCAATAGTAAGTAAGTTGTAAAGATCGGCGGTCAGTTCATTTTGTGAGGTGCTCCACCTATTTTTCTTCAGCGAAATAGCGTGGAGCGGCTTGAATGTAACGGATTCCATTGAACAGCCGACGCAAAAGTCAGTGTTTTATTCCCCCAGACAAGTGCGGTCCCAATCTCTGACCCATAAGGGATAGAATGCCTGATGGTCTGAAGGAATCTCGGACCCCGAAGCTAATTCGAAGGTCAGTTCATTTTGTGAGGTGCCCCACATGTTTTTCTTCAGTGGAATAGCGTGAGCGGAGCTTGTCATCAAACTTGAAACCCAGATCCCTGACTTCATTAACAAAATCAAGCTTATCTGACCTATATATATATATATATATATATATATATATATATATATATGCGAGTAGTAACCATTGCGAGAGCGACCACTTTTCCTATTTCTTATGAATCACATGTATCACCTGTCGTCCCGTTGATCATCGAATTGCTCGAGCGGGTGCCAGCAGCGTCTCCATTCGTCCCTGTCGCGTGCCAGAGTGGTCCAATGGATCCTCCTCGCTCGAGGGACACGAAGAGCGTCATATCGGTCGTTCAGGGCTTTAACGAAGAAGTCCGACCAACGCGTTGGTGGGCGTCCTGGTGTTCTTTTGACATCCCGCGGCATCCAGTCGGTGATGGCTCTCGTCCAGCGGGTGTCTGCGAAGCGCATTACGTGGCCGGCCCACCTAATTTTCGACAACTTGGCCCACGCGACGGCGTCTCTGATCTTCGAACGTCGGGGAAGCTCGGAACTCCGGAGGCCTTCTCTCACTTGCGTGAGTCGTGTCACTCCGAGCATCGTCCTCTCGGTTCCACGCTGCGCGACGCTGATCGCGTGTTCATCCTGCTTTCGTATAGCCCAGGTCTCTGAGGCGTATGTTAGGGCAGGAAGAACAGTGGAGTCGAATAGGTGGGCACGGAGTCGGACGTTCTTCGTCTTCTTCGCGACTTCTTCGACGCTCTTGAATGCTCCCCAAGCCGCTCTTTTCCTCCTGCTCAGCTCTGGTGCTAGGTCGTTCGCCATGTTGACTTCGCGACCCAAATACACATAGCTGGAGCATTCGGAGATGTTCGTTCCGTTGAGCGAGAATGGGGCATCAGAAACCCATCCGTTCCTCATGAACATCGTCTTCGTAAGATTCAGCTGCAGTCCAACGTTCCCTCATACACGATCGAAGTCGGCCAGCATTCGCTCCGCCTGGCTGATGCTCGGTGTTATGAGCACGATGTCGTCAGCGAAGCGAAGGTGATGTAGTTGCCGGCCGTCGAACTTCACTCCCATGTCTTCCCATTCTAGTTCGCGCATGACGTTTTCGAGAGTGGCGCTGAAGAGCTTCGGGATATATATATATATCCTTAGTCCAATACTTAGAACAATTGTCTTCTTGGCCGACAAGGCAACTCACACTACCTAGACGATCCACTTACTTGATGAATTGCGTTCTGAAGAGCTGAAGAATCTGCTAAGTTGTCAATAGTTTTGTAGACGCTGATATCATCTGCGTGCATAACACAGGATACACGAAAAGCAGCGAATAGGTAAGACAAATAGCAATGATAATAATATCCATCTTAAGGCTACGCTGCGTCAAAACAAATGGACGCCACCGAATTCCCTCACGTGGCGATTTGCGATGGCTTTTGCTAACGCGTCAATGGACTCGGTCTACGGACCTTGTGCATACGCTCAAGTGTGGTTGGAGTTTGTGAACCATTTACGGAATTATTATGATTCTA
Organism: Heligmosomoides polygyrus bakeri; assembly: GCA_947359475.1. Classification (NCBI taxonomy): domain Eukaryota; kingdom Metazoa; phylum Nematoda; class Chromadorea; order Rhabditida; family Heligmosomidae; genus Heligmosomoides; species Heligmosomoides polygyrus. The sequence goes on along the minus strand of OX375868.1, from coordinate 83,205,088 downwards.
CGAAAGATTTGCCTGGGTAAGCATATGATATTTCATTATGTCATGCCACCTTTTTGCGCTGTTATATAGTCTACAAGCGGGAATTGGGAACGATGATGATTCAGACTAAGCGATGTTACTCAGCCCAACTTATCCCATTGCCTGCTTCATCAGAAAATCGAGATGCTCCAATGTTGTATTTCGGCCAAAAGACGTCGTCATGAACTCTACGACAACACCAAGGACTTCGGCGGGGGTACTCAATCACGCTATTCGCACTATCTCTTGAAAACCTGAGGTTCTTTTATTGGGTCTACAGATGAGTTCTTCGATGCGCAGTCTGACCAGTCCGATGAGGAGATGAGCGATGACAGTAGGAAGGAAGAACCCGTGACGACAAAGCCGAAGACAGCGAAACCTTTATCGGTAACAGCTTTGCTTGGAATTGTTCCTCTTTTCACCTATATCCTCCATCGCTTCTAGCAGCACGAGCCATCAGGTCGTCTGCATCTCTTCGGCGAATTGCGACTCCTCAAGCACGATGATATTCCGCTCTACGTCCCCATAACACAGGTATGTTGAAGGCTTATACGCGGACATAATAATATCAGTTTCTAAAAGATTACGGAAGAATCGAATTTAGGATCGCAGCCCGATGACAGAAGACATGGTTGATGAGTATGCAAATTATCTGTCATCGTTGAGCGACGGAGAGGCAAGAGTTCGAGCACAACTTGATGTCCTTTACAGTGATATGCAGGCATTCAAGGTACATTTTTTAGCGTTAAATAGGAGCTGAAAATATCTGTAGTCAGAATTGTGAGGTGCATGGTAGTACAGTCGGGGAAGGCACCGGCTACTGCATGCAACCCGAATCCAGGTTGTTGGTTAAGATCTCGCCCATGCCAACAAAGCCTCTCATCTCTCCGGTGGGCTTCCAATGACGCATCCATGGGCTGGTCACTAGAAGTTACTGTATGGGTCAAATACGCCTTCAAGTTCCTTTAGCGATATCCCGTGACGCGTGGCGTATCCCCATCTATCTCTAGCGCGCCCTCTAATATCGACCTTTACCCTTCATCCTTAGAATTCTGCGTTTATTATCTTTTTGATTCGGGAACTAAAAACAGTTATATTGAGAAATCTCTTTAGAAAAAGGCTTTCAAGGATGGGAAAGGTCCCGCGCTATATCGTGATTTTTTGTAGGAAATTCAGTTATGTGGAATGCGCCATGCGTTCTACTCCTATGGGTTAACAGATTGCTAGTACGAATTTGTATTTGGTTTGATGCAAGGACAGTCTTTCAAGACATGTCCATTGGCGCTTTGTCTACCGCTTAAAGACAGTGTTTGGTTGAGCTGCGCGAACAACGAACCTATAAATCATTACTACAGCCTCCTGATAACAAATCTTCTGCTAACTTTATCACCAGTGCCTACAGCTAGTATACCATGGACTTAAATCTCATTCGATTTCTCGGATGCGGTAGCATCCGTTAACCATATTTTAATCCTTTCTTTAACAGATTCAAGCCCCGATGCGGTCTTCGTATGAATTTATCACGAGATTTTGGTGGTTTATCCCTTGATACGCTTATCAATATTCTTGCATTTGCTGCAGACTTGGATTTAATAGAGCCGCTTGTATCATAATCTGTTTCCATTATGCATCAGTATAACGAGTTCGGGCGCATGATAGCGCAGTCGGGGAGGCGTCGACTGTCGTTATAAACCAAGGTTCATGGTTGGGGTCCTGTCCAGGACAATCACGTCTTCCATCCTTCCGAGGCAACTTAGTTGGCATCAGGCATGTTTAAAAAGAGGATAAAGGACGGCGTTACTCAATCCCTTCTGGGATGCGCCAGCGCATTCTACTTCTATGGGATGTCGTGGAGGCGACATGAATGCGTATTTGGCCATACAATGAGTTGCGGTTGCCAGCCGATGAACAAGTCAGCGCTACACCCTTCCCAGACAAGTCTGGTACCAATTCACCGATCCTGGAGGGATGGAAGGCTTGGTTGGCCTGAGCGGGAAATCCGAACCAAGAACCTGGTATCGGGTACAGGCGATAGCCGGCGCCTCCCCCGACTGCGCTCCACGCGCCCAGACAGACATGTTTAGCAAAAATAAATCACCGACCTATTCATCGATTGCCCAACGCAATTGATTGTATAGCCAGATTGTATCTTCAGATTGGCTTAATGAGGTACAATCGAAGTGCAATGCTTGGCGCATCTTGAAAGGGGATTGAATATCACCGTCCTTTATAATTCAACTTCTTTAACCCTTAAGGAGCTTTTAGTGAGGTTACAAGCTGCTCTAACAGTGATTTGTTGCGTTCAAAAGTAGCGCCAAGCGGGCTCGAACCTGCAAAGTATCGTTGCGACAGCTCGCAACTCACTAGCAGCCATTTAAGGCTTAGAGAAAGTGGCTTGAATGGCGTTTCTATCAAGACATGCAGCTTAGCTGGTGCCATATTGATATCAGCGGCTGGCTCACCCTGATGTATGGGTGAATGCTGATTGATACGACGAGGTGTGGATGTTGGAACAGACCGCGCCGGTGGTGTAGTGGCGTAGCATCCTGCTCGGTGAGCAGGCGTTGCGGGTTTGAGTCCCGCTCTCCGCTCGGAATTTCGATCGCAACAAAATATTGTTATAGAGCTGTGTCCTGCCCTATAAAAGGTGATGCGATCACCTGCCTCAGCATTTGGGATTTTGTGATCTCTGCAATGGTTGTCTACGTTGTAGGCTGCCAACCCTATGTGCTGTCTGGAGGACTTCATTCGATGGCACTCTCCCAAGGATTGGATTGAGGAAGAAGGTTTGTTCCGCTTCAAGCTACAGATGCTGTTGTTGTCCTTTCCGACGAAGCGTTGCTTCTTCAGAATGCCTGTCGGAAAGGATGCAGCTTCCCGACAATACGTGGGTGAAGTGCTGGAATGATGCCATGCCTATACCTGTCGTTAACCAAGCACGTTTATTCAATGAGTCGAAGATTGCGGAAGAGGTGAGCGAACGAGTTCTGCTTGCGATTCTATCCCATAACAGCTTCGGTTACATTCGTAGACCATTAGGTTGAGGGCAATCTCGATGCGTAAAAGACTTCAGATATTATCCCTTCTGGAGAATGCAACTGTGACGCAGATGGTAGATCTGCTTCGACCGGTACTATTTGTTTCAGCAGTCGTGCAGCTAGTCCAAAAAGGTTGGGCATCGTTGCTTTCCACAATTGTTCAGCTATACATAGGAAAGAGATTGCTGACCAATGTTTCCTTTAGGTAAATGCGTGAGAAATCTTTTGAACAAAGAGCTTTTGTCTACTTCTGTATATCGAGCTAATCGAACCGGATCACGGTATGAGCCTGTATTCACTGATTTCAAACGTCCACTATAATGATTGATCTTCAGTGACGATTATATGGAGGCACTGAAGCATTTGACGTCCGCAGAACTCCTGATTGTACGGTATTCGAGTTTGCTCGAGAAGCTCCAAGTCCGAGAGGTTTGTATTTCTTCGCAAGCGTCGAGACCACGAATTTGAGTCTTCAATAGCTTCAGGGGGCAACTAGCATAATAGACCCACCGTCAGAGGATGATCTATTCAGCTTCGTTACTTCGCTCATCGACGACGCTGCGACGAAGAGGTACCACAGACTTATAGCTATTGGTGTGGATATTTATTTATTTATTTATTTATTACATCCCGAAGACGTGCTCACATGGAAAAACAAATAAGTATAACAGAAAATCGTGTGAATGAAAGAAAAACAAAGAGCAAGATATATGTGTATTTAATTTTTTTCAAGGGAACTCATCGATCGTAACGTCATTTCCCGCGGAGTTCCCATTTTTGGTAGGTTGACGTGATCCTGTGAATACTTTTTTCTTGTATTTCACGTAGCAAATTTTACCCAGGTGCCGCTGATGGCCCACTTGGAAACGCCGTTCGAATCATGCTTGAACGAGAAGATATAACTGGTGGTCGTCTACCGCCTCCGTCCAGGTGAGGTCTTAGGTTTTGAAAAATTTCGGAGCCTAATGCTCTGCACGCATGTAGCTTGGGGACCGTGTCGATGTTTCATACATTCATTTATTAGGCTAAGGATAAAGAACCGGGTTAATCAGTCCCTCTTGGGATACGCTACGCATTCTACTCCTGCGGGCGGTTTCTATGTGTATTTTGCATATGCAATGACTTAAGCTATCCAGATCGACCTCACAGGGTCGGTAGGCTTGGTTGCCTTGGCGGGGAATCCAAACCAGAAACCTGGAATCGGGCGCGCGCGACTGCTCGCGCCTCCTCCGACTGCGCTACCACGCCCCTTTGCTTTGCATTTGCTTTCACCACTTGCTTTGCTTTCCAAACTTCATTTTCATTAGTAGAACACAGAACATTTGTTGAGCCAAAAATGATACAAAAACAGTTGAGCACAAAAGAATACGGCAAAAGTTGGCTTTAGAATGATTAGCAGAAGAGAAGAACAATTATTGCGCCTAAAGTGATACAAAATTAGTTGATCACAAAACATTACAAGAAAAGGTTGCTTTTTGAAGATTTGCAACAACAAAAAAAAAAAACGATTTCTTCCATGAATCTAACGCCAAAAGTGCTTTTTTTCAAAGAGACTCAGCAGCTTACTCACTGAAAAAGATAATCTACCAAAATATCGTTTACTTTTTTTTGAAGTTATTATTTTTTAAACCAATTTGCAGTTAATCTTTCAAATATCCTTTCTGTTCAAGAAAGTTTTTGACCTGTAAGCGACCTCACCAGAGAAATGAAAACTGTGCAGGAACTCCATCACAAGTTATAAGAACACGAGCCAAAGAAATCGCGAACATTTTTTGAGTGTCTCTTTGGATTTAATTGAGGCCACGATTTTTTTTACAAATACCAATATTCATTCAGCAAAAACGAACACAATATTGGTTTATTTAAAAAGTTAAGCGCAGTGTTGTATGAATAAAAACTTATTTGTAAGGGAAATCTTCACCTCCCCCCCCCCCGTACCCATAGCTTCCAAAAGATATTGAGGCTGATTTGCTTGCATTTGCATCGGATCGTGGTACGTACATATATTAGCGTTAATGAACATTTTAGAAAAGTCTGTGAAACATTGTATGATATCGTGTTGTAGGCAATGAGTAAATGAATAGACGAAATCCGAGTCCGGTGTCCGTCTTCTATGTCTGCCAGATAACGATTGTAGAGATGAAAAAGGAACTGTAGCAAGGGAAAATTTATTTATTTATTTATTTATTATTAACCAGTCGTTCGGCGGCCTAGCGGCCGCCTACGACTGGTTGGGGGCTTCGCCCCCAAACCCCGAGAATAGGACGCCATGGCCGCTACGGGTTTCCTATTCTTTCCTAGGCCTTCTGACCATTATGTTAATCGAGATGGATCGGCTGATCTTCCTCGACGTGATCCTCAAAAAATCGATAATATCGATCGATATCGATTGATCGACATCAGTTTCGTGTTCAGTGACCTCGATTACCCCCAGGGCCGAAGTTTCGCGCCGCTTAAACGCCATCCTCAAAAAATCGATAATATCGATCGATATCGATTGGTCGACTTCAAATTCGAGTTCAGCGACCTCGATTACCCCCAGGGCGGAAGTTTCGTGCCGCTTGAACGTCATCCTCAAAAAATCGATAATATCGATCGATATCGATTGGTCGACTTCAAATTCGAGTTCAGCGACCTCGATTACCCCCAGGGCCAAAGTTTCGCGCCACTTGAGCGCCATCCTCAAAAAATCGATAATATCGATCGATATCGACTGGTCGACTTCAGATTCGTGTTCAGCGACCTCGATTACCCCCAGGGCCGAAGTTTCGCGCCGCTTGAACGTCATCCTCAAAAAATCGATAATATCGATCGATATCGATTGGTCGACTTCAAATTCGAGTTCAGCGACCTCGATTACCCCCACGGCCAAAGTTTCGCGCCACTTGAACGTCATCCTCAAAAAATCGATAATATCGATCGATATCGATTGGTCGACTTCAGATTCGTGTTCAGCGACCTCGATTACCCCCACGGCCAAAGTTTCGCGCCACTTGAGCGCCATCCTCAAAAAATCGATAATATCGATCGATATCGATCGGTCGACTTCAGATTCGTGTTCAGCGACCTCGATTACCCCCAAGGCCGAAGTTCCGCGCCACTTGAACGCCATCCTCAAAAAATCGATAATATCGATCGATATCGATTGATCCGACTTCAGATTCGTGTTCAGCGACCTCGATTACCCCCAATGCCGAAGTTTCGTGCCGCTTGAACGTCATCCTCAAAAAATCGATAATATCGATCGATATCTATTGATCCGACTTCAGATTCGTGTTAAGCGACCTCGATTACCCCCAAGGCCGAAGTTTCGCGCCGCCGACGTGTTCGGCACGTCTGCGGCTCGCCATGCACGGTTGTCGACGTGTTCGGCACGTCTACGGCATCGCCATGCAGGGCTGCCGACGTGTTTGGCACGTCTACGGCTCGCCATGCACGGTTGCCGACGTGTTTGGCACGTCTACGGCATCGCCATGCAGGGTTGCCGACGTGTTTGGCACGTCTACGGCTCGCCATGCACGGTTGCCGACGTGTTTGGCACGTCTACGGCTCGCCATGCACGGTTGCCGACGTGTTTGGCACGTCTACGGCTCGCCATGCACGGTTGCCGACGTGTTTGGCACGTCTACGGCTCGCCATGCACGGTTGCCGACGTGTTCGGCACGTCTACGGCTCGCCATGCAGGGTTGCCGACGTGTTTGGCACGTCTACGGCTCGCCATGCACGGTTGCCGACGTGTTCGGCACGTCTACGGCTCGCCATGCACGGTTGCCGACGTGCTCGGCACGTCTACGGCTCGCCATGCAGGGTTGCCGACGTGTTTGGCACGTCTCCGGCTCGCCATGCAGGGTTGCCGACGTGTTTGGCACGTCTACGGCTCGCCATGCACGGTTGCCGACGTGCTCGGCACGTCTACGGCTCGCCATGCACGGTTGCCGACGTGCTCGGCACGTCTACGGCTCACCATGCACGGTTGCCGACGTGCTCGGCTGCTGCGCCCCAACTCAAAGTGGGACGGACGGACAGTGTGACGGTGTGACACAGTGACACACACACACACACGCTTGCTGCTTTATATATAGTAGGATTATTAATACATCCATAAGGATGTGCCAACAATGATCGAGAACAGGCCGCGAAAAAATTGCCCGGAAAGAACACGAATAGGAAAAAACTCAGAACTCACTAAAAAAAAGCTATGGAGAACATTGAGGAAAGGCCCACGATCGAACCTGCGCATCAGTGAAGGAGAACATAACCAGAGAAGGGGGTAGGACAGCCAACCCGCAAATAACATGATCACTCAGAAAATCAGACGAGCTTGCCCATGGTATACTATGATGTCATTATGCACCTCAATAAGGAAAAACAACTGAGTAATAAGTGCTACACAGTGCCTACGAAGATGACTATCCGTAGACCAGTTGTATGTGTATAAGAGACAGCACTTCTGTCTGATGCTTGAAACAAGCTATCAGAAACTGGCAGTATTATTATGATAGTGATCCTGAGGCACATGAAGATCTGGCAGTAAATAAACCATGTCAAAGTGATGATGCTCCAGACCCCTTTGTATTAGAACCACGGCAAGGTGCTTGATGGGAAAACGTAGTGAAACCACGAAAACCAATAGGTGGCTAACAAGCCCAACCCTGGCACCTCACATCGCGCTAATTCACCGACGGTATCACCATCATCCTCTCAGCCCTTGCAAACAAAAACATGGAGAAAGGGCACCAAGAAGTACAGAGCATATGGAGAAGAATTGCATGTTGTAATTTTCTAGCTTGGGTATCCTCTCTGTATTTGATCTAGGAGCGCGTCAGTGTACGTATAGAATATAGATGCAGATCTCGATCTTTCAGAAGGCAGTACATAATGAGATGGAGCGTGCCACGACCGTCAGCCAACAGTAGGACTGTGCCGCAACGTCTGTTCGCCTCCATCGAGCTAGACGAATTCCGACTGTGTGGCGCTTTTGTTGAAGATTCCGTGTACATATAAAAGCGCATGTTGACATTTTGTGATCTTCTGGGTCCCAAAGGGAAACTACAGTATGACCGACGAGAAAAAAGCTTTAGGAAAGTTCTGAAAGCGGTCACGGACAAAGCCTAAAGATCAGTGTACAATCTCTAAGCTGGGTACTGGTTCGTTGAAATGGCTTATGCTCTGGCGTCTTTTTTTTCACAGCAGGCTTGCCCATTCCTAAATTGAGCTTTCAACCGCTGTCGAACGGGCCGACACCCATGAGCACCCTTGAAGCGACTGTGAACAAAGCATAAGTTTAGAGGTGGGAGCATCGACCATGTCTTGTGTGTGTTGGTCATGCAACGGCATTGCCGTTTCTTAAGACGTTTTTACCTGAATTTCCTTTTTTTTTGTAAAGCTGTGAGACTTTGTGATGGTGGATTAATAGCACTTAGGGTTCATTATGTGCAGGTTTTTCCGATGTTTGGTGCTTCATATCATTGTAATCGTTCTTGCATGAAAATGCCCAGTTTTGTCAATTGTACAAAAAATAGAATGCATATCATATAAAAACAATAAATTTGTATACAGTTTCAACGTATTGCCAGTCTATCGGTGCTTATGACCTTGTTGCACAGCTTCTGTTCTTGTTGTATCGATCTTCTGTTAGTGGAAGTTGAAGCAGCAGAATCAAGTGTGTAGTCATTTGTTGAAAATCGGTCCAGTAGATTCGCTGACCTTATATCTTGGAGCAAAGAAGGGAAGTAGCATGTATCTCCTCTCGTACTTCGGTTATCAAGAGACGTCAGCAAGGCTTATATTTATCCCTGTCGCGTGTTAGCGTGCTCTGGTGGGCCCAACTTACCCAAAAGACACGAACAGTCGCAAATATTTTTTCAGGACTCCCCTAACAAAAAAGTCTATCGAACGAGTTAGTGGGCATTCTGTTATTTTTCCCACATGTTGAGTAATCCATTTGGTAACGGCTGTCGCCCAACGAGTGTCAGTGAAACGCACTGGCTGGTCCACCTAATTTTCGAGAACTTAGCTCAAACGACAGCGATCCGCTAACGCCGACGAAGCTCGAGTCTTACAGTTAGAGGACTTCACCACTCGTCTATCGTATCCTCGCTTCAGCGATGCGCGATGCTGGCCGCGTGATCGTCCTGCTTTCGGTGGGACCAAGCTTCAGGTTTTGTTCGTACTTAGCGACGGCAGCGCTCGGGAAGTATGAACAGGTGACTGCAGCGACGGAAGCGACAGCGCTCGAGTGAACATGGACAGTTTTCGGTGGCGATCGCTCGGTTTTAATCCATTTCCATGTTTTGCACTGGCGGCGAGTTTCTTTCGTCCCGAAGTATGAACAGGCCCTCAGCGGTTGGTGGATAGTATGAAGTGCACAGTATGCCCAAAAGGGATTGATTAATGCCGAAGGCACAAAAGGGATTGATTATTACCGTCCGGCGCAAATCTAGAACGGGGTCCTTTTTTCCTCCTCATAACGTAAGCCGAATTGGCACACAAATATTAGAAGAAACCGTTAAGCACAATTGCGTATACACTGTAACTTTAGAAGGACATCTAGGTCTGCTGAGGCTAGAGTGTAACGCTGTTATTTATCGAGACTGCCCGCTCTAGACCTCCACCCGCCATTCTTCATCCTGTTCATGCTTCACCCTTTTCCTACTGAATCTACCAGAGAAGGGCCTCAGGCGTATGGCGGAACGAGAGAAACGAGTAACATTTAAGAATTTCCAGGAACTGCAATAAAGTAAGCTCCATTTTACAAAGTCTTTGAGCCTACCGAGTTAGTGGCCTTGAGGGTTTAATATGGGCAGCGTGACAGGAGGTACACCCGCCTCTGCTAGGGGCATGGCGACGTGCAACCGCTGTTCTGCAGACCGCAAACGTTTGTTTTGCGTGTCAAAGGTTTCGTAAGGCAGCCGTTAGACTCTTGGTGAAGCCTAGGGGGTTGGGGGTGGAGCAAGGGGGATGAGAGGAAGATCGCACGCCCTTAGCAGGGGCGGGTGTACCTCCTGACCGTCCCCCTTTAATATGTAGTCGCATCCTTCCACAAGGAAATACCTTATAAACATTGATATAAAGGTATAAGCATTGATTATAAAGGTATTTGCAAAAATACTTTAAGGTCGAGGAATCGAACACCGGACCCTATATCTGTGGAGTAGTATATTTGCATTTTTCTATAAATTCGATGTCAAGAAGACACTGACTTGGGGGAGTGTGCGATTCCCTGGCAAATATTCAAAGTTCCTAACTCGGTCGGTTCAAGAACGTTGCAAAAGTGGAACCTTCTCTTCTACTATAGGGCTGTTCAGGCACTATTGTACTTTTAGGAGTCCAGGAGACGAGGAGAGGTCGAAGAAAAAATTTCGCCCAAACTTCGCCCAGGGGGTTATTTGGGGTGCTGATCAGGGGTGCACATTTAACGGTTAACGATTCAACGGATTTAGCGAATTAACGGCATTTCTCGTTAAAACTTGGCTTAACGACTTAACGGAAAATTTTAGATATTTAACGGAATTTTTAACGGACTTTTTTCTCAGTGAGTTTATCACATTTGCCCTTAGTCTTCACTAATGTGGCAGGTCTCATCCTCCCTATTAGGACTGTTCCTAAAAAAAACTATTGAAATCACCTGTCACCTGTCACCTGTCGTCCCGTTGATCATCGACTTGCTCGAGCGGGCGCCAGCAGCGTCTCCATTCGTCCCTGTCGCGTGCCAGAGTGGTCCAATGGATCCTCCTCGCTCGAGGGACACGAAGAGCGTCATATCGGTCGTTCAGGGCTTTCACGAAGAAGTCCGACCAACGCGTTGGTGGGCGTCCTGGTGTTCTTTTGACATCCCGCGGAATCCAGTCTGTGACGGCTCTCGTCCAGCGGGTGTCTGCGAATCGCATTACGTGGCCGGCCCACCTAATTTTCGACGACTTGGCCCATGCGACAGGGACGGCAATTGAAATCAGCAAGAATATTTTTTAAAAAATTAAATGCATTTCGGGGCGCGTGTAGGGAGGAGATGCCGACTGTCGCGTGCCCTGATATCAGGTTCCTGGTTCGGATTCCCTGCCCAGGCCAACCAAGCCTTCCATCCCTCCGCGGTGAATTGCTAACAGACTTGTCTCTTGTTCATCGGCTAGCCACCGCAAGTCATTGTATGCCCAGATACGCATTCAACCCGCCTCCACATCCCGTAGAAGTAGGATGCGTGGCGGGGATAGTGATTGAGTAATGCCGCCCTTTATCCTTCTAACCTTTGATGCATTTTGGACGTAGAAGCTTCTTCGCCGAGCCCACAAGCACGCCAACAAATCCACAAAGATACTGGTCTAACCTCCTCGTAAGATATGCCTATCCTCACCTGGCGTTGCTTATCACAGAATAATTTTGCCCGCCACCTGGAACAGTCCTGACGGAAAGAATGTTTTCGCTCGCTGCACATATTTTAAACGATTTAAGAAAACGCTAATAACAAAAATTAGGAAAGCTACTTTTCCTGAACGTTAACACGTTGACGACGTAGCACACCTTTTCGGCAGTGTAGCACCGTGTGACACGATGTTGTGTCACGGTCTCGACGTTGCAAAAAATAGATTGGTCCCACACACCGGGCACTCGAAAATCGTGCGTTCGACAACGTGTTTACATTCCACTGATAGGCTTTTAATTGCATCTTTACTGAATCATTTCTGTAATTAATCGGGTGATGCCCGCATCGAGATTGTATATGCTCGTAGAACCGTCACTCGAAACGGTTTCGCAAAAAAACTAAAAAAGGGGAACTCCGGGTTTTGCCTGATCGCACATTTTAAGATGCCTCGTCGGTGAGCATCTTGCATGGTAATTCCATACCTCTCTTATTCCACACCCTGTAGATAATTTGTTACTGAAGGCTTATTTATTTTTCTGTGCTTGATGATGATGAACTGTTATTTTACATTGCAAAGTTACACTTCATTCCTTGAACTTCAGCTGTTGACCTTTTGAAGTTGAAACGTATAAGGTTTTCCTTGATTTTTTTTCACTTAAAAGAATGGTTTGCAGCTAATTGTACTTTTTAACGAATATTAACGATTTACCGGAAATTTAACGAAAATTTTCCGTTAAAAAATTTAGTTTAAAAAATTTAACGCACAGAATTTTGTGTGCACCCCTGGTGCTGATCACGAATCTGACATCCATTTTCAAAATTTCAGCCGATTACATTAGGTTACGGTAGGCAGGGCAACTAAGGCTGCCGAGGTCATAATCACCGATTCCGCCCAAACTTCGCTTAGGGGGATTATTTGGGGTGCTGATCACGAATCTGACATCCGTTTTTCGTTTTACGCTGGAATACGGTAGGTAATGGTCACCGATTTCGCCCAAAGTGTTTTGCACGGGCGACAAGAGCGAGTCGTCGCCCGTGCAAAACATGCAAATCGATTAAAACCTAGTGCGCGCGCGTGCTACGCAGTGCGTAGCAGCCCGCGCAACACTGTCGCCAACAACGTCGCCGAAGTATAACATAGGCCATACTCGAGCGCCGGCGCTGTCGCTCTTGTCGCTCCAGTCGCTGCTGTAGCCTGTTCATACTTCCTCGTCGCTCTTGTCGCTGCTGTCGCAAAGTATGAACAGGCCCATACGAACGATGGAGATTCTAGCAGTAGCGTCCCTTTTCGCCGCTCTGACAACTCTTGCGGCTCTTCCCCGGCTAGGAAAAACGCTGAAAAACATTCTGTTCCATCGGAGCTTCTTTGTCGGGATATCTATGTCTCGGAGAAAGCATCCCCTGTATAGATTGGATCCGAATGAATCATTTTCGGATATCCCGATCCGAATCATCAAAAAAAAATCAGAGGCCCGAAATCAGTGTTACCCGAACCATCCAATTATCCGGAGATCTCCGATAGGATTCATTGTACCGGACGAATCATTTTCATATATCCCGACTTGAACGACCCAAAAATTCGAGGACCCTAAAACCGCGTTGTCCGAATCTCCACAAGTCTCAGCTTCGCGGGATTAGCGCTATTCGAACCCAATTTCCAATTACCCGAAGATCTTCGATCGGGTCCAATGTATGATCCCCTGGATGTATAGCACCCGTCCCCTAGTTCAAGCAGCTCCGTGACGAAAAATCCCCGAGGCCCCCGGCCTGCCGCACGGACCTCTGAATTGGCGATTCGAATTGCGCGCGCCTACCGTGCGTGGTGTGCGGTCGCGGCGCGGTCGATGGCAGTTATTGATCGCCGTGTTCGCCACCTCCTCATTGCACGTTCCTCGTCGTCCGGTCATCTGCTGTCCTTGGCATCGCCTTTTCTCCTCCGCTTCGTCAGCTCTTCTTCAAAAATGTGTTGGCTAGTGCTCTGTGGATGCGTCTCTTCGAAAAGGGCTCCAAAACTGCAGAATGACGTGTTGGACGCGTGTTCCTACGGTGTTCGTCTCCTTCAGAAGCAGTCGGCGTTTATTTTGCTTCAAGTCTGCTTAACTATGAGCATTATTTACTGTTAACGTGATCCACCACCAAAGACACTAGAGGGGAGACATTTGTCTGCAAACCAGCAAAGCCCGAAACTCCCAAAACGCGTGCTTCAGCTAATTGAGTGCAGTGTAGTATTGCTTCTACGGCTACGATGAAAGTGGATTATTCCACTCTAGAGCACATTCTTGCACTAGTTAAAGATGTCAGATTCGTGATCAGCACCCCAAATAACCCCCTTGTTAACGCTATGGATGGTCTCCGACCGAATCGTGAAAAAACGGATGTCAGATTCATGATTAGCACCCCAAATAATCCACCCATTAGACGAAGTTTCGGCGGAATTTTTTTTCGACAGAAGTCGCGTCGGTGGAGTCAGAACTTTGAACTAGTGCCCATATCCGAAGTTCCTGCAGTGCATATATATATATATATATCTATATCTATATATATATATATATATATATATATATATGACATGGGGCCGGATTTATCAACGACTTGCAGCAATTTAACAGAGAAAACACAGCCGAAATCCCTGATAACGCGGCTTATCAAAGAGATGTTTCACCATATCGCTTGATAAGCCGCGCTATCAGGAATTTCAGTTGTATTTGCTCCGTTAAATTGCTGTAAGTCGTTGATGAATCCGGCCCCTAGTCACCTTGAAGGCTATGATGGAAATTGGCCGTGAAATGTCTATCCTTGATAGGCTCACTTGTTAAGATAAGGGGTTCAAATATGCTGGGAGTCACCTTGTACTCAGTGGTTTTCCACCTTGGTGAGAAGGCACATGCATGCCCAGTTACATCAGAAAGGGACTACTTCGGTTCAGCGTAGGCGTAGAGCATCAATGCTGCAGAAAAATTCTAGTTACGTACAGCACAAAACACTTACACTCCCTGGTGACTCCCTCCCGAGCCTATTTGCACCACATATGGTGTAGCTCGTGTTAATCAAGCGCCGTACTAGCAAAGTGCGCTCTCAGGAAGAAGATTGGAAAATTGCTACTAATTAGGAAACATTCCATATACAGTATTGTTTGAGAACGGTAATAGGATTGAAATCAACGCGGTTCTGTCAGGTTGTCGTGCTAGAGTGCAGATTGAGCCGTTGGTGCAGGATTCATTTTTGAGAAATAGACCACCGAGAGAGCGGGGTTATACGCATCCACGGCTATTTTGGTATCAGAGCCTTATCGCTTCCGTTATCCTCTTTCTTTTGTATATAGTTTTCATTCTACACGGGTAAGTAATTGGTCTGTTCATCTTCCAAACTAAGCAGTAGGGGAATCTGTCTATCAAGTCTTATAAGTTATTCATAGGTTGGGACGATAATTGAAACAATACACTGAACTCTACACCTACTGAGATACATGAAAGAGCCTTCAGATGCCATTGAAATGCCGGGCTTTCCACGGGTTTGTTCTTACGGTTCCCTGGCGACTCGCCCCTTGAGGATACTTCTGCCACGGACGGGTGTTTTGCATCGCCCGCATCTATATTTTCCGTTGAGATCCTTTGGGTGCTGCATAAGTTTTAGTTCGGGGCACACGCTTTTTGACTGCAAAATGGGTAGATCAGGACGAACAGTGACAAGCAGCCGCCACCTCTACACCGTTCAGAGATCGCGAGGAGCGCGGAATCGTCTGCTACTAGACAACTAGTCGATTAAGTCACTCATGTGTTACTCATCCAAATCCGCGACGTCTACGGAAGGGTGACAGACGTCTATTATCACCGAGTTCTTCACCATATTTCAGCGCAGCGATTGGATAGGCAGTTTCCTTTGATAATATTTAAGAGTCAGTCCTGGGCTCTGTACATAGTCCGCGTCGGGAGCGAAATTGTCGCTCGGACAAAGAATTCGTCGCAGACAGTGAGCAGACCTCTAGTTGGAAGTGTTCAAATCTTTATTCTTTTATTTCATAACACCACCTCAAATCTAGATCTTCATTTTGGCAGACTTCAACCTGTGGGAAGCAAGTGAAGCTCTCAGTCAGAACCAGGCAGACGCATGACAATATGCGGGCCCAGGACTAACCAAAAGTTGATTAGGATTTTCAGTATTTTAATAGAGCGTAAATTTTTATCAGCGGTTACTTGAACGATAGATGTGCTCTGTTTTCCTTCTGGCGAGAAAGAAAGAAGCAGTACTAACGTATTGTTCGAGGGCTCTTCTTCTACCTACTTATAAACGAGATGCCTTCATTTTGCGTCGCAATTCACTTAAACGAAGTACTGTAATTACCACAAGGACAAAAGCGGTGAATAACGGAACAACAAGAGGGAAAAAGCAGTCTTAGCTATTCATAGGGATGACGAGAAGGTGAAAGTCATGAATCCTATTATGTTTTGAATCCCTTCTGCGTCTTATTTGTCGCAGGTACACTAGTTGGAGGATTAGGTAGATTGGCCATTCCTGGCCTTAGATCGAGAGCTCATCATCCTCTACTCCTCTAGTTGTTGTATCACAAACATTTTTGATTCCGCAGACGCTTCCACATCTCGAAGGGCATGATCTCATCGCGTTCTTCAGCTTTCAGGGAACCGTTATTATACAAACATGGGAGACAATGATAGCAAACATGACGAGGGAAATCCACTTTCTGTTATTCAATCGGCAGGAACCAAGAGGGGTCAGGACTCCTATGATGGGCCGGCAAGCAAGAGAGCCCATGTCGATGGGGATGACAGTGAGTTTCCACTCCTCATTCCCACACTTCGCTTTACAAGTCTCATTGGTTTACAGACAATCTGGCCGTGAAGATTCTTATTCCTTCGGCGGCTGTTGGAGCAATTATCGGGAAAGGCGGAGAAGCAATGCGAAATCTGAAGAATGATCACAATTGCAGAGTTCAAATGAGCAAAAGCTCAGAGACCTACCCAGGTAAGCGATGGCTTCTGGCGACCGCGCTGCATTCACTCGTTGAAGAAGAGTTGTTGTTTTCAGGTACAAGCGAGCGTATTTGCCTTGTGAAGGGACGCGTGCAGAACGTACTGGGCGTTATTGATGTCATACTACAGAAGATTCGTGAGAAATGCGAAGGGTCGACGAGCTCAGATGCTTTCGACCATAAAGGAGTTAGCCGTGGAAATGAGGTTTATAGCTAACGCTGCTATTTTTGGGTTCGCGCTGCAAGTCTTGTAGTAGTTTAAAAGGGAAAAGCATCAGTGCTCGAGAATATATCCAGAATAGAGTGGCAAATGCTACGATGCTCATACGCTACGCTAGCCCTTCCCCTGAATGTCTTTAACACTTTCGCGCCCTCGGGTGCGAAATGTACCGCTTTAACGAAGTGAGAGAGATGCTTATGGAAGACGGGGAGGAAGTGGGTACCGACTTTAGCACTGGGATTACTGGTGCGTGTCTTCAGATGAAATGTATCACGTGAGCATGTTAAAGTTTGAATCTGTTAAAAGCCTAAAGCTGGTTTGGCTGAAGAAAAAATAGTACAGTGATTAAAAGTAGCAGTAGTGATGTGACAGACATCATGCTGAGGGGTTATTCAAGTAGAGGACAGAGAGCTTCATTCTGATTGTGATGAAAAGAACACAGACCAGGAGCGACAAATTACGCGTGGCGCTACGCCGTTTTATGGTACCAGATATTGATTATCTCGTTTTGTGAGCGCGGAGATATGCCTTCTTCCGATTGAGACTCAAGTACAGGTCTAGAGAAGGGAGTCCACCCTTATTTTTTCCTCAAAATTTTTGCATAAGGTAGCTGTCGCTGAACTTGTAGTTTGTAAATTTCGACTACTGTGAGTTTGCACAGCTGACATCGGTGCTCTGAGCTGAAAAATCTACAACCTACAACTCAATCAGCGCGTCATTCGTTCGCTTGTTGAAGGGGAGAAGTGATCTCTATCTGGGGTTTCGTCGCCATGAGCTCTAACTAGGGAATTTTTGAGTTCAGAAGTCTGTGGGCATCGCTTTCAAAATTTGCAGAAAATCCTGTAAATCGTAGTATGATGGCGAATGCATGTTGGGGCCAGACTCATCAACGACTTACAGCAATCTAACGGTGAAAATACTGCTGAAATCCCTGATAGCGAGGCTTATCATGGTGAAATGTTTCACCATATCGCCTGACAAGCCGCGCTACCAGGGATCTCGGCAGTATTTTCACCGTTGGATTGCTGTAAGCTATTGATGAATCTGGCCCATGAAGTGGTACTCAAGATTACTTAAGACTAAACCAAGCACACTAGCGCTGCATCGTTCTAAGCGCGTGTCTTTATTACCTCTAGGTGACGAATAGAAGGGTAATCTTACCTGATGGCTGCTAATTGGTCTATATTCTCTTATGTCTGCGGTTTTAGGTGAAGATTGTCATGCCGAACACATCAGCTGGTATGGTTATTGGAAAATCCGGCGCCAATATCAAAGACATCCGAGAGACGTACGGGTGCCAGATTCAGGTTTGTCCCGCATGCGGATGCAACGTGTTACTTCGTCAACCAAGCTTGTTATTTTAAGGTGTTCCCAAAGGCAGGATCCGCAGAGGCTCAGAGTTCTCTGGAGCGAATTGTGACGTTGGCACATGAAGATCATCAGGTTGGAGATTTAGACGAGGAGTGAATATCTCCTTCGATTCAAAATTTCACTGTCCGCTATGATTTCTAGCAACTGATCCAAGCGACAGCTCGTGTTCTGGAGAAGGTTGTCGCCGATCCGCACCACACCAGCGAGATCAATAAGGAGGACTTCGGCGCAAAGCCCGGTGGACCTGTGAGAGTGAGTATCATCGCCCGAATTATGTGAAGCTACTAATCTTCCGGTGTAGCGTGTTCAGACCGGAAACACCTCGTTCACGTCGTCGTCGGCGTTCAGCAACGGCGGTACCTCTACCACATTCAACACCGCTGCCACAGCGTTTTCGACACCGAACTACGGATACAGTGCTAACCAGCAGCAGACCCTCAAGTTCAACCCCATGAGTGGACTCGGGAATCAGGAGGTACTTGTTGTCACCAGTTGTTGGCTTAACATCGTAGATCAAACTTTCAAACTTCAGCTGCTGTCTTTCCTCGACAATCTTCAGTCCACCCTTCGCTCATCGGGCTTCAATGAGGCCAGCGTTGCAGAGGTGATGCAGGCAATGCAGGTTTGTAGTTTGGCAATATCGACTGCGCAGAGGAATGGCTTCTGTAATAGATTTGAGTGGACCGGCCATTGGTTCAACGACATTTTTAGAGTTGCCGATGAAGATGCAGCTGTTAGCAATTTGATGATGTGCCAGTGTTTCAGTTGGCTTAAAAATCTCAGTTTTATTGTTTGGAAAGAATGGCTAAGATCTTCAACCGGTAGGCCGAGGGCAAATCGCTACTCAGTTTGGGAACACGTAACAGGTAGTAGTTCGATTTATGGTGATAGTTGGTATTCCAATCCTGCTGTGGCTCATGAGAAATCCAAAACAACCCAGCAGGGAGGTTCGGACGGCGAATGTTTATATTCTTTTTCACAATTCTTTTTGACTTCGCTGTGAAGTAAGGACTTTGCCATCAACCATCGTAAGTATTCTAGTAGCTACAGGTGATTGCTCTATGAGCTGCGCTAGATACCCACATCCCGCAAAGATCGCAATTGGGCCTTGCTTGTGTTTTAAAGTTGAGTTCTACGATTGGATGTCATTCTCGGAGACGATGTGCTTCAATCTTGAGGCAAAGCATTTTGCGAGTGAAGCAAGCCTTTAGGAATGACTAAGAAAAACGAGGCGAAGGCACTAGGTCTGCTAAATAGGGCTGTGACGAGCAAGGGTTTTGAGAAATTTCTAGGTCCTTCATGTTCGGGTACCTGGAATTGGTAACGTAATACGATTCTCCTTGAATACCGACGTGGATCATATCGGCGCATCCCTCTTTCCATTCAGAGGTTGAAGCGCCTTTAAAGCGATGGACCTGAAATAGGAACTTTTCTTGGCGGTAGTGCAGTCGTCGTAGAAAGACACAACAAAGAACGTCAGAATATCATTGAAGCTAGTAAAGATTGCCATCAGTTACGCGTATAATGCATACTGGAAGGTCGGCAAGCGGCTGTGTAGTTTTGAGAGCTACAAGGACTGTGAGCAGGTACCTAACTCTCTAACCTGCCACTGTTCACAGTTTCTAATTGGAACAGATTTGCAGCAACGATGTCAATCGACGGTGATTCGAGTGCTTCTAAGTCCTGCTAGTGATTGGAGTTAAATTTGTCCTTCTTTATATACAATTATAAGAACTAAAACGGTAGTTATTTAATTTCCATAATATTAGGTTAAAGGAAGAAAAGGGAAAACATTTTGTTTTAATTTAAGCCTAAAGATCTTATTTTTAGTGGTCGTTAATTGAATGAATGGTGGATTGTGACCAAATGTTTGATTGGAGGTTGCTGCAACCTAACGCATAGCTTTCGGTCTTGTAGTTTTATTGCCAGTATAAAGCTTGATGGGCGCGTGGTAGGAAATCGGAGGTATTCCCTGCTGTCGATTCCAGTTTCCTGGCTCGAGCCTCCCGCCCAGACCATCCCTCCGGGGTCGGCGGAGTGGTACCAAACGTGCCTGGGAAGGACAGGGCACTGATTTGTGCATCGACTGGCCACCGCAATTTATCGTACAGGTCAAAAACCCACTCAAATTGCCCCAGCAAGATCCCGTAGCAGTAGAATGCGAGGCACTTCCCAGATAAGGTTGGATAATGCAGTCCTCTATCCTTTTTACCCTTATGAAGTTTGATGAGAACTAGTGTTGAGCGGGTTAATGACAGACGTCTTGTTCATAATGCTTCACACGCCAGCGAGACGAATGTCAGTTGCATCGTCTGTCTTTTCAAGGTGCTCGCCAAGTACAACATCATGGGCCTTGGTCTCGGACTGGGCGTAGCGGCGATGGCTCAGATGAGGTCGGCGCAGGAGACCACCCCGCAGATGCCGAGCAACCACGGTGTTGCTGGGTTTGGTGATCAGGGCGGATATGCTGCTGGTGACCAGGTAGGTCGCTTCCATGGCCAGGGAGTTCAGATCCGTTGGCAGTAGAGGCAACCTTATGTGTGAGCAGCGTCCCTCACTAAACACCCACACCAGCTGATTTCTGAGACTTTGTCATCTGTCACCATCCGTTGGCTGCGTCTGTTTTCTTACATGTATCCATGTTGTTATCACATAGCATTGCGGCGTGATCATCGGGATTTTTCGTTTCTTTTCGCAGCTCTGATATGGTATTTTTCCACCGTGATGAAGGCAAAAAAACTAACTAAGCGGTATCTGTATTATCGTCGTTCCATCCATTTATTTGTTGTTAAGTTCATTGTGGTCTCATCATTTCCTCTATTTCCTAATAAATCTTTGAGTACTGATTTCTTCGCTCATCGTGGATTGCTAACTCAGCATTAGTTGTGTTCCTGATTCAAGGCGCTCGTATAACAGTTAACATCCTGCTGTGTGGAATCCTCGGTCTCGTCGAGCCGACTGAACATCAATCACTCAAACTTGAATTCGCCGCTGAAGCTTCCCGACATCCATCCAGGCTGCTAGAGCATCATCAGTGTTGTTTCTGCTGCTGAGCCGCTGCTGTATGCCATTATTCACATTCACACGATATTCGTATGATCAGCTCCTCCGCAATACACATCCAGTTCGATGTCGCATCGCTCCGAATGATCCTCATCCAATTGCAATTCGCGACTCACAATCCAACCAGTTGGTGGCTGTCATGATCTGCCTTCACGTTCATCTTCTGGAACAGCATTTGAGGGTGTCTAGCAAATGGTTCGATTGCCCTGTGTTATGTTGGCCTGATCCCTCAGTCCATGTGTAATAGCTGCCTGCCTAGCCTGCCGTCAATCTGCTTCTGGTGGATGTGCTGCGAAGTGGGTCGGGCGCCGCAGCAAACGGTGAAAATTTCGCAACGTCGGTGATGGTGGAACGTCGCATCTCCGACGAGTCAATCGAATTGGAGGTAATTTTATGTGGATAGATCAATAGCAGTCACAACATTTACATAGGAATAGGAGATGCAACGCGTAGAAGTGTTGAGATGCCATGTCATGCGTGAGTCAAATCCGAACTGAAATATGCTTGGTAGTTCTGGCCACTAGTGTGGCTAGTTCAGTAAACTCGAGGAGGAAAAGCCTATGCTGTACAAGCCACTAAAGACTTTTCATCCAGGCCCATTAAGCTATTGTCGGGCCAAGCAAGATTTTCGCGTAGAGGGTCAGGGAGGAAAGTGTAGAAGTTTCTGAGGTAGATACGCGGGACTTGGTCGTCTTCTGTCAACACCTCAAATTTGGCTAATAAAACATTTCCTCTTAATATTTTACAAAAAGTACCTTAAGAGAGAAACAGAGAGACCTGCCTCTAGACAATAGGCTCACGAACGGGAGCAAATGAAGGGGAATGGATAAGAGCCTTCCAGAGAGGAACGCCGTGGTTTTGTAGAGATCCTCTTATATCAGCTCCTATCAAGAGGCGTCTCGATGTGAAAAGGCATTTTGCAAAACATTTTCCGCAGCGGTAACTATTCTCGTAACCACTCAGATCCAAACATTCGCAGCATTTCAACACAGTCACACGTCTGCGGTACTCGAAGATTTTCACCAACTTATGAGAATAGTGAAGTCGCTACATCTAACTAAAGAGCCTAAAAAGTGGAGACTATATCCTCTATAAATGCACGACGTTGCATATCTAATGAATTTTATATAGAGACCCCACTCCCCACTGCCGTATTTTCGTCCCTATAGCAAGCTGCAATGTACCGGTTTTCGTTTGAGCGCGTCGAAAAGTGAGCCCGTGAATTAAAATCCGCAAATTACCTTGTTTGGCGCCTACATCTTTAGCATAGGAAGAACTCGTAGTGATACAGAATGAAGCTGGATTCTACTTTCAGAAGATCATCTCCACTGACGTCTACGATATGCTTGGTAACAGTGACTGGATAGCAGAGATTACTATTGATTAAACCCACACCCACTGGGGAGGGTCTCAAGCGTATGTCTTAACGGGATAGATGAATACCACAGCGACAATCTTCAACTTTCAAATAGTAGGGAAGCATGTTCCATTTTTGCAAGGCCCTTGAACCTTCGCAGTTAGGGCCCTGGAGTCGCACAGTTTCACAAGGAATTAGTTTCCAAACGTGGAATATGCAGAAAAAAACTGCAAGACAAGAAGTTCGCCCGAACTCACGCTTATGCAGCAGTATTTTCTCTTTTTGTATATCAAATTGTTGGAAAGTATTGTATTACGAGACTGTGGGATTCCATAGTAAATTTTTAGCGTTCCTAACTTGGAAGGTTTAACGACTTTACTAAAATGGAACAGTTTCTTCTACTTTTGAAAAGTGGATATTCTCGCGACAGGGTTCATCTTCGCCGCTCCTACAATCGGCTGAAACCCTTTCCTGGTTGGCTAAAATTGCAAACAAAATCAATCAGCTGTCAGGGACGTGATATCCTACATTCTGTTGTGTTCAAGCTTAAATATCTCTTAAATGGGTGGTGGCGGAATGAATAGTCACGCTTTCTCTAGCGGTTGCTTTGTAGTTTTTGTAGAAGGATTAAGCTGCTTGTAATGTTTAGGTAAGGATTTTCTGTCAGGCGAGTAACAATTCTCACTATCCTCGCCGTTAAAATTGTGGGTTTTCAGTTACTGTAATATACTGTAATCTGTGGTGATTGTTTTGTACTGAAAATGTCGCATCTGGGAAGGGGGGGGGATTATCAGCTGCTCTATCTAGTTTGATTTAATTATGGGATGCTCCCTCTAAGCGATTCCATCATCGAAAATCCCTATGTGTTTTTGTCGTTTTTGAAGATAAGCATCTGGAGGTAAGCCTTTAGGATATGCGTAGCAAACCAGTAGCAGTTTTGTAGGTCAGAAGTGAAGCACTTGATGGCCACCAATCTTCACGTTCTCTAAGATAATCGAAATAAAGGCTTCACCTTGACAGGTGCCGGATACAATCGTTGGAGCTGTGCTGGGTCCGAAAGCAAAGACACTGCAGGAGATCCAACTCTATAGCGGCTGCAAAGTTCAGGTATATAAAAGGGATGCCAAGCCAGATTTGCCGGTGGGGACGAGGCTTATCAGGTGAGCGATTGAGGTAGAGCTCTGTTACCTTAAGGAATAACTCGTTCGAATTGGTGCTTTTCAGTCTGGCTGGCGATGAGCGAAGCATGCGCACTTGCCGATTGATGATCGAACGGGTGGTGAATGAGTCGCAAGAGCGCAGGGTGGGGATTCGACCCTAGAGAGAAGTGACACTCCTCATCGATCTCTCTACTTCTCTCTCTGCTCGCCGCCATCCTCACTCCTACCTTCGAGCCATGGCGTTTGTCGTCCAACACTCTCCATCCAGTTGCAGTCGTTCTATTTATGACGTGCTCTCTTCTTCTTCTGCACTTCCTTGACTTCAACCTGAACATACGGGACATTTAGCACATCTCAGTTTTTTCATTAATCAGAAACAAGAGGGAGTAAAATCTCCATGACGCTTTTTGGCCGAATTAAAACAACCTATTGAAGTTCTGTTGATGCTATTTATGACGAAGATGTCTCCTGTCTTCATCACGGTGTGTTGATGCTCTAATTGTCTGCAGTTGATAAAATCTTATTTTTGTCTTCTTTCTTCTTCTTCGTTCAACAACTATTGCACACTGAACAATCAAAATGCCTGTCGAACTCTGAACTGAAGATCTTATCTGCTACATTGTCTGAAGCTCCAGTCTCCCTCACGCTCACCTGCATCACTTCTCACTCTTAAAAGCTTTGTTCGGAATGGAGACGTGTAAGAAGACTGGGGTGCATTTCGCGCTTGTCAAAGAAGCATGCTGCTAAGACGCTGAGAAAATGGTGGAGCTTCCGTTTGCACAGGATAGGACCATGAACACCAGTTTGCGGTATTCCATATCCCCGCGTTTACCACCGAATATTGATGAGTCTGATGGGTTTAAGTGTTCTCTGCAAAAAAGGGCTGCAGTCGCAGTTTTGGACTGGTACTAATTGGTGTGGGTGTGGCTGTTCCCAGCCGACCACTTCCCTACCTTCGAGGGCTCGGAAAGAGGCGGCGCAGCAGCTTTCGAGATAGTATAAAGGAGCGACTCGATGAAACAGAGCACCTAATGGTCCTACCCACAAACTAGGATTGCTCGAGAAAGGGCCTCTTGAACTTTACAGAAGAATCCCTCTGTCTTGTAAAGGGATGGAGGGTGAAGCAGAAAAGCGGTGGATGTGGTAAGATCCAATACAAATTTATAACCTTTTCGAATACTGGATCAGCCTCTTATAGAACCCGACACCAATTTTCTGCGAAAGGTATTTTATCATTATCATAACACGTCAAGACTGAAGATGTCGGTGGGTTATTGTTTTACAGCAGCGTTCCAGATGCTTCCTTTTGTAGCTTATTCCTTCCTATAGTCTACTACTATGTCCAATATTGAAATTCAAGATTGTGTTAGACCCAAAACGTGTCCGATCCTCACGACATAACGTATAGCATGGCGAGGAGGTCGTGAGTTTTGCCGAGGAACGAGGACAGCTCCCACCAGCTTTTTATGAGGAACAATCACCTGCTTCCTATTTTATTCAAAGTGTAAGCACCTGAGATACCAGATAGAAGCCTACGTCAGAGCTTTGCGCGACCAACTAACAAGATCATACTCTCTTCACGTTGCGTTATCCGCCTATCCAAGAAGATTCTGCTGCAGATTGTTGCTTCTCGAAGTCTTCGTCCAACGTATTTCTGTCCATGCCGACGCATAGCGAATGCCTGTGTCTGGAGTTAATTGATTGTCATTTCGCTGTTTGTCGGGATGAGGCCAAGAGAGTGGTGTATGTGTGAAATTGATGGCGATTGCAGGTATTGGTTTGTCTTGGCTCCCAGTCTAGCTATGTCGAATAGCGCACGGCTAAGCGAAGCCGCCGAATGTGAGCGGAAAGCTGCAGAGTGGTGGGTTATCGCCGTTATTATAACTGGTCACCACAAATGGCGGCGCGTAGAAATAAAGAAAACTCATCAGGTTGACGCTTAGTGCATGTGTGATGCGCTAGAGAGGAACCCCATTTCAATTCACTAAACACTTTGTACCGTCCACCAGTCGATAGAAATTGGGAGCTTGGCTTCAGTGGGCTGGAGTGTAGCCAGGAACTAGACGTGTGTCGGGCAGAAGGCTTTGGTTGGATGTTGTTTTCCCGATGCTATAGTCTTGTGTGGTATGCACGAAACGTTTGTAGGAGTACTGAGTTATCAGCTGCAAGATTTCGGCTCGTCAGTACTTATGCATGCCTCCGTTAGAACAGAATGGACAGATTGCGTGGCTCAATCTGATATGGAAAAGTACTCGACGACTTCTATCTCTTTCTTTATCGTGTGCATGCTTATTTTTCGATTACCACCGCTGATCGTACTCAACGACACTCGTCAATCAGAACCGTTTATTTATTTGTATGCAGCTTTATCACACTATGTGAAAAAGCGATCAACTGAACATACATGCAAATGCGGCGGCATTGTAAGAAACAGTGTTAAAATATGGGAAAATTTCTGTTATACCGCTTCCTCACCTTAAAAAAGAAAGAAAGGGAAACTTCGTAGCTTCATAAAGCGCTAGGAGTTCAATGATGGGCGGATTGCTGACCAATAGTATTAAGTTGGAAAAAGTCTATTCGTTTAGAGGACTGCAGTCCTGGAGTTGCACCATTGCTGAATCCAATTTTTGAGGTCTTCATCCGTTTCAAAATATTTCTCTCCAATTTCTTGCCTGTGTGCACGGAAGAGATGGTAGTCGGTGGGCGAGGTCAGGGCTACACGGTGGATGTGGCATTCCAGAGCCCAGCTTCTTTATTGTTTCTCTTGTGAGTCTTGCAACATGTAGTATTGCACTGAGTGTCTGGCAGGGCATGTGGAATCCAAGCTCCAAATTTCCATGTAAAGCCAAGAACCTTCAGATGGATTCCCACTATCCTATGAGACACTTCGAGCTTCCCTGTCAGTTGACGTGTTGTTTGCCTACTATCGGTACGAAGAAGATGGAGTAGTTCAGTGTCGTCCAATTCAGTTGGCCTTCCTGATCTTGCTTTGTCCTCGAGTGAATAATCTCCCTTTAAAAACTTTCCAAACCATTCATAACAGGCGCGATGAGTAGTAGATCCCAAGCCATATATATGGTTAATTTGGTCGGCTGCCTCACGTGCTGTAGATCTTTTAATGATTTCATGAAGAATGCCGTGCCGAAAATGGCCATGCGGTAGATCTGGCATTGAGTCCGGAAGTTTGTATAGATAACGAAGTAGAAGAAGGGCCTTGGCCTGTGTCCGCGTTGGAACGGTAGATGCTATTCACCTTTATTCCGCATTACGTTTCAGCTTTGTCGCCTTCTTCAGAGCCTGAAAAGATCGAATTACATAAAATTTAGAATTTATCAGGCTCTGAAGAAGGCGGGAACGTCGAAACCTAAGCCGGAATAAAGGTGAATAACAATCTTTGCCAAAGATGAAACACTACCATACATCTTAACAAGCATCATACCAGGATTCATTGAGATTCGTACTTGAGATAGTGAAAATGGATATTTATTGCGAACAGATGGTATATCTCAGATCTGAGACCAGAGAGATATGGAAAGTCTGCACTGCAGGGAAATAGCTGCTTTAATACAAAACAAATAAAAATGGAGGTTTGAAGAAGTAAAGAAATGTGTAAAGTGCCATCCTTAATTACAAAATAAATATTACTTAGCATAAAGAATATTAAAAAGGTTCGTTTCGCCACTATCTTCAGACGAACCTTTGTGTAATGCTCCTCCCGTGGCTCTTCAGTGAAGAAGAGGAGCATATTTTAAGATATCTTTAAAATCTGTTTGTGTGTGAAGAGAGATAGGAGAATGAAAAGGAAGAGAGATTAGATGTAAGAAAGAAGAGAAAGAATGAATACGATAGGATGAGGAATTAGACAAGTTAGTCGTAATGTAGCGTGGAGCGGATGGAATAAACTACACCGTATTCAAACATCACTTCGTACGTTCGCAAACTTGGTATGTGCGCAAAAGACACGCTTCTTGCAAGATCCAGTAAGCCAACGATGAAGGAAGAAGAACCTAGGTTGGTTTCGCCGCCAGTTGGATTAGAGTCAGCGACTCGTTCACGCATAAGCGGTCTTTTACCACAGTATAGCGTGGAGCACTGTGCCTGTCGTGAGAAGGCGAATAGGAGAGGTAAATGAAAGCCCAAAAATGCTTCCCAACTGAGAGTAAGGAAGGATTACTTTTCGCACAAAAAAAACGAGCACCCTCGGTCTTCTTCATAGTCCGCAACAGATGTTGTCGGTCTCCCGAAAACTCGCGCATTTTTTCTTCTGGCGATCGATTACCTTCATCTTCCGTTGCACATTACAAACATGATCCCAAACAGAATAGTACGTTGGTGACATTCAGCAGAGGCGTAATTTTGCGTAGCTGATGGCTGATTTACTGGCTTTTGAATGCACGAACTCTTCGCTCGACAGCGTTATAGGCAGATGCGATCATCATAAATAACTGGAAGAAGCCTGCAGCTTACTGATTGAAGGGTTTTGTTTTCAGCCTGAAGACGTCGGTGTTGAAGTTGAAGCTAAAGCCAGACCACGACGGAGCTGCCACGGCCCTGGAACGGGCGTCGGTGTGCTACCGAAACGCTGGAGATGCAAAGAAAGCGGCAAAGACGCTTGTCGACGCTGCAGGCCACTATGAGCAGATCGGAAATCTTTTCCATGGAGCGAAGTGAGTGCTGTTAGGTTAGCATTACGCTTGTAGTAGGGCTTCAGTCTTATTTATCAGTTGACTTATTTAGGGCACGAGAAGGAGCAGCTATGCTGTTGAGAGATGCAGGCGATGTGGCAGCAGCGTATCCACTTTTCGAGAAAGCCATTGATCAATATGCTGAGTCTGGCAGCCTCGACACTGCAGCAATGACGGTTGAAAAGGCTGCGAAAGTTATTGTGCAGCAGGAGCCGGAGAGGGCCATCAAGGTAGTTATTTGATGCTTTTTTATCCGTCGCATGTGGCAGTTTTTGACGGAAAATTTTAATTTGTTGGTGTACTTGTGGGGTCTCGTATTTCGTTGGAAGAAACGGTGAGGTAGCTTGGTTCAAGGTTCGTCTAGTTTATTTATTTATTTATTGTGGGTGCCAATAACGACACTAGAAACAAACAATCCAAGGAGAAGCAAAGAAGACAAATCAAGAATAGAAACTAACTCAATGCTAGGAATTAAACAACAATTCAATACTCTACAATGAGAGAAGCAGTAAATTGATCCGAAACAGTAAAACAAAGGATAAAGGATAAAGGACGGCGTTACTCAATCCCTTCTGGGATGCGCCAACGCATTCTACTTCTACGGGATGTCGTGGAGGCGACATGAATGCGTATTTGGCCATACAATGACTTGCGGTGGCCAGCCGATGTACAAGTCAGTGCTTTATCTTTATCCTTCCCAGACAAGTCTGGTACCAATTCACCGACCCCAGAGGGATGGAAGGCTTGGTTGGCCTGGGCGGGAAATCCGAACCAGGAACCTGGTATCGGGTGCACGCGACAGTCGCGCCTCCTCCGACTGCGCTACACGCGCCCTATACAGTAAAACAGTGTTTTAAAGCTGAAAAACTTTGATCTGACCGAGCTACTAGTTGTACCTGTACTGACTTTGACATTGGAGGAGAGAACCAGAATGAAAAAAAAATCCGAAATCCTGAGCTTTGTGGTGCCCTTTAGCATATTAAAGACCATAAGCAAATCATATCTTTTTCGCCTCCATTCCAAAGAAGAGAGGGATAATCTCTTATTTCTGTCGCATGAAATATAGGAATATCAGCGCATGACATCCTGAATGACCGTTAGTTTCCAGAAATTTGGCTCAAATTGGATACACATAATTCTTGAAGCGATTTTGAAATCTGGATAATTTTTACAAGGAAGATCGGCAGGATTTTCTCGTCCTTTACTGTTGTTCTGCTGTGCTGGAAAAGGGTTACATACATTACATCTGATCAAAACAGGATTTGTCTAGAGAGCAGTTTGATACACTTGTTGCATTTCCTTATTCATTTGTTTTCGTAGACGAAGTCTATGGCTAAGTCGTTCAGATTGACGCTGATTAGACCCGTGCAAGACAACATAAGAACCCTTGCAACCGAGATCACACTACTCAGTTTTAACTGATTTGCCATAGACATTAGAACCACTAAGAGATTCCTAAGCTGTTTATGATGACTGAGTCATTCTTGCGCTTTTGCTCTGCATGATTGGCCAGAACTATTCACTCTGAGAAGGACGTTTGTAGCAAATGATCCAAGTCCCTTTCTTTAAACCTCGAGTGGCAGGCTGCCGGATCATCCCGATGTACGGGTTAGTGCTGACGGGTCCCACGAGGTGTGAATGTGTGTTCGATCAAACAGCGCCGGTGGTGAGTTGGCGTAGCTCATTCCCGCCCTGTCAACAGGAGGTGCGGGTTCGAGTCCCCCTGGTGCTAGAGTTTTGATCGCAACAAATTACGTTGTAACAGCTTGTAGCAGAGTCGAACCAAGCGCGTCGTCGATTCAAAGATCGGGCACCTGCTCAGCACATGCCAAGCCGTTCATCACCCCTGGGATATGTAAATTGGCATCAGACATGCATTGGAAGTGCAAAACGGGAACTCTGTTGAACGGTTGTCGCTAGTGAATGTAAAGGACAAAGACACTGCTGTCTTTACAGTATATATATATATATATATATATATATATATATATATATATATATATACGGAGAGAATGCGTGGCACATCTGACCAACGATTCTGTTTTTTATTCGACTTTGTTTTCACCCTTCGTTCAACTTTTTAATTTTTTTTCGCGAGTTCCTGTTTTAAAAAGGAATGGGGGTTGTGTTGGATCTCGTGCACTTCCGAGGGGACTGTTTTGGGTTTTCAATCTATTTGTGTCACGGTATGAGGATAATTGGCGGCGTTAGTCACATCCCATTTGTGGGATGCACTAAGCAATCCATTTTATAGGATAACATGAGGACAGTTTGAATAGGTTGAATGCTATATTATTATTTAATCCAACGCCGATTCGGATAATTCGAACCCATATTTTTCTGATCCCCGGATAAAAGGATTGTGCGGAAGGAAACCCCTGATCTTCGGGCGATTCATATGGGCATGATTTTCACCAGACCGTACAGTTCATTTAACTGATTTTGATTAGAATTCTAATATCCTGTGAGATATGAGGTATAAAAGGATAATGGATAAAGGGCGGCGTTACTCAATCCCTTTTGGGATGCGCCACGCATTCTATGTCTACGGGATGTCGTGGAGGCGATTTGAATGCGTATTTGGCCATACAATGACTTGCGGTGGTCAGCCGATGAACAAGTCAGCGCTCTATCCTTCCCAGACAAGTCTGGTACCAATTCACCGACCCGGGAGGGATGGAAAGCTTGGTTGGCCTGGGCGGGAAATCCGAACCAGGAACCAGGTATCGGGTGCACGCGACAGCCGGCGCCTCCTCCGACTGCGCTACACGCGCTGGCGATATGAGGTACGAAGGGGAATTAGTTCTTTGGATCATACGAAAATTTGTTCCTTTCAAAGCTACTCATACCGCAACTATCTCAAGATTTGGTGCTGTTCAAGAATGCCAGTACTCGCAAAAAATCCTTTTAATCGGATTTGGAAAAATGTCGAATCCGAATCGGCGTCGGATCCGTCTATGGTCTACTCAAAGACTTGTAGTTGTGAGCCGATGGCTGAGTCAGCGCTTTGTCCTTGTCAAACTATTCTAGTACCAGTTTACCTACCTGAAGATGGAGGGCTTGATTGATCTGGGCTGCACCTCTACCAGTTAAGCTACCCATTAAAGATCTTTCGCGTTTTTGTCTGCATCTCATATTGCAAGTCACAGAGACGAATTACGCGTGGAACTGCTTCATTGGCTGGCAAAATGAAGGCATCATTGAGGAATTGTGCGCAAATGCGGAGGCTTTAGTCTTTCGTTTTCTTGGAGGAAGTTACTCTCAGATCTGCTGCTTAACCTCTATTTGAATTAGAATCTGAAGTAGCTCACTCTACATTGAACCTTCAAATATCAAAGTTTTTCTCCCTTAGCCCATTAAATTCACAAAAAGTTTGATTTGCAGCGTAACGGAAATTACTGTCGGTGTTTTCTTAGCCTTTTATTCAGATTGGTACTTGTGAATATGGAACGCATTTCAGCTGTACGAAAAGGGTCTCGCATTGGTGCAGCAATCAGACCGCTCGAAACTGGCAGGAGAATTTCTGAGCCAGATTGCTCGTCTGAATCTTCGACTAGAACGCTACGCGGAAGCGGCGAAAGCTATCCGTGACGAGATAGAAAAGTACGTCGAAGTCAAAGTAAGCTCTAGTCTCACCACGTTATCCTGCTCCCTTTGCAATACATCTACTTTTATAATGTCCTACAAGTCCTATAGAGAGAACGGATGGTTTCAGGAAGCTGGTCGTGTTGGTCAACTTGCTATTGCTATGGTCCTGGTGCAATTGGCGATAGGAGATTCTGTTGCAGCCGCCAAGTACTACCAGTGGATCGTCGAGTTGGTCTTTTTGGGCTTCTCCATTCTCTTTTCGGTCACGTAAGCAGCTGTTCTATTGAAGGCAGTGTGCCGAATTCGAATTCACCGACGACGCGAGGGCCTGTCGCCAACTGATTGGTGGATGGGAGAGCGGAGACGACGAGCAGTTCCAGAATGTGCTCAAGGATGGCGTGCTACGGAGCATGGACAACGAGGTGAGGCGTTGTTGCAGTTGGTGCTCCATAGCAGCATCTCCTAGTGAGTACTTTCAGTACCTTCGGCTCATGAAGAAGCTTCACGTGCCAGAAGGCAACAGAGTCGCAGACGATGGGGAAGACGAAGAGGATTTGCGATAGATAGATGAATTCGGAAGGAGTTGTACATTGCCATAATTTATTCCATATGCGCTTAGTGTTAGTGAAGGAGCTGTACAGTGGCTTGGTAGTATATGTCGTTTTGTTCTCCCAGTTCAGAATTTATCCATTCCAGCG
The DNA here is from genome assembly GCA_947359475.1 of Heligmosomoides polygyrus bakeri. Taxonomy (NCBI): domain Eukaryota; kingdom Metazoa; phylum Nematoda; class Chromadorea; order Rhabditida; family Heligmosomidae; genus Heligmosomoides; species Heligmosomoides polygyrus. Next base: position 83,172,544 of record OX375868.1, on the reverse strand, counting down.
CTACCGTTGTGATATTCGCTACCTATGGACATAATGTTTGATGTTTGTACATGGTGTTTTCTGACGTTTGTGCAATAAGTTATTTATTCTGGTGACGTAATAAACCGAATACTTTTATTTGTCGGGGTTATGCCAGAAGTAGCCAACGCCTAGATACCTAAGTAGTGTAGTTGAGGTGAAGTGGTGTACAATAGCTGATGTCAGGCAATGGAGGTATTCCTAGAACAACTGAAGATATTGCGTTCGCAATTCGATGCGCTGAGCAGTGACGATCACGAGAATGCCCTAGGTACTGTTGGTTCTCATAGACTTCTTCGAACTCTCTTGTTTGAATTTTCGGCGTTATGGAGTTTGCTTGGTATGCTATCAGCGTCCCCAAGAAAAGGCAATCTCGCGTGGGCCGTGAATAGGTCGATGTTAGAATGACCGAACATCAATCCTTCCATTCTTATGTGGTTCATTTTGGTCAGATTTAACCAGACGATTTGAACCAGGCTTTTTCGAGGAATAGAACACGGGATTGCTAATCGACTTGGGAAAGTCACTGTTTAGTTATAGTAAGCTTTTTCTGTCTCCGCGGAACCACATGGGATTGGAATTCATGGAGCTTCCCATATCAATTAAGTAAGCATATCAAGTCTATGATATCAATGATTTTGACCTTGTGATAACTGTCTGCTTCAACTGTTTAGTTTGTGATTCTGAATAGCACTACGATGCGTACGAAAAAGGGTTCAGTTGTACTGTTAAGAAATTGTCCTTAGAAATAACCAACATACAGTCCCGGCACTATTGTACTTTACGGACTCCAGGGGACAAGGAGAGGTCGAAAATTTTCTTGCCCAAACTTCGCCCAGGGGGGTTATTCGGGGTGCTGATCACGAACCTGACACCAGTTTTTGAAATTACGGCCGATTACGGTGGATTACGGTAGGTACCGGTGACTAAGGCTGTCGAGGTCATAATCACCGATTTCGCCCAAACTTCGCCTAGGGGTTACTTGGGGTGCTGACATCCGTTTTTCGTTCCACGCTGGAGTACGGTAGGTGTGGGTGATTAAGGTCATGGTCACCGATTTCGCCCAAACATCGGCCATAGGGGTTATCTGTGGTGCTACGGGTGGGCACAGCATGCAAGCGGTCCTGCAGCGATCGCCTGAAAATTCGCAAATCAGCGGGAAACTCTTCCAAAGGCGAACGCTTAATCGAGAGATAGCAATCTAAGCATCATGGCCCTCCAGGCACTGTTCCACAACCGCCGCCAGGAAGAACTGCGCGACTTCAAGATGAAGGACGTCTTTGACAAGCTAAACATGAACGCAGCCGATTTCCAGGAATGGCTTGGATGGGATTGCTCGCAATTGGTGACCATGACCGTGGCAGCTTTAGTCACTGGTACCTACCATAATCTACCGTAGTCCAGAATAAAACGAAAGGCGGATGTCAGATTCGTGATCACCACCCCAAATAATCCCCCTAGGCGAAGCTTGGGCGAAATCGGTGATTATGACTTCGACAGCGTTAGTCACCGGTACCTACCGTAATCGGCCGTAATTTTGAAAACGAAGTCTCGTTATAACGCGTTTGAAGGGACCGGAGAAAATTCGCGCAATAACGGGAGTCGCGTCCTAACCGGAGCTGACCTTTTTTACACTCGTTTAAGCTCACACTTATCTAAAATCGTATGAAATGACTACCTATAGTTATATCAATAAAATACGTGACCATGAAGATAGTGAAGATTCAAAGAACATCTTTACATTATTATTGAAGTCCTATCCTTAAAGGTACTCTCCGACGCTATATGCATAAGTATGACAGAAATGTGTGAGCAATAACGAGTACCAGAGGAAAGTTAGACTTGATCCACAACAAAAACATGTAAACTGAAGTCAAATGCTCTTTGCCGCCATCAGATCTCTCGCGCTAGGCGAGACATGGACCCGCACTCTCTGCCTTACGGGTAGGATGTTAGCCCATTACGACATCAGCGCTTTAAATCGCGCGTCGCATCCGCCGTATCCTCGTCCGGTAGCCTCTCAGCCTCTTCCGCGTTATTAGGATGTTGCGTGTGATCGAACAGCGCAGTTGCTGTAATCCTGCCACGAAAGCAGGGGGTGCAGGTACAGGTCCTGCATGGCGGGAGAGTTCTGATCGCAACAAACCACCATGCGGCTGCACATAGACTCTATAGCAGCTGATCTCTGCTTAAAGCAGATGTGTAGATATTGTTTTGAATAATCTGAGTTTTAATCCACACCTTCTTTCGTTTCTGATAGAGGAAAGCCTCCAATTTACGGCAGATTCTAACGACTACCGGGAGTCCTCTACTGTGCTCGACATATAGCTGACTGTGAACACCTGCGGCCCGCAGGTGTTCACAGTCAGCTATATGTCGAGCACGCATGAAAAACATCTTTATGCATCTAATTAATTGTCGCACAGGTGCTAGTCGCGACTACGAACGAGACAATAGAAGGGTAGGTCTGATCGTAGACGCGGTCAGCATCTTGCTCCTCTTTGTTTTCCGTGTGGAACCGGAACTGAGCCCTGGTCGCGTTATAACGGGAGTCATTTTGAACGCAGGGTTCCTCCCAAAACCGCGCTATAACGGGAGTAGCGTTATATCCGATGTGTCCTAAGCGGAGTTGATTTGTGTTGGCATAGAGGTAAGCTGGCCGGGACCAGAAAAAATCTACCTTCTATCGAGAGTCGCGTCTTATCCGGAGGCGTGATAACGGGAGGGGACTGTCTTTCGAAATGCTGTGCAACTAGACTTGCAACAGTGTTTATCAGACTATAAAGGGAAGGTGATTTATGTCATTTTCATTCAGATACTGAGAAATAGTCCTATTCCTACAAATGAGAATCCTTGTAACTTGCGGTCTTTAAAGCTTGTTTAAAACATTTCCTCCTTTTTTACTACTCACGCCTCAGACGAACATTTGTCCTTGTTTGTTTAGGAATTATTTGTCACTAAGGGCCTGTTCATAGCCTGAGACGAGAGCGACTGATCACCCGTACAGAACATGCAAATGAATTCAAACCGAGTGATCGCTGCAAGATCTATTCATAGGTGAACGCTGACGCTGTCGCTTCCGTCGCAACCGTCGCCCCGCGTTCCCTGTTCATAGTTGCCAGTGATGAGCGACACCGGCGCGTCATACTTAAATTTGCACAAAGCATCCTTTATCAGTTTTAACTTGATAGACCGAGAGCTGTAGTGTCCGCCTAGATGACGTGAGAATGCATTTCCCAAGGTTCTTTCGGATTTTCATGCTGACTAGCAGGAAATCCGCACTGCCCAGTGTTTCGAACCATTGCGATACTCATGTACCATAAACATGTAGGGCGATTGCTTTAGTCGAAACCAAAAAAACAATTCTAATCGGCAAGAAAGTGCAGATTTCAAATATCTTGCCCAAGGGCTGCTGTTGCGTAGTTACGTTCTGCAGCCCCTCCCACAGTTCTCGTCACCTGCCGCCTTTTCACGGTTTCCGTGCGTTGCTGTCGCTCTCGCCGTTGCGCTCATTTAGAACTCGCTGCTGCCGTTACTGCCGCCACGAACTCTCTACAGATCCTAGACTTGCCTAACGCCGTCGGAGTCGATAGACCTAGCCATGTCCGGCTGACTGCCTGCTCTATGTCTCGTACCATTTTAACGACCTTGGGGGAAGTAAGGCTTGGTTACTTTGGACAGCGTCCTCAAATGGACATGTGGTCGACGGCCGCAGCTTCTCCGACTCGGCTACCGCAATCCCTTATTAAATTAATGAAAGCCAGTCACAGTTCTTTCAGCTGCAGTGGCCGATGCTGTCGCAGCGATGAGAGACGCGAGCGTTCGCCGTCGATTCGAAAAAGAGATCGAGCTCACATTGGCTTGGGAGGCGGAGAAAGTGATAGTGGTGCGTTTGACACTTTGCTGCATGCTAATATTTTTGATCGAAAAGGGCGACATCTATGTGGGTTGGTCAGCTCCTGTCAATTTTGCTAGCGGATATCGTTTCTTCAAGTCAGTCTCTTTAAGCTTCAAGTGGCTGGTGTCGAGGTTGTACGCTGTTACAAAGATGTCTTGTTGCGATCAAGCCTCTAGCATCAGGCGGGACTCGAACCCGATATACGGATGAGTGGCTGACGGGTCCCACAAGGTGTTGATGTAGCATTCGATCAAGAGGCTCCGTTAGTGTAATGGCGCAGAGCATTCCCGCCCGGTCGGCAGGACGTACGGGTTCGAGTCCCGCCAGCCGCTAGAGTTTTGATCGTCACAGGACATCGTTGCAACAGGGGCTATGGTTTGGATTTTTTCAACTTCGTGAAGGCAATGTGGCGTGGATGTAGTTGCACTAGCCTCCTCGTTGTTAAGACTTCGTTTTTAACTCCCTAGGGGCGGTGTATTTTGCGATAAAAACTACCTTTTTAACGACACCACAGAACAATACACGGTTGCCTATTATGAGAACAGGCACTGCTTCGAAGAGAGTTTAGTATCAGACAAAAAACTGACGATAAAGTTGAAGTTTCACATAGGTCTCTCGGCACAATGACAACATCTTCTGTCGAGCGATCGTCGCCTCTAGGACTAGTGTGCTCATTCTTCAAAGTGGAGCCCAGACATTATTTGATAACCATCCTTCTCGTTGGTCTTCATCCATAGTGGCACTATAGTTATGCTGTCCAAATGTTTTTCGAATGTTCGAATGATTTCGAGTGCTCACAAATTTTGAAAATTCAAATTCGAGCATATTCGAAAGCTGCGGTGTTTCTAAGTATCAAAATTCAACTGCATTCGCAAAAGGCGATTTTTCAATGTTCGAATTCGAATAAAATCTTTCATTCTCAGTTTCCTAGCGCACTACAGAGCTCCTGTGTTTCGTATTCGACGCAGTTCATAGCACAGCCATACAAATGGTTTGGATTTTAGGAGCGTTTCGCTGGCAACTGGTCAGCAGGTCTTTATAACGAACACTCGACCTCGTCGTTCGATTTTGAATCTTTGCCGATGTTCTTCGAAAACAGCGTCGTAGGCAAAGACTTCGACTCTATTTGGGCTAAATCAATAGACAGGGACGTGTCTGGAAGTGCTGCTTCATTGGAACATCAGCTCACATCATCACCTGCATCCTTGAATCAAGAGGTTAGTTACTTCGTCCAGAACCACCACCACCACTGATGCTCGTGTTTTTAGATGCGGTTTATAGACGGCAGTGAAATGGCTGCTTCTAACCTCCAAGAAACGGTCATCGATGACGTAGTTGGCAATGGGGAGGCTGTGGGTGCTGGGAGCAATGAATCCTCCTCACCGACCTCTCGTGAACATGATGTGAGCAAGGAGAACCGGCTTGTATGTGCTACTTGTGGATTTATGGCGAATAATCGGAAGGCTCTCTACAGGTATGCATCACATATGTTCGATGGTGCTTTGTGAGGTGTAGTTCAAGTACGAAAACGAGGAAAAGCCCGTCATGAAGTGGCTTCAAAAATGTGCAGTTTTAACTAAATTTAAGTTTGAAAGTTGAACAGGTAGATGTGACAAAGGAGGGCTGGCCCTCTTATCAGGTGTAGGTTAATTTCGTCTCCAGATCAAGTAGGCTTTTTATCTTTGGAATTAGTTAAGACTAGGAGTCACTCTCGTCCTTTTTTCGATATTTCTCAATACTTTTTTCACAATTTCTAATTCCTGGCACTTTCCCGACTATGCTGGGCAGTTGTCAAACCAATGTAAACGTATCTGTGGTCAGGATAGAGATCTATGTCGTTGGCTGTCATTTTTTGCACATCTTGATTTGTCTTCAAAACGGCATTTTATTCTGAATTATGACAAGTGTTTGATTAAATAGCTGCTAATGTTATCGTACACGTTTGTAAAATTGCTTGAGGGCAAAAAAGCTGTTATGATGACATTTTTATTCCTTTTTTTTGCTTAAGTGACAGTCCGGCTGCAAGGCAAACTTAGCAGTTATGGCTATACTTCGTTCTTTTGCTGCTAAGCTGCTAGGGGAGGGCATCACCAATCTCTTATTCTTTGATTTGGGCTGTCAGTCTTTCGCTACTAGAAAAATATATATGCTAATTCTGTTGTTCTCCTTAGTCATTGATCGTGACCTGCCCCAGCATGTCCCTTCTCCACTGTCTAGAAATTGACGTTGCAAGCGAGCGCTTGGAATGCGTCTGTCTTTCAGTTTTATATTACGTTTTTCTCTAGTTTTACCAGGAGACTATCTCAACGGTACATCAGAACAGCGCAAGAGTTGTATATGGGCAGAATCGCCTCTCTTTGGGAAACAAAATGCAAATATCTCGACTCCAGTACAACTCTGCACGGAGTTAGGGACGACGAATGTTGGGTCATTGGCGGCGTTAGCCCTCTGCCTGCACGCGGAGGGCGGGCTCAAGTTTGCTGGAAGCAACGTTCACGGGGATTACGGCGCCCCTCTACCCACTGCGCCACCGCCACTCGCTCGTCATCGCTGCTTCCAGCCAATTTGAGCTCGACTTTCGCGCGCAGGCGAAAGGTGAACGCCGCCAACGGCCCAGCCTCCGTCGTCCCTAACTCTGCGCAGAGTAGTATTGGTCTCGAGGTACTTGCATTTTGTTGTTTCTCAGAGAGAGGCGATTCTGCCCATATGCAACACTTAAGCCGTTCTGACATACCGTCGAGATAGTCTCCTGGTTAGTCACTTTGAGCTTGAAATAGTTGGTTGTTTTTCAGTTCATTGCTTCTACGGTGTTTATATCTACTTTGGTATATCTAGATTTCTTTGATTTTTTTAAAACTTCTACCTGTGGTGGTATTAGCTGGTCAGGAGTCTCCTTTTCATTGATGTATTAGTGCGCCCTCTGGCGCATAGATAAATAAATAAATAGAATGAAAACCTTATATTGAACAAGTGGAGGTGTCTCTAACAATTTAAGCCTTCATGGAACAAAACAAAGAAAAATCTATGAAGCAGTTCGCACAGACACATTACAGATCTCATTCATGCAGCCTCGCAACAAACCAGTTGTAGCAAAATCAGGCAAATACTCACTAGGGGAGAGATTATCAGCGATACCGCCGGTATCATCTCACAGCATATTCACCATATCGGCCTACGTAGTAAGTGATAAGGAGAGATATAGAGATACAGATACGATAACCGACATGCCGTTACGGGCCGGTAAGCGGTTGATAAATTATTTAATGAAACATATGTCGTAATTTAAAATAAGAGGTCATTTCCAAGGTAAGTCATAGTATTTAAGAAAAAAAAAACGGAAGCCGTGAGAACAAAACCAACAACCTAACGCCTGACGAGCCTGAACACTACCTAGCCGCGAACGCCGCCGGCGGCGGAGCACTCCTACAGAGCCCCATCCCCTACCGCTCCCGCGCGAACTCTTGCGCGCGGCCAGTCTGCAGTCCAGCCCACCCAACTTAGACAGATCACAACTCGCTAAAGGAGTTTTATTTTTGCGATTCCGACCGCCATATTCATAATCAGCATTCCGAGCTATTTCTATTAGGTTGTAACGAAATAAATGGCACTGAACCACTGTAAATTTAAACAGTTAATATCTCGGCTTGTAGGCAAGTCTATTATTCGAAATAAAAACCTTCTGATTCTACACATCTCTGCCAACGTGACACAAGCTTTTTTATCCCAGTAGCATAAAAATCAGAAGTTCTGGAATTGACGAAATCTTCGAAGGCACTTTCGGCATCCTGTTGGTATTTGAATATTTTCCCTACCAAGAAGTCGCCAAGATGCTTGAAGAAATGGTAGCCTGTTGGGGAGAGGTCGGGAGAAAACGGAGGATGCGGTAGAGTTTCAATGCTCAGCTCATTCAATTTCTGCAACGTCATTCGTGCTACATGGGGGGCGAGCATTGTCGTGCAGAAGGAGAACTCGCCTTCGGTTTACCAAGGCCGGCCGGATATCCTTCAACTTTTTCATCATTTCTTCAATTTCAATGCAGTACTTCTCTGCCGTGATGGATTCACCGGGAGGGAGGAAGCTGTGGTGAATAATTCCCAGCGAACACCACCATACTGTCACCATTACTTTCTTTTGGTGCAATTCCGGCTTCGCAAAAACCTTGGGGCTCTCATCGCTGTCCACCCACTGTGCCGATCGTCGCCTGTTGTCGTACATTATCCATATCTCGTCACAGGTTACGATGCGATCAAGGAATGGGTCCGTTTCGTTCCGTAGAAGCAGTGCGGACGAGATCTCATATCGTCGGTTTCTTTGCTCCTCAGACAGCTCGTGAGGCACCCATCTTTCCAGCTTTTTGGTCTTTCCAATTTCCTTCAGATGCCGGGCAGCTGTGTTGTGACTGACGCCAAGAGCCTTCGCTATCTCCCTGGTACCTTTGTGTGGATCCTCCTCTACCACATCTCTCAGCTTGTCCTCATCAACATCACTATGCCTCCCACGACCATCATGTTCTTCCAAGCTCTCATCTCCATTCCCGAACTTCTGATACCAACGATACGCCGTCCGAATTGTGGAACATCCTTGACCGAATGCGGCGTTGATCTTCTCGTCCGCCTCCTTAGCTACAGTGCCCAGCTTGAATTCATACAAGTAAATGCCTCGGATTACCCTTTTGTCCATCTGCAAAAAAGTCAATAAAACTCTAAAGTTTTCCCACTTTTACATAGAAAATTTGGTACTCACCGGTAGAGCAAAGTTTGCGCTTCTAAATGATGTGCCACATGTTACGGCTTGTTCTTTATCAAACGCGTAAAGACGCGCCAAGAAATGGCGCGAGCCAGTGCCATTTAATTCGTTACAACCTAATAGTTACCGTGGTATCCAATTAAAGTTCCATGAGAGGTCGAAACCCTTCCCCAGTTAAAAATGAGTTTGAAAGGAAAGAACACGTCACCATTATCTATTTCGCAAGTCTATGTAAACGGCATAATAAACGCACACGTTGTTTTACACAAGGAGGTGTGAAATTTGGTAGTGCGGTAATTTTTTAGGACAAGGTAAATTATTATTACGAATTTTCCTAAAGCAACATAGTGTTTAGCTTTTGTTGGAGCGTGCTCATTTTGACTTTAAATACTTTAGCTTTTACAACGATGTTTTATTGCGATCAAAACTTATAGCGCCAAGCGGGACTTGAACCCGCACCTCCTGCTCACCGGGCGGGAATGCTCTACACCATTATACCACCGGTGCTGTTTGATCGAACGCAACATCCACAACTCGTGGGACCCATCAGCACTCACCCGTATATCGGGATGAGCCGGCCGCTGATATCAGCATGGAACCAGTTAAGCTGTAGGTCTTGATAGGAATGATTCAATTCAGTTTCTTTAAGTCTCATCGGGCTGTTATCGAGGATGTAAGCTGTTGCTACGATGTCTTGTTGCGATCAAAACTTCTAGCGCCAGGCTGGACTCGAACCCGCACCTTGCTGACCGTGCGGGAATGCTCTACCCAGCTTAGCTTTTGTTGACAAAAGGAGTGCGGGTCTTAACTTTAGCTTTTGTTGGAACCTGCTCACTTTGACTTCACGCACATCTATTTTGGCTAAAACGTGTTCAGTTTAAAGTGGAATGTTATATGCAAGTCCTCACCCCTCACAGCATCTCTGAAGGAATAGAGGAATTGCTGCATGTGGCAGCGATTTCGGACGGACAGTTCTCGGATGTTCTGAAGTGCTGACTGCTCTGATTTCCGAAGTTTCAGACACGGATTGAGAACTCAACATGTCCTCAGGGAACCGAACTCGTCGGGTTACCTAGCATGCAGCCAGTGTTCGTTCCGCACGAACAAGATGTTCAACTACAATCGTCACCTGAAACGATTTCACGCACAGCAGGATCGGTAGCGAACAGCCGTCTGTCACGTAGCTGGCAGCGCTCTCACACGATTTCCATTGTTTCCGCCTAGGATGATTGGTTGCTTAGAACGAAAAGTGCTGATGTCTCAGTAATTGCCGCCTTAACCCGGTTTTATTCATTTCTGTCTCAAGTTAGAAACGGGTCATCTTTGTCACAACTGTGCATTCGGGTTGAGGATTAGTAAGCATAATACTTTGTATAGTAGATATTCTTTGTTGTTTGAAGAGTGTGCAGATATTCTACGTTTTTTTCCTTGTGCATCGGCTGTTTCGCTGTCAGCGGGTAGTAACGCTGGTGCCAGTTTATGGTCTGTGGTCTTATCTCCGACTTCCGTTTACTGCTTGTTTCGTTCTGTTCACTTCCGGTATTTGATGAGTGGGGGACCGGTTTCTGTTAATTATTGTGTAGCTCTTATTTTTAGGAGAATTATATTTGCCTTGGATGATGAGGTCTTTTGGTTCGTTGTAGTTCCTGTAGGGATGAAGTACCAGGTCTGTTATGAAATTAGGCAATAAATCGTTGCAAGCTTCAGGTGTTCTACAAAGAATGATGTCTTTCTCAGAAATAGTACTGCTGGTCTTACCTTAGTTATACGTTCCAACTGATTTCAAGCAAAATATGTATGTGTACTGCTTGTAGATTTTAGCGCCAATAGTTGGTATGTCAGCTCGTAGTAGTTGCTATAAATATTCTGAATTCATTCGCGGTCGGAAATTGCATTTTTTGTGTGTTTGAGATCCATCTATTGGGAGATCCCTCTCACAGCCCAATATGGGTCCCGTTTAGCGATCGATGCTGTTCAGAACTTCCATGTTAGTACCTCTGCCCGGGTGATGATATTCATCATGCGGAGCTTGATTTCTTTTATTTTTGCTTTTTCTTCATCTTCCCCTTAGCTGTTGGTCCTGCACGGGTGAAGAGCTCGCTGTTCTATTAGGGTGGGCCAAAAGTAATGGGACAAATTCAACAAATTTATTTATCTTCTCTTTATAACTCAATTACAACTCAACGGTGCTGAGGAATGTATTCGCCATTAAGGTCAATGACCATGCTGCCATTGATCAGCCAACTTTCTGATCCCATCCTTCCAGAACTGCTTAGGCGGGGTGCCGATCCACTGCTCGTTATGGTTGTCGAGGTCTATTTGGGTGTCCCTTCCGACCATGAAGTCCTATATGCTGAAGAAGTAGTGGTAGTCGCATGGAGAGATGTCCGGCGAATACGGTGGGTGAGGCATGTGAACGTAGCCCAGTGAGCAAGCTCATCCGTGGTCACTTTTGCCCGATGGGGTGCGGCGTTGTCGAAGAGGAGAACCTTCTTGAAGTGCTAAGACCGAATAAGTGCGAGTCGCCGGTCCATCGCTTCTATTAGGGGGGGGGGGGCAAAAGTAATGAGACAAAATGAAAAAAATCTTTATCTCTCTATAACTCAATTACAACTCAACGATGCTGAGGAATGTATTCCCCATTAAGGGCAAGGACCTTGCTGCCATCGCTCAGCCAACTTCCTGATCCCATCCTTCCAGAACTGCTTGGGCCTGGTGTTGATCAACTGCTCGACATGGTTGTCAAGGACTGCTTGGTTCTTGTGTCCCTTCCGACTAGGAAATCCTGTGGGCTCAAGTAGTGGTGGTAGTCGCATGGAGAGATGTCCAGCGAATACGGTGGGTGAGGCATGTGGACGTAGCCCAGCTGGCCAAGCTTATCCGTGGTTACTTGTTCCCGATGGGGTGCGGCGTTGTCGAAGAGGAGAACCTTCTTGAACCGCTGCTAATGAATAAGAGCGAGTCGCCGGCCCATCTCTTCTATTTCGTTCACCATGACCTTGGAGTTCATCGTAGTGCTCTTGGGAAACAGCTTCCGGTAAACCGATCCATGGGCGCAGACCCAAAAGCTCCAAAGATGCTTCTCGCCGTGAACATCTCGCCGAACGAAGGTCGGTAACAGGTCACCAGGCCTCACCCAGACTCGCTGCTTGGCAGGGTTAAGGTAGAAGACGTACTTCTCATCTTGCGTGAATATTGAGCCCAGGCTGCTCGGGGTTGGGAATTGAGGGAGATTTGCGCGACACGGGTCGATCGTCAGACTGGGGTTTCGGCATGAGACAGGCTGGGGTTTTGGCATGCTTCTGGAAAGGGCGGAAGTGGTAACTTCTCAGATGGGCTTCAGTAAGTAACATACAAACATACAAATACGACAATCACGAAACCAGACTCCAGCCACGAGATATATGGACACGGCATGGGGTGTCTCATTACTTTTGGCCCCCTTAATATTTCGTTCACCATAGCTTTGGAGTCCATCGTGGTGCTTTTGGAAAACAGCTTCCAGTATACCGGTCCATGGGCGCAGACTCAAAAGCTCAGAAGGTGCTTCTCGCCGTGGACATCCCGCCGAACGAAGGTCGGTAACAGGTCACCAGGCCTCACCCAGACTCGCTGCATGGCAGGTCAAGGTAGAAGATGTACTTCTCATCTTGCGTGACTATTGAGTCCAGGTTGCTTGAGGTTGGGAATTGGGCGAGATTTGCGCGACACAGGTCGACTCGCCCCCACAAAGTCGACGCGCGCTTCGAAATTTCATATTTTTTTTTGTTTTTTAAGAGAAAGAGGTCGTTAAGAGTGTATTTTACAGTGCAGCGTGGCAACCGTTTTCAGTTTTGAAGGACGAGATCGCGCCACTCATCTAGCTCGTCGCGAGTTTCATTTGATTGATGGCTGCTGCTTACTTAACAATGCAACGTGAACATGCGCGTATTTTTTACAATTAGTTTTATTTATTATACCATTGACAAGTGTCTAACACTATGTAAACAATATTTTTTTGCTATCAGTGAAAGGAAAATCAGGAGGAAAGGAAAATGTGTTAGTTTCCTGTAGTTTGAAATAGGCTTTTTCGAATTATAAAAATTTATAAAATTTCAAACCGTGTGTTTTTTAGGGAAGGAGAATCATAAGCATTCAAAGAAAGTCATATTAAATTTTCACTCGACAAGAATCATCACATCTCAGCCTTCTTGGAAAGCGTGTGGTTTAATCTGGAGGACGCCCAATTTAATTTGATTGTGGCTCAACTTTATTTCAAAAGTTTGTTTTTCCAACTTTTGTTCTTCAGCTTGCTTTAAAAGGTGTTCACCTTGGTTTGGAAAGTGTCCAGTTTGACTTTAAAGGTGTCCCATTTGGCATGAAAGTGTCCAGTTTGGTTTGGAAACTGTTCAGTCTGATTAGACAGGTGTCCAATTTGATTCTAAAAGTGTCGGGTTAAAATATCGTGTATCCTAAAAATTTTCTCAAAATTGCTGCAACCCGTAAGATCATAAAGAAAAACTTGATGCTGGAACACCTGCCTACAGGTGACGAAGCGAACGGGTTCTATAGAAAAAATTTCTGTGCCGCATGTTTCAAGCATGACTTGGAGTGATTCAGGCAGTCAGATTCCGCTGCGCTGACGCTCTTTGGGCTATTCTTTCCTAGACACCACTGCCGCAAAGACCTTCGCGCCTACGGTCGTAAATGATAAAGCAGCGTGGCTTGTCGCTGCAGAGAACCGTGCCGACTGCTACTTTCCTTGTTCCGGTCCTCTACACTTGCAGAACTCTGACTTACTGTCCCTCTAACTTGGCTCACCTCGCAGGGAAAGAACACCAGGATGTGATTCATCGTTTAGCACCGTTAATGAGCCAAACCTCGTTGCACCTTCCCTTGCCCTGTTCTGTGCTCGTCAGGTGTGGTTAGATTCGTGGTGCTTGTTCTTAGTTTCAGTCTTTAACTAAGCGAAGCTGAGGTGATATACAGTCCATATCTGTGTTATGAGCCTCCTTATGTTTTATGACGACGGTTTATGACGGCATGAGAGCTCACGTGTATATTGAGTAGGATTTCTTTACACCTGAAGTGATAGGAAATTGCAGCAGGAACGCCTTTCAATTGCGATGCCCCTTTTCCTTTGGAATAGTGAGACTCGGTCCGATGAGTACTTTATTTTATTTGTTTATTCCATACACTCGAAGAAGAGTGCGCTCAGATGAAAAGCACAGACACTAGCGAACAATGAAAACAGTAAACGGTCTCTACAAATAAATCACCTCTTTTAGGCCCCCTCAGGCACATTTAAATATCGAAATTTTAGAAATAGTTAAAGGTCATTAGCCGTATTGCTAGTACCCCTATCCTAGCAATGTCCGCACCAGCTGGCCATGGTGCCCATTATGCAATAGAACTTGTCGGAGCTTCGGGACACGGGTATGCCAACCACCCACGTGGAACCGACAAGTTGGATAAAGCTAGCAGGAAAGGTGCAAGCTTGCATACATCTAGAAAGTTTGACGGAAAAGAAGAAAAAGTGCTTCCTCTACTAGTGCCTAAAGGAACCCAGAAGTGGAAAACTAATTCCATAGGAACCGATAGAAAGGAACTGAACAAGTAAAAAAAGGCAGTCGATAAAACGCTATCAGAAAAGATATGATAAAGAGTGTGATAAAACATTATGTCTAAAAACAACAAAACAAAGGTCAAGGGTAGATAGGAGCGTACAAGTGCAACATTACGTACATAGAAGGGATTTAATATCAACATTTCCTCTTAGTATTCGCATAATGAGGAACCAATAATGAGGGATTTTCTCAAAGGATAAAAAATAAAATAAAAAAAATTTGCCAGCCGCTTTTTTCAGCCAAAAAATTCAGCCAAAAATTCAGCGCTTTTTTCTTCCCAGCCAAGTTTGGTATCAATTCATCGGCCCAGGCGATGGAAGGCTTGGTTGGTTCTTGCGAGAAATCCGAACCTGGTATCGGGTGCACGCGACGACCGCAAGCTCCTTCGACTGCGCTACACGCGCTCAAACCTGTTTTTGCTTTTCTTTTTATCTTCGCAGCCAGTCACAACGAAGCGCACCACCGATTGTACCCAGGTATTTAAGGACACCATCTCTGAATGGGTCACCCGTTCGATGCAGCCTGATTCGCGACACATCCCCACCTCCTTAATGCTATGCGCTCTTATTTATTTATTTGTTTATTTATTACATCTCTTTTGTCGCAACGACACGAAAACAGTCTACGTGCTTTGCGAAGAGTTCAGCGTTCCTGTTCGGATTCCCTTCGATCGGGGCGGTCCCAATTTCTCATCGCTTCTTTTGTTGTTGTCTCTTTGTATCTTGTGATATCGTCCAGCCACTTGTTCTTTGTATTCCTTTACCTCGCTTTTATCAGGCATTCACCCGGTTGCAGTTCGTGCCCATGAAGGTTCGGTTCTTGAAAGTTTATTTGCGAACACCTTCACGATATATACCAGCTATTTTTAGCATCTCGTAGAGTATTCCAATGTGGAAAAAGCTCGTTTTGATTTCGAAGACTTTGTTTTCCTTCAAGAGCGTGAAGCTTGCTTTAGGGAGTGTTCAATTTAACCTGGAAATGGTATAAACCATTCTCACGTGGAATTAAACACTTTTCAAATCAAATCGGTCCATTTTCTAAGTCAGCCCAAGACTTTTGATATCAAAGCACACTCTTCAAAATTGAAATGAGCTTCTTCTACATTAAACTGGAGACTCTCCAAAAAAGTTGGAATAATTTTTTGTCCGGGGAAATTTCAGTAGAACGTTCTTCGACGTTTTAATTCATCTACCTAATAAGTGAACACACTGTTTGCAATTTTATGATTCTGAAGAAAATAATGATATAAAGCATGTTTTAAAGAGCAGGAAGGCAGCCATTTTTTAGCGCCAAAAAAGAGATTGCGCCATATACTCTTCCAAGACGTCGCCATTTTTATTCGATTGATTGCTGAATTTTTATTTACATGGAATTCGACACCTGTCACGATACAACAAGAAGAAGTGTAAAGAACACACATATCCTCGATTTGATGGTTCAGGGCAAAAAGTGGCAATTAGACTATCAATCAAACAAAAATCGCGAGGAGCTTTTCGAGTGCGTGACGCGATTTGGTCTTTTAACACGCCCACGGCTAGAGCGTTTTCGCGCCCAGTGCGCGCAACGGGCTGTTGCTTTTTGGGCGCCCACTCATTTGCGTGGACACCCGCGAAAAAAAGAAAAACAAAAACAGAACAGAGTCTTAGAAAACGTTACTGCCGACTCAAAATAGTCCAGAAGAACTGCACAGGTCGCTATAAAAAACTGAGCAATACATAGCCTGGGAAGAGATATTGCCAAGAAGAAAGGAGAGTCCATACGCTCTTCCCCATTTGCGAAAAATGTGTTTGTTTGAGGTGCTATCCAACGATAGGAAGTGTTCCTGTTGAATGTTTGTTTACTGTCATAATCGCCAGAGCAGATTGTTTCATTTAAGAGTTCAATTAACGTTTCATCTGAAGTTTATGCATTAGTTCTCGTCTAGAAGTATGTGCGTTTATCGAGTTTCAGTAATGGGAAAAGTTCTTGTCTTGCTAGTTACGATAAAGGCCATAATTTTTCTGCCTATGTAGACCTAACATTGAATTGTTACTATAATTTGCGAACTTGAGAAGAAAATTGAAGAAAAATATCAATAAAGAATGTTATTCCCAAAACCCCTCCGTCCACTAAAACAAGTGGACACAGCCGCGAATGTGTTAATGCCCTATATGCTTGCGCTTTTGCTGTGCTTTAAGACAGCTTTTAAATTATTATTTTTTTTCTAAAATTCAATTTTTTTTATAAAATTATCACATCGATTAGGTCAGATAAGCTAAAAAATTTCAGGTAAAATTATACCAAATTTTCCTTAAACAAAAATTATTTCAAGCATTATTCTTATTGAGTCTGTAGTTTATCTTGCCTGAAGGTTATTTAAATTTGGAGGAGTTCGCTTTTATTTCAAAAGCCTTAAGGCCAGCTTAGAGGAGAGTGTCCAATTTGATTTGAGAAGTGTCCAATGCGGCGAATCAAATTGGAAAATAGTAAATATGCAAGTTTTGTGGCAAATGTGAGGTTGTGCGTGGATACTTCCTATTTGGCCTGGCGTTTCGACTGATCCTCCTTTTTAGAGTCTTATAAGTCTTCTATTATACAATTGGGACATAGGTCTATGTTATACTTCGGCGACCCGCTCAACACTGCCGTCGACGTCGCCGACAACAGCGTCGACGAGGTATAACATAGGCCATACTTTGAAGACCTTTGACCTTTGTTCCTAACCGAACCATTTTAGTTGTTGCTCTAGGCTAGTCATCCGTAGAGTCTTTTCTCCAGGCATCTCTTTTCTACTACCCCCTCAGAAGTTCTAAACCTCATGAGACTGTCGAAAGATTCATGTTCATCCCTCCATGTTCCACTTGTGTTGCCGCTTTTCTCGTCTTGACTGTGATTCGTCTCGGTCTGTAACTGCTGCAGCTCATTATCATGATTTTTGTGACAGAAAGACTTACAAAGCACTAACTCCGTCATCGCTTCGGTTTCAGCTAACACGATGTGCATGACTTTCATATTTATAAGCGACGATCCGGAATCGAAGTACAAACTGATCATTCTGAATAATCGCGACGAATCGGTGGACCGACCTACGCTCGAGCTCGACTGGCGCAACGGCGTTCTAAGTGGTCAGCGGCGTACTTTAATGTGTCAGGACGCAGATGTCAGCGCTAGTTCAAACCTTTCTGTAGGATTTGAGACGGCTGTCACAGAGTAGAAGAGCACTACTCTCCGTCAGAGTTGCAGACGTAGGTATTCTAGGGACGGACGAAAAGGACCCAGTGAAAGGAACATGGTTCGGCACCAACAAGGCTGGCGACGTCGGAATTTTGCTTTCGATCACACAGCCAGCAGCTGAGAAGATACATAATGCTGGTCGTAGCCGAGGTTCGCGCCTTCTGCCGTCGTCTGCAGCAGTAGGATCAGCCAATATTTCTTATGCATTCAGGAGCAATCGCGAAGGAATACCTCGAGTCCGGCCGGTCAAATGAGGACTACTTCGCTGAACTTTCTGCTACTGCCGACAAGTACAACGGTTTCCAGTTTCTGGGGCTGCAAAGGTTAGGGTAATCGTGAAAGTGTATTGTGCAGTCCGCGCTCAAATGTTAAGAGTTAGCATTCCAGGAATCAGCGAGATTTGTATGAAATGATGTCACTGACAAATTTGCTGGTCGATAAAGTGGAGCCTCAAAAATGGTCGGCAGGTAATTAATTGGCCAGGGATAGACTGAAGAGCTACGCTATCGTTAGCTGCTCTTGGAATCAGCTATGCGAACTGTTATAAAGTGTCACGAGAACTAACATTAGAAACTTGGCTCAGTACACGGTTGTGCTTTATCCAATTCCACTTATACGGAACATTATGGATGGAATTTTGAAGAGGATTTGGCTTCTATTAGATTGGACAGGAATTCTTATGCAGTTCCACCTCTTTATTGCATTCAGCTGGTTTCCACGAAATTTTGTTCACTTAAAATGCATGGCGCATCCCATATAGGGAGTGGCAAGCTAGCACCGCCCTTTCTCCTCTCTCCGTATTGTTGTAGAAAAGCCACGGAATACTTCTGATCTCTGATTACTTGCTGTTCTTTTTTTCTGTGCATGAGCTCTAGACAGTTTAAATGAAGTCAGAGCTGTAGTACTTACTACAGGGAAGGGGAATATGAGAATTTCATCAGTAAAGACTTCGCTCCATACCGTACAAGATTCGTATCGTTCAGGAACGTACGTCTGGGGCAACAGTCCGCCAGAGAAACCGTTTCGCAAGGTGATTGAGGGCCGGAAACTTTTCGATGCCTTCGTAGAATCGCTAAACGACCATACTGAGGTCGACGAGATAATCGCACGGTTGATGGAGATCGGGACGAACGACACAGAGTGAGTTCCAGGTATAATTACGTGCAGTGCGTTCATAGTTTAGTGACTAGAAGAGCTTCAGTGAAAATAAACTGTACGGCTTACTCCCGAAGACATATTGAAGTCGATAATCTGACAACCCGAATAGGACGTCTGCGACGGAAGCGATGTGGCTGAATACTAGCGGTGACTATATTCGTTGCGTACGCTCCAAAATCCGACTAGTCCGACAAGGCGACAACGAGCTCGAGCCTTCCACATAGAGCTGGACAAGATGCAACGAATATAAGCAAGATCACATCTCTTACGAGGTGATCGTCGACGCCTTCAACTCCAAGATCGGGCCACGAAGAACGCCGAAAGAACTTCACATCGAAACATACGGTTTGGAGTGGAACGAGCAAGGTGAAAGGCTGTCTGAGTTTATCATGTCGACCAAGACCATGCATGGAAACTCGCAGTTCCAGAAGCCTCCCTCCCTACGATGGACCTGGGAATCCCCCGGTGGCCAGTTCCACAACGAGATCGACCACATCATCTTCAACCGCAAGTATTGCCTGACCGTCGTTTCCGTTTTCCCCAAGTTCTACACGGGATCGGACCACCGCCTCCTTCGCGCAAGGTTCCGCTTTTCGCACCAAGGAGAGAAGGCCGCGAAGTTCAAGAAGAGGAACCCCAGAACGACCATCAACTGGGACCTCTACACCTCTTTCGCCGGCCTTTGGGAAGATGCCGTCATGGACAACATCGACGAGGAATACGACCACTTCGTGCACCATATCCGCGATAGTGCTATCGACGAGGAATACGACCACTTCGTGCACCATCTCCGCGATAGTGCTAAGGGAGCCGAGAGGTTGAAGACCACCAAACGACGTCTGTCTCCGGAAGCTCTCGAGTGATACGCCAGCGTGGAGCAGTACGAGCGTCAGGCAACTACCAACTGACGTCCGAACTTGCGAAGCTATGCAGAGAGGCGATAGAGGAAGATCTTAAGGAGAGAAGGGTGGAAGTGTTGGCTGAAGCAGCAGAGGCAGGGCTGAGCATCCGCAATGCCCGCCGAGACTTCGCCAACTTCAAGACCAAGATGAGCGCTCTCCGACGTACCCGACGGAACCGTCACCTCTTCCAGAAGGACCATGGAGAACGCCATCCTCGACTTCTACTTCGATTTCTTCGATCGCCTCGTCCACCTGCCCCATGCCATTTACCATAGTAGTGTGAACGAAGGCCATCGTGTGGTAGATAATCAACATACCATAGTTGGGTTCGAATGACCTATTCGAATAGTGATTTTCATTCGAATATGAATATTGGAATCGAATTTTAAATTTTTAAGTTCGAATAAAAAATCGCTTTTCTCAAATGTATTCGAATTCGAATATTTAGAAGATCGCCTTTTTCCAACACATTCGAAGTCGAGCATTCAAAAAATCGCGTTTTTCGATTGTATTCCAAGTCGAGTATCCAGAAAACCGTGTTTTCGAATGTATTTTCGAGTATTCGAAATTTGTGAGCGTTCGAAACCATTCGAATATTCGAAAAAGTTTCGAGTGGACAACTATACAACAACCTTTTCGTAAGAAGGAAAACATTGCGGAACACGTAGTAACTTGTTTTGCTTGCTTTGTACTGCAATTTCTGCCGCTCTTTACTGCCAGAATTAAGAAGATCCGTACATGGCTTATTTAAGTGAGGTTGACTAATTTAGGTTCTCTCCCGATCCGCAGATCGCGATTCAGACGAAGCAGCCGCTGGAATGGTACCGGTACTTCTGCTCCATCATGGTGAAGTTTCCGCTGGACATCAATCGCTACGGCACCAGATCGCACAGTATCCTCGTGGTGGACCGCGAGGACAACGCGACGTTCTACGAGAGCCGAATGGCGGAGCCGCCGCAAACGGGCAGGCCCACCGAGTGGGTCGACAAGACGGTCACGTTCAAGTTGAGCGAGCTCTAGGCGGAGCAGTCCCACCTGCCCTGCGAATAATCGAGAGAGATCGAACTCTGATTCTGGAGCGGTCTCCCGCAGCTCGATCACTATGCTCGCCATCAGCTCGCTCTCCCAGTGATCACATCTCGGTTTCGTTTCCGCTGTTTCCTTTTTGTTGATTTGGTTTTTGCTGTATATCTCGCCTGTCTACAAGCACCGATCTTCATTCGAACTGTGCCATCATCGTGCTGGTATGCTTAGGTCTGATGTCAGTTTGCAATATTTTTGATCTGGTCCTTTGCACCGTATCCGCTTCATTGTCATTCGTCGTTCATTCCATCTGTAGAGACTGTACAACATATTTACTTTCCTTCTTCTTCTCCATAGCATTTTCTGTACGCTTGTAGTGACAAAGTAGCATTCCTCGGGGTTTTGCAAAAAATACATTCCGAGCGCTCTTTCTGAGGTGTTTTTCCTAGCCGCCTTTCGTTCCTTCAGTTTTAATGAAGTGAAATGTTAGCTGGTTTTCACACACTCGAAGGATCCCACTGATATGGCAGAGTGCGTAAATCGTGTGATCGGTTTACTCAAATGGAACCCCTGGCAGAAAAACAAGCATTTGTACTGTTTTCAAGCTAATTTGGGCACCTTCAGGCCAAATTGGATATGCTTCGAAAAGAGCTTACAGTACCGGACATGTCTTTTGGTCATTGGCCGAGAAAGCCGCGCCGGCCAACATAGGCCGCTTTGGAGCGTTCCAAAGCGATCTTTTTGAACAACTTCTTTAGAAATCAAATACCTGTGAAAATAAACATATATTTGAACTCAGCAGCTCAAGCTCTATCTTTCGGTATATAAATCTCAGTAGAGTTGAACAATGCATATAGGCCCGACAGAATCAATCGAGTAGGCGCGGCGCGACAACTTGTAGAGCGAGCGTTTGGGGAGTTTTATCGGAAATTCCCAGCCGTCCTAATCAGAAATTGCCCTAAGACTGTCCAGATTGCATTGGGAGTGCGCCGTGAACAATGCATACAGAATCGGACCTGTCAATCGAGTGGGCGCGACAGCTCGCAAATTGCATGCGCGGGCGTGTTCGGAGCTCAATAACGTTGTGGAGATCAAATTGTTCCGGCTGCGGCTAGTGGATTTTGTAGGCAGTAGAATGATTTTGTAGTCCCCAAAAGTACACCGTGGTAGCTTCTAAACGGGCGAAATTATTGTGGTGCAAAAATGCAGGTTAGCCTTGTGTGACACCATTTTTTTCCAAATTCAGTCGACCACTGTGGTTAGACGTGACGAGCAAACGGTCTAGGAATGCGTAAGCGAGCAAACCAGTTAAGGTGCTTTGCGAAGAAGTGCCCAGGGCTCCCCAGCTTCCTAACCCGCCTCGCTCCCAGAAGCCATTTTAGAGCGGCGGAGGACAGCGGTGAAGTTTCTTCCGCCCTTACTCGCCCTCATTTGAGTTTTCGACAGTTCTAATGGTGTCGTTCTGTTAGCTCGGAAAGCTCTATCGAACGTTATCAAACTTGGCCCGGTTCAAAAACATCGTTTTTCGATGACGTCATTGTCCTTCTGCCGCGGCCTTGGGCCGCCTACCTTTGATGCGAAATTGTCAAAAAATCGATGTTTTCGGAATTGATTGAGAGTGACACCGTTCGATAGAGCTTTCCATCCATTCCATCATCCCGGGTTCGATGGATCAGCAACAGACTTGCAAGGATAAAAGACTGATTTGTTCATCGGCTGGCCACTGCAAGTCATTGTAAGGCCAAATGCGCTTTCAAATCGCCTTAACGACATCTCGTAGAAGTAGAATGCGTGGCGCATCCCAAAAGGGATTGAGCTACGCCGTCCTTTATCATTTTATCCTTTTAGAAACTATAAGTTGTGTACCGGATCTGAATATAGTACACTTGTTTTGAAGCCTGTCGGTTGACCATCACATTTGTATGATGGTCAACCGACACTTCGGGCAATTCGATAGAATTTGCCAACAACAACGGCTGAGCGATATTGCTTACCTATTGTGAAGTTGGTCCCTCGTTCATGTCTACATACCTCATACGGTCAGCTGATACTTCTTCAAGCCATAAACCCTGAAGAGAAATGATGTTTGATGCATTTAGTGCTTAACCTAGAGCGGCTGTTACAGAAACAGGAGCTGTTAGAAGGATGTTTAGTTGCGATCAAAGGCGAGACTCGAATCCGCACCTTCTGCTTTCCGGACAGCGATGCTACGCCTGACACCACCAGCGCTGTCTGACCGGACACCTAGTAGAATCACTTATCAGCACTCAGCCGGCCGCTGATATCAGCATAGAACTGGTGAAACTGAAGGCCTCTGTCGAAATGATGTCTTCATTTTTTGCTTAAGCCTAGAGCGGCTGTTATAGAAGACAGAAGCTGCTAGAAAGAAGCTTAACCGATTCCATACTGATATCAGCGCTCGGCTCTTCTCGATATCACGGGTGAGTGCCGATAGGTGATTGCTACTAGGAAGATATCGGGATGTTGTGTCCGATCAAACACGTGCGTGGTGGTGTAAGGCGTAGCATCGCTGCCCGGAAAGCCGAAGATGTGGGTTCGAGTCCCGCCTGGCGCAATAGTTTTGATCGCAACAAAACATCCTTCTAACAACTTGTTGAGAACCTAGTATACTTCATCGGGGTGTGGAGCGTTGTACCAACGTAACGGACGCATGGAATGACACACAGACAGATGTGCGGATTTCTCTTTTATATGCAATAATGCATGCGTGTATAACAGAATGCATAAAGAAACCGTTTCTCATTGTAGCTGACACCTCAGTTGAGAAATGACCCCTCGATTTTTGAATATAAAGGAGGTTTTCTACGGAACGCTTTTAGAGAGCCGATTCACGTATATCACGGAATCGTTTATTGAAGTTTTGGATCTATCCTTATCGGGGGGGGGGGGGGGGAACACCGGTAGAAAAGCGAAAAGAAACGCTATGACCTCTTCTGGCTGAGAAATTGTAAAGAAAGTTCCGCTCGTGGGTTGTTCAGCGTCTCGCGTTTGTAAAATAGAGTTCATTTTCAGATTTGCTGCCGCTGACAAAGTGACGAAAGGAAGTGTCCCCCCCCCCACTAGGATAGATTCGAAGTTTTTCAACAATTACGGATGAGTTTGGCAGCAG
Source organism: Heligmosomoides polygyrus bakeri (assembly GCA_947359475.1). Lineage (NCBI taxonomy): Eukaryota > Metazoa > Nematoda > Chromadorea > Rhabditida > Heligmosomidae > Heligmosomoides > Heligmosomoides polygyrus. The sequence continues at coordinate 83,148,850 of OX375868.1, read as the reverse complement.
TATGCAACGGAAAGCTCATTTGTTTCTTTACTTTTAGCCGTCAATTTCTGTTTTACCCCTGCTACTCCTTCCACATGGTGAACACTCAATTCTATAACACTACTTTTTCCAGTCAAACCACCGAATAAGCCTCGAATTGTTCCATTCGTTGCCATGGTTCTACCTGCTTGTTTGGACTCGTAAACATTGTGAACCTAAATTTTACACACTTGAAGAGTGTTTTTTAAAAATATGAAATTTCAAAATTTACTGGATGACACTTATTATATATTCCGTATCAACAGCGTCATTGCCGCATATTTAACTCTAAACACCATTTTCACTTCGACAATTCAAAATTGAACGCCGTATCAGAATACAGACTCTCCGAGAAAGCTGGAAGAATTTTTTTGAAGGGCAGTTTTAGCATAACTTTCCTTGAACTTTCTAATTCGTATGCCCTATGATTTTATGAAATTTTTATTCTGATGGAAAAGTGATGATTAAAAATTTCAGATTTGAAGGTTAAAAAACATCGAGCTTCAATACTATGAGGCCGAATATTAAAAAGTTGTTTTAAAGCGCCAGGAAAGCAACAATCAGTGACAATCAGCGTATTAAAAGCAGAGATCGCGCCATGCACTCGACTTGATCGTCGCGATTTTTATTTGTTTGATTGCGAAAAATCTGTTTGCGTGCAGTAACATATATCTAAACGGCACGACAAGTTTTAAAAAGCTTGTCCTCATATCGCTGCCCCAAGTAAGCAGCATTCATACTATCAATCAAATTAAAGTTCAGCGAGCTAGACGAGTGCATGGAGCAATCTCTTCTTTTAGCATGCTAAAAATTGCCGTCCCTCTGTGCTTTAGCATAAACTTTAAACTACAGTCTTCCCTTAAGCGTAAGAGTGTTATAAAATTTCAAACAGTTTCTTCGCCCTTTAAGGAGGGTGAGTTTTTTTTTCTCGAAGAATTCGAAACTTTTCCTTTTCGAAGAATTTCGTAGAAGAAAAATTTCGAAGAATTTGACAGCATATCGTTCTTGAACACAAACTATTCTGACCGTCTCGGAGGCTGCATAGTGTTAGCTGTAAGACTCTCCTTTCATTTTGGAAGATGTCAGTTTAACTCCAAAGCGACAAGCCTCATTATTATAGAAAAGTGCTGTTCACAACTAGCTCTTGCAGAATTAGCCACCGGTGGAACCAGTCTTGTCTCAATGCTCATTCAGCAATGCTAGCAGTGCAGACTGGCTGCTCATTATTTGTATGGTAATGACCCATTACAAGGCTTCTCGTACGAAGGGCAATTGTTGTGTCGATGCCGACGGCCAGGAAGCAAGGCGCAGCTGCCAGGGGGTCTTCGGAACGAGTTCTCGTCTCGTACCATTACACTTCTTCTGAATGCGGTTTTGCCAACAATTCTCGCACCTCGGCGTCTGCCTCAGACATCAGCGTTTGGTGTCTCGACTAACCTGCACTGACATCACAGGCGGCACCTTCTGCCGCATTCCTGCTCCCCGCTTTCGCCGTATTTTATGCCAGCCACTTGGATTAGGCTTCCGAAACGCATGTCTACCGTAGTCTGTGAGACCCGTGCTAGAGATTTTCTCTATGGTTTATACAGGCTCTGAGGGGAGGGTAACGATCTGCCTGAAAGCGGCGCGGGCAAAGACGCGGGACAGTGCCTGCGGAGCCGGCACGTCGGCTCGCGCCGTGACACCCGCCTCTTCGCAATGAGCTAGAAAGCCCTCGCCGGGAGGCGATGGTGACCTGACCGACTAAGGGTGCCCCCAGATCGACCAGATTTGGTGTAATTACAGTCGAGAGGGAGAGCTAGGAAGTTCAGAGGGCTTGCAGTGGCGGCCCAGAAATTTGGATCAATGTGAAGCCTACCATTTCCTGTACTAGAATTTCGAGCGCTATCAAATGAGCCAGAAACAACATTTAAGGCGACCTTTTAGGCGTTGTTTATTTTCGTTAAATATCAATTTTTATTTATATCAGAATTAACTGCGAGGCATTCTTCCAGGCTGAAATTGCGCGAGGAATCTAATTGAATAGACCAGAGACCTCCTAAGAGAAGCCAAGTACTCAACCTTTTTGAAAACGACATTATGATTCTTCAGTGCGTAGAGCACGTTTCTAGTTTGAAATTGCACGATGAGTTCTATTTGATAGTCGGAAGACCTCCTAAGAACTCCCAAGTACTCTAGTTTTCTTGATGAATTTCGTAGCTCGTTAATTGGTGGAGGAGACATTGACTATGCTGGCACATTGCCGGTGGGACGCGAGGTCAAAACATCGCTAGAAGCGACAGACGACTGGACGAGCAGTTTGAAGTATTGTGTGATGAAATTTATTCTCGGTGAACATTAGATTTGCTGAACTACTTATCCAGCCTTAGTCTCGAAATAGATCGAGCGTGCATTATAAAGTTCCACAGAAAAATCAATTACGAAATGCTAAAGAGATGTCACGTTGAAAGTAATGCTTTAAAATTCTGTTAAATGTTCTCTCGTCTATCTAATTGGAATCATCGTGCAATTTTAGCCTGGAAGCCTGAAATGCCTCACATTTTATCCTGATATATGTGAATAAATACATATATTTAACGAAAGATAAACAGCGCCTGAAAAAATTCGCTTTAAGGGCTATTAAGGCGAGATTCTTTTCTGGCTATTCGGTAGAAATTCTAGTACAGGAGATGGAAGGGTTCAAATCAACAGCTTGGAAATATGCCTCGCTGTTAATTCTGATATATGTAAATAAAAACTGATATTTAACAAAAAATAAACAACGTCTGAAAAAATTCGCCTTAGACCCCGTTTATACTTCCGACGAGGAGCGACGCGATAGCATGCATAGTAGCCAAATTGATCGATGGCGTCGCTCGATCAAAGTGGCCACAAACCGTGGCGTGGCGTCGCTTGGCGTCGAAGTATAAACGGGCCCTTAAGCATTGTCGAGGCAGGATCCCTTTCTGGGCCGTTCACTAGAGCTCGAAATTCTAATATAGAAGATGGTAGGGCTCACACCACTTCCCGTTTAGCCAAGGTAGCCCCCGGAGCGAGGGCTACCTTGGCTCAACGGGAAGCGGCGGGTGTCACGGCGCGAGTCGACGCTCACTGACTCCGCAGGCACTGTCCCGCGTCCTTGTCTGCACCGCTTTCAGGCTGATTGTCCCTCACCCGGCCCTGAGGTGCACCTGGTGAAGCGTGTCTGTGAACAGGTGAATTGAAGAACGTCGTATTAAATTCACCAGCACTGGCCATTCCCATTCAATTTATTCCACTGATCGGGTGCTGATCGGTCCCATGAGGTGCGGATGTTGCGCTCGATCAACCGGCGCCGGTGGTGTAATGGCGTAGAGCATTCCCGCCCGGTCAGAGGGAGGTGCGGGTTCGAGTCCCGCCTGGCGCTAGAAGTTTTGATCGCAACAAAACATCGTTGTGTCAATTTATTCCACTTTTATGTCAAATTGGACATTCTTCTAAGCAACCCTAACGCTTTAGAAACGAAACTGAGCGTCTTTCAAAACGAACTCTTTCCACATTAACAAAGGACTCGTCAAAAAGTTTGCTGTGGTTTCTTGTTTGAGGAAAATTTTAGTATAGCTTTCTTCGAAGTTCCAAAAGTTTTTTAAAGGGCATGTAGGAGGCCATTTCTGTCAAAGGAAGCGATTTGCGCCGTGCCCTCGTCCAGTACGTCGAGATTTTTATTCGATTGATATGTATAAGATTTTCGTTTGCATGGAGTTTCAGTCGTAAACGGTACAACGAAACAATTATAAAGAGCACACATATTCCCACTTTGATGCTTCATTTAAGCAGCATCTACACGTTAACCAAACACATCGCGACTAGCTTTTCGAGTGCATGGCGTGATCTCGCCTCTGAGTGCACTAAATGATTGCTGTTATTTTGCGGCTTAAAACAGAATTTAGTTTATTATTTCTTCTTAAAATAATTTTTTAATACTACTTTACTTACTTGATACTTTGATGGTCCTTTTGTTGGCCGGAGGTCTTCTCAGCGGGGACCACAATTCTTCCAGACCGCTCGATCTCTGGCTGCTTGTATCCAGTGAGGCATACGCTCTCTGAAAGATCTTGAGAATGAGTCTGCCCATCGCGTTGGCGGTCGTCCCAATGGTCTCTTATGCTCTCTCGGGAGCAATTATGTGACACGGAGACTCCATCTATCGTCCTTTCGTCGAAGCAGGTGTCCGGCCCAGCGATATTTGGACTTCTTCATGCACTGCAACGGGTCTGCTAATTATGACATCTCCCGTAGCTCCGAGCTTCGTAGGCTTCTTGCCATTGCTGACGAAGGCTTGTCCTCAGAAGACATCTCTCCAGTGCATGATGCGTAGTTTGCATTGCTCTGGCGATTGTCTTGTTGTCGGGCCAGGTTTCCGTCGCGTAACACATCGCAGGCAGTACAGAGGCGTTGAATATCGAGGCCCTGAGGCCGGCATCCTTGACCTAATCGGTGACTTCGCGAATCGAACTGAAGGCTGCCCATGCTGCTCGTCTCCTGCGGGCGATTTCAGGAGCGAGGTCGTTATCCATGTTCAGCTCTCTTTCCAGCTAGACGTAGGAGTCGACCTTTGAAGAGCGACTCCATTTAACCTTACGAGTCCCGTGTCACCCCACTGGTTGACCATAAATCGCGTTTTGGACATATTCATGTCCACTCCAATCTTCATACCTGTCACATTTAGCTCGTTCAGCATTTCCTCGACTTCTGCCGTGCTGGTAGAGATGAGAACAATATCGTCGGCGAAGCGAAGGTTGCTGATCCGTTTACCGTCGACAAGGTAACCTTTCGTGGCGCATCCCCAAAGGGATTGAGTGATGCCTTCCTTTATTTTTAACATTCCTTACTAGGAATGATGATATGAGGGGCTATCTCTCAAAGAAGTTGTAATTGAATGAATGAATAGGGTAGGGCAACAATACATTGAGACTGGTTGGCTAGACGGAGGTCTGATATCGTTGCCACATAAGGAGTGAAGAATAGGGAAGGTGACTGACTCTCAGTGACATATTACGCCACCGCTCATTCAACTCAAAACGGTTTTCCTACTTTTCGTGACGTCTTTAGCTAGCAGAGAACTCTCCGATCCATATGCCATATGCGCAGCTGCCTAGACGTTCACGTCTGTTATGCAACCCTTCGTTTTTAAGACTGTTTGAACCAATTAACATCACTCTTAGTAAGAAAGTTCCATAGCTACACAACCTTAGGCTCAATATACATTCACTGCTTTGGCTCAAGGAATTGAAAGCAATTATGAACGCGAAATTTGTTGCCTTAAAAGCTTGAGGTCTAATCGTAAGTAAAGGTTCGGAATGCTAAGACGTAAAGGACTGTACATTCCTAAAATACAAAATTTTCTATGCTGTTCCGCATGACTGCTTCTTAGACATACATGGGGTATTGAGACAATAAAGTATGTACATAGGACGCTTCCAGTGCAATATCGTTGGAGTTCAATCAAAGGGGTCGGAGTTTCATTCGAATTTGATTTATAGAAATTGTGGGCACAGCCATCCGAATATTCGAAAAAATTTCGAGAGCAAAACTATATTTTATGCCATTCTGTTAAATCGATCTCAGGCTTAATCTAAAATGCGATCCCATGCGATCTAGAAAAGTCCCCTTTCTCTAGATCGCATGGGGCTTACCCTTATGCAGTGTTATAGCGATGGTGAGACTAATATCCTGGAGGCAGGGCAAAGCAGTCGGAAGATGCCCATATTGTCATGTGCAGCTGAACGCCGTGTTTTCATTTTTTCATTTTCATTTTTCATTTATTCATGTTTCGCCTAGATCAACTAAGCGAGTGTAGCCCGTAAATAGGTAGCTTACTAGCCTGGAAATACATGAAGCATTAACTTGTCCATCGGCTGGCTACATGTACATAGTAAGTCGTGGTATAGGCCAGACACGCATTCAAATCGCCTTCACGGTTCCTCATAGAAATAGAATGCGTGGCGCAACCAGGGAAGTGATTGCATAACAGCGTCCTCTATACTTCATCCTTTATACTCAGATATTCTAATTGCGTGCCTCCCACTACGAGTGTAGCGCAGTCGGAGGAGGTGCCGGCACGTGCACCCGATACGAGGTTTCTGGTTCGGATATTCCGCCTAGACCGACCAAGTTTTCTATTCCTCCGGGGTTGGTGAATTGGTACCAGAATTATCGGGGAAGGATAAAGGCCTGATTTGTTCATCGGCCTACCACCGCATACCATTCTATGGCCGAATCCACATTCAAATCGCCTTCACGACATCCCGTAGTAGTAGAATGCGTTTCGAATCCTAAAAGGGTTGACTAATGCCTTCCTCCGTCCTTTATCCTAATGCTGTAAAAGGTACTGAATCGCAGCAAGAGGAATGCGACGACTGTCTACGCCATCGTACTTGAGTAAAATCGTCACCTAGCAGCTAATTACAGTTCTTCGCCGAAAAGGTACGACTGTGACAAATCCTAAAATTTTGCAGTGCAAACCATACCATAGAGTTCAGACTGAGTGAACTTCATCCTTTTTCTTCTGCAAGGAGGTGTCTCAGCAGGATATTTTTTTATTATCCTTGAACCTTAAAGGACGGCGTTATTCAATCTTTTTTTGGGATGCGCCACGCATTCCACTTCTACGGGATGTCGTGGAGGCGAAATGAATGCATAAATGGCCATACAATGACTTGCGGTGGCCAGCCGACGAACAAATCAGCGCTCTATGCTTCCCAGACAAGTATGGTACAAATTCAGCGACCCCGGAGTGATGGTAGGTTGGCTGGTCTGGGCGGGAAATCCGAACCAGGAGCCCGGTATCGGGTGCACGCGACAGTCGGCGCCTCCCCCGACTGCGCTACACGCGCCCACCTTGAACCTTAAGCTAAATTTAAGGAACACCGCTTAGGTTTCGCTTCTTTTCTGTCTCTTCTTTCTTCTCTGTTACTTCTTTTCTCATCATCAGTTCCGTTGACTTGGCCATCTACTTCACTCATGATTACATCGGCGAGTCAAGGTATTTGATAGAGCATGAAGGCGAAGAGCAGATAAGAGCCAGATCAACTTACCTGAGCAATTTTCAACTCTCTGCCTGCTTTCTGTGTTACTTTGCGGGATCGTTCAATTCACACGAATTCTTCGACCAGCTGGTCAATTAGGTTGGCGCTGATCGACGAAAGTGGACCAGTTCGTCGCCAACGATAGAACTCTCGATCGTACGAACTTTGCTCTTATTTTGAGAAATCTTGCATTGGGTAAATGACTTTTTCTGACTACTTGTTTGCATTCTATTTTTATTTTTAAGGACTTAAAATGGTTTTACAATTTTCACAATGGGTGAAAAGTAAATACATCTAGAAAAGGGTACCGAGCTTTCACAGGGTAGCACACCGGACACGTTTCTCTAAAACACCCTTTTGACAGACTCACGACTCAGGAGAAGGAAGAGTCAAAAGAAAAACACTCGTGAGTTCTCTGGGAACTCATGCGGTGATGAGAAAGCATTTGAAAACACATACCGACACTTCAAAGCAACCAAAGCAGCTCATCTGGAGGAAGCATCCCATTAGAAAATCACTTAGAAGTTCTCCTACTACTCATGAGCTGACAAAAAACACCTGAAAAGTCTCTTCGACTTCGAATCAGCTCAAAAGCTCAATACGAAAAAGAGCCGAAACAAAAACTTTCGAAAAAACGTGGACATGCTTCGAAACAACTCACATGATTTATGTGGAGAAGGCATCGCACGACAAAATCACTCGAAAGTTCTCCTGAAGTCCTCTTCCACATGACGAGGTTACAAAAAACTCCGGAAAAACGTATTTCAAGTTCAAAACGACTCAAATATCTCACCAGAAAGAAGAATCGAAAGAGAAAACACTTAGAATTTTCTGCGAACTCATAATTAAAAAACATTCGAAAACACATATCCGTATTCGAACAAACCATACAAATGGAGGAAGAATCGACGAACGAAACAACTTAAAACATTCTCCGAACCCATGAACTGACAGGAGCTTCAAAAAACGGTTTTAAAAACCAAAACGACGTTTTAGAAGGGTCTTTTATAGAGGAAGCTCTATTTGGTAGTGGAGCTTTCCCTGTAAAAGGTGGTCCCAGAACGTTCCAGCTCCAACCTAAGCAAAAACAAAAAAGACTCTTCCGGGTCCTCTCTATCGCTTCGTAACTCGAAAATGTCGTGCTGTACCACGCTTATTCGTCGCATTAAAAACAGCCACACTAAACCCACATTTGCGGAGGATTTTGCTGAGGAATGCACCATTCGCCACTGGTTCGAAAGGTTTCAGTCTGGAGATGAGAGTGTTCAACAGATCAAGACTCCTTAACGACGACCATCCAATCAAAGAAGACCACGGTGGCCGTATGGTAGAGAATGGCTGGTAGAGCCCACCACGAGTTCTTGAAGACTGGAGAGACTATTACAGCGGAGAAGTACTGTACAGAAATTGAGGTGATGCACCATGCACCAGTTGATTGAAAAACCCCTACCGAGCCGGCTTTGGTTAGTTGATGAGGCCCATTCCTCTGCATGACGAACTGGATAAGTTGGGACTTGAAACTCTACCACATTCAGCATATTCACCAGATCTGTCCCCTACCGATTATCATTTGTCCAAGCATTTAGATCGTCATGTGAAGGATAAAAAATTCACCAACGAAGGTGATGTCGAAAATGACTTCCTATGCTTTATTAATTCTCGTAGCTCTGATGTCTACAAAGATGGAATGTCTAAGCTATTGTCGCGTTGGGAAGAGTGTATTATTTGTAATGGTGCTTCTTTCGATTAATAAAATTGCTTCCAAAGTTATGATCTGTCAAAGTTTTCAGGCAAAATCGGTAATTTCGTATGTATTTCATGTGACCTACCACACATTCAAATCCCCTTTCTTTCAACACCCATTTCGTTATCATGTAGAATTTGTAGAGCTCACTCTGACAAGCCTCCTAATTTTATGACCGGAACGCAAGGAATGATTAATGTGTTTAGCACCTCGGAAATCGGTATGTGGGTACGTCAACAGGTCGAAGCGCAGACCGTATTGCTCATCAAAGAGAACTTGTTCATTGTGTACTCAGGCACTGCTTATCAGTTCACAGTTTTCCACTTTGGGTGCCATTCTGGCCTGCTTGATAATGTTGGAATCACTGCCCTTGGGAGGTCGTTTTCCTCTTCGATTGAATTCTGGCCCTTTCCTCTTGAATTCTGGCGTTACTGAGCAGCTATGCGCAATTGTTGATGAAGCACCTTTGGGTACACCATGAACTCTGCCTTCAAGTCTAGAGATATTCTCTCCGTCATTGTATAGACCAAAGGCGAATCCTCTTCATGGCATATCCCAAGAATTGGGATTCATGTCGCATTCTTAAATGGATTGATCAACGTCGTTCTCTATTCTTGAACATATTGATGAAACACCGAGGTCGAAGCCAGCTGACACCAGAGGAACTTTGTCAAGTCAAGCTTTTGTCACTTCGCAAGAGTACGACGCACACCCTAGGGATTTGGGTACCGTGACCTTGCGCAGCCTCCAGCATCCACCCGATTCGAATGACTTAACTACCTGGCGCCAGTCGTTCGGCGCGGCGTATTCCAGTACCCGTTGCGCAAGCAGCAGGTTTCCCGCCGCTCCGTCGTCGGCGCGTCTCCTGCGGGGCTTTCGTTCTGCTCTTCGTCGTCGGGAGGGGATCATCACGCGATCGTCAACCGCCAGTCGCAGCGTATCATAGCTACCAAACAACACCTCGACGACGGTGGCGGCAGCTGGCAAACCCGCTTCGGGACTCCTATTCGAGCGGCCGTCACCCAGCACTTGTTGTGGTCGTGTTTTCGGCTTCACCTGTCGGGAAAGTGTGCGCCGTTATCAGTTCGACCTTCATTTCCTGCCGCGGTTTAGTTGTATAGGTGCATCTGTGGTAACTTATGGAACTGGCCACAGTATATAGTCCAATTAAGGGACAATGCGCTGTGACAGTAAGTATTCATTGTTCACAAATATATGATCAATTAATCGCTTTAGAAAAACGCATAATTTTCGCAATTTAGACTATCTTCGAAAAACTGAATTTAGGCCAGTTTTTCAAAAATAAAACTCTGTTCTGAAATATTCTGCACACTATACTATTGAAACCAATATATGAAACTAGTTTCTACATCTCGGAATGAACAAAAATTATTTTTACTTCTCCATTCTACTCAAGTATACCCCCAAACGACTTCAACAATTTTATTTCACAAAGATGGTTTTCTGAGCTTATCGCTTATATACAGGGTGCACCAAAATAACGTGGGCAAGATTTTTTTGTCATACTTATAAAGCAACGAACAATTCGAGAAAACAAGAACTAAATTACAGTAATACAAACATTAAGGTAGATCATGTTCAAGTGGTTTCGTAGTGGTCTCCCTTGGAGTGGATGCACAGGGCCAAACGCTTCGCGAGGTTTGGGGCGATGGGCCGCAGGTCATCAGGAAACAATCGTTCCCACTCCTGGCGTTATGATTCCTTCAGGGACTCGAGACTGCGGTGGCGTTTGAAGCCGACCCTAACCTCTAAAATGCCTACACACTGTAGTCCATCGGATTCAAATCCGGAGAATACGGCGGCCATTCCGAAGGCGAGATGAAGTCGGGGAAATTAGCCTTGTACCACACCCGCGTACTCTTCGCCCTATGTTCGGGTGCAGAGTCCTGTTGGAACGTCCAATGGGCATCGCCGAAGTGCTACTGGACCCAAGGAAGAACTACGGGCTCGAGAATGTCTCGCTCGTGCACATCATTTCCGATTTTCACTCCTTTATGCACGAAAACCAGAGGGGTCCTGCTAGAGGGATGATTCTGCCCCAAACCATGACCGATTGTGGGTTCTGGCGGTGTTCGACGATAGCAGAGCTGCCTGGAGCCTCTTAGACCAGATCTTATCATTTTGGCGATTGTGCGCCTGCTCCACGGTGAACAGCTCCGCATCTGTGAACAGAATCTGTTCCCAGCCACGACCTGCGGCCCATCGCCCCCAAACTTCGCGAAAAGTTTGGCCCTTTGCATCCGCTCCAAGGAAGGCCACTTCGAAACCAAGATGGTGTACCTTAATGTTTGTGTTGTTGTAAATTAGTCGGCGTTTTTTCGAATTGTTGGTTGTTTTATAATTATGACGAAAAAATATTGTCCACGTTATTTTGGTGCACCTTGTACAATCAGTCCTCCAGCACACGTATGGAGGGCTTCTTTCAAACGCAAGTGCATGCACTTGTTTGACGTCGGTCAATCCTATCTCTTTCTCCAGCTTTGCCGTAGATCCTATGTCCCTGATATCGTGGTTTTAATCGTCTGTCGCTTGTTTCTTTCGGTGGTGCGAGAGGCGCGGGCTGCCGTGTGCACAACGAATCGGGAGTTCTTGGTTCGGGTCCCGCCTAGGTTAACAAAACCTTCCATCTCGGAGGTTTGTTGTCCATCGGCTGGAGACAAAAAGTCATTGTAGAAGCCAAATACGCGCTCAAATCACCTTCACGACACCCGTAGAAGAAGAATACGTGGCTCATCCCAAAAGGGATTGAGCTCAATGCTAACACCGCCCCTTATCATTTTATTATTTAGGAATATACGACGGAGCAGATATTAAAATCAAAGAAGCGACAAAACAAGGAGTCATAAGGATCTCTCCCAATAATGGATTTGCGAAACCATGTTTTTTAGAAAACATCAAAAATTCAAATCACTCTTCTTTGGTGAAAAAGTGAATAATGGATTTTTTAATTTTTGTTTGCCTTAGAAAATGTTTTATTATTCGCTCTAAAAGTCTTTAAAGATCATAAATGAAACCTTCCGAGCGATAATCTTATGTAATAAGTCATGTGTGAAGTATTTCCTCCAAAACAAGAGAAAGTTCTTCTTACTACGAGCTTATTGCACGGTTCGTAGGGTTCGTGGGTTTTGTGGGCTTCGTCTAGAAGAGAAAACCTCATGACTTTCCAGACTTCGAGGATTAATTGCTTGGAATTCAGGCTTTTAACAGTTTCGAATCGATACCATTAAACTCAGAAATATCTGCTCAAGTTGGCCCCGGCCATGCTTCATGTCTGTTTGTAGTGTTTCAGACGTGCACAGCGGCTGTGGTTAAAGGACACGAAGAACGCCAATTCGCTTTTGCAGCTTTTTCCACATGGAAGTCCCGCAAGTATGTACCTGCTGAGCGTGCTTGTCTTCTCTCAGGGGTCGGATTCATCAGCGACTTACGTAACGTTAACATAGAATTCACAGCGGAAAACTCAAATAACGCGGCTTGTCGCTCACCATGTCGCGTGATAAGCCGCGCTATCAGGGATTTCGGCTGTAATTTTCTCTGTTAAATTGCTGTAAACTGTTGAATTCGGTCCCTGGTGTTGTGAAGCACACATTCCATTGCATCTTACCATAAGGCCTGAAGAACATGCTTGGTGGCCAGAACATCCTCGGTAATAAACGAGAACGAGGCAGAACGAGCGTCGAGCAATCTTCTGCAAATTCTCACTTTCTCCAACAGTGCACTGAGCCTTTTATATCATCCTGTGATTAGGACTGGCATGGTGAAACAAAGACACGGGCAGAGGATTTCCCGCCCAGGCCAACCAAGCCTTCCATCCCTCGAGGTCGGTGAATTGGTGCCAGACTTTTCTGGAAAAGATAAAGCTCTGATTTGTTCATCGGTGATCCACCCACCGCAAGTCATCCTATGGCCAGATACGCATTCAAATCGCCTCCACGACATCCCGTAGAAGGGAAATACATCGCGCATTTCAAAAGAGTTTAAGTAACACCAGCCTTTATTATCCTTTAAAGCTTGGAGTTGACGGGATTGATAAATTGGCCATATCTACCAATACGTTGACGCCATGTGGCGTAATCCCTAGGAAGTGCCGATTTTCGCATGTGTCCCGAGTAGATTTTTGGTCTGGTTCGCGCTCCGGCTAATCGCATCGGGATCGATGATTTGTTGCAACAGTGTAGCTCTATTATGTCGACTTCTAGTTTACATCGTTTGCTTATTCATCGCTGGACCCAGAATAGAATTGAAGAACTCGATCAATTCGATTGCGTTGGCAGTCCCTTTATCCGCTGTTCCCACGGTCTTCAACTGCAGCGGTAAAACAACGAAAATCACACTAATGAAACTGGATTGGAGCGATGACTGAGTGACCCACATTTAAAGATGCGAAAGGCTACTTTCCGCGTGTTAAACAGTAGGTTGATGACATGCGCGCCAAGAGCGAACATACGATCTCAGAAGGTTACGGTAAGCAACAGTAGTGTTGCCAGCTCCTTCGGAATGCGCCACTCATCCTCTTACATATCATGCGTCAATTTTTGTAAAACATTTTTCATTTGAAGTGACCTCCTCCACCTGACCTGATCGCCACGTTTTACCACGGTAACCACTGGTGCGGTTTAAAGAGACCTTTGAGATAGAAGGACCTTCGGTCACGGTTGATGCTGCTAGCGAAGTAATCCTGTGGTAGAAGTATCACGGCCAACTCCCCAAGAATCGGCTCAAATTTCGTCGAATAGCTGGATTGGTAACTCTCAGCCATCAGAAAAGGCTGAATTTTACATTTTACAGCATTACTCAGCGGAATCAGCCACGAGAATGCTTTGCCACTTTTCTGTCTTTTCTCTTTGTTCTCTAAACCTGCATTATTCGTTAGTTGTTCAGTTTTTCGTCTTAAGCGGTTTTTGTATTTGTAAAGTCATTTACCTTCACTGTTTTTAGCAATCTGTCGTTCAGTGATTCCACAGGGAGAAATGAATGAATGAATTTAAGGACGAATACTTTTATAACTAATGTAGATGTATTTGATGCCCACATCAATGCGTTTTAACAAAGTGAATACAATGCTGCGTTGCAGGAAAACTTGTAATAGAAGCCCATTTATGAAAAATCTCTCAAAAAGAAGTGACTATACCTTCTGAATGAGCGAAAAATTCTAATCCACTTGGATAATTTAGTATCACCTGTATCATCTGTCGCCCCGTTGATCACCGTCTTGCTCTACCGTCTCTGCGGAGCGCAAGACGTGGGCGGCCCACCTAATTTTCGAGAACACGACCCTTGTGACAGCGTCTGTGATCTTCGAATGTCGATGAAGCTCGGAACTCCGGAGGCCTTCTCAAACTTGCGTGAGTCGTGTCACTCCGAGCATCGTCCTCTCGATTCCACGCAGTGCGACGCTGATCGCGTCTTCATCCTGCTTTCGTATAGCCCAGGTCTCGAAGGCGTATGTTAGGGCAGGAAGAACAGTGGAGTCGAATAGGTGGACACGGAGTCGGACGTTCTTCGTCTTCTTCACGACTTTTTCCACGCTCTCGAAAGCTCGTTTCCTCCTGTCCAGTTCCGACGCTAGGTCGTTGGCCATGTTGACTTCGCGACCCAGCTGGAGCATTCGGATATGCTCGCTCCGTTGAAGCGAGAATGGGACCATCAGAAGACCGTCCGTTCCTCATGAACATCGTGTTGAACTCTCCTGAACAAGGCAGTATTTTTAGGCTAATTTTAAGGTGATGTGATGCGAAGAATTTTCCACTGTGACACATAGAGAGATTGTGTCAGGTACTCGTAAATGACACATTTCGTTGGTTGTTTCTTCAAGTGCTGTTTATCTGCGGCTGAACGGCGAAAAGTGGTTACGTCTTCTCACTGTTCAGCCGATCGTTTCTGCTGTTCCTAGATTCATATGCACAAAAACAGAAAACTATCAATCAATAGGCCATCGCTTTGCATAGGACAAGTATACGATTCAAGCTGTCAGGAAGTTCCTTGTCTTTAAATTCTATAAGGTAAGCGTAAAAAATTAATTTAACCGAAAGGACAAGAATTTTAGATGATTAAAACAGTGTAGGCATTCGTGTTTCGTGTGAGCAAACGCGAGTTCCTATTATAAATGTTCTGAAAACTCTGGTTTATTTAGGCTCTTTTAAAATGTGTCTATCTGTACTTTAGGCGACTCTACTTTAGCTTCCATAGTGTCCTCTTTGATTCGAAAGCTGTACACCTTAAAGCAAAAACGTTACGCTTCATTTTTTAGTGAAATTTGACATAATTATAATTGAGTTGGACACTCTTCAAATCAAAAGGAGCACTATTCCAAGCTAGCCTGACAGCTTTAAAATGAAATAGAACAAAATCAAATCGAGCAATTTCCACTTATAAAGAAGGACTCTCTGGGACGGTTAGAATAACTTATTGCCTAAGGAAAACTAAGAGTAATTTTCTTTAAGGGTTTTTAAATTCATCTGCTCTAATAAGACACTGTTTATAACACACTGTTTGAAATTGTAATAAATTTTTATTCTTCAAGAAAAATTCTGGTTTAAATGTATACTAAATTACAGAAAAGCAGCATTTTTTAGCTTTTTGAGGGCAGAGATCATATTATGTCTTGTGTAAATGATGGTGATGCCAAGTGATGCTAAATTTTCCTTGAACAAGAAATTATTTGACCTTTTCTGTTTTACTGAGGAAAAACTCGTCTTAAATTGGAGGATGTTCAGCTTGAAAGCGTCAAGCGTGCTCAAAAGAGTGCCCAATTTGATAAAAAATGGCATTCGTCGTGAAGACACTTTAGTGCATGTTTAGTGTTTTTGCTTTTCACACAAAAGTGCATATTTCGAAAGCAGAACAGCGGAAAACTCCCTGAAGCTCCCTGTGGGATCTGCAGCTGTCCGAACCTTCATCTACTTCCTCATCATATCCCCATAGGCATCAACATCTGCAGACAAAAGCTGCAGAAGTGCTGATTATGCGAACACGTTGCTGAGGTAGCGGTTCATAGACCAGCGCTGTTGTGGCGCTGAAGCCACCCACATGTGACTGACTTCAACGACTTCGACACGACACGGCCTCGACGGCAGGGCGGAGTCCTCGGTCTCCACCCTCGTGGCCGGCAGTTATCAATCAACTCGACCACGTTTCTTCTTCGACGTCCTTGCTCGGTTGTAAGCCTCCTGTCTAGTATGTGGCCCTCACTAAGAAGCTGGGGCCAAAACCTATAGGATCGTTCAATGCTTCGTGTTCATACTGCCGCTCTCAAATTTGGCGCACACTTGTATAGTGATTACTTGTCGAATTCGTGATTTTTCCTTATAAGTGAAATTCCTATAATTTGTGGGTTTTGAAGCAGTTCTTAGCTTTTTAGGGCGCGATTTTTTTGCGCAGTCTGAGGAGGTGCCGACTGTCGCGTGCACCCGGTTCCAGGTTCTTGGTTCGGATTTCCCGCCCAGGCCAACCTAGCCTTCCACCCCTCCGGGGTCGGTGAATTGGTGCCAGACTTGTCCGGGAAAGATAAAGCTCTGATTTGTTCATCGGCTGGCTACCGCAAGTCATTGTATGGCCAAATACGCATTCAAGTAGGCTCCACAACATCTCGCAGAAATAGAATGCGTGGCGCATCCCAAAAGGGATTGAGTAACGCCGTCCTTTAAACTTTATATTCTAACGCAGTTTTTAAGTGGATGTATCACTTGAACTCTTCCTGTTTTGTTTATTTTTTTCGCTTCACCACTTCAAAAGAGGTTTTGATTCCGTAATGTAGAGCATATGCAATACATTTGAATACATTTGAAATATGTAGAATGGCTGCCAAAAACTGAAGAATATGTGAAAAAAACCCGATTTTGCTGTCATGGAGCTCTATGTCGTGATTCTCGGAAACACGAAATCGGAATTGAATTAAAATTTATTTATTTATTTATTTATTTAACTGAGCGCACAATATGTGAGAATAACAAAAAATAGGCCATGCATTCAAAAAAAGAAAAGAAGAAAAATCAGACTGAAATGTTGGATTATCCGGCAAGGTTAGACTTTAACGCAGGAATTTCAAAAATTAAACTTTAGATGGTTTGTTGGGAAGTAATTGCCTAAAAAATCAGCCGTAAATCTCTGACATGATATACCTGCATCCAGCTTTCATAGAGCTATTTTTTCGTATTTCTTTGATGGCTTTCAGAAGAGAATTTTCACCGTGTACAGGAGTGGCTCAGTAATGCTTTCTAACCGTTGATGAGCTCCAGCTGTCTACAGTTCATTACTTGTAGACGGCTACTAGTGGTTTTTTGGCAGCGAAATTCCAGGTATAGAACCTTTTACCTCAACTAAAATGGTTGGTAACGAATGAAATTATGGTTAGAATATAAAAAACCCTCCCTTTTTCCAAAAACTTTTTTCCTTTTCTTTGCAACCTAATAGATTTAATTCCGCTTTCCAAAATTTTTCGCAAATTTTGGTTCAATTTCTAACAAAAATTGAAGAACCTATCTTTTCATATTTAGCATTCATTGACAACTGCTCTCTTTAGGTAAGAATAAAGGATGGCGTTAGTCATTCGGTTTCGGATGCGCCACGTTCCGGATAGGTCTGGTAACCAATTCGTCGGCCCTGCAGGGATAGAAAGATTGGATGGTGTGGGCGAGAAACCCGAACTAAGAGATTGGATTCCAGTGCACGTGACAACCTTTACCGCCTCTGACTGCGCTATTTCGCACCCTACTGTTCACGTAATAAGCCTTAATAGTTCTCATGCACGGTACGTCACAGAATTGTACTGTCCTCCTTATTAGGGAATGTCAGAAAGGTGATGAGAACGGAATGCGGAAGAGGGCCTCGAGTCAGGTGAGACTCAAGGGTTCTGCTCTGCCCTTCTTGACGTAGGTGTGCGTGTTGTTGAACAGCTTGAGCATCACGAGTGAATTCTGGCGCACCACAGCAGGTGATGTCTACCAGGCGCAGAAGTGCAGGAGCAGCGGTCTCACTGGAGCCGTCTGAGAATGGTGCTCGGGAAACAAATGGTTACACTTCTTAGCGCCTGCCATTTTCATACGGCAAACAGAAGGATAAGGGAACAGGTTTATGTGCCACGAAAAAGTTGGGTATCCTTTACTGCTTTCGGCGAACTTCTGATATTTCGTTTTGCTGAACCAATTTCTCTTTTTTAAAAGGGCATTCACAATGTTTTTCTTCTACTTCACCAGAAACCATACTGTTAGTTGCCCTGTATTTTTAGGGCGTGTTCACTGATGAATGTTCCCGTTAACATGACTTCTGTTGTTCTAAAAATGGCCACGTCACTTGCGTTTTTCCTATCTTCGATCGGCTAAAAGTAGTTCTACAATCAAGCGCTCCTAATTCAAGAATTTCAGGCAATCAGTTTCGTTTTTTTCTGTGAGGGCAGTTACCGCTACACCAGCGCGACAGGGTGATGTGATTTGCGTGGCCACTCTCACTTGATCGTGATAACCGGGGTGGAGAGGCCCCACATCGACATTATCAGCCGCATGATTGGAAATTGCACCATCCGTAAATGAGGGGTTCGTTGGACAACAAAATGAGGGTCAGAGTTATAGGTCATCAGCCCTTCTTGGGATGCATCACAGACTCTCCTTCAACAAGATGGCCTGGACGGGAAACCCATTCAACAGCCGAGAATCGGGTGCACGTGACAGCCGGTACTAATTTTATATGTATAAATTTATGAACACCTCGTGGTGAGCGCGTGGTAGCTCAGTAAGAGGGGCTTCTTCTATAGCTTCAAGGTTCTTGGTTAGGATTTTCCGTCCAGGCCAACCAAACCTTCTATCCCTCCGGTGTCGGTAGACTGGTGTTAGCAAATGACTTGACTTGTCTAGAAAGGAGAAAACATTGCACTATTTATTTATTTATTTATTTATTTATTTATTTACTATCCACTATCCACTCTCCCTCAACTTCGGGGAATGAAAAGCCGTGTAGGTATTATTAGGGGGGGGGGGGGCAAAAGTAATGAGACAAAATGAAAATTTTTTTAATCTCCTTATAACTCAATTACAACTCAACGATGCTGAGAAATGTATTTGCCATTAAGGGCAATGACCTTGCTGCCATTGCTCAGTCAACTTCCTGATCCCATCCTTACAGAACTGCTTGGGTCTGGTGTTGATCAAGTGCTCGATATGGTTGTCAAGGACTGCTTGGGTTCTTGTGTCCCTTCCGACTAGGAAGTCCTATAGGCTCAAGTAGTAGTGGTAGTTGCATGGAGAGATGTCCAGCGAATACGGTGGGTGAGGCATGTGAACGTAGCCCAGCTGGCCAAGCTTATCCGTGCTTACTTGTTCCCGATGGGGTGCGGCGTTGTCGAAGAGGAGAACCTTCTTGAAGCGCTGCGAATGAATAAGAGCGAGTCGCCAGCTCATCTCCTCTATTTCGTTCACCATGGCCTTGGAGTTCATCGCGGTGCTCTTGGGAAACAGCCTCTGGTAAACCGATCCATGGGCGCAGACCCAAAAGCTCCAAAGATGCTTCTCGCCGTGAACATCTCGCCGAACGAAGGTCGGTAACAGGTCACCAGGCCTCACCCAGACTCGCTGCTTGGCAGGGTTAAGGTAGAAGACGTAGTTCTCATCTTGCGTGAATATTGAGCCCAGGCTGCTCGGGGTTGGGAATTGGGGGAGATTTGCGCGACACAGGTCGACTCGTCAGACTGGGGTTTCGGCATGAGACAGGCTGGGGTTTTTGGCATGCTTCTGGAAAGGGCGGAAGTGGTAACTTTTCAGATGGGCTTCAGTAAGTAGCATACAAACATACAAATACAACAAGTACGAATCCAGACTCCAGCCACGAGATATATGGACACGGCATGGGGTGTCTCATTACTTTTGGCCCCCCTAATACTTTGTTCAGGAACGGGAGTTCCTAGACAGTATACGACCTTGCATACTGGCGTTATTGTTGAATGTTTCTTTGTTCTGGATTTTGTTTGTTTTCATTTTTTGTTGTTGATAGTTTTTACATGCAGTTTTCGCTGTAAATTGACCGCTTTTCAAAGATTGCGTTATGTAAGCGTATCAAACATAAACATAAAGATAAACATAAACATTGTGTAGGTCCAATACGCGTTCAACTAGGCTCCGCGACATCAGGGTTGACGTGGGATGTGTGGCGCACTCCGCAATAGGGTTGACTAACGCGGACTCCAGTTTCTAGCGCACTGGCAGCACAGTCGGAAAAGGTTAGGCTGTCGCGTGCATCCTTCCCCGAATCGAGAATCTTGGTCCCATCCAGACCAATCAAGCCTTGTATTCATTCCTTTTTCTCATCGACTGCCTTTTATTTCGGTCGGTGTGTTGGTATCGGAGTTCTCTGATGTGAGAAGAATAGAGATACTGACTTATCAATCGACTACATAATTGCCCCAACTGATGACTATATTGGCTAGATATGCTTTCAGATAGCCTCCACGATATCCTGCGGAAGTAACATGCGCAGCGTATCCCGAAAAGTTTGATTAGCATCGCCTTTTACCCCTTATTCTACTTTATAGTTGTCTAGTGGTAAAAGATGCATTTCTTTTGCTGCACCACTCCTCCTACGCGTGTACTACCGGTGATTATTGAAACGCACATACGTGGCTTTTTTGGAAATACATATCACCTGGGCGCGTGTAGGCAGTCGGAGTAGGTGCCGACTGTCGTATGCACCCCATACCAGGTTAGTGGTTCGGATTTCCCGCCCAGGCCAACCAAGCCTTCCATCCTTCCGGGGTCGGTGAATTGGTTTCAGACTTGTCTGGGAAGGATAAAGAAAACTGACCCGTACAGCGGCTGGTACAGCAAGTCATTCATTGTTCCTCTCCTCCACGACATCCCGTAGAAGTAGAATGCGTGGCGCGTACCAAAAAGGATTGAGAAATGCCGTGCTTTACCCTTTTGTTACCGGCCTCTTGACAGGTCAGGTTTTTAACCTCCGTGCAAGGTCTTGTGTTTCAACCCTTCAACGATAGCTGGCTGGGTTTGTTTGTCTGCGGAATTAAACGTGAAACGATTCTGGATTTTCAAAGAGGAGATGTGTTGTCCGCCGATTGAACCGCATGCACCCTTTCTGTCTGATGGCAGACGATTCTCTAGTTGTGGAACTGTGTGATTTGGAAGGCTTTGATGATCAGCTCCGTTTCGAATACAGACTTAAACATATGATATTCCTCTGATGCCACTTTTCTTGTTCACTTGTGTTTGCAGTGTTACTGGCTATTCCTTCCAAGCGATAAAAGCTGGTACCCTATTCCTTAGCCACTTCCACGTAAGTTTCTAGCGCATCCTCATGTTAATCTCATGCATTAACGATATAGCTGTGCTCTCGATTTTTTCGAATATTCGAACAGTTTCGAATTCTCACAAATTGCTCTTATCCGTATTCAAATATATTCGAAAAAATCGGTTTTCCCGAGTATTCGAATTCGAAGGCATTCGAAAAACCGCGATTTTCTGAATACTCAAACTCGATTGAAAATCACTCGAATGCCTATTCGAATAGGTCATTCGAGCTCAACTATAATTGACAATAACTGGGGTCTATTCCTACACGTAGATGAGGCGTTCCACATGCTTGATAGTTTCTAGTTAGGGTACAGCCGTTGCTATAAGCTTTCGTCTCGTTGTCGAACATCCTTCCTCGTGGAACGGTGTCGCTCGTCGCCCTTCTCTCTAGCAGTCCACCTTAGCGAGCATTCCGTCCTCTTTTTGTGGCGACAATCCGCTTGTCGTGCTCTTTCCGTTCCAATTCCTCGCGATATCGCTGAGAACTGCCGGATATTTTCCATTCCAGTCTTTCCAACACCCCAACATGCCTCCCACCGCGGAAGCTGAGCTCTATGCGAGTGTCGTCGAGCAGGTCGGTCCTTCTTCTCTTGCCATCATCTACTGCTGTCAACTTGGTGTTAAGGTCCGCTCTCAAGTCTCCGATCTCATCCACCCGCGCTACGACACGCACTTCAACATCCTCCGATGGCTGCAGTCGTGCGAGTTCAACGTGCCGAAGACAGTGTACAATATGCGGAAGCATCTGAAGTGGAGAAGGGAACGTCATCTGGACGAAGACGCACGCGGTCTCCAGCGCTCAGCTGTAAGTCGTCCGACACGTTGCCATGGTTCTCGACTGAGATTTAATGGCGCTCTTTGCAGGTGACAGCCGAGTACGCGCCGATTTCAATCATCGGACCGAATCGGAAGAACGGCGATCGACTGATCGTCGTTGATCAGTGCGGTAAGCGGCCCTTCGAAAGAATAGTCAGGGGCTAGATTCATCAACCACTTATCGGCCGGTAACGGTGAAAAGTACCGTCAAACAGGATGCTGACGAATGTTGTATCAAGGGGTTTGGCGGTACTTTCCACCGTTACTGGGCGTAAGCGGTTGGTGAATCTGATCCAGGCAGACCACCTGGCCTAGGAAATCACCAGATGCTGGGCTTGATTTCTCTGTTTCTACCATCACCTCTGATAGGATTTTTTCAATCGGAATTTTTAAAAATATTAGTTTTTCTCCTAATTGAAAAGCCTATTGTATTGCAAGATTTCGGTCCGTTAAACGCTCGCAAGAGAAGAATTTCCATTGGAAGCTTGTCAAAATCATCCTCATAAATACGAAACCCTCACAGATCATCTACAATTTTTTCATGTTCATCTCACCCTTCTGATATCGGTGGACTACTTTAGAAATTGTTCCGAATAGATAGAACATCAACAGAAGCCGAGCTTTGTCTCACAAAATATGGCAAGAAGGATAAAGATCGACGTCATTCATCCCCCTAACGGGATATCCCCCGGGCAGTTCCAAAGGATATGGCGCAGGCCTCTTTAATCGCCTTAGGGCAGTGGCCAGCGGCAACTCGTGCTATCGTTCCCGCATAAGTCTGGTGCAGAGCACATGTTCTATCTCGGAATTCCGTAGCTTGATTCGCTTGAGGGAAATCGAACTTGAAATCAAGTCAGCGTGTGCGAGAGATTCGCGCCTGTTGTCTACACCGCCACGTGTGACCAACTTCTGCATTCTGTGTTCTGTGGTTGTGGGTGAAAGTGAGCAAATCGAAATTTTCTAGTTATTCTTGCGCCAGAAGTGCACCTTAATCAACAAAAAATTAAGAACTTAGCAGCAGGTAAGGAATTGAAGAGTAGAAAAACAGGAGTAGGAGAACGGCAAATTGAGAGCTGACTCCCCAATAATAAGAAGGGGTGGATTGGAGAGCACGACCTGTATGCAAGAAGCACATAGGACAAATCAGCTTTATACGCGTCACACTAACCTAATTATCTAAGTTAATTCACTGATTTGTTTATAGCAAGATATTCCAAGTAGAGAATAAACTAGTGGCCTCCTACAGAGTAGACCAGGGAGTCAACACCACCTTGAAAGAAGATCTGGAATAAGTTGGGGTCACCAATGTTTTTCACGGATGAATCAAATCATCTCTCGTGGCTTAACTGGTATGGAATCCTGCCCGCAGTGCAGCCGGCAGAGGTCGTCTCTCACCTTGATTTTATTATATGAGGACTATTATAGATACCACACCGTTGTAGGCTAGACCTTTCTGATCTATCCTATTCGGAGGGGGTATCACTAGAAAAGCAGGAACGACCTCTTACGGCTTAGAAAGTGCAGAGAAAGCCCCACCTCGTTTCGGTTTTGCAAAACATTTTGTTCTCAATCTCTTTACCGTTGTCAAAGTGACAAGGAGAAGTGTCCCCTCCTCACTAGGATTTACCCGACGCTCCTTGTCACTGTGGCAGAATACCTACTCGTTTGTCAACCGATTCTAGTTCTTGTCGAGTAAGTATGAAGTTGGCCTTAGTCAATTCCTTTGTCTTATGCGCCATGCATTCTACTTCTACGGGATGTCGCAGAGCAGTTTCAATGCGTATTTGTACAGGGCTTGCGGTGGCCGTTCGTCGATGAACAAGTCAGCGCTTTATCCTTCTCAGACAAGTCTGGTACCAATTCACCGACCCCGGAGGGATGTAAGGCTTGGTTTCACTTGGCGAAAAGTCTGAACCAAGAACCTGGTATCGGGGTGCACGTGACAACCTACGCCCATTTCAACAGCGCTACCTTGAGCGTGGAAGCAATTCTTAGGAATCGACCACCGCTGAGGTAGTAGTGGGTAAGGCGAGATAGTGTTACTGATGTTCAAGTGGAAACCAGCATCAGCCTGCTATAATACCGTATCTGACTCATAATTATGCCACAAAATGTGCAGTGTTGTAACATCCATAGGATAAGGATAAAGGACGGCGTTACTCAATCCCTTTCAGGAATGCGCCACGCATTCTATCTCTGCGGGATATCGTGGGGGCGATTTGAATGCGTATTTGCCATAACAAGACTTACAGTGGCCAGCCGAAGAACAAGTCAGCGCTTTATCCTTCCTAGACAAGTCTCGTACCAATTCACCGACCCCGAAGGGTTACAAGACTTGGTTGGCGTGGGTGGGAAATCCGAACCGGGAACCTGGTATCGGGTGCACGCGACAGCTGGCACCTCCTTCGACTATGCTACACGCGTCCCTGCTAGAAGATCAGCCAGAAAAATAAGAAAATTATAACGAAATCGTTATTAAATAAGAAAGATATTGGGTAGTGTGTTTATTTTTAGGCGATACGTCACAGTGAGAACCCATTTTAGCGCAGTGGGAGGAGGCGCCGACTGTCGTGAGCACCCGCTGCAGGTTCTTAGATGTGATTTCTAGGTCAGCCTTCTCTCCCTTCAGGAGTGGTGAATCAGTGCCAGGCTTTTCTCCAGGCAAGGTAAAATACTGGCTTCTCCATCGGTGGCCACCGCAAGTCATTGTACGGGCCGAATACGCACGCAAACTGCCTCCACGATTCCCGTAAATGTAGAATGCTTGGCGCATCAGGCAAAGAGATTGGCTAGGCCCGACGTTGTCCTTTACCATTTATGTTACATTGATTTCAGGTCGCATCGACATCGGCGGCGTGATGAAGTCGATTCAACCCACAGAGTACTTGCATCAGCTGTTTCGGAACTTTGAGAAGATACAATCGCTTCTGATGGAGGTAAGCAAACAACTAAATACCGTGTAGTTCTGTGTATTACCACAGTCAGCTGTTCACCAGCGAATCCCTTCAGATGGAGGCGAAGACGGGTGTGCAGTGCTCGGTCTACTACATATTCGACCTCGAAGGTCTAAGCTTCGACCCCACTCTGCTTGGTGTACTCAGCGGTGAGAGCATTCCGCAGCTAGATGCGGAGAGTCTTCAGGAGCGCAGTATTTTCAGGTCCATTCCGAGTTTCCTGGCAACTCATAGGTCAGCATTACCGCGAGTTCATCAACCGCTTCATCGCCATCAACACTCCGAGCTACATCAACGTGTTGTGGTAGGTCCCATTTCTCTTCTAAGCCCTTTGCCCTGTCTTATCAGTCGCTGCACTTTCACTTCAATGATTTGCCCTTTAGGGCCGCTTTATCGCCGTTCATACCGGACCATGCCAAGAGTCGAATCGCACTCACCGGCAAGGAATGGCGACAAGAAATCCTGGAGCTCGCCGACAGAGACTGCCTTCCTGAGCGATACGGCGGAGAGCTTCCCGATGACAAATTCATGAAGTACAGAGAAGTCGATGCGCCCAGTTCTCGAAAAGATCTTGATGATTTCGAATTGCAGTGATCCGAAGCCCGTGCCGAAGGACGTCTACTGGCGGCCGAGACCGGACTATCCGAACGTGGCCACGCTGCATCGAATCTCGATTCCAGCAGGTCGGTGGCCGGTTGTTTCGTTCCCGTAGAATCTCGCGTCATCTTGTCACGTTCTCCGCTACGGCATGCGGTTTAATGCCGTCCTCGTATCGTTCTCCTTCGCCAAGTCAAAGATCGAGGTCGCCGAAACCGGAATGGCCGTCCCAGTGCTCGTCGTCGTCGCATCGTCGTTGAAAGAACTTGCCCCCATACGCAGTAGTTACGCAAAAAGCGCTGAGACCACAAAAGGCCCGAAGGAAGAAGGCGCTGATGGCCGGCCGAACACGTACATGACCCCAAAAAACGGCCGTTTCGCGCTCTGATTCCCGAACGAGTTGTTCTGCTTCTTATTCCCTTTCTGGTCTTGTTAGAAGAGAGACGTATAGCGAGTCAATGGGCAGCTCAACGTTTTATGGTGTTCAGCAAGACTTTTTAGCATTCCACGGACTAGTTGGGGTGAGATAAAGTGCGCTTCAATACTGCAGCCCATAGCCCATCTGGACGCTTCGAGAATGTCGTTGGAAAATTTCTGCAATTTTCTCTACCACCGATTTAATAAAGCTAGAAAACGAACACTTCAGTATCTTCTTTATTACAGCAGCCTAGCTGTCGCCAAACGTCTGATTGAGGGCTTCGTCCCCAAACTCCGAGAATGGAACACCCCGACCGCGTTCTTTTTTGCTCTAAATCTTCTTACTTTCATTGCAGTAAAAGACTAGTTTCACAATATTAATGGAACCAGCCGTTCAGTGGCCTGTCGGCCGGCTCTGTGCTATTAGTACTGAGGTCACCACCTAAGGAGGACTGCCCTCATCGTAAAACGGTACCGAGGTCACCAATCCAATCAACTTAAGGATTTCCCCACATGTCATGTGTGGCCAAACGCGCCTAGAGAGCTCTAGTGAAATCAGCTATAGCGAAACACTCCTCCAGCACCGCATCTCCAGGCGCGTTTGGCGACGTGTTCGGCACGCCTACACTGAATCGCCATGCAAGTTGGACAACGTGTTCGGCACGTCTTTGCCATGCACGTTTCAGAACTACAGAATCTTCAAAACTGCTCCTGTACTGAACCCCACCACCTCAACTGGTCTTCCCTTTACAGATTTCCCTTTACTGATCCCTTTTTCACAGGTCCCCCATTACTGGTCACACCTTCACTGTTTCCATCTTCACTGGTCCCCATTTAACGGTTCCTCCTCACCCCCTCCCCCCCCCCCCCCTCACTGTACCTCCTTTAACTGGTCTCCCATTACTGCTCCCACCTTTACTCTTCCCTTTACCGGTTCCCCTTTCACTCGTTCCCATTACTGGTCCCACCTTCCAGGTCCCCCTTACTGGTCCCTCTTTACTAATCCTCTCTTCACTGGTTCCCCTCTTACTGGTCTCCCCTTCAGTGGTCCTGATTACGCGGCATCAGTGACACGTCTTCTGAACCCGGACGCGTGTTGAACGACGTCGGTGACACGTCTTCTCAGCGCGCATCGCGCGGCATCGCTGATACGTCGACTGAATTCATACACCAATTGCTCGACATCGATGACACTTCTTTTGAACCCGGACGCTTGTCGGACGACGTGGGCGATACCTCGTTCGAACACGGGCGTCTGTTACTCGACGTCTATGAAGGGCCAGAAGGACAGACGGACGAACAGACAGATGTAAGGACAGACGGAAAGACAAACACAACCGCTAACTCTTTTTTATGTAGTCGGATTATTATTAATTCCAGACGTTCAGCGGCCTAGGGACCGCCAAACGTCTGGTTGGTGGCCTCGCTCCCAAACCCCGAGAATAGAACAATCCCACCCTAATCTTTCTCCATTCTCCTTTAGGTCTTCTTACTTTTATTGAGTAAAAAACCCGTTTTACTATATAATAGGTTAGTGCAACGGGATATGGTGGGTCAGAATCTTCACTGCTCCTATGAAGCCCATCCACCCTCTATCGCATGTACCCGATTTATTCGCGAAGCGCTCGTTCACTACGTGTCGAGAAACAGGCAATGAGAGTCTCAATCCGGTGCTTAATCAGCAAAGCCACAATTAAAATTAATCGGTATTGGTCGACACCGCTTAGAGTTCAACGGCAGTAATACTCCGAATCCCACGGTCACTCTCTCTACCACTTCCCCCCTCTCCCCGCCAATGCTTCCTTTCCTATGTGCTGGCAAAGAAACGGAGTGGAGTCAAGCACGCACATGTGGCATTGAGTACCGATTCACATGTCAACACGTTGCCACGACGTCTATGATACTCCTTCTGCACTCCGACACACGTGCCACGACTTCTGTAAGCCGTCTTCAGAAATCCGACACACACTGAACGATGTTGAGGGAAAATGCTGGTCCCCTCCTTATTCACGCTTCCTCCTCTAGTGGCTCCCCTTTGTTGATCCCTTCCTATTAGTCGCCTTACTCCTAAACTCGGAATCCCTACGCAAGTTGGACGAGTCTCCAGCACGTCTTCTGAATCCCTACGCACGTTGGACGACGTCTAGGGCACGGCTCCTGAATCCAGACGCACGCTGAACGACGTCTAGGGCACGGCTCCTGAATCCCTACGCTTTGAACTTGATTCTCGTTCATACCCTAACGCGTTGCATGCTGAATATCTTGTAAACTGGACGATTAGCAGCCGAGGATATAGTTCGCCAGCAATCGTCAATGGTTAAGCTCAAAGAAAACCCGACTGGCATACGCCGCACCGTCGAAGTCATCTCTTGGCTTCAGTCACCTCTCCGTTAGTGACAACGTGACCGACGGACTAAGCGAATTATTTATAGTAAGATTATTATTGATTGCGTGTATAACACACACGTCATAAAAGCGAAGAAAATTCAACAGGCATCTAAATAGACACAGAAACACCCCTAAAAGTGTGATCGTCATTAAAAACTAATAATACAGCCATTTCTTTTTCGCCAATCGTTTGAAGAAACCATAAACCTTGTCAGTCAATTCAGAATTGTGATTTAGAGCTAGCTATGAGGAGGCGGCCCTACACGTAAAAGCAGAAGACCTCACCATTGTCTTAGGATTGCGGTAGGATATCTGCTTAGGAACATCTCTTTTTACCGATGGCAAAATCTTATAAAAATGCGAAATGTCAAAACTTGACCCTTGGTGTCGCAAATCGACATGTTGTAGATAATGATTTTCCTCGAAGAGTATTAAATTTTGAATAAGAATTTCATGAAGATCTTCAAAATGGCAGAATAGCAGAATCAGACAAAAAAGAAATACAAATGCGCATATATTTTTGTTTACAATATTGCATGAATTTGCAACTATGTTTCAGCTAAGACGAGGACAATGTGCTATCGTGTCAACGCCGGTACGGATCTTCACTTCTACTCACATAACGACGCTGACATTACGTTTGCTCTACACTACGCCGAAAAAGAGGTGGAAGTTGTAGGCGCCGTTTTCGCTCATTGTTCATTTTTAGCATTTTTGCACTTTTTGCGAAGAATACTTTCATTTTTTTAAAGGTATGTTGTATTATGGTAAGTTCCGGTGTTAGGAAAACTAAAGCCTTTATTGTTAGTGAAAAACCAGTGAAATCGATACCACAAAGAGAGCTATGGATTCGAAATTTCAAAAAAAAAACTGCTGACGTGAGGAAGAAGAAGTGAACACAAATCTGCGGCCTTTTCTGAATTTGGACGTCAAAGCAGTGTTCTGATGATTTTGATGAAGTCCTGTATTTATGTAGTGCTACGAGATAGAAATGCGACAGTTTTTTCTGGTATTGTGCGATTAAAGTATCGCAAAGAACTAAAGAATCAGGTTTGTTTATCACATGTGAATGTAACTAATACAATCAGCCAGTTCAAGTGCGGGAGGATTGGTCCTATTTATGTACTTTGAGGCATGCGCATTGCCTTACACCTTGCCAGTGGGAAGTACCTGGGGACGAATCAGTACTAGAGCCCGTTCGATCATGAATTACAGCCTTCATTGAATTCACTAAGGTCGGGTGTGCTACGATCTCCTGCTTCATCCCTGGTTGGCAATCCCCATCATCCGGTTTGGCCGACGAATTTTTTAGAAGCACATTAAGAGAAGTAGCTTAGCCTCCGCTTTTCGGGAGTATATCACCGTTAATGCTTCGACTACAGTTGCTGCTTTCGGACCGGAATCGTTGTTGAAGATGTGAATGGTTGGAAGGCGGCAACCTTAGTTCCTTTCGTTCAGGAAAAGAAGAGTGCGCCGGTTGTGGTTGGGAGCATGTGTCAGTCATCTGAGCTAATGATCGGTGACTAGTCGCTTTCAGAGGTTGTGCCATGCACATCGCTCTCAACCCTAAGGGTATTTCTCAAGCTATGATTGCATTGGGAAACTTTAACATTAAAAAATAAGAGATAACGGTCAATGCTAGTCAACCCCTTTGTGGGATGCGCTTCTATTTCTATGAGATATCGTGGAGGCAAATTTAAATGCGCGTTTGGCCTATACAGTGACTTTTGGTCACCAGCCGACGGATAAGTCTAGTACCTATTCATCGACCTTGGAGGGATGGAAGGTTTGAATGCCTGGGCAGGAAATCCGATTCAAGAACCTACATAGAATCGGAATACATGCGCAGCCGGCGCCTCCTCCTAGTGCGTTATCACACACCTCTAGCTGGAGTACGAATGGCGGCTCTTCAAGAATCAACCTCTCAGAATTCGTTAGAACTGAGAATCTTACATCGTAGCGAATGTTATAAACCAGCTTTTCCCTAAAAAATGTAAACGAATTACAACTTTCTGTAGATTAGATGCTTCAAGAAAATCGTACTGATGCAAAACTCTTCGAAAACTCTGCAAAACAGCCAAAGAAAAAATCAACCCGCGGTACTATCGCTGCCACCTACCGAAATTCGTCATAAGATCTCGACAGGTCGGCCCAACAAATATAAACACCGCTCATGCCTGTTGGTGGTGGTAGACTCAATACCCTTGAGTAATCCCTTCTTATGATTAGTTCTCACAGAGCGTCTATAATCCACAGATCGCATCGAGGACCACAGTAAGCCCCTCTCTACATCGGTGTGTTTGCCTGCACAGTTCTCTACTTTGTGATGTTGTTTTCGACAGAGGATTTTTCCATGCAGTTGAATAGAACCTCGACCTGAATCCGCTCCACTTCAATGCGTCGTTCATTTCAAATCGCTGTTTCCGGTCAGCTGCGGATTCACAGTCCTAGACAGAAAAAAATGGTCGCCATGTCTACCAAGGGTAACTGCATAGTAACTGCTATTCAATTAGTGCTCTTCGATGCTTTCCTAATTGGGAGGGACTGGCCCGCGTTTGTGCGAGAAATTAAAAAAATTAAAAGTGAAATTATGTCATGGCGCTTCGCCTTTTTCTTGCACGTGACCTGCTGCACTAGTGCTACCTCTGTTGGAGTAGTGTCATCACCTATATCACCTATCGATCCATTGATCATCGAGTTACCCGAGCGGGCGCTATCGCTACCTGTCGCGTGCCAGAGTGCTCCAATGGATCCTCCTCGCTCGAGGGACGCGAAGAGCGTCATATCGTTCGTTCAGGGCTTTCTCGAAGAAGTCCAACCAAGGCGTTGGTGGGCGTTCTGGTGTTCTTTTGGCATCCCGTGAAATCCAGCCGGTGACGGCTCTCGTCCAGCGGGTGTCTGAAGCGAAGCGCATTACGTGGCCAGCCCACCTAATTTTCGACGGCTTAGACCATTGTCATAGGGACAAAGAAGCTGCCTCGGAAGTACAGGGAGAGGTAGATGGACTGGAACACATTTTAATAAGCAAGTTGTCTTATACATTTAAACCCGTTAAACTCCACAGTGAAAGTTCGAGGCCTTTTTAATCGTGTTTGAGGGAAAGCGCTCCATTATATGTACATAGGAGCTCCCTTCTTTTCAACACCCAGGCAAAGTTCTCGAAAGCAACACATTCCCATAACAATTTTTATACTAGAGTGCTTAAATAAATATACTAAAAGGAAAGCATCCTTAAGTCCTCGGTAAAAGGAAATGGAAAGGAAAAAAAGTTTCTCAAGTGTAATCGGTGGCGTGCTGTGATGCTTCCCTCTGTGTGTAGGTGTGTATGTGTGTGTGGCGTGCGTGCGTGCGTGCGTGCATGCGTGCGTGTGTGTGTGTGTGTGTGTGTGTGTGTGTGTGTGTGTGTGTGTGTGTGTGTGTGTGTGTGTGTGTGTGTGTGTGTGTGTGTGTGTGTGTGTGTGTGTGTGTGTGTGTGTGTGTGTGTGTGTGTGTGTGTGTGTGTGTGTGTGTGTGTGTGTGTGTGTGTGTGTGTGTGTGTGTGTGTGTGTGTGTGTGTGTGTGTGTGTGTGTGTGTGTGTGTGTGTGTGTGTGTGTGTGTGTGTGTGTGTGTGTGCTTTGCTTTGCTTTGCTTTGCTTTGCCTTCTGCTTCAGGGGAAGGGAGCAAAGGCTAACACAGTAGAAGGAGTATCCATGATGTGTCCAATTTGATCACAAGTACGCTAGATGGATCACTTCTCGGAGCTCATTCTATGCGTCTAGTACAACACCCCCTCCCCACAGGTACCTGCACGTGCATGAAAAATGCAAAGAAAAATGTGTCGAAACAACGCATGATATAGGCAAACGATAACTAGGGAAATTTTTTCGCGATTTCATCGAAAACTCCGGATCATCCTTAATAAAGGCTTGAGCTGTTCATCGTTTCCCAGTTTAAGACGGCAGGCATGTTTCACACTGCTGTTATCTCTTTATTTATCTACTTATTTAAGGGCCGTCTCGAATAAAGAATTCTTTGATTTTTAGCTAAATTAATTTATATTGCTTTTTATAAAATATTACTATATTTTATATTTGTTATATTTACATTTTTAAGGTAATAAGACAATAGAAACTTTTTATGTAAATATTAAAAATCTGGCGTTACAGTTCATGAAATTACGCTGGGGTATAATTTAATTTTTAATTTTTTGACTATAATTTACTAACAATAAGACTGAATGAAAAGAAATTTCTTTGTGGAGATTAACAATTGGGATTAAGCGTAACCTCTCCAACTAATTCAAAAAATGGGTAGTTACGACGATAATTTTCGCATTTTCATTTTCAGGATACGCCAGAAGAAGAGCAGGAAGTTATGTTGCCACCAGTCCAGAAATGCGGCCTACCGGCTATGGATCTCTATGACTACCACGCTGAACATACTGGTTATTACTACCTCAGGTTGGTGTCTTTCCCTCACCTGAAGTGCTGCAATAGCCTTTTTCAGATCCTTTTCTGGAACTTGGGTTAAGAGACGAGCTTTTACTAGTTCGTAAAGAAACTTTCCCGCCACTCACTTGGCGTTCCACCAAATCTTTGAAAAGTGTTCTTGAGCCTCTTCCCAATAACGTATATATAGACTGATCAATGAGCTACTTTTACCACCATTATCGTCATATTCTGTTACGAGGTGTTGTCGACTGCAAGACTGCTTTTGCTTTACGAATTCAAAAACCAGAGCAATGCAAGAGTCGCGGAGGACAACTTATGTGGAACGATGAGCCCTGCCACTGTCTCCTATGACACAGCGAAAGTGTGGTTCCAGAAGTTTATGAAGAATTGAAATCTTTTGTTGGAGGACGAACCGCGGTCTGGAGGGCCAGTTGCAGTGAATGAGGAGCGCCTTCTAGAGCTGGTTCAGGAGGATCCCCGGCGTTGCACCCGTGAACTGGCAGAGGAGTTCGATTGCAGTCACGCCACCATAGCTCAACACCTGCGTGGCCTTGGGAAGACATGTAGATATGGTGCCTGAATTCCGCGTGAACCAGTCGTGCGCCAGGATGCATACATGAACTTCTTGACTTTACGACAGAATTTTTCGTGGCTGGAGAAGCTGGCCACTGGCGACGAACACGTGGGTAGTCTAGCAAGCAGGAATTCTCACGCCAACACCGGAATTTCACCCAAAAAGGTCATGCTCAGTGTCTGGTGGAATTACAAAGGAATCATTCACTGGAAGCTGCTACCTGCAAGCACTACTGTAACTAGCGACGTCTACTGCAGGCAGTTGGATCGCGTTGAAGCACCTCTGCTTGGGAAACAACACAAGACCTTCTTCCTTCACGACAATGCGCCTCCACAAGGTGCAAGGGAAACTCAGAGAAAATTCCAGTGTTTCGGATGCCATGTTCTGGCCCATCCATCGTATTCGCCGGACCTTGCTCCAACGGACTACCATCTGTTTCTTTCACTGTCGAATCTATTGCAGGAGAAACAATTTGACGACAGGAGCAACTTGCAAAGTGCCTCGCTGAGTTTTTTCGTTGTTGTATGTATGGAGCGAGAGAAATAAACTTGAAAAAAAATGCACAAGTGGCGGGATTGTTTCCTACAACCTAATAGTAAGAGAGTATTGGAAACTTTAAGGAGCTGGCATTTTCTGGCGTGTAACATGCAATGACTTTGTCACTCTTACTTTTTGGATACGAGGTCTTGTTGAGTCTCCCATCTGAAAGCGCTCTTCATAACCTTGACTACTTATGGAACTCCAGGCCAGAACTTATGCTTCAAACTAGAATTAGGATTATTATGGAAATTAAAGATATGCATTATGCTTCGATTAGAGGCGTGAATTTGTGATTGTCACAGTCTTGAAGTCTTTTGCGGTCTTATACCATTTCGGAGAACGTCGTTTCCAAGTGGGTGCCTAAGAGTAACCAGCTCCTCCATTCTAGGGTTGTTTCGCAAATTCAGTTCTGGGATCAAACGTAGATGACAGATGGTTCACATCTCATGGTTTGATGCATCGTTTTTCACTGCTCATCAACCTTCACCACCGCTTATCCGAGAGGTTTCCTTTTTGAAAGGGATGTGAGGCGTTGAGTGCTTTGTAGTAAAACAAAATAAACAGCTGGAATGGAACGAGAAAGGGACGAAAAAGTGAAAAGAGGAAGAAATGGAGGAGAGAGACCGGGATAGCACAAGATAGAAAGAAATTTGACTTTTCCTTATTTAGGCTGACGAACGACGCTGCATGGCTGTTCCCAACCACATACAAGCTGATAGTTCTGGACAAGGCGTCTGGCAAGGAAATTCCTGCGGTGAATCAGAAGGAGAAATGGATCAAACAGGGCGCGAAGACGAAGTGAGAAGTCGCCACATCGGACAATCGACATCGACATCGCTCTGCCTCGAGTGCTGCCCTCCGTAAGGGCTTTAACGCTGTCATACATAGTGTCTGTAAATAGAACTGTACGTATATTCCATCTCATCGTCATTCCGCAGCGCTCGCCATATCCACGACAAATTCCCACACATTTATTGCGTTGTATCATGAGTGCTTTTAATAAAGTCTTAGTTTCCCGTTAGCTTGACGACTTCATTGGTTATGGTACCGTCTGGATTCTACGATCGCATGCCAGACGGAAGAATCGACGAGATCGAGGTGGCGTAGTAGTGGGGCAGGTGATCGAGCCGTCCGGCTGACCGTATCCCCTCCATCTCCTCCAGTTGCCGAGGGCTGCTCGGCACCAGCAAGGTGCGCATTCCGTGATCACGTCCGAACTTCACATCACTGCTGAAGCTGAAAATGAACGCAATTCATTGAAATTAAGACTCATTCTAGTAAAGTTCTCTATTGGGTTCATAACGTACAAGGGTGCGCCGCACACTCATATTCCGTTTGTGAACATCGTGTTCTACATCCATTACAGATTTTCTACCAAAAAGACGAGGTGTGAAAAGGCGGAGCTGTGTTTTTTCTCCATTTTCAACAGAATGCATTAGTACATGACCTTGAGCACCTAGCATAGATGTGTTTCATTCCTTCATTCTTGGATAGGCATGCGAAGCACAGACGGATTAGGTGCCGGCTGTAGCGTGCCTCCGATACCAGGTTGCTGGTCCGGATTTCCTGCCCAGGCCCACCAAGCCTTCTACCCCTCCGGGGTCAGTGAAATGGTACCAGGCTTGTCTGGGAAGGATAGAGCGCTGACTTGGTCATCGGCTGGCCACCGCAAGTCACAGTATGGTCAAATACGCATCTAAATCGCATCCGCGACATCCCATAGAAGTAGAATGCGTGGCGCATCCCCAAAAGGGATTAAGAAACGCCGTCCTCCATCCTTTATTCTTATCTCTAGATAATTGTCTATTCTGAGCAAGGCCTTGCATCACTTGAAGGTTCTCTATCCGTAGTTAAAAATATTTCTTGTCATTACTGTTTTTGCATGTTTTAGAAAAATCCTTCCTAGCACTGTAGCGAATTTTGACTTAATTCGGTGTTTGGTTAGTGCTTCAGAGATTCAAGGCATGAAGTCGTAGAACACCAAACGTAGGCTTTTCGGTTTTTACAGACGAGACTTAAACTATCCTTAAGTTTTCTTACAGAATGCAATTTTTCTGAACGTAAGGGTACCTAGAAGTCCTATCAAGCAGTGTAATAAAATGCTTAAGTAAAGGCGAGATTAATTGAACGACTAAAGCGGCGGAAACGTTTTTTACGACTTAATATTTATTTTTAATTTATACTTATATTTATGCAATTTTCACGTCGAATTGGACATTTATCCCACTGGACATCTTTCATGTCAATTTCGACACTTTTCCCGTCAAATCGGACACTCTTCTAAGTTAGCCTAAGACTTTTGAAATCAAAACGAATTCTTCAATATTGAAATGAGCCGCTTCTACATTAAACTAGAGACTTTCCAAAAAGGCTAGAAAAAATTGTTGTTGAAGGAAAATGTTAGTATATCTTTCTTTGAAGATTTAATACTGATCCCAATAAAAGAACACATTGTTTGAAATTTTATAAAAATTTAATTTTTAAGGAAAAATAATGATTTAAATTTTGTTTTAAAAGGAAGGAAGGCGGCGACTTCCGGTGTTAAAAAACAAAGATTGCGCCATGAACTCTTCAAAGATTACGTGATTTTTATTCGACTGATAGCACAATTTCTGTTTACATGGAGTGTCACACCTTCTAACGGTGCAGCATAAATAATTGTAAAAATCACAGTTATAATTACTTTGATGCTGCATGTTAGCAATATTTACACTATCAATAGCATAAAAGTTGCGACTTGCTTTTCGACTGCATGGCGAGACCCAGCATTTTAATGCACTAAATGATTGCTGCCTTGTTGCGCTTCAAACCAAAATTTAAATTATAGCTGTTTCTCGTTTGTTAAAATAAAACGATTACGCATCTTGTTGGGCAGGTGAATTAAAAAACTTCAGAAAAAGTTGTACCATATTTTTCGTGAAAAAATTATTCCAACCATCTTAGTGAGTCTGTAGTTTAACCTGCCTAAGAGTCATTTCGATTTGGAAAAGTTCGTTTTGATTTCAAAAGTCTTTGGCTAGCCTAGAAGATTTGTCCAATTTGATTTATAGAGTGTCTAATTGAACGTACAAATTGCTATATTGTAGTTATTTATATTTATTACTATATTTGACGGTCTTATTTATTTATTTATTTATTTATTTATTTACGCCAATAAGGACGTGCCGAACATAGTCATAAAGCAAAAGGCGAACCACGAATGCTGGATAAAAGATAACTGTAGCGGAGAAAATGAACACAAAAAATGAACTTGAAACAAAAAAGAACAGAAGGAGATGAAGCAACGTATTAAAACTCAATAGTCAAAGAGATAGGAAGAAAAGAACATTCACAACAGAACAGACCAAGGATACAAGTTGGTTTCGTGGCAGAGATCCCACTCCCAGCAACAAAACACTTAGCCTGAGGTGGCATTATTTAACGGCCGAGTATATTGTGTATTTAAGAAAAAACGAAAAGACCTTAAAGAAAATTTCAATACTGGAACCAGCAAAGCCGAAAGCAGCAAGATATGAAAGCGTAAAGCCAGCTAGTATCATAGTTGAACACATAGTTTCATGTGTTTGAATCTATTGCTCCCTGGGCACGTACCACCAGGCGGGTTCCGTATCTCTTATTTGAATTGAAACGATAGCTGGCACCTTAACTGCGAGCCTTCGCTCCACTGCGAATCAGTACTCCAACTCAGACTGCAGAACCTCAACCTTCACCACTAGTGACAGTTCATATCTTCTGAGTTGCTGATCGGAATCTTTCGCGGGCGTGACAACCCTGTGACGATGACGTGCTAGCGCAGGCACCACGTCATCGTGATCGGTGATTTTTACGCGCGTGATTGGTATTTTCATGGTTTCGGTCACGCTTTGATGCTATCTACCCACTGTGGAAAAATCAGTGGGAACGGATGGCCAAATATTCATCAAGAAGGAATTGTCTAGCGAGAAAGAATAACTGGGGAGCGGAGATGGCAAGTAGATAACCGAGATTATTTAAGGGTACTCATGCTGATGGGCGCGTGAAGCGCAGTCGGAGGAGGCGCCAACTGTCGCGTGCACCCGATACAAGGTTCCTGGTTCGGATTTCCCGCCCAGGCCAACCAAGCCTTCCATCCCTCCGGGGTCGGTGAATTGGTACCAGACTAGTCTGGGAAGGATAGAGCGCTGACTTGTTCATGGGCTGGCCACCGCATGTCAGTGTATGGCCAAATGCGCATTCAAATCGCCTCCACGATATCCCGTAGGAGTAGAGTGCGTGGCGCATCCCAAAAGAGATTGAATAACGCCGTCCTTTATCCTTTATCCATGCTGACAGACAACAGGCTTACGAGACGAATCCTACATAGAATTCTCATTGTTACTAGGAAAGCTATTCGAGAAAGTATCACTGTGCTTTGAAGCAACTTGGGTAATACATCTCTTCCAGAGTAAAACCCATCCAAAGATGAACAATAAAAAATAAAAAGAGGTAACCGACGGCGATTTTCAGACGCTTTTAAAACGCTCCACGTATTGTACGTCCACCTGATGTCGTGGAGACAAGTTGAATGCGTGTAACCAGGGATGCCAAAGGTATAGTTATGCTCTCGGACTTTTTCGAATATTCGAATGGTTTCTAATGCTCACAAATTTCGAATACTAGATTTCCAATATGATCGAAAGCTTCAATTTTTCTGAACATTCGAAATCGAATACATTCGAGAAAAGTGATTTTTTGAATATTCGAATTCGAGTTTGAAAAAAATAAAAATAATTTGAAAAGCGCATCAGTCCGAACATTCGAGTTCTAATGTTAATTCGAATATTCGAGTTGAAAAGCTGTCGATTCGATTATTGGAATCTGAATATTGGATTCGAATATTCCGATCCGTATCCAATAAATGCCCGAATCGTGGAGCAATTTTTATGCGTGCGGTGATGAACGATACGAAACGTTAGGTAGCTCAAGACTGATTTACCTCGTTCGGAATGAAGGATATAAAAGGAACATCACAGTTTTCCATGAACAGTCCCTCCATTCAAATTGACAAAAAGGCAGAAAAAAGAACAATTTGCGAGGATTTGCACGCGGAAGGTGAAGGCAAAGACTCTCGAAGAGAAGCCGAGAGATATCTGCTCTTAATGACCTCCCTGCACATAGACGCAGAGTAAATCATTCGAAAAGACAGCCCTACCTTCGTTTCGAAAAATTCCTTTATAGCGCCGTCTGTCTCTTCCGAACTAAGCAGCTCTGTTCAGAAGTGTCTAAGCAGATGCAAAGACCGGTTGCTGTATTTCATCTACCACTTAGAAATCTTATGCCCATGTAATCCTCATCAGCCTACATATATGGTCATCCATACGGGACCCCAACTCTGTGATTTAATGCTCAGCTAGTCGGGAAAGCAACTGCAGCGCATAGTTATCCTGCGCTGCCAACCCTCGGACAGGGAACACGGAAGCAAGGCCGTCTCTGTTATTGGGGCGGGGCAGGTTTTCGAGAAAAATACTCGAAAATTTTTCTCGAACAGAAAGTTATTTTAACCTTTTTGGAGAGTCTCTAGCTTAATGTGGAAGACGTTCATTTCGATTTGGAAGAGTTGGCTTTGATTTGAAAAGCATTAAAGCTAGTTCAGAAGTGCCAATATGGTTTACACGGTGTTCAAATTGAGTCGGTGGTGTAATGTCGTAGAACCTTGTTGCCTTCTAAACAGAAGGTGCGAGTTCGAATCCCGCTTGGTGCCAGAGTTCTTATCGCAGCAAAGCATCGTTATAATAGCTTCCAACCTCGAGACAAGCCACTCGGGGCTTGAAGAAAATGAAGTGAACGTGTTCAATTTGTTTTGAAAAGTGTCGAGTTCGACGTGAAAATGGTATATTTCTTAGCGCATTGCTTGCATGGCAATGTTTCCTGAATTCGCTATGCAGAGCAGTCAAGCTTGTAAGGGGCCAAGAACGAATTCTTCAGTCATATTAGTGAAATTCTAAGAAAATTTAGGTATATGACTACTGGGCAACCTTTATAAGTTGAGAGTAAGGTTTCGAAAGAAGTTCCAGAGATTCGGGAAGGTGGTGGGAAACTTTCCCGCAAACCTAATATTTGAAAAGTTCGCCCTCCTCGTCAAGAGAAATTGGGTTCTAAATCTAGCAAAAGGTTTTTTATCACCATTATGGCATAGCTCGATGTCGTTAGAATTAGTTAGAAAGCGGATCACCTACGTAGAAGGATTCGAAAATATCAAGGTCAATGTCCAAGAGGAGGTGAGTTGATTGCGATTGATTTTCAGGAAGCATTGCCAATAAACACTAATAAATGGCGTTGCTGTACAGTAAGACCGACCAGAGTTCACTAAAGAGACAGATCAATTCAACGTCGAGCACATGTATTGCGTCTCCAGTAGATAAAGAGCACGTGCCTAGTTAAAAAGGATAAAAGGATAAAGGACGGCGTTACTCAATCCCTTTTGGGATGCGCCGTGCATTCTACTTCTACGGGATGTCGTGGAGGCGATTTGAATGCGTATTTGGCCATACAATGACTTGCGGTGGCCAGCCGATGAACAAGTCAGCGCTTTATCCTTCCCAGACAAGTCTGGTACCAATTCACCGACCCCGGAGGGATGGAAGGCTTGGTTGGCCTGGGCGGGAAATCCGAACCAGGAACCTAGTATTGGGTGCACTCGACAGTCGCGCCTCCTCCGACTGCGCTACACGCGCCCTAACATGCCTAGTTACGTATATATATATATATATATATATATATATATATATTGCATCAAGATGCATGCCACGCTAGCTTTCGCGTATGCTGCTTGCGAGCTATAAATCGGAGTGAGTTGTAGTTAAGTTAGTTGTTACATTAAAAATTAAGTAACTTGCGGTCTTAGCGTAACGTAAGTTACTTGCGACATTAAAAATTGAGTAATTTACTTGCGATATTAAACACTATTTACCTGTGACATCAAAAAAAAATTAGGTAACCTACTTTCGAGAATAAAAAACTAGGTAAGTTGCTTGCTATCCTAATGTAACTTACTGTATACCTCTATGTAAGTTACATGCAGCAACTTACTTAGCAACTTAATTAAGAGTCTTTTTAAGTTACATGCATCATTGCTCAAGTTCCTTGCTATTTGCTGAGGAAATACATCACTAACACTCAACTTGCATGTAGCTTGTCTAAACGTTTTTGAGTGTTTAAAGGGCTGGACATGTGGCAGAGTACGGAATCGTACCTACTAGACCTTTATCTCTGAGTACGTTTTGCTCTAGACATTGAATCCGACACCGACACGGATAATTCGGATCCGTCACTTTCTTCAAACCCTGGTTACATATATGTACTGTGCTTACAATGGTATTTTTGAAAGTCCAGATATTAGAAAGATTCAGATAGGGGTAACTTTCCCCAGCTCGGATTCGAATACCTTAAAAAGCTGATTTTGTTCAAAAATCTGACGTCGTATCCGCTTCGGATATCCGATGTGAGATACAAAGATAAACCAATCATTTGGACCATAAGGAAATTCTTCTTGTTACAACTACTCCTATCTGAATCACTCCAGTGACTAAAAATGCTATTATTCGCACAATCCTTCCAACCGGGTTTGAAAAAATAATAACGGACTGGAATTATCCGAATCGGTGTCGGATCCAATGTCTATCTTGCACGTTCTCACTAGGTTATTTTATGTCTTACCTGTTGCAAACAATGAGCGTTCGACTTTTCTTGATCTTGAACCTCTTCCTAATGAATTGGAATGAGAGGTAATGCGGTTTCCCGACGATAACTGGCTGTCTGCTCGATGCCTTAGTGACAGCGGCTGCTATGGATCCTTAAGCACAAACGTTTTGAGCCATCATGCAAGAGTTAGGGTACGACTATCAGAAATAGTTTCTTTTCTTTCCGTCGAAGAGAATTATATCAACAAATGGCAATAGGAGCACCTAGGCTTCTTAAAGACCTGTGAGTAGTGCAGAAAACCCGCACCTGCATCTGGGACGACGACATCCGTGTTTTGACAGCTGATAGTAGGGTCGTCGCTGGTAGCGATGAATAGACAGCTGGGGTTCTTTAGGTAGTTGGCAGCTTTTGACAATTTCTTGTAGATGAAATGTCTATCCAACCCGACCACCACAGCACAAACCTCGTCTTTCTAAACAAACGAAAAATTGGATGTCTTCCTCGCCACAAGGGGCACCACTAGGGAAATGAAACAAATACAAACAGCGTTGCCTCTTCCGGATAGGATATTACAAAAAATCCTAGACCAGTTTAGTTCAATTCTTCGTAAAAAAGTTTACTTTCAATTTTCCCGTTGTCGACAAACGTATACAGTGGAATGCACCCCCTCCCCTTTCACTAAGATGGATCCATTAGATGCCATGGAGTCCTCAAAACAGTGCGCTAAATGGAAGGTGATTCTCGTCTGTACAAAGAAGTAAGCCGTCTATGTGTCTGTCTGTAGGTGCGTCCGTCACAGTGGCACAACGACCGCAGGAGGGCCCTACAACGCGATCGGTATTGTGGGAACCACTCAGCTTCAAAATCTGATGGAGAGTCTTCACAACAATTGATCCCGATTGGCCGGCTGACTTTACCTATTAATTTTATCGACCTTTGCCCGGAGATGATCCTACAAGGCGGGATCAGGCGAAATGGTGCGAGATCGGTTTCAGTGAATTACTGGGTGAACGACCATTATATCGGCTATTGATTATGACCAAAAAGTACTCTCTCAGCAGCAATTCAATGAAATTTACAACCATAGTTCCTTTGGGCAGTATTATGTGAGGATTTCTGCCAAGCTAGACAAGTGTACAGTTGATCGTCTAGAAAGGAGGGTCTATCTTCATTTTCCTCCATAGAATCCAGAAAATTTGTCTAAAAATTATTGTAAAATGGAAACGGCAGAAATGGATATTCATAAGGGGACCGCTTGAGTCAGCTTTGGCTTGAGTAAAACTCTCAGTCGTGCCCTCTCCCCCCCCCCTTTCTAGACTAATCTTGCACTTCTAGCTTATTATGTAACCTGGGTACTAGTGGTTTGCCTCCTCGTGCTTTCTGCTAGTCAGTTGCTCAACCCGATCAAGCAGCTACTTCTTCTGTGAACAAAGTTTAGATGTCTCAATGTAACCCTGCAGAAGACTATGTAACCTGCTATTGCACCTCGAATAACATAACAGACACCATGAAACTGGAAAACACGCTACCACGGATCATCAGTGGGGACGAAATTTCAACTGGGAGAAGGCATAAGATATTAACTGCTTGTAGCAGTGGGGTTTCGATAAAATGGCTATCAATATCGATCCACAGGTACTAAGAGTCCTGCAAGACATTATTGATTTTAGCTGCAATGTGAGCCCTCGCTCAGCTCGAGGTTGCTACAACTGCGCAAGAGGCGTCCTCGCAACTACATGGTGTAAGCGAAGTCTATACAATGCAGTAACTCCGGTTACGTGTGAATCACGGTTTGAATTAGGATGCAGCACTCGTGGTAAAATCAATGAAAATAAACTTTTCGTTCTTTCTGCAGAACACAGCTCGGGTAAAAGAATTATGTTATTAATAATTATGAATTAAGTCGTAATTAAAGAGGAATGCGACGGAAGATGGAGAATTAGATCTGACAGAGCGCCGCCGACTCGTCACGGTTGCTCTAACGTCCAAGCTGTATCAGATGCTCATTCGACCGTAACACCAAAATTCTATTGGACCATGATGCAGTCCAAATATCTTCATATCTCTTCATAAGCGAAGAACCCAAGCGAGGTCATATCCAGCTTACTACTCAAGCACATTATGCAGCAAGATGTTTGGTATGAGCTCACTTTTACGGCCAGCCCAGCGTCGAATATGGAAGCCTCCTTTCCTGTTGTGGTCAGCAAATCCGGTCCTTCTCCGAAGCACTGTAATCCTAAACTTCAAATTTGCATACCCTGTGAAGGCAACAGCTTATTGAGGATATCTGCAGAACAAACCACAGTTTTTCATTTCATCGGCTACACCTTCCGAGGCAATCAGGTAGACTTTCTTGGTGGCGTCACCAAATTTCTTAATGTATTCCGCTGCTATTAACCCTGGCGTTACAATGGAGTCCTGCAATGTTGGCTAGTACTCTATAATTTGCATAGTTCTCATAGTTGTAGTAGTTACGTAATTTATTTCGAACGCGTGGTAACGCAGCCCAAGAATGCGCTAGCGGCTTCGCGTGCACCGGATTCCAAATTCCTGGTTCAGGTTTCACGCTCAGGCCAGCCAAGCCTTCCACCCTTCCGGGTCGATGAATTGGAACCAGACTTGTCTGGGAACGATAAAGCGTTGACTTGTTTATCGGCTGGCACCGCAACCAAATACGGAAATAAATCACCTCCACGACACTGCGTAGGAGTAGAATGCGCGGCGCACCCCAACAGGGATTAAGTTACGCCGTGGTGCTAGACCTGTCTGGAAAGGAAAAACCACTGACTTGCTTATCTACTAGTTAGGCAAAAGTCATTGTATAGGCCAAAGCGCGTTCAGACTGCATCCAAGACATGTCGCATAAATAGAATGCGAGGCGCATCATCATATTTATTTTTCGGAGTGCCTTGCTTTAGGAATGGAATTCGCAGAGTTCACTTTGTAATTGCGGCAGTTTTCTAAAAAAATAGTGGTGGAACAAGGAAAGATGGTTAGTGAACCAGGCAAATTCGCCTTTCCCGCCGATATGGGGTCGTTGTGGAAAAACCTAAAAAATTAATTTAATGTGATGAGTAGTGGTCTTTCCCTTTCATTTCACCGG
Organism: Heligmosomoides polygyrus bakeri; assembly: GCA_947359475.1. Lineage (NCBI taxonomy): Eukaryota > Metazoa > Nematoda > Chromadorea > Rhabditida > Heligmosomidae > Heligmosomoides > Heligmosomoides polygyrus. The sequence continues at coordinate 83,104,252 of OX375868.1, read as the reverse complement.
AAATTTACTCGCATGGACCACTAGGAGTTCCACAATCATTCTTGCTTTTTACTGCTTTCTACTTTATTATTCTACTGCTGTGTTCCATTGTTCTATGAAGGGCCGGCGGAGGTGCAGCACAGAAGTAGCAACGTAGCAGGATGTTCAGGGTTGCGCCACCTGACGTCATGACACGTGTGCGTGTCACAATGTTCCAGAGTAGCCACGTCCAACTGTCATAGAGCCATTTGTTTTCCAAATAATGCTAGACTGTAATAAAAACCACACTAAAGACCTTCTACCTTCAAGGCGTGTGTCGTGCCTCTGGTGAGTCCGCTGCACCGGTGGTAGAACTCATGCGGCCCTCAACCGAGGCCACGTGTTGAGGCAAAATCCGAGTCGAGGTCTTAGCTTGCGCGCCAGCTCTTACATTGCTTGCCAAGTTAAGGTTAGACTCGCAGACCCTTCCAGGCTCCTACCCTGGAGCCTGTGCTCAGGCTCCAGGGTAGGGGCCTGGAAGGGTCTGCCAGTCTAACCTTAACGTGCTCAGGCGAGGACGGCGGCTCGGCCGATCTTTTCGGTTACCTCTTGTCTGATGCTTCTGCGCGTCCTTGTGGTCCGGATCAGGGATGAGCGGATTAACCGTTATCCGTTCCCCGGTTTCCGGGGGGTTTTGGCCTATCCGTTTTGCTGTTCGTTATCCGGCGATTTTGGGCCGGATAACGAACAACAAATTAGCTGAATCTTAGCTTTGGACGTGGTGATGGGTGGACTATGTACAGGATCCTTCATGATCGTACGAGTGGTCGTCAGAAACAACAGAAGTATTCAAATCTAGAAGGGTTAGTTGAAGTTCCCTCACCTGGAAACTGGCAACATGGTTTTAAAGATTTATTTATTTATTTATTTATTCAAGGCATAAACAACTGTCTAGCAAACAAATTGTGAGGAAACACAAAAAACACAAAAAAGGAGACAACATGAAACGGGGTGAATGTAGTCATCAGCCATGTAAGAAACTATTACAAGCAAAGAATCTAGCAGCACACCGTAGTATTTAACATCGGATAAATCTTCTACAGGCCTGGGCGGAGAGTCTCTCTAAATCTTCGTATTTGCCCAGCAGCAGCTTGAATTCTTTGAGGGTTCGATAGGTTAAGAAGTCTGACCTAAGATATCTAACTTCCAGCTTTCCAGAAGGCCCGCTAAGCCTGTACCATACTTATGTGAGGCCTACTTAGCACAGCATTGTTCATTCATCTCAAGTCATATGCTAACCAAGAAGACATACAAACTGCTACTAGAAATCGTCAAAAGTGGAGAGCCGCATCCTTGGAAGAATTTTTACTGCCGACCTTTCCATCGTATCATTTGTCGTTACACGATTGCAGTATGTTCGATTTGATTGCAGGCGGTGATGGTACCTTTTTAGCCATATGCTGTCGTGAATTATCAAAAAATATTGCAGTATCGCAATGGATAAGGATAAGGATAAGGATAAAGGACGGCGTTACTCAATCCCTTCTGGGATGCGCCAGCGCATTCTATGTACTTCTACGGGATGTCGTGGAGGCGACATGAATGCGTATTTGGCCATACAATGACTTGCGGTGGCCAGCCGATGAACAAGTCAGCGCTTTAACCTTCCCAGACAAGTCTGGTACCAATTCACCGACTCCGGAGGGATGGAAGGCTTGGTTGGCCTGGGCGGGAAATCCGAACCAGGAACCTGGTATCGGGTGCACGCGACAGTCGCGCCTCCTCCGACTGCGCTACACGCGCCCAGTACAGCAATGAATACTAGCAAAAGAAATAGCATTAATCCAAATACATAGAATAAGGAACTTCTCCATTAAAAAATTTTAGGGGAGCAATAAACTACTAAACAAACTTATCATCGTGGGTGCTGAAGACATGCAGATTTGTTTCAATTTGTGAGTTTTGTTTGTGAAACTTATCTGTAACATGGGGAACACCTCCGTTTTGTGGCTGGGTCGGATATTCTTCCTCCGCTCCAGGAAGGATGAGTCGGATATTCTTCCTCAGTTCCAGAAGGTCTGGATGTCATAACTCTTTGAGTGTGTGTTTGCCGTACACAATTGCTTGCAGTTACTACCCAAAAGTTAGCATTTTATCAATCCCAGATAATTCCTCGTTGAAGTACCTTTGATCTTGGGGTACTATCGAGCAGCAGCAACAGTAACGATTCATAGCATCTGTAGGACAAGATCGTTATGTGAAGCTTGTTTGGCTGGATGTCTCCTGCCTTCTTCTTATTTACAGAGACATCAGAAGCATTGCTCTTCCAAGGACTATTCTATTTTTCAACTGCTCTAATTGAAAAAAAGAGTTAAGCGCAGAGTAAGGCTGATAAATAGATAATCCAACCGACCCCTTGGAAACAGGTGAAAGGCGGGTATGTTGCTGTGCGTTTGTCTTCCTACGGATGGGCAGAAAACACCATAGAACGTCGTTAATGTGGCGACTGCAAAACGTTTAAAAAACACTAATAAAATGTCTAGAGATGGCTTATAAATTAACAGCGCTTCAAGTCCTGATCTGTTGTTGAAATTAGTGCAATTTAAAACGAGTTTTAATTTTTGTTGTTTGTTCGTTATCCGTTTTTCCGTTATCCGGCCATTTTCGGGCAAAATTATCCGTTATCCGTTATCCGGTTTTCAAAATTTCATTATCCGCTCATCCCTGGTCCGGATGTCCTGCGCGGCTGCTCGAGTCGATGTCCCGATGACGATAGAACTGCGCTGACGATGGAGTGCCGGTCGCTGGCTGCGGCAAAGAGAAGGGCGGACCGACCGCTCACTGCGACGACGACGATGCGAACTGCCGGGCGCGCGCTGGACGGTTTTATACCGTGTCGCCGCGCGTGCGCGTGACCGTAAGCCCTCCGCGTCGGGACCTGGACGCCTCCAAGCATGCGTGTCCTTGAAGAGCCGTGATGGAACGTAGTGAGCGTCACGACAGCTTGCTTTGCAGATTGACCCTCCTATTCTGGCTAAAATTGTCTTCGCTCCATTTTTGCCTTGTTTTATTCCTAACTAGTCAACAAGGAAAAAGTCTGACTCAAAGAGAGTTTGAAAAGCAGGTAGATTGACATAATTCCGGAGACCAATTTGGCACTTACTTTTGTTATTTTTGGGCTAACTCTATGCTGAGCCAACTTGCTCTGATGAGTTGACCGCGTTTCCGTCGTGTCGTTGGTTAGTATGATGACCTTTTTGTCGTTATCGAGTAGTAAGTTGATTAGACTGGCCGCTTCAAGGATCACTCCTTCACGAAGCCATGTTAAGGCTGAAAGCCTGTACATTGCAAGCGTAAAACATGGAACGTTCACTGTAGTATTACAGGCGCTATGTCGCTATGCGCTCTGAGCTCACCATCTGCTCCGAATATAAAGGTGTCGAATTCTGCTAAAAGATCGACGAAGCTCTCGGCCGTTAGTAGCTCCACGCTGGCATCTGCGCTCGTCATGCTGTACAGCTTCGTCTATAAAGGAACATCCTAAAGCTTGTTGTTGTCACTGCAGTCGCTCGAGCAAAAGTTTAACATGCCTTGTCCTTAATGGAGAGTCGCTTCTGCTTGGCATACCGAAGACACTCCTCGTTGAACATTCCCATGAAAGTTCCTCCACCGTGAGCGCTACCGGCTGGAGAGGAGCTCATTGTTCGAAGTAGCCTCTCTCGAACGCAATGTCAGTTAATGTGTTCTAAAGGAAATCCAGGGAACTTACTTGTAAACACCTTATCAGAGCTGTTTTTGGTTAGGATTCAGTGAGCTTCATTTTGTGCCGTTAATCATCTATGTAAGCTAAAATAAGTCCCTCTGTGAACTCAGCTTCCCTTTTGTGAAAAAGCGGAGTGATCTTGAGAAAGTGGTGGGCCCACAACATGTCCCGTAACAACTGTTACAGCCACATTTTAGTATAAAAAGGGGCGTCTCAGTGTAGAGGGTACATCCTTCTTCCCCCTCAGTAACACAAAGGCAGTTTGTTCAAAAACTTTCAAAATGAAGATTCGTGTTCGACGTTCTTGTTCAACGGGCCTACGACTACTTTTGCCTGTGCTTCTGCTTCCTTAGGACACAGTCTTTCGCAGGAATGTTTTGAGAACTTTGATACAAAAAGGATAAAAGGCACTAGAATTAGATGTTGAAATAGTGCGCTTCCGCTGGATTTTCGGCGTTGTGAGTAACACTGCAATGCCATTTGCGTGGTAGTTGGCGTAGCTGCGGCCTATGCGGAACAGCCGTCAATTTACCACCGCGGTATCCTTCACCGCGACTATTTGAATCACAAGTGCCGATAAGTTTCTGGCAAGGAGCCGGCTAGGTAAATCTGTGGTAACAATTTACCGACACCTTCGTTGATGAATCCAAGCCCAGAATGTTAGCGCGTTATACCCGATAGTTCATCCCGATAGTATAATAGATAGGTGGTGTAAAGGGCACGCGTCCTTCCCTGAAGGAAGATAGATTTGAGTTCCCCTTGACGCAAGAATTTTGACCGTGCCTAAACATACATCTAGAAACGCTAACACTAATAATAAGTTAAATTTCGTGTAGTAATAAACGAAGACTATTCGCATGACACATTGGAAATTTCTCTTTTCTATTTCTCTAAAATTCAGGTGAAAAACATTGTTGTAATTTCATGAATAGAAAATTTACGTTCATTGAATCAGCATATTTGTTTATACCTGGGACGCGCTAGGCGTGTAGGGCAGTGCCGGCTGTCGCGTGCACTTAATACCAGTTCCTGGTTCGGATTTCCCGCCTAGTCCAAGCCTTCCATCCAGGCTCAAGCGTGGGTTGCGAATTCTGCCAAAAACTTACGACACCCCTCCAGAAGGGTCCTCGTGGACCCCCCCCCCCCCTCCGAGAAAATCGATGGATTTCAATGTTAAGTTGTCTCTTATGCTCCAAACATTTTTAGAAAATGTGAAAAAAGAAAAAATAAATATTAATATTTAATTAACAAAGTTTTGACCCAAATAAATCAATGAAGAGACTCTTCAGGCATGGCAACGGCATGGTGACATCCTGAGCATCGCTCCTTCTACGGAAAACAGACGTCATTTGGATTTGCAGAGTTACAGTACCGGACGCGTCTTTTGAATAGACGCCGAAAAAACCGCACTTTTGCGGTTTTGCGTCTTTTTGCTATAACTCGCCCAAAATTCATCCATTTGAAAAACGAAGAGTATATTTGAGCTCAAGAGATCGAGCTCTATCGTTTGGTGCATAAAATTCATATGAAAGATCAAAAATGGATAAAATTGAAAACTTGCGCTCCATTGAGAAGGCCGGCCGCGGACGAGTTGTCGGCCGCAAGGCGCCAAAACCGTTGCATGCTCACAATTCCTCTAATTTAAGGTTTTTTGAGAAACGGTTGGTACCGTTCGATTCGTCTCCTCGAGATCTACACAACCATATATAAAACTTCGCCAAACCACCGCATTTTCGCAGTGGGTGGTCAAAGATGACGGGAGCAGACTTTTTGCCATTGGAGAAGATTATATTCCAGGTCTTGCATGTTCTCGGAGCATCTCAGGCATGGCGTAAGGTGTTTTGTCATGCCAGGAATCGTCTGAGAGTGCGCCGTGCACAATGCATATAGGACCGAACTATCAATCGAGGGGGGTACAGTTTGTAGAGCATTTAGGGAGTTTTATAAGAAATTCTCAGTCGCCCTACTCAGAAACCGCTGTACTCTGCTCCAGCGAGACTATGGAGTGCGCTATGCACAATGTATATAGGATCGAATCTATCAATCGACTGGGCGCGACAGCTCGCAAATTGCACGCGCGGGCGTGTTCGGTGCGCGATAACTCTGTCAACCAACCTTGATGGCTGGAACGTGTGGGTTCCGTAGGCAGTAATATGCTCTAGTAAAGCGGCAAAGCATAGCAAATTATCTTACGAATTGGCAAGGTTACGGCGGTGCGAAAATGCAGGTTGGGCATGTGTGACACGATTTTCTCAGAGTTCGGTCGACCGCTGCAGGTGCACGAGGCGAGCTAACGGCATGCAAACTCGCGGACGAGTAAAGCACCGAAGGCATTTTACGATGACATGCTCGCAGCTCTCCAGATGGCTTAACTGCTTTAGCACAATCTGCCATTTTGGAGCCTCGGAGGACGACGGCGCGAAGTTCCTTCCGCGCCCTTACTCGCCCACATTCGAGTTCTCGACGCTCTCAATGGTACCACTCTGTTCAGCTCGAGAGGCTCTATTGAATGGTATTAATCTCGACCAATTCTGGGAATATCGACTTTTTGACAATTTCCCATCGAGGACGAGGGCGCTCTTCGCCGAGCCTGCGCGAACGATGACGTCATTGAAAATCGATGCTTTCGAAATTTGCCGAATTTTTTTGTCCAGGCTTCGTCCAGAATCGTCATGAGGGTTATCTGAAGCGCCTATTACGAATCCGATTTCCATTTTTTAAAACTCTACCGATTTTGGCACGTTACAGCCAATTGAGGTTGGTAGGGTCAGGATCACTGACCACCCTCAGTTATCGGTATGGGTGGTTTCCTGTCATAATCGGCCAAATGGACTTCGGCATCGTATTCGGCACCCTGAATAAACCCTGCCCTTTGAATAAACCCTAAGTTTGAGCAAAATCGGTGTTCCTGACCCGACCACCCTCAGTTATCCAGAAGGAAATCCAAAACCTGTCGAAATCGGCGCAATTTTCAAAAACGAACATCGGATTCGTAATCAGCGCACCAAACAACCCCCTAGATGAATTTGAATGAAGTTTGGACAAGAACATTTGGCAATTTTCGAAATCGTCGACTTTCAATGACGTCATCGTCCAGGCGGGCTCGGCGAAGAGCGCCCTCGTCTTCGAGGGGGAATCGTCAGAAAATCAATTTACCCGGAATTGGCCGAAATTAATACAGTTCGATAGAGCTTTTCGAGTTGAACAAAATGGTGCTATCTTTTGTGTCAAAAACTCAAATGTGGGCGAGTAAGGGCGGAAGAATCTTCACCGCTGCCCTCCGCAGCTCTAAAATGGCAGCTGGGACTAAGGCAGTTTCGGCAGCTTCCGGCTTCATCGAAAAGTACCTTAGCTAATTTGCTAGCCTACGCATTCGTAGGCCGCTAGCTGATCGCGTGTTCCTACAGTGGTCGACTGAAATCGGAAAAAATCGCGTCACACAAGGTTTACCAGCATATTCGCACCGTCGTAACTTTGTCCACTCGTAGGCTAAATTGCTGTGTTTCAGCGCACCTATTAAGCTTTCTACTGCTTATAAAATGCACAAGGTGCTGCCCGAAAGATTCAAACATGACGGAGTTATTGCGCTCAGAACACGCCCGTGCGTCAAATTTAGCACAGCAACGGTCGATGTTCTCCGCGCTCTTAATCGCCCAGATTACAGTTCTTGCTGCTCGCAGTAACACCATTCAATTCACCACCAAAATCTCTATCGAACGGTATCAGACTTGGCCCGGCTCAAAACATCGATTTTCGATGACGTCATTGTCCTTCTTCCGCGGCCTTGAGCCGCCTCAAGTCCTGGAATAGAATCTTCTCCAATGGCAAAAAGTCTGCTCCCGTCATCTTTGACCACCCACTGCGAAAATGCAGTGGTTTGGCGAAGTTGTATATATGGTTGTGTAGATCTCGAGGAGACGAATCGAACGGTACCAACCGTTTCTCAAAAAACCTTAAATTAGAGGAATTGTGAGCATGCAACGGTTTTGGCGCCTTGCGGCCGACAACTCGTCCGCGGCCGGCCTTCTCAATGGAGCGCAAGTTTTCAATTTTATCCATTTTTGATCTTTCATATGAATTTTATGCACCAAACGATAGAGCTCGATCTCTTGAGCTCAGATATACTCTTCGTTTTTCAAAAGGATGAATTTTGGCGAGTTACAGCAAAAAGACGCAAAAACCGCAAAAGTGCGGTTTTTTCGGCGTCTATTCAAAAGACGCGTCCGGTACTGTATTGCATTAGATAATAAAATTCTTAAAAAAATAAAACCATTTTTCAAAACCACTGAAATGAATCGATTGCTGCTCAATTTTCGCGGTGACTGCGCGACGCATTTTTTAATTGAGAGATGTAACTACTGAAGTTGAAAATGGATCTTACCGAAATTTAACCTTCAATTAGTAGCAGGAAAAAAGCAGGCCTCTCCAAAGCAACCTTTCATTCGATCAGGTGGAGTGATTTTCCTATATCGGATTTTTCCAAAAATTAAAAATATTTCCTGAACAAGGTTACGACTGGAGCTGAAACTATGGTCCACAACAGTACAGCTTTTATTTAGCACCTTTTCAAAAAATCAAGTCTTTCCTAAGCGATGTTGCTCGCTATCAGGTTGCTCATGCTCAAAATTTTTTTTTCTTCAAAATTAAACATTTTCTTCCTGAACAGAACGATGTCTAGAGCTAACATGTAATTAAGAAAACGGTAATTTTTATTATATATATATATTCCAAAATCGATCCTTTCCTAAGCGACATTCCTTGCGATCAGGTGAAGTCATGCACAAATTTTTCTTTTTTTCAAAAACAAACATTTTCTACTTGAACGGAACGGTGTCTAGAGCTGAAATGTAGCTTTACAAAAGCGCAATCGTTGGTTGGCACACGACAAAAACCGCTGCTCATCTGGAGCTATTTTCGATGTGATCAAGAAGGATGGATCACAGGTCGATCGCTCGTCGATGTGATTGGAAGGTGCTATACTTGTACTTTGTTCAATCGATCGTAAATCGTTCAGTTTTGAGACTTATGCAAATGCGGGCGGTATTCAAAATACAAGAGGAAATTCTCTTTCTTGTGAGCATAAAATCACCTTTCAAAATAGGCATCTTCATGCGCGACAGGGAGGTTGCGATTTTTGCTCGAAAAATTGAGATTAATTTTACGAAAACGTACATAACTCACTAATTTTTGAGAGATGTGCGAATGCGAGTAGCAATCAAAAAACTAAAGAAAATTCCCTTTCTGATGATAACAAAACCGCTCCTTAGGAAAGGCAACTTCATGCGCGGCCGGGACGGTTCGATTTTTCTGCGATTTCTGCGGAAACGCTTGCCGAAAATCGCAGGCCCTCGGCCACGCATGAAGATCCCTGTTCAAGAACCGATTTTGTATAGAAAAGATGGAGAATTTTACTAGCTTTCCACATATTGCCCCGTTTGCACCACTCTTAGAAGTAGTTATGATAGTTTAAGTGAGGGTATCTGCAACCGCGACCTCCAGGAAGAAGAGGTCTTACTCTGTGTGCAACTGAGGACATAGCAGCAATACATCTCGTCAAGTGGGGTGTATGGTGCACAGATATCACACCCCACCAGAGGTGTGCGTTGAATTCTTTTCGGTAAATTTTTAACGACCATGTTTTAACAAAAAGCTTTGCGTTAAAATCGGTAAATTCGGAAAATTCGTTAAATAAAATTTTCCTTAGCTGCAGTCAGATTGGCTGTATTTCGCCGCTGTCTTTCAAAAGAAATGTATAAGGTATACGCGAATTTAAAAGAGAGTTTCTCCTTCTATATTACCAATCACCTTGCTTTTGTCCTTCCCAATTCCTCCAAATAGAATTCACCACTGTTTGTCACTCTTTTACGACTTTTCAGCGATTGAACACTGGTTTTCTTCTTGAATCATCTAGTACCATACTGTGCAGCACATTTGTTTGAGGCTCAAATGTGTTTTCGGTTTGTCAATTTCTTCCTATTTTTGTGGAGCACATTTTGGATTGATGAAAGGTATTATAGTAATTTTGCAGATTAGGCGAAAGAATCCGCAGACATAAAGAGATTTTCTGGCTAGAGCCCAACCTGCGTCCTCAAAGGTATACCTTCTTTTAGAACAAATCTCTAAATCTTTCTTTCTTCAAAAAAATCTCCATGCAATAGACCGCTTGTAAAATGTCAATTTTATGCTAACTTTGTAAATAAGAATAACTGGCAGAGAGTGGTCATCGACTTCTTATTTTTTCATTTAATTTTATTACTTTCCCGGCCTCAGGGCCTCGATATTCAACGCCTCTGTACTGCCTGCGATGTGTTACGCGACGGAAACCTGGCCCGACAACAAGACAATCGCCAGAGCGATGCAAACTACGCATCGTGCACTGGAGAGATGTCTTCTGAGGACAAGCCTTCGTCAGCAATGGCAAGAAGGCCTACGAAGCTCGGAGCTACGGGAGAAGTCGCAATTAGACCCGCTGCAGTACATGAAGAAGTCCAAATATCGCTGGGCCGGACACCTGCTTCGACGAAAGGACGATAGATGGAGTCTCCATGTCACAGAATGGCTCCCGAGAGACCATAAGAGACCACTGGGACGACCGCCAACGCGATGGGCAGACTCATTCTCAAGATCTTTCAGAGAGCGGAGTCTGCCTCACTGGATGCAAGCAGCCAGAGATTGAGCGGTCTGGAAGAGTTCTGGCCCCCGCTGAAAAGACCTCCAGCCGACAAAAGGACCATCAAAGTATCAAAGTAAGTATGCTCACTGTTTTACGTGACTTGTATACTAACTGTGCTTCTCCCAAAGAAAACTGCCATGGGAGCTCTCGAAGAAGGCGAAAGACAGTACCAGCAGCCACTCTCTGTCAGCTAGGCAGGGCTCAACGTTGCCTCATCGTAGTCCCACAATCGCTGACTCTACACGAAAAATCTCTCCTACAACTTACAGAAAAACTTGCTGAAAAGAGGGAAAAAATCCAACGACTTCCTGAACATGAGAACGACATCGATTGCCTACACTGATTCAAGTAAATAGAGGGTTTCCTCGGCATCACAGCGATACTGCGAAAGCTCATCCAAAAATTGATCAAAATGTATTTACAAAATGAATTTCAAAAATGGTGTCTAAAATGCCGCTAATGCAATTTAACGGATTTTTCCGTCATTAAATTTCGTTAAAAAGTTCTAACGAAAGATGCCGGTAAGGCCTATGATATACTCCCGTCCGCTGCAGCGACGCGGGAGTGCACAGCGACGCGACGGCTCGCGATGCGCGTCGCGAGCCGTCGCCATCGCTGAGGCTGACATAGTTCACGCAGTTCTGCAGACGGAGACTTTTGCAGACTTTTAGCGAATCGGCTGATCCAGCGCAGTGACGAAATCGAACTTTGTCCAACACATCCACTGTGAGTCCTGTCGTGAATTCGCTCAAGAGCCCAGTTAGACTAACTGGGAACATCGTGCTGCAGAAATGTTAAGACAAATGCGGAGGGGGAGCGGGAGGTATAGGAGGATTCAAATGCCTTAATCGCCGTCAGGCACCCAATCTACGAGTCTTTTCTTTCTCAAAACGAGTTTACATAGATTGTTAGTGTAACCAATCAAGATTATTTGACCTCACAGAGAGCGCATGATTTTTTTCGAGACAACCCGTATTAGAGCGCAGGAAGCAAAAGCAGTGGCATAGTCGCAAACCCCTAACCTCGCATGAGACGCTATATTGCTAGGACCGCACGGTTCAAAAAAAAACGTTGCGATGGACTAATCCGTCGCAAAACGTCGCATGCTCATAACTCCTCCAATTTAGATAGCTACATATTTTGAGAAAGGGTTGACATCGTTCTTTTCACCTCTTTGAGATCTCCACAATCATTTGCATAACTTCAACAGATCATGGGAATTTTGTCGTGGGTGGCGCAAAAAATGATTCGAACAGCCTTTACGCGATTCGAGCAGTTTATATCCCATGACATAGAAGTTATCGAAGTCCCATTGCGTACTTTGCCGGTGCCCTGTAATGTGCCAGATGACAATCTTCGCTCACTTGGTTGATTTCGTCGATTCTATGTGCATTGTGTACGGCTCACTCGAGTTGCATGTCTGACACTACTGGGCACTAGCAAAGTTCGACAAGCTTAAGGGAATGTGTTCTCGAAAATAATTAGCTACAATCGCAAAAAACCCCGCGCCAGCAATTTTTTTTAGCTATCTCTTCAAAAAAAAAACTAGCCGTTCAATTGGCACATTTCTGTGCCGGACATGTCAATCGATCCTCCCTGCGACTTGTCCGGCACAGAAATGTAGATTTCGGTGCCGGCGAGGAAGCACAGAGAAGAAAAAATGCAAGGATCAGCACAAAAGTGAGAAAAAACGGCCTAGAAAAATATGTCCTCAAAAAACTAGCCGTCGAAAAAACCCAAAACGAGTCTAGCCACGACGAAAGCCCTACGAGGAGAACAAAATAGACATCACATGACTACCCCAACATCGCCAGACGTGTGTTGAAATTGCTGTGGTATGGTCACGAACCAAGGAAGTGTCGAAATAAGTGAGAGGAAGTGCACAGAGTAGGGGACCACAAGCGCTCTCCCATCGGCGACCATCGCTGCCCGTCGAGCGACGGCCGTCGCACGGGAGTATGTTTCAGTCCCGCGACGCGGAGGTATAACACCCCTCTGCGGCGCATCGCGGGAGCGATGGCGCGTCAACTGACAACCGCGTCCCACTTCGCCGTCCGCCACTACTCAGAGAATTGAGAACAAGTTACATGCTCGATTAGTGCTAGTAAATGATTGCCTCACGTAAGAAAAGCGCAAGGTTGAAGTAACTTACAGGCACCTTGCATGTAAGAAAGTAAATCTAGAGCCCCCGAAGGCCCTAGATTTGCTTTCTTACATGCAACATACAAGTAACTTACACTAAGCTCGCATGTAGCTTACACTAAGCGCGCAGGTAGCTTACTTAATTTTCAATGTCGCAAGTACCTTACTCCGTTTTGTAACTAGCAAGCAAGATATGCAAAAGCTACCTGGCATGCAACTAGTGTGATATGTATATGCAACTAGGCCCGTGCTCCCAATCTACTCGAAAGGCGCAATATACTTCACGTTTGATTGTCCTTAGGCACCCCGCTTGCCGTTGAATAGTGGTAACAGGTGGTTTGAAGATGGGGGGCCCAGCGCTGAGTACACTACGTGATTGAGATTAGGGCTTGTACGCCTTGTTCAAGGATATTTAGTTCATTTTCTTAACAGTTTGAGAGTCTATGTCCCTAGAGATATTGAGGCATTACTCAAACTGTTAAGAAAATGAACTAAATATCTTTGAACAAGGCGTACAGACCCTAATCTCAATCACGCTCCTGGGCCCCCAGCTTCAAACCACCTGTTACCACTATTCAACGGCAAGCGGGGTGCCTAAGGACAATCAAACGTGAAGTATATTGCGCTTTACGAGTAGATTGGAAGCACGGGCCTAGTTGCATGTAGATATCACACCTAGTTGCATGCCACGTAGCTTTTGCGTATATTTGTATTTTTATTCCTTTTACGATTTATGTCTCGGTTGATATGTGTTGTTACTTACGACATTGAAATTACATGTGTTGTCGTTTCTGTATATTTTTTTAAGATGCGCGTGGTTTCCATAAAGTTTATTGTCACATGAACTACTCTACATAGCGGTATAAAAATGTGTATTCAAATGCATATAACGCAGAACACGAAATCGAACATGATATCGTGAAACACAGAAGTGGCAATGCGGAAGTTGTCGTGCGGCTTCATTCCTGACTGTAGTCGAAGAAGCTCAGCGCCATACTTGCATCACTCCGCCGAGTTCACAGTCCGCTGCGACACTTCTAGTCCGCCGTTGGTGCTCTGCGAGGTGGGTCGTGACGGAATTGTGTCACTTTCCGAGGCGGCGTAGCTGATCGACTGCTCCCTTGCTTCCTGACTTTTCATGTTGCGGCGGAAGCTGGTGCTGAAATAACTTTTTTGTTGTGTAGAAATGTGGATTGTGAATATTCAATTTATTACGTACAGCGCCACAGTTATCATGTTGAAGACGTCGAAATAGAAGGACGTGCGAGTCTCCTTATTTGCCTTCTCGTGCATGACCTTCACGAAGTCTAAATCGTGAAGAGTTGGCAGTAGAAACATGGGTTAGGGTAATGTCACTACTTACTTCTGACGAGCTCCGATTCAAAGTCTACGTACTGGTTTTTCCTTTTCCTGATCGGCGCCGTTAGTCGGGGCCACACGTCGCGACTATACATCTAAAATTTTAGATGCCTATGTTAGATGTACCTTAGGTCGAGAAGGCTAACACGTACGGGCTCCTAATACCAACCTCCGACACGACGTGGTGGATGAACTTATTGAAAAAGTTGACGTATTCCGACGTCGACGAGGGCACCCGAGACTTGCACTGGAGCCGCGTGTAGAGGGCGGACAGGTCTCCTCCTTCAAAGACGCATGCTTAGTGTGGACAAGAAGAAAACAAGGTTAATTGGGCATATAGGACTTCTAAATCTCACCAGGGTCGTATGACGAAGGCGGGATCGTGAACTCTCCGGGAGGCACATTAGGTGCTCCAAATTCTGTCGACGGTTCGAACGTCTCGTCGCTGCTTTTCTGGTAAATCTTTTTCATCAACTCCGACAAAGCAGAGACCGCAGACCTTACTTGGTCTTGAAGGAGTCGAATCTGAGCAGAGAAGCCGACTACAATAACCAGAGATGATTCAGTCGTAATATTGAGAACTAACTGTTATGGCCGACTTCAACTGCCTCGAGCGGCGCACTATCTCCTCAGCATTCTATGCAGAAATGACGTCGTCGAAGGCTGGAGAGGTCCGTGGGAAAGATGTCGTCCTTAATCGCATTCTTAAGGGGAAGTACTCAGCTGCAGTTACCGTGAAGGAACCGATACCAAAGCTTTATGAGAGAACTACCAATACTCCTGGTCACCATCCTGCTTCGCTTCTGCATCCCTACCAGCTTTCTAATCAGGGGATCCTCGACTCGCCTAGGTGAATGCAACAGAAGTGAACTGACGGAGTTGACTACATCATGAGAGAGCGAAGTTTACAGTTGCTCCATGTTCTCCTGTCCTTGTGACCAAGAACCTTGAGAAGACGACGATTCCTGAGAACTGATTACTGGAGTCCTGCAGTCTGCACCGCTGCTCTCGTTCAGGTTACCAGTAGGAGACATTTTGATAAATTCGTGTTCAAGATGGCCTAGAAATATAGACATCGACTCCCTTGGCCATTAGCATTATTTTTTCTCCACCTCCTGGACCAGGAGTCCTGGTCCATGACAGTGGCCTTCAACAAAACACGCACATTCCACAGACTGTCACCATGCCTTGTCGCTAAGGTGTTCGACAACAAAATTTTCAGTTCTATAAGCTAACACATCTGCCTGTCATCTCGACGCCAGCTACAAATCTGGTCGATACTTTGAAACGAGAAGGGTATTACTTCGATTTAAGGGAATTATCGCTATTTACTTCGCTTCGCCTTCGGTCTGTCCATACCCTTGCAGGAAATAATCCAAGAGATGCCACTAGACAGACAGCCACGCATTAACCATCGTAATTAGCAGCCATTATAATGAATACCGTTGATGGCCCTTGATGCAGAATCCATCCGCAGAGAGGAGTTGTACGTTAATTGTTTGCACCTTGAATTCCTCCGTTGTCCCATTGCTTGAGCGGAATGACTGGTAGTCCCTAGAATCTCTCCTATTCGTAGTGAACCTTTAGCGTGAATAACTGCAAAAGAGACGGCATAATACGATGAACGAATAGGAACTAAAAAATCATGAATAATCGCAAAAGAGACGGCATAATACGATGAATGGACAGTCGCGGTGGAGCAGAGAAACTGACATCTTTATGACTTTTAGCTTCCATCGGTTGTTGCGAGTTTTGCACCACATCGCTAACCCCTTGATGGCAATCGACACTCCAAAAATAAGATAAGAAACAGGTATGCTACCCCTAGTGGCATCCGCATTGTAGAAGGTCATTAGTCATCACTTGATGCCGTTATGGTTCCACAAAATAAGAATGTTGGGCGCTCTGGTAGTTGGGGCACCTCATAAAAAGAGCCACTAACACGCCAAAAAAAAAAACAGATCGACTTTCTAAAGAAATTTTTTTTCACACAGTGCCACCTTTTTGCTGAAACGCCGAAGCTTTCACAGTGAGATTGGGCCACCTTCCATCTCTTGCGTGCGGAATAACGAAAGAATACCGAAACAATGACGAAGAGCTAAAAGGCTAACGAATGGCCTGTTGGGTGCAAATGAGGGGCGGGGTTTATCGTAAGAGGATCATCATCTAAAAGGATAACGTCACGCTCTCGTGATTAAGCTGATTAGTAAATAGAAGGGAGAAAGGGCAGGTTAAATGCGACATGTCCAGAGAAATTCGATAGAGAAAGTTCTGGGAAGCTGAGCAGTCTTTTCTTCTGTCCTATTCGGGAGGAACAGAGTGTGCCCATTACTATGCTCAAATGAAATTCGCCCAAGACCAGTTGCTGCCACATTACATGAGCCTCTAGGCTGCGTTTCTGGACCGCGCCTCCCATCTCAACAGGCGCTTTATGAGCGAGCTCGAAAACAGGCGTCACTGCACGGAGTTGCCTGTCGCCACTATTAACTAGTTGGCCCCTATTCATTGGGAACAACATACGCCTTCTTGTTCGGAGCAAACGAACGCGCGATTCTGGGCTTCTTTTTTAAACAATGTTTACCGTACTTTATTATGAAGAGATACAGGGTAGCACTGTCCCACTGTGAGATTGGTTCTGTGTCGATTAGAGCAAAAAAGCAACGGCCCAGCAATAAGGGTTGGGTTGGGGGTGCGCACTCTTATGACGATCTTTCTTACCTATTTCTTGTTAGAATTCACTATTCCAGCACGATCCTAGTGAGCGGCTGGGCCTCCGCTAGGAATGCAGAATATTCTGTCCCATTTTATGCTGTTTATCGAAAATAACTAAACCTAACACGGGCTGTACCCTCCTCAACCCTTATCGCGCCACGTCTTTTTACTGAGATTTGGGAGCAATCGCATCATAGTTCGGCCTACTCCATGTGTAGAATGGCGTTGAAGAAAATATGGTAACAAGCGCGAATGAAGTCAGATAAAGAGCACATTCCAAACGCAAAAAGCAGTCTGACGAAGTGATGTTACAGTCGTGATGGGTTCCTCATGAAGAACAGTATACAGCTCAAATCGAGTGGGACAAACATATGGTCTAAAACGAAGTAAAACAACGACAAGGACGAGAGCGAGTTCGACTAGTATGGAGGCGCAAGAATGCTGTCTTCTCGAACCACATAGGCTCGTACAGAACTGTGTGGGAGAACAGGTCGACGGATCCCGATTTCAGTTCCATCGTTCTGGTCGTATTCTTACGGACGAACGTATTACGAAATCTTCGTTACGAAGCGGAAACGGCCGCGGTCCCTTCCCGCCGAAACGCGTTTGAAAGCCGTTCAAACAACCGCGTTCAAACGACGTTCAACGCGTTTGAACGTGGTTGCTTGAACCTTCAAAAAACGCGGGTATTTGAACGTGGGGTTTTCGAGGTCTTAGGCATTGGTGGACTGGGGCGCGATATTGTTGCACTGGCGCTGACCACTGCTTCACACTGCACACACACTTTAGAATAGCATTTTACAGTGAAAACTACGTGAAGCAGTGGACAATGCTTTTTTCCCTAGTCACTTTTTGAATGATTGCTGTTTTCCTTGAATGGTTGCTTGTTCTACTCTTTTCGGCTCTTTTTGGTTGCAAACCAATGACCGGTGTGCTGTTTGGGTCTGCTGCTGCGCAACCAACTAGGGAAACGAAGCAAACAATACAAGGCATCTTGCAGGTGCCGCATACCCTTTCCTACTAAATTTCGGGCGACAGTGTTGAACGCTAGTGCTTCATAATAGACAATACTTTAGAAAGAAGCTGAGGTGGTGTAGTGGTCGTGTGTTTGTTTGAGCAACAGAAAAGAGCAGTCAGAGAAATGTTAAAGCTGGAGCAGCCAACTGCATCATCGTTCGTTCAGAAAAGGATCTTCCCTTCCCTTGATTGAATTTCAGGAATTTTTACGGACCTGTGGCATCACACTCTTACACTCCCCTTACTACCCCCACCCCTTAGTCCCCCCCCCCCCCTTACTACCCCCACCCCTTAGTCCTCCCTTCCTCCACTTATTCAGATCGTTTCGGAGTCTCTGTTTTAGTGAGGTAAATCCTGTTTTGATTTGTGAGATATTGTGCTTGATTTCAAAAGCTTGAAGCTTAAAAGAGTGTCCAATCTGAATTGAAATGCATCCAACTTGGTTAGAAAAGTGTCCGATTTGACGTGAGAATGGTAGAGTTCAAAAGAAACGTGGGCACTGGCCGCCAATGCTCCCTCCATTGGAACCAGATCAACCACGAATGAGAACAGCGACCAAACGCGCCAGTCTCTTATGGCACTGACCACCCAGCAAGAGCATAAAGGACCACACTGGTTGCTTAACTTCAACAAAACCTAATGTGCCCACTTACTTACAAAGTACCACCATCAGAAAACCCCATTAAAAAATCCCCCCAGCGAAAAGCGAGGCGGAAAATCGTGTAAAAAAGCAACACTTCCAAAAAAGCGCTTAAAGCATTACACCGTTAGTTGCCATCCGTTCATAGTCCGCGATGTTAGTCACTGAGTCGCCCGTGAAAACAAATTAAATTGAATAATGACAAGCAGAAATCGATATTCGTGCTTTGCACGGGTGAACAGCTGCAACGGTCGCATACTACAAACAAGCACGCGTTCACACTTCACAAGCAAATTGTCGTCGTCGTGTTGCTCGTGAGGTATAAATGACCTTAACAGTGCAGAGGGGTGATGGCAGGGCAGATTAGTAGACCAACCAACCATTCAAGGAAAACAGCAATAATTGGAAAAGTGACTAGAGAAGAAACTAAGTTAGTGGTTAATTTGAGTAGCGGTTGAAAAAAAGCAACGAACACCTACACTCAGGCACTCTCTACACCCCAGATTTCTAGGGTAACTGTGAAATTGGGACGTAAGAACGAATGCAACACGATGAACTCACGAAAGAAACTGAAGAACTGTTGATCTGAAGAAGCAGAGCATCCGTAATAACAGGTAAAAGTGAGTGATGAGAATCTTCAGAACACCCTATGACGCCTAAAAACATTACAATGTAGATTTTGTGGTCGTATGGCGAAATCATTTCTCTCTAATCCTTTGATTGCAATCGATACTCCAAAAATAAGATAAGAAACAGGTAAGGGACCTGTCTCATGGGGGCTTCCTGCTATTCCAGAAACGATATTAATCAAATTATCGATTTTTCATGAATGTCACTGAAGAGGCTCGAAACTTCAGCCCTGGGAAATCGAGGTCGCCGAACACGAAAACTGAGTTGGTTTTTGCAGTATCGATTGCCATCACGAGATAACGGTCAAATTATCGATTTTTCGCGAATGTCACTGAAGAGGCTCGAAACTTCATCCCTGGGAAATCGAGGTCGCTGAACACGAAACCTGAGTTGGTTTTTGCAGTATCGATTGCCATCAAGAGATATAGAGACATAGACAGATAGAGACAGAGCCGCGAAAACCCGCACTTCGCGGGGTTTCGCGACTTCTAGATGGCTCGCGGGAGCTGGCACGACCGCTCCCGGCCGCCGCAGACGGAAAAATGAGTCGGTGACGCTTAGTCATCCCTTACGCGCATCTTTACACGTCCTGCGCAAGTTACGTGCAAGCCCAGCGCAAGTAACTTACGCAGAAAGTAACTTACACACTTCTGGCTAACTTAATTGTATATAGTACACATTGTAAGAGTGTTATGCTTTGCTTACATGCGACCTTACCCGGCCTGACGACGCTTAGTCATCCTTTACGTGCATCTTTACATGTCCTGTGTGAGTTACGTGCAAGTATAGTTTCTAGCAAGTTACTTACTCACTTCTGGGTTAGTTACGCGTAAGTGAAAAACCCCTCTGAGCCTCCTCATCTACTTGCACGTTAGTTGCGCGTAACACGCACTTCTGTTGCCCTAGACGAACTTCGCGGAATGCTAGCATGGCGTGTCGCAGGTTACTTAACCGCGGGAAATAGGGTACAAGTAACTTGTACGCAACGTATGGAGGCACAAATAAGTTAATTCGAAGCCCTTAAGCCGCAAGTATCTTACCTGAAGCTCCCGAGACGGTGACCATTTGCTTACGTGCATCCTTTCGCGTCCTACGCATGTTACTTGCGAGCATAAACACTGAAAATTAACCTGCGCATTTTTACGTATCTTACGCACTAGCTCTCGATTAACTTACGCACTTTTACGTTACTTACGCACAAGTAAACTGCGCCTTAAAGGGCATTTTAGACCCTTTACGTAACTTACATAGGTCATCAAAAAGTTTCAAGTAACTGATTTCCTATTATTTCGGGCCCAGGTTAGTTAATTTGGAGCTCTTAAGCCACAAGTAACTTGTCTCCAGTTTTCTGAGTGCAGCGAAGGCGCGCCGTTGACAGCTGCCCCGCGCTCGTCGCTGGAGCGACTCGGGAGTATACCATAGGCCTAAATCCGGTAAGACGGTAAAGCGTTAATCGCTAAACGCACAACCCTGATCCAGCGATACTCATTTTGACGCGTGCGGTCGCGCGCGTGCTCGACTCGGGCGGAGTCCTCGTTGCTCCATTGGCGGAGAGGACGAGTTTTGCGCGAACGCGCCGAGACTGGACGCCTTCGAGGTTACCAGCAGGGTAGAATGTTTTGAAGAATGGACTTGAATGAGGATAGGTTTGTGCTCCCCACTTGAGTATGTAGTATAAAGCTATGTCAAATGAATGGGGAGGGGAACTGGTGAAGGTAAATGATGAAAAAGATCCAAAGACAAAACCCAACAACAGGTTATTGAAAAGAGGCCTTGCGAAATGGTTAGAGGGACAGGGATTTATGTTTTAGTTTAGAGTTGTATGTTAAGAATGGAAAAATGTTCAATTGTTATCAAATTGGATTTTATTTATTTATATATTACAAGGCACGGATAACAATCACATGCGGTAAGATTCTAACAATAAAATATAAAAAACAAAAAACAAGCCTAACAAAACCTTAGTGCAATTAAACGTTTAAAAGAGGATAGAGACATATTAACAATGTCCTCGTTCTCAGAAAGCAAGATGTTGAGCTCTCTGATGCTCCTGTGAATGAGGAGACTTGACCTTACTTTCGACCTTGGAAGTGGTAGGTAGAGTCGGAGATGCCCTCTTCTGTCAGTTGTCAAAGGGGCACCAAAAAACCCAATTGGGTCAATGGAAAGCCTTTCTGTCAGAACTTTGAACAACATAACTAAATCTGCTCGCTTTCGTCTAATCTCAAGGGTAGACAACCCAAACATTTTGGCCTTGTCAGAACCACTCGGAATATTGTCGTAACGGGTAAAGTTATTCCGAACACTTTCAAGGAGTACTATGCCCTTCTTTTGACAGGGAATGAAAACTGAAACACCACATTCTACAATGGGCCTTACGTAAGATTTGTATGCTCTCACAAAAGAAGGTTGGTCTTTGGTTATCAGTATTTTAAACAAGTTATAAATTCGGTAGTTAGCCTTCTTTACAAGTGCTTTATAATGATGCTCAAAGTTTAGGTTACTTGAGAAATGGAACCCTAAATCTCGTGCACTTGTAAGTTGCTCTAAAATTGACCCGTTGGGTGTGTATGGACGGTGACTTTGAGATTTAGATTGTATCACGAGACAATGCGATGTTTCAGCCGAAACAGGTAGTTCCCAGGTGTTTGCCCAGTTCTCTACAAAATTTATAGCCGCTTGTTGTTCGTTTTAAGAGTAAGTCTAGTGTGTTCCGAGAGTTGCCTACAACGACTATGTGTTTAGTAGAGTGTATCGGCAAAGTGTATTGTGTGTTCAGAAGCCGAATGCATAAAAAATTAGCGATTCCACAAAAATTTGATTTAATGGTGCTTTTTGGAGAAGGTCTCAGATTTCTCTAAACTGATGACCGCGGTTGCCACTCCTCTTTTCTTCTTATAGGTTCAAAGTCGTAAAGTGCATAAAATACTCACCATATGCTATCATTCAATAGCTCAGAGGTCGTCAATAATTCACGATTTAACCACTGGTGATGAACTGGCCTGATTACAGGTTCAAATGTGACAGTAGAATCTTTGGGAATTTTGGTTTTTCACTAAAATTCTTTGAATGGTCGTTCGTGTAATATGAAAGCAAACTTAATCTTGCAGTACGGTAGAAGCTCTCTAATATTAGTAGGCAATGTAGTGGAGGAGGTAGTCTACCAGAACAATCTGTTTTTCTAAAATAGCTGGTGACAATACACTGATATGTTGTCTTGAGGCGAGACTCCATCCTCCTTTTTCTCTAACAGAATTTTCGCCATCAGTTCACAGACTAAAACCTTTTCTTGTTTAGGTTAAACCCATAACCGTCGTTTTCACTCTCCCTCCTTCAACCGTTTGCCTTAGGTTTCACACCACTTCTGAGCACTCATTTAGATATTCCCTTACTTCTTCATCGTCAAGGATGAGCTACAGGAGACATTGTCTTCGCCTCAAGATTACGTCGAGTTCCACAGTTTTCCTTCTGTGGTTCAGACGGTAGGTAGCCGCATCGCGACCGCACGTATGGCTGCCAGTGAGTATCGTTGCTCGCTGCCCCCTGATCCCCACCAGTCAGTTTCATAACGCGTACTTGCACTTTGTCCCATGCCGTGACTTCCAGTCACCGTTCCAGACAGTCTTGTGTGTCTTCCTACTCCTCTGTGGTCTTTTAACAGCTAACCGAAACAGTGAAAATGTAGTATCTGAATGTAGATTCAAACAACTTGTGCTGTCCCACAGGACGGAGTGCTCTCACCCACGCTGTTCAACATCTTCACAGCAGATCTACCTCACTCGTTTCGTGATCTTGATGTCACTTGTTGATGTATGCTGATGGTGTCAAGATATTTAAAGCCACCTCCGGTACTGGCCCTGATGCTATAATTCAGCAAGCGATAGATTAAGTTGTGAATGGTCATCTCGCAACGGCCTCCATTTGTCTTGTGACAAGACTTGTGTTATGGGCATTAGTAAGTATCCTAGAATGCCCGCATATACCCTTAGGAGATGCCCACTCAAGGTGGTTAGTGAGGTCAAATATTTAAGTATTACATATGATAGGAAGTTGAACTTGATTCCCACTACAAATGCACAATGAACAAGGGTTTTCGTAGAGTTTACAACATTTTTAAAGCTTTTCACACTAAGGATCTTAATATTCTACTCAAGGCTTAAAAACTCTACATTCGTCCTATTCTTGAGACCAATACTGCTCTTTTCAGCCCTTATAAAAAGAAGGACATTCTGGCGTTAGAAAAGGTCCAAAATTCTTTTACGCGTAAATTATTTCGTCGACGTTACATGCTCTCCTATTCCAAAATTTATTTATTTATTTATTTATTTATTTATTTATTTATTGCACATGTTTGTGCGCTATACAAGAAAAGAACGTAATTTCAACGTTGTCCCAAAATCCCAGATTTCAACGTTTGAAATGAATCGGTGGGTCTTCCCTCTCTGGAATGGAGAAGGAAAAGGTTGACCTCTCAATGGTGTTTAAGATGTTTAAGGGTTTATCCAATCTACCTATCTCTCAATTCTTTGATCAAGCCCCCTCCCATAGCAGAGGTGCTGAGATAAAGCTTACTACTGCAAATGCTAAGCCTTTGGTCAGGTCAAAGTTCTTCAGTCTCAGGACTCGCTCAAATTTCAATCGCGTTCTCCGCTCTACAGTTTGGTCTGTATGTTATGCCACCTTCGAGAAACATGCCGCCAAGTTCATTGCTTGGTGTCTTATTTACTGTTTTAAATTATTGTTATCCATTTGACGTAAGATGTGTTCACTTCTTTTTTCTTCTCTTTATTCGTTCCTAGTTCGCATGATAATTCTTTTGTTCTGCTGTTTGTTGGTATTGTTCTTACTTTCTTTATGTTTGTATTTTTTGTCTGTTTCGCTGTGTCAGTTGTGTTACTTGACGCCCACAATAAATAAATAAGTAAATAAAACTTAATAAGTTTAGTGCGCGAAATGCATGATTTAATTCCAATGACATTTCTGGGTCATACATAGCCTTACGCTTTCATTTCCCCTTCCTCGATAAAGAATATGCGTAACTGTGAACACTAAAAGTTTTATTGCAAGGCGCAGCATCACTGCCCGGAAAACAGAAGGTGCGGGTTCGAGTCGCATCTTGATCGCCACTAAACATCCTTCTAACAGCTTCTAGCTTCTATAATAGGTGCTCTACCCTTTAGAAAATGTTGTTTACGGAGTGAGATTGATGTAAATTCAGAGGGGAAACATGGCTCATCCTGGGAAAATTTTGTATCCACTCCCGCAGAGCTTGTTTAGACCTGGATTCATCAGCACCTTATTTCAAGCGAGGAAACCAAGAGATGGAAAGGTAAACGTCGGCGTTAGCGAATCCTGAAAGGGAGCGCCAGACGCTCTGCATTTACGAGATGACGCGAAAACAATTTGAATGCGTGTTTTCCCTACGTAATGAATTGTGACTAGCCAGTGTAGCGCAGTTGGAGGAGGTGCCGGCTGTCGCGTGCATTCAATACCAGGTTCCTGGCTCGGGATTCCCGCTCAGTCAACCAAGCCCTCCGTCCTTCAGCGGTTGGTGAATTGATATCATACATATCTGGGTAGGAAAAAGCGCTGATTTAGTCATCCGCCGGCCACCGCAACTCAATGTATTGCCAAAAACGCATTCAAGTCTCCTCCACGACATCCCATAGAAGTACAGTGTGTGACGCAACTGAAAAGGGATTGAGTAATGCCGTCCTTTATCGCTTTTCTCTGATGATTTGTGGTGAAGGGCCGATGAACATGTTGGAAGATTACACTTCACACGCAAGGTGAAAGGTGAAGAATGACATTGATTAATCCTTTTTTGTACGCGCCACGCATTCTAATTCCAATGGATTTCGTTGAGGCAGCTTGGCCTACACAATGACGTGCGGTGACCAGCAGTTGAAGAATACCAGTGTTTAATCCTTCCCGAACAAGACTGCTACCATTTCACCGACCCCAGGGATAAAAGGCCTGGTTGCCCTGGGCGGCAAACCTGAACCAGGACCCTGGAATGGGGTACTCCCGACAGCCGGCCCCTCCCCCGACTTCGCTCCAGGTGCCCACCTCGAAAACAGGTCTAGTATCAATTCTCTGAGCTAGAGAAATTGAACACTTCCTTGACGTTGATCGGGGACCGAGTCACAAATTGATTCGGAGTGTTCGCCACATTCGGTAGGTTTTCCGAGTACACTAGACGTGTCCATAGAAAAATTAAACGTTTAGGCCACTCAAATCGAAGAAAATAGAACTTTACTTCGCATCAGAACGCTGACAAATAGAAATATGCATGTACACAATGACTTCACAGAAGTCCATCAAAAACATCGAGAATGCCACGAATCCCTTCGGCAGTCACCGGTGTCGGAGCTATACCGAATTTGACGTGGCCATATTGAGCAGATGTAGCCGGGATTGACTAATATGTACAAACAAACACTAGAGAAGCTCGGCGAGCAGTCTCGACCCGTTTTAGGCCATGCCTCGGGGTACAACCAAAGCACCCAGACACGTCGCGAAGTAGTCAGGGACCATGTCGAAGCGGTCGTTCATGCGGTTGTCCATGATGTCTTCGAGCTGATGACATCCAGAGAGCACTAGCAGCGTTTTCATGCCGTGGTCGCGACCGAACTTCACATCGGTGTTCGTCCTATAGGTCAAACAGATAGTTAGAAGTCAACAGCAGCGCCTCAAAACTGCTGTGTTGTGCCACCGACCTGTCACCGATCATCATCGTTCGCTCAGGGTCGATGTTCCATCGCCTTCGGATGTAATCGAAGGCAGGTGTGTTCGGCTTTCCAACCGTAATCGGTTCTCGGCCCGAGGCGCATCGAACAGCCGCTACTAGTGGTCCTGAAAAGAAGGAGACTGAGGAATGAAACACTACAGCGAATCCTCTGAAGGAGGCGGACCAACCTGCATCTGGAGTGACCACATTCGGGTTCGGTCCAGGGCAGGTTTCGTCCTCGTTGGTGGCGAGGAAGAGGCAGTGTCGCTGCTGAAGGTAGTTGGCGGCCTTCATCAGCTTGACGTAGTCGAAGTGCTTCTCATAGCCGACCACGACAGCTCCGACTTGGGACGGCTAGAATGGGCAGAATAAGGAATTTCTTGACGAGCTCAGACTGCCCTAGTACCAGCTGGAGCTGCAACCTACCTCAACTTCGAGTTCAATGTCGAACATGAAGGCGCTGCCGTCGGATTTGTCTTCTGGTTCTGGGCCATGGCCGAAGTATTCCACGCCTGGAAGAGATAGTGTACTCAGCGTAAGGCTCTATGACTCGTCAGCAGTTTCTGGACACCCAGACTCACCGAGATCATCCATCTCATCCCGTATTCCTTGAGATCCAATTAGGTAGACCTTCTTTTTGTTAGATGCTAGCCCAGCTCTAAAGAGGGTGTCGGCGACAACGGCAGCTGGATTGACGATGGAGTTCTAAAAAGGAGGATAGAACCTCTAGAAGAGTGAGACTTTCTAAGGCCGGTTAAGGGTGAAAAGAGTGCCTACCTTATCCAGCTTGCGGTTAAACCCAAGTCTCGCCAATTTCTTCGCATATACAGCTCGCGATTTGGTGGCATTGTTCGTAAGGATGATGACCTGTTTGTTCTGCTTGATTAGGAAGTCGATAAGCCCAGCGGACCCATAAATCGCGTCGTCACCGAGCCAAAGGACACCTGAAAAGAAGTGAATAAGTCTCTTGCCCCACGCTTAGGCCATAAAACTGATGGCGAAAGGCAAGGGACTCTAGTCTACCTACCGTCGGCGTCGAAAATGAAGGAGTCGATTTCGGAAAGCAGGTCTAGGAAGCCCTCCGGGTGCAGTGGCTTGGTGGTGTGCTCAGTGACGTGATGATGGTGGTCCTCACTATAATCGTAGCCGGGATAGCTGAACAGTCGTTGAACGACAGCGGTGGAGTCAAGTATTTTCATCTGAAATTGAAGGCGTTGAGCCTAGCACTAGACTAACTGTCGTTGAAAGGAAGACGAGACTCTTGAGCTATTTGTAGGACTAAAGGTGAAGAGAGACGTCTAAGTTGGGTGGCTACTATCAATGGAGAAGAGAGGAGTATTCTAAAGAACGGCTGATGCTAGACGTGGGAAACAGCCGTGCTTATATACTCGCCTCCTCGGACGAGAGACGGGAAAACATCCAGACGCAGGCTGATTAATAGTAACGACCAGAAAACAAGTATCTTCGAAGGTGGACCCGACGTCAACTGGCGTCTGTTCACGTGAACGCGGTGTGTTCCACCGATCTCAGACCCCAAACACCGCGGAGAATCCATGAGCAGATCCCGAAGCAGACAAAGCCTGTCAGGCAGCTCACAAGCTTATTCCGATCAGCTTGCGCTAACACCTATGCTCAGGAATGAACGAGAAAGGCTTATGCGAATAGTAACCATTGCGAGAGCGACCACTTTTCCTATTTCTTATGAATCACCTGCATCACCTGTCGTCATCGATTTCTTCGAGCGGGTGCCAGCAGCGTCCCTGTCGCGTGCCAGAGTGCTCCAGTGGCTCCTCCTCGCTCGAGGGACACGAAGAGCGTCTTATCGGTTGTTCAGGGCTTTCACGAAGAAGTCCGACCAACGCGTTGGTGGGCGTCCTGGTGTTCTCTTGACATCGCGCGGAGCCAGGTCAGTAACGGCTCTCGTCCAGCGGGTGTCTGCGAAGCGCATCCTCTAATCTTCGAACGTCGGCGAAGCTCGAAACTCCGGAGGCCTTCTCGCACTTGCGTTGGTCGTGTCACTCAGAGCATCGTCCTCTCGATTCCACGCTGCTCCACGCTGATCGCATGTCATCCTGCATTCGTATAGCTCAGGTCTCTGAGGCGAATGTTAGGGCAGGAAGAACGGCGAAGTCGAATAGGTGGGCACGAAGTCGGACGTTCTTCGTCTTCTTCGCGACTTCTTCGACGCTCTTGAAAGCTCTCCAAGCCGCTCGTTTCCTCCTGCTCAGCTCCGGCGCTAGGTTGTTGGCCATATTGACTTCGCGACACAGATACACGTAGCTGAAGCATTCGGAGACATTCGTTCCGTTGAGCGAGAATGGGGCATCAGAAACTCGACCGTTCCTCATGAACTTCGTCTTCGTAAGATTCAGCTGCAGTTCAACGCTCCCACATACATGATCGAAGGCGGCAGGAATTCGCTCCGCCTGGCTGATGCTCGGTGTTATGAGCACGATGTCGTCAGCGAAACGAAGATGGTGCAGCTGCTGGCCGTCGACCTTCACTCCCATGTCTTCCCATTCTAGTTCGCGCATGACGTTTTCGAGGGTGGCGCTGAAGAGCTTCGGGGATATGGTATCCCTTTGCCGAACCCCTATCTTAACGTCGATGACGACGTCATTGTAGAACGGTGAGATCGTAGTCGTGAATCCGCTGTACAGCTCTCGAAGGACTCTGATGTACTGAGTAGGAACGCCCTGAATGAGCAGGGCTTCGACGACCGCTTCAGTTTCAACGGAGTCGAATGATATCTTCAGGTCGATGAACGCAAGGCATGTCAGCAACTCCTACTCTCGCCACACTTCGATAAGCTTCGTGATGGCGTGTATGTGGTCGATCATGCTGAATCCTCTCCGAAATCCTGCTTGTTCGCATGGCTGTCCTTCGTCCAGCGTTCTGCTAATCCTATTCAGGTTCTTATGAATATCATGGAAAAATGTGAACGCGTGCTGCTTATATGGACGTCTCAGAGCTTTATCCTTCCCAGAAAGTGTGGGGCCAATTCACCGATTCCAGAGGGATGACAGGCTTGGTTGGTCTGGAAGAGATCCGAACTCGTGCTGCACGTGACAGCCGGCGCTTCCTCCGACTGCACTACCATACGCTCTTGCACCTAACAATTAGGGTTAAAAATATTGGACGAAACAAGGGGTAAACGTCGTTGTTGATCAGTACATCTCTGCGCCACGTATTCCTTCCCTGAACGATATATCTAGTAGTTGCTGAACAAAATAATTAAGGAAGACTTCTTGCATCTGTCACGCAACTCTTTACAGAGTAGGGCCAGTAAAACTGCCTTTTCAGAGGAGTTCTAAATTTTTCAGTTTGCATGTAATACTAGTTTTATTCCTTTATTTATTACTTCTTTCGCATTTAGATTTATTGGCTGTTGCTGTTGTCGTTGCTTTTTTTACAGGATTTACATTAACATGATTAAATAAAAACTGATAACGTAGGAAAGCTATGGATGCATCTTTGGCTAAGTCCGGTTATTTGCGGCAACCGATAGATGAGGTAGTCAATGCTGCAGCATGATCAGGCAATTCTGTAAAAAATCATAGGCCACGCGAATATGGAAGGCTTCGTGGCTTGGTTAGGCTAGCCTACACGAACCGCCGAGCCTAGGTAGATATCTTGACATGCAAGACATCCGTCTTCCTTCTGACCCCCGCTCAAACGTGACATGAATATGTTCTATGCATAGTAGTAAGATGGTAGTTACCACGTGAAAATAAAAAGCGTTCTTTTTCAGGAAGAAGGCGTTTTTCCAGTCGCTCTTTGAAGCCCAGTTTTCATCTAATAACTTTAACCATGACCTCTGAAGATGTGGATGAGTTACCGAGATGATGCCGTGGATGTAGATTTGGCATCGACAAAGGTTTGCCTTCCAAACCAGAATGAGAAGGAGCTTATTCAGAAGAACCACAAAGAGGAAGTATTATCTCAAAGAAGGGAAAATCATAGAGGGTCACTACCTTAAAAAACACGTTTAGGTGCTTCATTGGGCAGGAAGCGCCAGTTATTTTGCGCGCTACTAAATAGCGACAGATTCGAGTTGCGCCCAAGTCAGTTACATTGCCCTACACTTCTCAGGGTAGAGAGAATTCTGCTGAACCTGGAAAGGATAAACTCAAATTTTAAATTCTAAATCTTTAAAATTTGTTTAAAATTTCTCACTGGGTTGCAGTTGAAATTCGTTACATAAAGTGTGAGAGGTGGGCGTCAATACCCTTTGACGTCGACTCCTCACACGATCCGTCAGCCCTCAAATCAATCCCTTTGTGGGGTGCATCACTCACTTCACTTCTACGGGATGTCGTGTAAATGGATTGAATGCGTACGTGGCCTAATGATGATCATAAAGGACAGCCAGTGGAGCTGCAGGTGTACCATTCCTTCCTAAGAAAGGAGCAACCTTACCTACAACCTCAGGTAATGTTAAATTTGGTTGGCCGAGCGGGACCCAAAGCAATAGCCGGATCTATCCTAGTCGGAGGGAGGCATGCGTGTTTGGCCCCTCCCTTTCCTTGATTTTGTCTCAGAGCTTTAAATACTCCCAGATGATACGATGGTGCTTATGTGGTCCCAGGTTGTGATGTCGTGTCGTTGGATGCCCCACTCAACTGTCACATTAACGTTGCTCCCTCCCGATTGGGATGGATCAGAGCAGCCTTGCTTAAGGGTGTGTGGTTCACATTCAACTGCACCACTCCTGCTCCAAATCATTGTGATGGTCGATCATTCGCGGCGGTTCTGTTTTTAATCGGTAAAGCGACACTCTCTCACTACATGCGCCCGCAATCACCTCAAAGAACTCTGAAATCCAAGGCCTACTCTAGAGTAGGCCTATCCAAGGCCTACTCCCGCCTTTGTGGCGTTTTCAAATAGAAACTTCCGCCTAACACGTCACGTATTTTTGCGTAAAGGTCGCGATTGATATCAATTTGTTCTCTTATTTCTGAAAATTTTATTCATCCCTTCCAGGAGTCGCAGGTGAAACGAAACTCGACGCTAATCCCAGTTCGAACAGAACGATTATAATGCTAGAATTTGTTTCCTCATAAGTGCTGATACTGCCTCGAAACACTGAGAAGCCTACAGTTAAGTTTTACAAGAAAAATCGCTGGAGTTCACACTAATGGCTCCTTAAAAACATCCTGAACATACTACTACAGACAAAGGCAAAAACGGGAGAGCAGATAAGCAGCTTCTCCCGTTGAAGAGGCTTCTGTTTTCATTCCAAACATTGCAACATTTGGCGGGGTAGTTCAGAGAGATGCGGTTTGGAAACATGTCGACAGTGCAGGAAAGACATGGTCGGATCTACCCATGTCGGGAGGGGACACAACACTCTGTCACACTAATAACGGCGGTGAAATTGAAAATGGCTAGACACTGAACTATCTCACATGCGGATCTTTCTTCGCAGTTTGCAAACCGGGGAAGGCCACACTGTTTCTGCATGTCTCGCTGTTCTAGAGGTCCCTCCCCCCCCCCCCCCTCCGACTAGAAGATTCGACCAGGTCCTAGGAGAAGAGCATGGAAGGAAGGGTATTTATAGGGTCCATCCTAAGCAAAATGGGCATCGCTAGAAATGCGAAACAAACACGGACAGAGTGGCCTATCCCGGTTCGGAATTGTACAGAAAGGTCCTATCGCAGGCTAGATCAGAGTGTAATCTCTGTGAAAGAGAACACCTTCAATCTTACCGTTGCTGTTAATAGGGATTGAATGTGCTCTTCCATCCCCAATGAGATAGATCACATTTGTGTTTTCAAAGCTTCGGGGAGCTGAGTACCCCACCATGAGCATCAGCAACCACTGCATCCAATGTCCGGCTTAGCCATTGCAGGTTGGGTCATTGGAGCACTCTGGCACGCGATAGGAAAGAAATGAGACGCTGCTGGCGCTCCGATGGAGCAACTCGGTCATCAGCGGGACGACAGAAGATACGGGTGACGTACCCAGGTAATCTTGTTTTCAAGTCTAAAATCGAGAAGAGGTAGACTTATGATTAATCTGGGCACAGAATTCTAACCAACTTTACCACAAGGTGTTTTTCTTCTTTAAGTACCTTTGGATTCCCCTTTCTATCCCCCTTTGTGGGCACGTGGTGCTGCAGCCGGAGGAGGCACCGATTATTGTCAGCGCTCCGAGTTGAGGATGAGTTCGGATCAAACCAAATCAAAGCTCTCTATTCCTAAAGGGTCTTTTATTTTTCCTTTGGTGCCTTCCAGAAAGATAAATCAAAAAGTTTCAAAATTTCAAATCAATACCTAACAGTGAACTTTCTTTTGAGGGTCTTCAAGATTCTGATGTCTTTATGGGAAAGCGTGGAAGGAGCTAGAATCTGGAAGTATGGGATTATGGTCAACGGCTTCAAGTCGTTCTACACCAACCTCAGGGAGAAGGAAGCAAATCCTCTTCGCCTTGCCTAGCCCACGGGCATAGAAGAAGTGCTTCCTCTGGCTAACAATCTGCATTGAATTAAGGCGAAGTATAAATAGACTGCCTTTCATCTGTGCTGCCATTTACATCGTGTCCATCACCGCTTCACGTGAACAGGTCTTCAGAAGATACCTCACGATATGTCTGTGCGAGATGTGGAGACGGTGGGTGGGAGAAGGGGCAGAACACTGTGGCAAAAACAGGAGAGCAGCCGGCGGAAGGCATTCACAATCACAACAGTCATTGGTCTACAGGTGTTATCAGAGGGCTATTTTCAAAACAGCGCGTCCCACTATACTGAAGAGATGACGTCGGCGTCTCGGTCCAAAGGATACCAGCGTCGGGTCCGCGGTGAAGAATGTGTTGTCGCCATGATGATGTTGTGGACCAAGGAGACGCACCTGCTCGTGATCAGTGGCGGCTTCTTCGAGTTGGGCCATCAACGTCGGTCGGCGTTCTTCGGTTTTTGCCCTTGGCAGAAGTCCACTGAACAGCATCCTTTGGTACCTAAAACACAGTGTGTGTTGCCTCTAGGGTTACAGACGATGAAAGTATTACACAAAGATTGAGTTTAATGTGAGGTTGTAAAACATTCTACTGGATAAAGGCCAGCATTAGTAAGTCCCCTTAGAGATGCGCCACGCATTCTACCTACACCTAATTTCGTGGAGGCAATTTGAATGCGCGTACTTGACCTATACAATGAGTTGCGGTGTCTAGCCGATGGAAAATTTAGTGTAATATTCCTTCTAGACTATTCTCGCGCCAACGGAGGGATTGAACGCTTGGTTGACCTAGGCGGGAAACTCGAACCATGAACCTGGAATAGGGTGCCCACGACAGCTGGCACCTTATCCAATTGCGCTACCACTCGTCTATTTCGTAGCTAGCTCCACAAAACCCATACGCTTATTCTCTTAATGCGTTTAGTCTCCTATAAGTCATAGCAACAACTAGAATATCTGAAATTGGGCTAGATCAGAGAGAACCTAGGTTATTTCGATGGAATCCCTCTTACAGAAGAGTATGACTTGAAATTCTTCTTCACGGTTGGACCATGAGATGTACCAGACTGATGCAGAAATTCACGGACATTTGCGAGTGTGCTCATTTTAGAATTTTCAGCAATTGTGAGAAATGGCTCGAACGGGAGAAGGACATCTCGATAAGTGAAATAAGACCCCCAAGAAACCGTCGTCAAATTTAATCTAGTTCCTAGCTGGCACTATGGCTTTGTAGTTCGAGCCCTGGGGCGTGTGGTAGCGCAGTAGGGGGAAGTGCCGGCTGTCCTGTGCACTCCGAATGTTCTTGGTTCAGTTTTACCGTCAAGCGTTCCATCATTCCACGGCAGCTATATTGCTGTCAGACTCATCTGAGCCCTGTCGATTTGTATCCAGAGATTGAAAAACGGCAAATGAAAGAGGTGTGCTGTATATGGCGGTTGTTCAGTCTGTTGCTCGTAATTTCTCTTCTTTTACTCCCAACTTGGAGAAGATGAAATGCAACTGGGCCCAGACTTACGAAGATACTTTAGTTCCCTGTTCGGACGCCAGGTGATCGATCAGAAAAATTCTAATTTTGGCGCTGAACTGCAGTAACCGAACACCTGTTGTGTAAGTAAGTGCAACCTCTATTTTCTGCTGCTGTAAGAAAACGTCCTATTCCTAAAATTCACGTCACTTGTAGGATATGACTGTTTGTTGAGCAGTGCGCTGGTGGATAGCGAAGAAGCTGAGCTGGACTCTGTTGTCATTTCTCTCTTTAAAACCCTAACAATTGCAAAGAAATACGAAAAATACATTACAATTGCTACAATTTCAACAAAATTGTATGGAGTTTTACATCTGTTAACGACACAGCAAAAGAAACGACAAAGTACACACTTATCGTTACTTGGATAGCTCATGTAAGTGGCATTTGGGCAATCAATCAAATAAAAATTGCGGCGCCCTTTTCAACTACATGGCGCGATCTAATTTTTGAATGCGCTATCTGCTTGCTTCTTTACTATGCTTTGAAAAAACATCAAATTATTGTCTTTTCTCTAAAATTAAAAGTTGTATAAAACTATTACATTTGGGCAGGTGAATTAAAAACTTTAAAAAAATGTTATACCAGATTTTCCTTGAAGAGAAAATTATTCTAACCATCTTATTGAGTTTGTTGCTTATCCTGCCTAAACTTTATTTCGGAAGGAGTTCTTTTTGATTTCAGAAGTCTTTCTAGCTTGGAAGAGTGTTCAATTTTGTTTGACAAACGTTCAGTTTTGGTTTGAAAATTGTGCACGTTGATTTGGAAAGTGTTCAGTTTAACTCGAAAATGATATAAATTCCAGAGCATACTATGCTACTTACACGAACACCCTGAATGAATTCACATTTGGTGTCCCGAGAAGCCCAGAAGTGTACATTTAACGATTGACGATTTGTCAGCTTTCTTTTTTCATTTATTTATTTGCTTATTTTTGCTTACTTATCTACTTGTATTAGTAACTCTTTGATACAATATTTTGTAACGGAAAAGCTTCTTTTAAAGACGGTCGTAATGCTTTCCGTCTAAACACTCCATCGGACCCGGATCCGACCAGCAGAAGTCGTTCTTATACAATGGATATTTCTCCGGTTGAACGCTTCAAGAAACACTTTGATGACAATAATTTATCAACATTGTTTATCAGACAATAATGGATACGGCGGATGGACGGTTAAAGGGGGGGGGGAGAAGGAAGGGAAGGAAGGATCCGCCTGAGGCGATCCCAGGGACGAACGGCTAGCGCCGCCAGACTCAGACTGGAGCCGAACGCCACATGTTTTTCGGGGTTCTCCTCTTATACCCCGCTTCTCGGCTTAGAGCCGGCGCCTGTTGCGAGTGACCAGCACGTGTCGAGGGACGCGGCTGGAAAAGCGGTGTTGGAGTGGGAACACCAAAGAACACCGGCTTGGCTTCCTCTACCGTAGCACTACAATTTCTTAAAACAAAAAGCTGTTGACGATTAAAAGTGTCTGTTTTGAATTTATGTATTTTTACGTTTCGTTGAAAAGTGTCCAGCCTAAAGCGAAAATGGTGCAGCATTCAGCAACGTTTTTGCTTCATATCACAAGCCAATTTTAAGTATTAAAAAATTCTATTAATTAGCCCGTTGCATGCCAAAATAAACCGAAAACCTGTAACGTGAGGAATGAACTTGCTCATAGAATTACCGGAGCTTTTCTTCATTGAAGTGCATTGACATACCGAGGTACAGTCCTCTTTACTGATGTAACGTCTCCGAAAAGGCTCCACTCTCGGTCTAACGGAGTTTTGTGTGTCAGGAACCAGCTCAGCTTACTTTTACACTAAGAGAGATCAACTACGGACCAAAACTAGCCTTCCATGGCTTCGTTCAAAGTCTCGTCGTCTCCATTCGGTGCGCGCCCAGATTGTTCATAACGGATGCATCGGCTCTTTGCATTCCAACCTTCATCGACTCCATTCTTCGTTGTTCTCCGAAATTCTCTGCTCCAGCTGGCTCTATTCCAAGGCGACAGATTCGCTTGACGAGAATAAGGCTGTCATTGACGAGACGTTACGGATGTTAGTTCCTCAGGTGTCAGCGCACTTCGAAAGGACGTACTCCGACTTATTATTATATTCCTGCGCTCTCTTCTTGATGTTATATATTTCATTGGTAATTAACCATTGTATGCGACTTTAACTACATAGGTAAATAAGGATAAGGATAAGGGACGGCGTTACTCAATCCCTTCTGGGATGCGCCAGCGCATTCTACTTCTACGGGATGTCGTGGAGGCGACATGAATGCGTATTTGGTCATACAATGACTTGCGGTGGCCAGCCGATGAACAAGTCAGCGCTTCATCCTTCCCAGACAAGTCTGGTACCAATTCACCGACCCCGGAGGCATGGAAGGCTTGGTTGGCCTGGGCAGGAAATCCGAACCAGGAACCTGGTATCGGGTGCACGCGACAGTCGCGCCTCCTCCGACTGCGCTATACGCGCCCATGGAGGTCAATAAGAATAAAGAATAAGGAAGTGCGTTATTCATTGCATATCTTTGACTGGATTGCGCATTCTACTTTAGAGGGGTATTATGAAGGCAATTTGAATGTGCGTTTGGCTTGTACAATTACTCGACGTGGCCAACCTATGTAGAGGTCAGTGTTTTACTCTACAAGATGGGTCTGGTACCAATTCACTCCGTAGTTATGGACGGCTTGGTCGGCCTATTACCCGAATCAAGAACCTCAAAAGCAGTCACCTCCTCCGAATCCGTTGCCCCACAAAAATAGTAGGAGGCCAGCTCCGGTTCACGCGATACCAATGAGGATTTTCTCCGACCCCTTTAAACGCGCTATAACTAGAGAAACATAGCTTACATAGCGTACGTCACAAGATAAATGATAAAAAGAACAAGGATCGATGTAATTTCTAGGATTCGTAACATACAACGTTTAGGCTTCGCAGGAATTGCGGTAACTGTGGTGAGCTGTGCCTATATCTTTCAGTCTCTTGATTCGTGAAAAGCTTTATTGAAAAAACAATAATAAAACTTGAGATAACCTTACCTCAGGGACCGGAAGCGTGGAAGCAAAAACAAAGCGCTTCGTGTCGTTATCATCTAAAATAATCGGAATAGTTTTAAAAATGCCTGACATTCAGTAAAGCTACTTTGCGAATGAACGATAGAAGTGACGTAACATCAAATAAACAAGGAAAAGACAGGAAAATAGAAAGGTTCGACGACTTCTATGGCAGATTTTAATCAATCTTCATTTTTGAGTCATTCATATGACGAATACAGCGTAAGAGAACCAAGGATAGTAAATCAGATATTATCTTCCTACTATCAGTATTTCTCTCACGCTCTTAGAAGAACATGAAGGATGAATGATAAAGGGCGGTGCTACTCAATCCATTTTGAGATGTGCCACGCATTCCACTTCTACGGGATGACGTGGTGGCGATTTGAATGAGTATTTGGCCATACAATGAATTGCGGTGGCCAGCCGATGAACAAATCAGCGCTGTAACCTCTCCAGACAAGTCTGGAACCAGTTCACCGACCCCGGAGGCATGGAAGGCTTGGTTGGCCTGGTTGGGGAATTCGAACCAGAGACGTGGTATCGGCTGCACGCGACAGCCGGCACCCCCTCCGACTGCACTATACGTGCCCTTGAAGAGTTTAGACGATATATAATTAGGAGAATCGCATTTTTTTACTAAGATGAAATAGCATTGTTGCTATGATGAGCGAAATCATGATGGTATTCTTAAAATAGCAGGAACCTGAGAGCAATGAAGAATATTTCTACCATCGTCCTCTATCAAGTAAAATCATTATATCGAGCCACTAAAAACTGTAGGCCACTATTTAACAAAGTTATCTAATAGCATTAGAAGAAGCCATGAATTTCGCTTCTGATGGGAACTGCCAGTCCTCTCTGAGACCTCAACCACGCGAGAAGGTGCAGAATCAGGTGCTGGAAATGTTGTCAAAGGGAATAGCTTTAAATGTGTTAAAAATTAATAGAGCTCATTCAACTTAAGCCGGCAAAGAATAAGACCAAAATGGAAGACATCGGAAAATTGCGTTTTAATGCAGGAAATCACAGTGCGCACCGGTTTCCAACCTGCTTGTTATGTACATAACACACAGCGCGACCACTCCCATGGAACGATGTTTCACAGGAGGTGACGAAGCAGACGAAGCAATGCGTTGCCGTCATGTGCTACTGCTCTAGCGGTAAAAGTAGACCTTTCTATGGCTTCATCACGTGTTCGCATGATGCGCTTGGAGCCAAGCCACCTCAGCGTTTTCGTGGCATTCATTTCAATGATGAAATGATAAAGGACGTATCAGGGAGGTGTTGAATCACATCGAAAGCAGCGATTGCATTCTAGCGTCTTGCAGCTTCAGCGTCAAACATAGAATGCTAAAAAAGTGAGCCACATTCTTACGCCCTGATTATCGACGCAGTGTTCTTGAGCTGTTCACCAAGATTGTTAACGTCTTTTATTAGGCTGATGTTTCGGCGAGTTTCGCCTTCTTCGGAGCCTGGAAAAGTCGGAAACATTCACAGAACTACTCGCTCAAACATCATTTCATCCTACAGAATACTTTTCTTAAGGAAAAATGAGACAACATCAGATACGGGAAGCCAGACTATCGCGTCGGATGTCGCATGATGTGTCGAACTTAAACAGTCAGTCTACCCAACTTAACGTTTCTTCGGTAAACTAATAAGCACTCCTCGGATACCTGTCTCTGACCTAAAATGCCTTTATTGTAATGTGCGGTCTCTCCAAAAGAATTCTTTGGCGCTTCAGTTTTCGATAAAAAGCCTGGACAGCGATATAATCGTTATCACAGAATCTTGGCTAAATGGGTCAGTGGATATTGCACCTCTTTTGGGTAGTTTGTGCAGCAATTTCTCCTATGCAAGGTGCGACAGAATTCATAAAAGAGGAGGTGGAATACTCGTTCTTTTCAGGCTTCCAATCCTTTTTGAAACTGTGTGGTCTGAATCCTTCGCTGATGGCTTTGAAATACTTTGCTGTGACGTAAAACTACCTCAATCCATCTTGAGACTCATTGCCATATATAGAGCTCCCAACTCTTCTCTGAACAGTACTATGCAACTTATTAAAGTAATAAGTGACCTTTCTTCTTGCGACGCGCAATGTGTTATAATGGGCGACTTCAATCTGCCTGACATTGACTGGTCCAGTCAGGCCGCTCCTTCTTGTGTTACCATGGTGTCAAGGCGTTTTGTGGAGATGTGCCAATCATGTAAACTCCATCAAAATATTTTGAAACCGACTCGTAATCGCAGTGTCCTAGACCTCATTCTCACAAACCATTCATGTCTTGTCAAAAACATTATTATCCGATCACCAATAGGTTCTAGTGACCACTCGAGCATCACCTTCACCATTAAGTCTTTCATAATGAAACCAACCTATCGACTTCGCGAATCCTTTTACAAGGCCGACTATGATCGAATATGCCAATTCTTACTGTCCCTGGATTGGAGAGCACTCCTTGAAAGATACTCTAACGTTAACGACAAGTATGAGTATTTCTTATCTATTCTGCATGAATGTATTGAGAGATTTGTTCCCATTGAAAGAATTCCATTGAGTTATGGGAAACTTCCACCAAATCTTGCAAGGCTTTTTGAGCAGAGAGAAAAAATGTGGTTCAATTATTACTACTATCCTAGCTCTAATAATTTCGATCGTTTTAAAAATTTAAGCGATAGATTTGAACGTCTTTTAAGCAGATACCAAAAATACATAAGAAAATTCTTGAAAGTCCAAGCAAATCAAAGTTTTACACATCACTAAATTCCGTACTGAAGCGACCTGAAAGGATCCCTACTTTAAAGGATGAAGCGGGTCTTTCTGCAATAACGGAGTTATCAAAGGCATCGATGCTAGCTAAGCATTTCCAAAAATCATTTTCTGATTGCACAGTCAGTGATGATCACTTGGAGAGAGAGGTCCCGCCATACCTTATGGAAACTTCAATCTGGTTTTACAAGGAGGAGATCTTCAAGGACCTATCTACTTTGCCCGCGAACTACACCATTACTCCAGATGATGTACCTTCATATTTTATTCGGAGAGTTGCCATTGCCATATCTTACCCGCTTGAGCATATATTTAACGCCAGCTACATGTTAGGTGAAGTACCTGCTCGTTGGAAACACTCGTTCGTTACTCCGATCCCAAAGAAAGCACCCTACAATCTGGCCGCAAACTACCGTCCTATAAGCATCACCTCGGTTTTCGCAAGAGAATTTGAAAGAAAGCTCAAAACAGCTCTTGTTGCTTATCTTGAATCGAATTTGCTTATTCCCAAAAATCAGCACGGTTTCCGAACTGGTACGTCTACCGAGACATTAATGCTGTCGGCACTGAATGACTGGACACAGGCTCTTGATCAAAAGATTAATGTAGACGTCATCTATTTTGATTTTATGAAAGCTTTCGACAAAGTTCCATTCAGCAAATTGATCTTTAGCCTTGCAAAAATAGGTGTCCATACTAGAATAATTAACTGGGTTGAAAACTTTTTAACAAACAGGACCTTCCAAGTTAGAGTCAACGAATCGCTTTCTGAATCATACCCGGTTACTAGTGGTGTCCTACAGGGTGGCGTCCTTTCTCCAATTCTTTTTATTATATATACTTCTGGGATTCCCTCCTAAATTGATCAACACGGTGTCACCTGCCAAAATGTTTGCTGATGACATCAAAATATACAAAAACATTGTGAATGAGGAAGATCACAATGCCCTTCAATCTGCAATAAATTCAATTGCTGATTTGTCAGCTAAGTGGAATCTTCCATTATCCGGTCAAAAGTCGAAAGTATTTCACATTGGAGAGCACGTCAATAGAAAGGTCTATCATCTTGATCATCAGCCACTCAGTAGTGCACCTACTGTGCGGGACCTAGGTTTCATTCTAGACACAAAGCTTTCCTTCAGGCAACATTGTGAAGATGCGGCTAAGAAAGCTGACAGAATCATGCATAATATCTTTAAATCACTGAAAACAAATTCGGTCGTTCACATGGTGCTCGCATACAAAACATATGTCAGGCCTGTACTTGAATATGGTACCACAATATTTAGTCCTAAATGCAAACGTGAAATCTCTAGATTGGAATCTGTACAAAAAAGCTTTACAAGAAAGCTCTGGATAAGAGTAAATGGGTGTAATTATACTAACATTCCATCGGCTCTTGAGAGAAACAAACTCTTCAATTTACGCACCCTTGCTTTTCGTAGGAAACGATATGATCTAATCACCATATATAAGCTGATCAATGGCATGTTGGATCTTCCTCTTCAGGAATTTTATTCAATATCTTGCTCTAATACTAGAGGTGGTCAGATGAAGATCCAGATTCCAAAAGCTAGAAGTAATATAAGGCCTACGTTTTTCACAGACCGAGCTGGAACTGAATTTCAAAAGTTTTCGAAGAAAAACATTTTACCAAAATCGCTAAGGCAATACAAAAGACTTATTGACAGGTATCTCCAGGATGTTCCTTAATAGTTTGCTTCCAACTGTTGCCGCTCTCTGTCGCTTGTACCTAGCAGTATATTTTTACTCGCTCTGTTCTGGTTCTTAATGTGCATGTTCTGTTTGTTCTATTTTTTTGCGTGGATATCCACGTATAAATAAATAAAATATGGAAGTTGCGAAGGGCGACTAACCAGACAGGCGGTTGCCGTAAAGGACTACCGTTGAAGAACATACTCTCGCTGATTCCCAATGAGCATTTCTTTATCTTCGACACCAATATACGCCGTTGCTATTGCTAGAAATTTCGGTTCATAGTAGGGAACACAACTTAATTTTTCTTTCTGGTTTACCTAATTTTACAGTTTTGCTCTTTATTCAGCACTCTGCAGGCCTAACTGCAGTATAACGATTGGATGGGCTTCTTCCCAATTATTCACGGGAACCGACTCATATCGTTCACTTCTTTATATAAAGTATTATATGTTACATTTTTATTCTTTGTATTTTTAATTATTTTATATCTTTACCAGACGTTCAGCGGCCTAGCGGCCGCCAAACGTCTGGTTGGGGGCTTCGCCTCAAACCCCGAGAATAGAACATCCCCAGTCCTCCTCCATTCTTTTTTAGGCTTTCTTACTTTTATTACAGTAAAAAGGGTTTTATTATATAGATTAGTGCAGCGGGATATGGCGGGCAGAATCTTCACTGCTCCTATGAAGCCCATCCACCCTCAATCGCATGTACGTGATTTATTCTCCAAAGTGCCCGTTCTCTACGTGGCGAGAAACAAGTCATGAGAGTCCCAATCCGAATGCAGAAAAATAGTTAAAATTGATTGGTATTGTCGACAGGTCGACAACGTTTACTGTCCGACTGCAGCAATGCTCCTCCGAATCCCACAATCACCCTCCCTACTTCTTCCCCTCCTC
The DNA here is from genome assembly GCA_947359475.1 of Heligmosomoides polygyrus bakeri. Lineage (NCBI taxonomy): Eukaryota > Metazoa > Nematoda > Chromadorea > Rhabditida > Heligmosomidae > Heligmosomoides > Heligmosomoides polygyrus. Next base: position 83,062,213 of record OX375868.1, on the reverse strand, counting down.
TCCCCGCTAATACCTCCTTATCTATGTGCTGGCGTGAGTGATAGTTAGTCAGGCACTCACATGTAACACTGAGTCACGACTCGCGTGTCACGACGTTGCCACGACGTCTACTACACTCCTTCTGCACCCCGACACACGCGCCACGACTTCTATGACGCGTATTCAGAAACCCGACGCACATTGGACGACATTGAGGGAAAATACTGGACTCCTCTTATTCCCCCTCAGGTGGTCCCTCTTTGCTGATTCCTTCTTCACTGGTTCCTCTCCTATTGGTTCCCCATACTTGGAATCACTAAGCAAGTTGGACGTCTGTGGCACGTCTTCTGAATATCTCCGCACGTTGAACGACGTCTTCAGCACGTCATCTGAATCCCATCGTACGTTGGACGACGTCTTCTGCACGTCTTTAGAATCCCAAACGCACGTTGGATGAGATCTGTAGTATGTCTTCTGAATCCCGGCGCTTGGCACTTGATCCTCATCCATACCCCGACGCGTTGCCCGCTCAAAATATAGTAAACTTGGGTGATCTACCGCCTAGGATATAGTTTGCCAGCAATCGCCCATGGTTAAGCTCAAAGTAAGCCCGGCTGGCATACGCCGCTGTGCCGTAAGCATCTCTTGGCCTCAGTCCCCTCTCTGTGTCGGACACGTGACATTAGCCGATTATATATAGTAGGATATTATATTTACACCAGACGTTCAGCGGCCTCGCCACCGCCAAACGTCTGGTTGGGGGCTTCGCCCCCAAACCCGACCGTGTTCTATTCCTTAGGCGCTCTTACTTTCATTTCATTCTCCGGAGTACATGTTCTACTAAGTCCTGAGGAACAGGCTGTGAGAGTCTCAATCCAAAGTGCTTAATCTGCGGAAACATAAATGAAACCAATGGGTGTCGGTAGACCGCTCGATACCGTTAACTGTCCGACAGCGATCATGTTCCTCCGATAACTTTAACCATTCTCCTTACCCTCATTCTCAACCCCGTCAATACCCCTTACACTTGTGCCGAAGTGGAATAAATAAATAAATAAATGCGTAGTGAGAGTCAAGTACGCTCACACTTAACGAAGCCTTTAAAAAGTCTTCTCACGAATGCTGTGCAAAGTATGATCTGTGGGACGACTTCTGGATCTGGACGCACCTTGTACGACGTCTGGGTCACGTGTTCTGAATCCGGACGCATGTTGATATCGTCTGTGATACATATGCTGAGCCCCAACGCACGTGTAACGACGTCAGCAGCACATTTTCTGAAGCCTGAGTTCGACGATACCGATAAAAAATCATGGTCCGCCCTTCCCTTCACTTGACCCCCTCCTTCAGTGGTCCCACCTTCACTGGTCCCTGTACCGTCTCTCTCTCCAACCCCTTTATACTGGTCCCCTCTTCATTGGGCCTCCTTCACCACTCCTCCCCCCCCCCCCCCCGTTACTGGTTCCACCTTTGCTGGTCCCCCTTTCCTGGTCCCTTTTACTGATCCCATCTTCACTGGTCCCTCTTCCCCCCCCCCCCCCCGTTATCGGTCCACCCTCACCGGACCCTCCCTAGCAGTGGTCCCTCTTAGTGGTCCCCTCTTCACTGGTTGGTGCTTCTTTCCACTCCCCCCCCCCTTACTGGATCCTCCCTGCAGTGGTCCCCCTTAGTGGTCCCCTCTTCACTGGTCTTCCTTCTTTCCACTCCCCTCCCACCATTATTGGACCCTCCCCTGCAGTGGTCCCCTTTACTGGTCCCCTCTCAGCACTACCCCCCCCCCCCCATTACTGGACCCTCCTTTGCTGGTCCCCCATTACTGATCCCCCTTCACTGGTCACCCATCGGTGACATGTCGTCTGAACCGGGACACCCTTTGCACGATATCGATCAGACCCCTTCTTAACCGAAGCATCCATTCCGCGACATTGGTGACACCTCTTCTGAACCTAGACACCGACTGCGCGACATGGGTGACACAACTCCTGAACCCGAACGCTTGTCGAGCAACGTCGGAACACCTCTTTTCAAACCGTTCGTCCTTTGCGCGACATCGGTGACAGGTCGTCTGAATCCGGACACCACTTGGGCGACATCGGTGACACCTCTTCTGAACTAGACACCCACTGCGCGACATTGGTGACACAACTCCTGAACTCGGACGCCTGTAGAACGACGTCGGTGAAACATCTTGTCTTCTCAAACCGATCGTGCTTTGCGCGACATCGGTGACACGTCTTCTGACATACGCGACACGACGTGGGTCACACCTCGTCTCAACCCGGATGCCTGTCACTCGACGTGTATGAAAGGCCAGATGGACCGACGGAGGGACGGATGGACAGGCGGACGGACAGACGGAAGGACAGACACAGCCGCTTACTCTTTTATATATAGTAGGATATTAATAATGTACATAATACATTTTTACTATATGTTATATATTTTCACTTTAGAGAAACGAGGAAATCTACCGCTATATAATTGAGTTAGCCTTCACGCGTGGTCCGATGGGCCGTACCTCACCCAGGCTTAAAAACCTGCGTGAGATACGCCTTGCCGAACCGTGCGCGGACAAAACATGCCCTTCAACATGTGCCGCGTAGCTCGCGCGGGCAACGTTTGCCGTTCAACATGGGGCGCTGTTGCAGCAGAGGAACCACAGCCTCCTCCCGCTTGACACGCGGAATCTGCAAGACGGGTCCACTACGTCGCGCAACAAGCGTCTAGAATGAGAAGAAGTGTCACCGACGTCGTGTGACGAGCGGCCCCTTTCAGGATTCAGCATTATCCCATGTTGAACGGAAAATTTTACCCGCGCCAGATACTCCTCTGCGTCCTCACTGACGTCTGCCGTGAGCATGGGAAGACCAATAAGGGGTGGTAGAGAAGGAAAGTAAGGGGAGCTCTAGGGTGGACCAGGTGAGCGACCAGGAAGGAAAGGAACAACCTGGAGGAGGGATCGGGACAGGGAAGCCGGAAAGAGAAGACCAGTAAGGGGTCAACAGTGGAATCCAGGAAGTGGGCCAAGAGTTGGGACCAGGAAGGGGAGGAGGGGGGGGGATTAATGAAGGGGAGAAAGACCAGCAAAGGCGGACCAGCAGTTAGACCCAGTAAGAAGAAACGAGTGAGCGGGAACCTAGCGTCCGGATTCGGAAGATGTATCAACGATATCCGGAAGCGCAAGCTGTTGAGCATGAGAACGGTTGCGGAAGAGCAACCTGAGGGACAGAAGTACTGCGCAACACAAACCAGTGACGTTACTGGACGGTCTGGAGAAAATGTCTATGATGAAAGGTACCGAAGTAGTGAACAGCTTGATGCCGATAAAGTATGCAGCAGCTCCTAGGTGTTAGCGAATTTTAAGTTTCCTGCAAAGTCGCGCGAATCGCGCAAGTGCGAGACACGCCGTTAGGCGTGTCGGAGCACTTGTATGTATATAATGTATTTTCACTTTTCTATAAAGTCTGTACACCGACCAATCGTTTGCTTGTCATAGAAGCTCAGCTCCAAACAAAAATCACTAAAATAGATCGGTGTTGGTTGGCTACTCGGTGCTGTCCACTTATTGTGTGTTCCCGTTCTTTCCGTGTGTTATCAAGCTACGTTATTCCCCCTTCAAACGTACGTGGCGCAAAAATCGATAAAATCGATCAAGTTTGGCATATCGAACAAACTGTTTATTTCTTGTGTGATTCTTCCATCGGACATCATGCCCACGTTATTCCCACTTTGAATGGTCATCTCTGGGTAAAAATCGATAAAATCGATAAGATCCATAGTTTTCACATATTGTGAGCCCTGCCAGCGATCCATCTTTTTTTCTGGTTGTAAACTAAGGAGGTCAACTTCAAATAAAAATCGGTGAAACCGGCATCCAGCTGGTAGATGTTGCCTACTTGTCGGGAAGCGCCGCTACAGTCCATCGTGCCCACGTTATTCGCACTTCAAAACGTTAATTCCGAACAGATATGAGATTGATGGAGCACTGGTCTGTAGATCGATACCATTTAACTTACCACTTCCACCTCATGAGTCATGATTGAAATATAAAGCCCGCTCGATACCTCTAGATTTGGTCGGATAAAAAAACAGACAAACGGATGGATCGACGCAAAGTTGAACTCATGGACAAACGTTAGTCGGTATATGTCGCGTAGGTGAGCAGCATTAGTAGATGGGGGCGCGCCAGCCAATGATAACCAAATAGAGCACAGACCGAACGCATTCCAGCCCATCAGTGTACGAACTGCACATGCTCTGTCTGAATGTCATTCCCATTCAAGGCAGTCTTATTGGTTTAGGCGCTATCAATGCTGCTCACCTACGCGACATATACCCGTTAGTCCTTTTCTAGTTTTTATATGGATAATACATAGCATAGATTCTTACACTCCATTGTGCACCGCAGAAGATGAAGCTTTGCTGAATTAAACGTGAATTGCTGCAACAAGAACCCTGTAGTAAAGCCTAAAGGTAACAACCCGATGTTTTGGAGGCTGCAAAGCTTTAGCTTGAAATTATCCACGTGGAAGCAATAATACCGAGGTATGTCTGACCACGAGCACACCAGAAATGTAACTTCTTGCTACACAGTAGCACAATGGTATTACAAAGGGATATTACAGTCTATAGGTCGGATCGAAGGTGAAAATGTGGCGCAGTAAAAGGGGCTCCATTAAAGCACTTTTAGCTATCTTCATATGGCATGGTCACCACCTACTTTCCACACGCCGGAATCAAAAGCTTGACAGCTAGAAGGAACAGAATATGGTTAGCTCCTAACTTTCTTTATTCGGCAATTTCTCGCTCAAGTGATTCCATGACTGCATCAAAGGATAAGGATAAGGATAAAGGACGTCGTTACTCAATCCCTTCTGGGATGCGCCAGCGCATTCTACTTCTACGGGATGTCGTGGAGGAGTATTGAATGCGTATTTGGTCATACAATGGCTTGCGGTGGCCAGCCGATGAACAAGTCAGCGCTTTATCCTTCCCAGACAAGTCTGGTACCAATTCACCGATCCCGGAGGGATGGAAGGCTTGGTTGGCCTGGGCGGGAAATCCGAACCAGGAACCTGGTATCGGGTGCACGCGACAGTCGCGCCTCCTCCGACTGCGCTATACGCGCCCACTGCATCAACGACCAGCTTAAAATGCGCGGCGCTTCCTAAGCCGCTAATTTACGTTGTCCAAGGTACACAAGCGCATTGCAAGTTGAAGTAAACTATAATAGTTCAGATAGTTAATATCAAAAGATTAAGGCGCTCTCAAGGTTCTTAATATGTTAGCGCATGTATTTGTTTGACGATGCAAAGTAGTCGAGTTCTGCAAGATGATTACAAATGAGCAGAGAGGAATGGAACGCTTGCCTAACAATAACCTTCCAAGGAATGCTAATAATTGGATGGCAATATGAGATTTCCTTTTTCAGCAGAAGACATCGAGAACAATATTAGTGAAAAAATGACATTCCTGAAATTGCGCTTTACCCCCTTCCCTCATTAAAGCCTCTCGAATTCGCTGACTCTCAAATAATACACTGACTTGCCCTTTAGCAGGCCACTGCAAGCCACTGTATAGCCCAAAGGTGTACAAAATGAATAAAGGACGACGTTACTCAATCCCATTAGAGATAATTCTACTTCCAATGGATGTCATGGAGGCGATTTGAATGCGTATTTGGACATCAATCACTTCAGGAGATCGAGGAAAAAGTCAGCGCTTCACATTTCCCAGACAAGCCTGGTACTAATTCATCGACCTAGGATGGATTGAAGGCTTGGCCTGGGCGGAAAATCCCAAGCAAGAACCTAGTACCAGGTGCACGTGACAACTGGCACCTCCTCCGACGGCCCTACACGCGCCCATAGCCCAAGAACGCATGCAAATTGCCTCGGCGACATCCCGTAGAAGCAGAATGCGTAGTGCATCCCTCAAACGGACAGATTAGCGGCGTTCAAATTCATCGGTAAGCAAATTGAAATAAATGGTAGCAACTTTATTTTTTATTTGTACGAGGATAGCCAAGCAGGTCAGATGAAACAAAAACAATTACAAACCAGCTGAGAGCAACTTATGGAATTACAAACCATTACAAGGACAATTACAACTAAAGGTATAGTAAATGCTGACAGAAGCTCCAATGCTTGGAGCAACGTAAAGAATACAACAAATCCAGAAACGCAGTAAACTATTAGGAATACTCTTGTAGAAACCGCTCAACTAATGTTCTGAAGCGACTTCTTTCTAGGTAATGTGTTCTTCTTGGAGAACTTCAGGAATTCACTGCCCGCACCATTAGTGAATAATGCTGCTCTGGTATTACATTTTGCCCTAGGAACAGTTATCTTCCACTGGCCACCCGTAGTGCTAGAGGGAGAGACGATGTAAATTTCTCGGAACGAAAGATCTGCCACACCATTTACCATCTTCTAAATCATGATTAAGTCCTTCATCTTCCTCCGAAACGTAGGCGTACGCAGCTTAAAGACTTTGTTCCGAATGGATGGTGAAGGGATGGTGGTGTAACCAAAACCATGAAGCCTCATCCAAAGCTTTCTTGTGAAGCTATTTTGAACAGTTTCTAGCCTGGTGATTACTTTCGCTATATTAGTTGCTGGAATATATAGATTTAGAAAGGAAGGGCTTTATCTTGGGACTGGAATGGGCGCCAGGGTTTGTACTGCACCTCCTCACTCCGACTGTTGTGATTAGACCACTGCTACTCAAAAGTTCTTGTTCCATAAATGGCCGAAAAGTGGGGAAGGAAAACGAATGGCAAAGTGCACAGGGAAACGCCGCAACTGTACGAATATCCACTGCGAATGAAAACGACGGCAGCGATCGAAACTATCGCCCGCACAAAACTTGCCGTTTTGTTATGAACGTGACAAAGAGCACGACGGGGAAATCGCATGTGAATCGCCGCCTGGGAACAGCTGCCCCGGGTGCGAATGTTGCCAGCGATGTGTGAGTTCAAGCTCTGCAGGGCTATGGCGCGATAAAGAATCAGCGATTTAACCTTGTGTAGAAGCAGAACGCGCCATGCATTTAATCCCTTCTCGACGTTGTGGAAACGCGTGGAATTTTGTATATTTATTTCTTCATGCATATAAGACACTCATCAGGGAGTACTATACATTGGATGTAAATGAATCATTCTCGGATATCCGATTCGGACGTCGTGATTCGAATCATTCAAATACCCGGGATTCGAGCACCGAGCACGCGAAGTTAAGGAAACGGTTCCGAATTCCCGTTAACCTTGCGGGGTTCAAAAAAAAAAATTGTAGCTAATCCTTCGAACGTTGCAGTTGATCAAGTCATACAAAAAATTTCCGGTCCCTTGCATGTCGATGGCCTGATGCTTCGTATGCCTTTATTACTAGATTCTTCACTACTCCTCTTGGCGTTTTATAGTTTCACCGTCTCTTATAACGTTGTTTTATCTTCCGTATTCGTCGTACGGTTTACTTTGTCAAGTCACTTTGTCATTGGTTGCGATGGTGAGCTTGCTCACATCGTTTACTTGACATGTGCTTGTCCACATGTCTGAATAAATAAATAAATCCGCAAAATTAGCCTTGTTCAAATCACCTAATTATCCGAAGATTTTCGATCGGATCCAATGTATAGAGAGGGCCACGAACAAACAAAAAGTAAATGGTAAAAAGAAACCAACAAACAACAATCAACTACAAACACACCTTTCTTAATACTAATGCGCTAGTAGAATACGTTTTGCTATAATTCTGATAGCACTAAGTGAAATCGAGGAGGCAGATACAACCACCTTGAGCTTACGAAAGGCTGCTGGCCCCATAAAGGATAAAGAATAAAGGACGGCGCTATTCAGTCCCCTTTGCGATGCGCCACGCATTCTACTTCCACGGGATGTCGTGGAGGCAGTTGAATGCGTATTTGGCCATGCCTGGACTTGCGGTGGCCAGCCGATGAACAAGTCAGCGCTTTGTCCTTCCAGGACAAGTTTGGTACCAATTCACCGACCCCGGAGGGATGGAAGGCTTGGTTGGGAGGGAAATCCGAACCAGGAACCTGGTATCGGGTGCAGACGACAGCCGGCGCCTCCTCCGACTACCCTCCACGCTGGCCCCATACAGGCAAAGAATGAAGCCTGAAAAAGAGGTTAGGCTTAGGCTTGCATTCGACGGCCTAGTTGCACCATTACGAGTTCTGGGTGGAAATAGCGACAAGGATTTTAAAATGCTAATTTTTATATTTCAATTCAACAGTCTGAGGACGATGCAAGCAAGTCTCATTATCAGCTTACAACGTGATTGCTGTTTAGGCAGATCCAAATAGCTATTCCTTACACCAGCACGAGAAATTCTATAGTGCAAAAAACCAAAAACCAAAAATCTTGCTCTAATAATCGCTCTCCTAGCAAACTTTTCTTGGATCGTTTCGAGCAACGCAACATCTGTTTTTACTTGGAGAGAAAAATGCGGAACCAAATTCAAGAATTGGCCTGCCACATGCCATCGTCAACAATCTTTAATCCTTAGTAGGCAATCCTTTGAAAATTTAAAACAGTTCCATTAGTCCTTCAGACAAATCATTTCTACATGTTTTAAAAAGTCAAGCTTGTGATCATAAACAAAAGAAAGGTCCCTAACAAAATTCACTCTGAAAATAACGTGGCCACTGATAAAGTAGTCTCCAGCCGCTTTCTCCGCACTTAGCTTCACATACAACCTCTTCTCCGGAGCTAAAGGGAGCGTCCAAGTAAGCGACCGACCGCTGCTTCATAAAGTCAACACCTTGCTGAGCTGTGCACCAGTTGTTCAGATTGTTTACTTCCTGATAGATATTAATATTATCCGCAAACTATTTAGCCACGACCCCAATGTTCTCCAATTGTTAAGTCATATCCGAGTTATGACAGCAAACAACAATGGCGAATAGACACCCCTTGAACAATGAATTCGATCTCCAGCAACGACATGCAGTGCTCACAGACGATGAAATTTCCAGGTGTTACAGATACAACTCAGTATAGAGAGCTCTTGTTAGAGGAGAAGCAAATGGCGTGGCAGCCCACTAGACTGTAGCGAGGCCAGGAACCTCTTCGATGAACGCGGGCGACGAAGCCTAACATCTGCCTTACGCGTGCTGTTCGCTCGCTGCACATGACGAGGCAATGCAAATGATCGAATCCCTGCAAACGTCTGCGGACGAAGAAGCGACATAAAAAGCCATAAACCACCGACAGCGAAGGAAACATAGGCGAGAATTGGAGCCCACGGTCTGACCATAAGAGGCAAAGTAGGGCAGATATAGAACCCACCAAGCATACATTGATGTCTAAGTTATTCTCTTGGTACAACAGACGAACTTAAAGGATAAAAGATAAAGAACGGCGTTACTCAATTCCTTCTGGGATGCGCCATGCATTCTACTTCTACGGGACGTCGTGGAGGTGACTTGTATGCGTACATATTTGGCCATTCAATGACTTGAGGTGGCCAGCCGATGAACAAGTCAGCACCCTACCCTTCCCAGACAATTCTGATACCAATTCATCAAACCGGAGTCATGAAAGGCTTGGTTGACCTGGGCAGGAAATCCAAACCAAGAACCTGGTATCAAGTGCCTGCGACAGCCGGCATATCTTCCGACCGCGCTACACGTGTCCTAATATCTGTGCTATGTCTGAACGTGGAAATAACAAAGGATTGTCCAAAAAGTCTTTTTATTGTCAAAAGTTGCTGTACAGGAGAGGGTAGTTCCGAAAAATTTGTCCTGAGAGGAGGACCTCACCCGGTCCTGCGTGTCAGCTGCAGTCCGTAGGTGAATTTGGCGCTCAATTGGCGAGCATTTTGTTGGCCTTAAGTTCTTAAGGAGTCCAGCAACAGCGTTATGGTTGGCTTCCTCCAATAATCATGGTCGAGCTATGGTATGTCTGGTGCCTACCTATCCTTGACCATTCAAATTACCTAAAGTCTAAATCAGCTTGGCGGAAAAAATCTATATGTATAAGGATAAGGATAAAGGACGGCGTTACTCAATCTCTTCTGGGATGCGCCGGCGCATTCTACTTCTACGGGATGTCGTGGAGGCGACATGAATGGCGTATTTGGCCATACAATGACTCGCGGTGGCCAGCCGATGAACAAGTCAGCGCTTTATCCTTCCCAGACAAGTCTGGTACCAATTCATCGACCCCGGAGGGATGGAAGGCTTGGTTGGCGTGGGCGGGAAATCCGAACCAGGAACCTGATATCGGGTGCACGTGACAGCCACGCCTCCTCCGACTGCGCTACACGCACTCGAAAAATCTATACCTTTCAATTTCTTTCTACTTGCAACCGCACAGTTGCATTTGCCTTTCTACGAAGCGAAAAATGTCGTAGTAACCCGAAAATATCAGGATTTCTTTTGCATTACTAACGGCTAAAAATAGCGCGTCTTCAACGATATAATGCATGCAAAACGCTGCATGGTTGATGGGGCATTAAAATTCAGAGCGCTCTTATATCGTGCACGCGAGAGAGCTTACATCTCCTTCCTTCTCGTTCTAACTTAGCAAGATTGAAGAAACATCTGTGAGAAGTAAGAGACCTGTCCGGATTGTTCTCAACAGCACCTTCGATAATTGAAAACGTTTAAACACTTACGGTCATCAAACGTAGGTGGAAGTACCTACCGTTATGTGAGAATCCTAGATAGGATACCCGATCATTGCAGGGTACCATCAGCCACAAAGTTGTAGGTCACTTGATATGACCAAATTATTACAAAAATGGTAACAAACCAAATACGATTAGCATTTTATTACGTCGCCTTTGTTATAAATAAGATAGAAAACTCAAATTGGCATACTACTGATAAGAGCATCAATAACAGTTTGGTCCAAGTTGTCCATCTATGGAAATAGCTGAATCACTAATGTCATCGTTCTGCAGTGGATTGGATTACCGCCTTCTCTACCGGAAGTCCGATTTAGCCACATGCTGGAGAAGAGTCATCGCACGACTGTGCAGTCTACGATGTGGATATCCTATCGGACTCCATATCAAGATACGACTGGTCGATTAAGGAGGACCCTACGGAGGACTACGACTTGCTTCTCAATGGACTGCAATTCTGTGGAAGGCTCGCGTTAACGCCCGAACAACGAACTTCGAACGCCACCAAGAACTTGCTTCAACAAACGAGTACCTTAAGACTAAATCTAAATGTAACACACGTAGAGCGGTTGGTAGCTGATGTCAGCTGCAGAAGAGGCTTGCAAGAGGATTCACAGTGCTACAAAGGCAATATGTTGTTAGGAGCCGCTTGGAGACAATCTAGACAACCCGAACAAGTGCCACAGCGATCTTCGTGAACACAGCACTCGGCTTTCAGCTTTGTTGAAAGTGAGTGGGACTCTCACCTCTTCCCTTCGTGATATGGAATGGATAAGGCCTATGTCATACCTTCGCTCACCCCGAGCGAAGGCGACGAACAGAGCGATGAGCGAAGTCTCTTCGCTAGCGTGAAGCTAGCGAATAGGCGCGCAGTTAATAGCGTTGTGTGCAGCTGCGTCGTAGCATCGCTACCGATGCTGGCCGACGCTCTGCTCAGCTCAGCGACGCGGTCGCATCGGTAGCGATGCCGTATCGCTCGAAAGTATGACACCCCGCTAGCGAGGCTTCGCTAGCGGTGGATCGGACAACTGCTACAGGCGTCTGCCCCTCCACAACGTCTGATACCGTCCCTTCCCCAATTATGTTAGTTGTCCATGGCCTTCGCTAGCGAAGAGCGATGGTATGACATAGGCCTAACGGAGAGGTTTTACTACACCAACTTCGTTCGCTCATCTATTCTCATGGCAAAACCCGAACACCGCCAGCGGTGAAGGACCCCCCCCCCCCCGCTTTCGATTCTTCCTTCAGATTTTGTAGCTGCGATCAAGAGGATGAAGAGTGGCACAGCGCCTGTTCGAGACTACATTGCAGTCGACCATAGCCAGGCTGCAGGACATCCGCTCCCCGTCGTACTCGCGTCCCATATACCATTTACCTACCTTTAAAAGGGACGAATCCCTGATCAATAGAAGAAGTCAATTACAGCTTTTTTCACACGGAATACCGATACTTTGTCGGGCAGTCACTAAAGGTGAGTGGGACGTGAAAGATTAGAATGGAAGAACTTAATAAAGGATATAAGGATAAAGTATGGCGTTACTCAATCCATTTTGGGATGCGCCGCGCACTCTACTTCTACGGGATGTCGTGGAGGCGATTTGAATGCGTATTTGGTCATACAATGACTTGCGGTGGCCAGCTGATGAACAAGTCAGCGCTCTATCCTTCCCAGACAAGTCTGGTACCAATTCACCTGAGCAAATCATTGCTTTTTCCTACCCAGATAAGTATGGTACCAATTCACCAACCGCTGAAAGACGGAGGGCTTGGTTGGCCTGGGCGGGAAATCCGATCCAGGAACCTGGTATCGGGTGCACGCGACAGCCGGCGCCTCCTCCGACTGCGCTACACGCGCCCGGAAGAACTTAATACATTTTAAAATTTATAGCGTCAAGTATTTCGTTTCGAAAAATTAGCCGCAACCTAAATTATCGCTATCCTCATCCACATGAAGGAAAATGGCCAACGCTTCTTCAAAGAGGCGTATAGGCTATTAAAAGGACTTTAAAGAATTAGCAGCTGCATGACTCCTTCATGAAAGTTGCGAGGTTAGTCCAGCCTACCCCTGACCAAAACACGGAAGCTAGCTAGTGAGAGAACTAACTTCAGCAAGGAAAACCAAGCACATGGTGTTGTCAAATGTCTGTGCACAAAGACCGCGGTCATTCGGTTCGCGTTATGAACCAGTTTCTGGACCTTGAAGAGCTCATAGCGAGGCAGATGGGGACGATATCGATCGAGACGGGAATATGGAACGCTCTGGAGCTTGTCAATAGAGGAATGTGTCGAATGGCTCAAATAGTGGGAAGCACACCTCGTACCGGTTCTGTGAAAAACGAAGAAAAACGAATGAAGGAGGAAATGCACGAAGCGTCTGAATTCCTTGAACGTATTCCTTGTCTACATCATGGGTTCAATTCCGTGCCCAGCCCAAGCACACTCTTCGTTAATGGAAAGTCGGTGGGCTGGGGCATCATAAAATGATATTCCACTGAACAGAGCTCCCAGAAAAATCTAGTCCACAACAGTGACGTGCGCTAAATTTTAGTCGATAAATGTTTAACATAGTTTTTCGAACCTTTTTTAAAAACACATGCGGTAATTGCGCTAACTCGAGTTAACTTGAGCTGCAACAGTTGGGCAACATGGAGGGGTAAAAAGACGGATTTCGTAATAGTGCTACGCGGACCTTTCCCCGTATTGGGATTGCATACGCTCGTAGTTCAATCGTGGACCTCATTTCTGAATAAAAAAACAGACCCTGGGATTATGTCGGGCAATGCTGCCCAAACAGAGACAAGAAAAAAAGGTGCGCGGTCCGTTGCGGCAGACAGTCGAAAAACTCGTTTTCATGAAAAGGTTAAAGTACGGCACTAGCACCGCGGTGGACAAAAAATGATGCAGTGAGGCCCAAGAATTGATCGCAGTGTTCTAACGTGTCGAGCCCATCGAAGCCTTCATTTCTTTTGAGAGAAATACTAGAATTTCATGCAAGGAATAAGACACCCGTTTGCTGGTAGCTTGCCATTCATGTACACCGTTTTGGCAACACAATTTTGAACTATTTGAGCAGATTTTCGGTTCCTCCAAACGAGCGGCGAAAAAAGGTTGTTATTAGTTTTAAATGATGAACATTCTTCTAGAAATGCTGCTATGCTTGTTCGCTTTTATGACGGTGTTTTATGCAATGGATAGATAGTAAATAATATGATTAATAACACTAAATTCGCTAGGGTGCGTGTAGCGCAGTCGGTGGAGGTGCCGTCTGTCGTACGCACCCGATATCGAGTTTTTAGTTCGGAGTTCCGTCCAGGGCAAACAAGCCTTCCATCCCTCCGGAGTCAGTGAATTGGTAAAAGACCTGTCTGGGAAGGATAAAGCGCTGAGTTTTTCACAGGATGGTTACCGCAAGATGCTGTATAGGCGAAGTACGCATTCAAACCACTTCCAGGACAGCCCGTACAAGGCAAGGCGTGTAGAAGTATTACAGAACGCGTGGCGCAATCCAAAAGGGATTGAGTAACGCCGACCTTTATCCCTTATACTCTTTTATACTAAGTTTGCATCCACATAGAAGAGGGATGCATTGCGCATCTCCATCAGAAATTTGTCAACGCATGCTTTCTCCCTTTATTACATTATTATTTGCATTCAGCCATTCCGATCCTTTAAAGCATTTTAACAAAAGGAGCACTAGGAGCAGTTTGCCTGGAGTTCCAGCTACTATTCCAGCTTGTCCCATACTATCAGGCCAAACCCAGAAAATGGTCTTTTTGGAAGTGTCTATGGACTATTTCCGCCAACAGTTACGTGGACAGGATGCGTTCTGCCATCTAAACCCAAAAAAGTGCCTTTTGATAACAACCCCCATAAGATTTGTTAACGACAACTTTTATTTACTACTTACTGTTTAAGATATTCTATGAAAACGACATGGTGCACACTACTGCATTCGAGGCACGAATGCCTTCTTTACATCTTTTCCTCTTAAGATGACCTGTTATGAATAATGCGACAAAAACTTAAACAACGTTCTGATGAGTGATTAGGAAGCAGTAAAATTGCGAGCACTTAATGAAAGTAATTAGGTGATACAACTTGCTAAGTTGTTCAAATTTGTTGAAAAATTCAATAAAAAGTGGTTATTAGTCCTCGTCAGATCGGCCGTACACTCCGCTTTTGCGTGAAATCGTGCAAGGGTTCTGAATTCATATTCAAACAGTATCCTGCTTGAGTAGACGACATTCGAGTTAGCTTTCTGAGCCATTTTGTTCCCCAATGTACAAACCGGACTGGCCCATAAGTGAATGCGCAGTTGACTGGAGCGGATAATGCGCAGTCGATAATTGCAGCACTCCTTCCAACAGCCGAAGTAGGATAGCGAATAAACGCAGATAATAAACGAAGGTTAAGAGAACAGCTTTGCAGGATGCGCCACGCTTTCCACGTTTATGGAATATCACAGAGGTGCCGGTTAGGCTGAAGGCGACAATCGCTGCTCCATTCGGACTAGCCTACCTACCTGCGTATTATGGTTAGAGTAAAAAAATAATGGGTGGGTTTTATTTAATTGCTATTAGGTTGTAACGAATTAAATGGCACTGGCTCGTGCCATTTTTTGGCGCGTCTTTACGCCTTTGATCAAGAACAAACCGTAACATGTGGCATATCATTTAGAAGCGCAAACTTTGCTCTACCGGCGAGCACCAAATTTTCTATGTAAAAGTGGGAAAACTATAGAGTTTTATTGACTTTTTTGCAGATGGACAAAAGGGTAATCCGAGGCATTTACTTGTATGAATTCAAGCTGGGCACTACAGCTAAGGAGGCGGACGAGAAGATCAACGCCGCATTCCGTCAAGGGTGTTCCACAATTCGGACGGCGTATCGTTGGTATCAGAAGTTCCGGAATGGAGATGAGAGCTTGGAAGAACATGAAGGTCGTGGGAGGCATAGTAATGTTGATGAGGACAAGCTGAGAGATGTGGTAGAGGAGGATCCACACAAAGGTACCAGGGAGATAGCGAAGGTTCTTGGCGTCAGTCACAACACAGCTGCCCGGCATCTGAAGGAAATTGGAAAGACCAAAAGGCTGGAAAGATGGGTGCCTCACGAGCTGTCTGAGTAGCAAAGAAACCGACGATATGAGATCTCGTCCGCACGGCTTCTACGGAACGAAAGGACCCATTCCTTGATCGCATCGTAACCTGTGACGAGAAATGGATAATGTACGACAACAGGCGACGATCGGCACAGTGGGTGGACAGCGATGAGAGCCCCAAGGTTTTTGCGAAGCCGGAATTGCACCAAAAGAAAGTAATGGTGACAGTATGGTGGTGTTCGCTGGGAATTATTCACCACAGCTTCCTCCCTCCCGGTGAATCCATCACGGCAGAGAAGCACTGCATTGAAATTGAAGAAATGATGAAAAAGTTGAAGGATATCCGGCCGGCCTTGGTAAACCGAAGGCGAGTTCTCCTTCTGCACGACAATGCTCGCCCCCATGTAGCACGAATGACGTTGCAGAAATTGAATGAGCTGAGCATTGAAACTCTACCACATCCTCCGTTTTCTCCCGACCTCTCCCCAACAGACTACCATTTCTTCAAGCATCTTGGCGACTTCTTGGTGGGGAAAATATTCAAATACCAACAGGATGCCGAAAGTGCCTTCGAAGATTTCGTCAATTCAAGAACTTCTGATTTTTATGCTACTGGGATAAAAAAGCTTGTGTCACGTTATCAAAGATGTGTGGAATCAGAAGGTTTTTATTTCGATTAATAAACTTGCCTACAAGCCGAGATATTAACTGTTTAAATTTACAGTGGTTCAGTGCCATTTATTTCGTTACAACCTAATATTTTAATTGTTTGCACAAGCGTGCGCGCGTGCGTGCGTATTTCCGTAACACTTGAGTTGGGGCGCGGCAGCGGAACACGTCGGCAACCGTGCATGGCGAGCCGGAGACGTATCGAACACGTCGGCAACCATGCATGGCGAGCGGTAGACGTGCTGAACACGTCGGCAACCGTGCATGGCGAGCCGTAGACGTGCCGAACACGTCGGCAACCGTGCATGGCGAGCCGTAGACGTGCCGAACACGTCGGCAACCGTGCATGGCGAGCCGTAGACGTGCCGAACACGTCGGCAACCGTGCCTGGCGAGCCGTAGACGTGCCGAACACGTCGGCAACCGTGCCTCGCGAGCCGTAGACGTGCCGAACACGTCAGCAACTGTGCATGACGAGCCGTAGACGTGCCGAACACGTCGGCGGTACAAACTTCAGGCCTGGGGTAATCGAGGTCGCTGAACACGAATCTGAAGTCGACCGATCGATATCGATCGATATTATCGATTTTTTGAGGATGGCGTTCAAGTGGCGCGAAACTTCGGCCTTGGGGGTAATCGAGGTCGCTGAACACGAATCTGAAGTCGGATCAATCGATATCGATCGATGTTGTCGATTTTTTGAGGATGGCGTTCAAGTGGCGCGAAACTTCGGCCTTGGGGGTAATCGAGGTCGCTGAACCGAATCTGAAGTCGACCAATCGATATCGATCGATATTATCGATTTTTTGAGGATCACTTTGAGGAAGATCAGCCGATCCATCTCGATTAACATAATGGTCAGAAGGCCTAGAGAGGAATAGGAAACCCGTAGCGGACATGGCGTCCTATTCTCGGGGTTTGGGGGCGAAGCCCCCAACTAGTCGTAGGCGGCCGCTAGGCCGCCAAACGACTGGTGAGAAATAAGAAATTAGAAGTAATCAGTAACACAAACTAAAATTGGTTAATCAACTAAACTATCTTAGTACAAAGAAGTGAGGAAAGAAATGCGAAATAGAAAACCTTCCAACAAATTCTGTGAAAAAAACTGCTATTAAGATTTAATAGGAGACTCATAATTTGACCTGAGGTAGTAGCTATATCAGTTCACTGACCCGGAGGAATGGTTGGCATGGGTGGGAAACACGAATGAAGAACCTGGTGTTGGGTGCACGTGACAGACGGCACCTACTCTGACTGCGCTTCATGACCCGTGGGTAATATAGGTACCAAAAATAAAAGAAATCTCCAATCAGGGAATCGTTCGTGATTGAAGATGAAGAAAGACAACACATGGTTATGGAATAGTCGACTGAAGCGCTATATAAGTGGCTAACATAAGAACTATGCCTATCGATGCAAAAAACCATCAAATCGATCGCTATCTTCCCAAGAACCGAGGAGAAACGCTGTCGGGATATGCTGCGTTCCAATTGAAGGGAGAAGGAAAGGCTATCTTCATCCGTCACTGTGTTGCGTTCTGCCGCGAGACAAAAATGAACTGCGACCGAAGGCCATTTGCACGGAAAGGAACTTCATGAACGAACCAGGAATGCAGCCTACCTTCAATAGCCTTCCATCCGTTCTTGTTCAGTAAATTGGTATGGGTAAAATGAGACACTGTCTTGTCGATGCCATTGAATTATCCAACTACACTCTCCATTTGACTCTATGATGTACACTGGAATTAGGATGCGTGACGCATTCCAGACAGGATTTGATTGGTGGTTCTTTTATTCTTTATTCTGACATCACAAGAATACCTTAAGTTGGATATATCCTAGTCGAAACAAGCTAGAAAAGCGAAACAAGCACTAATGGCGCAACGCCCTCGACTGGAAAGCTCCATATGAAGGTCCTCTCGAAGAGTATTGCCCTTGCAAAATAGTTTACTTTCAACTCTATCGCCGATGTCAAATCAAAGAAATGGATGAAGCGCCTTCTCCCACCAGGATAGACCCCTTAAGTTACTTTGCCGCAAACAGCCGCGAAGACGTTGGAATAGACTGCGAAATCAACGCGTTTAAAGAAGTCTAATCATGTCGTGCACTTCTCTTCTTCTCGCAAATTATTCATTCTGTTGAACAGCGTAGACCAACGTCGTACACCATGGCAGATTGGCGTTGAAACTCCTTCGCTCTGAAATTGCGCGTCTAAATGTCTGTCTGTCGAAGATTTCTTGAATCAGCCATTGTGCCCTCGGGCAAGCGGAAATGGCTAGGACTGGGTGCAGATGCAAGCTGAGGCATAAGAATCGAAGGCGAAAGATCGTGCTGTGAATTCGTTTCGGAGCAGTGGTACAGAGTCTCATTTTTGGAAAGGATTCCCCTCATTCTTTTTAGTTGATTTTAGCGTCATCTAATGAGTTCTTCTTACAAGGAGTGGCTTCTACGTTGTAGAGGAACGTGCTTTACCTTCTGAAGTATAGCAGGTTATGGGCATGAAATTGATTCCTATAAAGTTTGGAATGCTCATTATTTTACACTTAGAAAAATAAAGATTTTCGGTGAGCAGTTTTCGAATAAATAAGGACGAGCTAAAATGTTCTCGATTTTTGCAGAATGCCATACTACTTCACATTTTTCTATCCTAGCCCGTTCTGGTTTATTCGAAGGATTCAATTCCGTATCCATAGCATGACTGGTTCTGCAAACAATTCTGTTCGCAAGTCTCTCCTTGGCAGATCAACGCCTAGAAAGAGCTGCATACTAAGAGTTAAAAAGCTCACCGAGAGAGCTAAAAAAAATCGTGACATGAAATATATAAAGCGGTAGAGACAATGAGATAGTCGTAAATTTCCGACAAAATTTGAACTCCACGCTTGATCCTGAGTGGGTGTGGCAGGGAGATGAGGGTTAGAGTGCTCGGTAGCGCATCCCAATAGGGATTGAATATCGCCTTCCTTCTTTCCTTTTTTATCAAACAATCCGTCTCTCATTCCATCTCTAATCAGGGTTAGTTAGACGTTAGAAGTAGATAAATTGGGTGAGACTTCGAAGGAGGTTTATAATCTTTGACTATAGCGCAGATTTCTTCGGACCTTCCAATCCGTGCTGAACTATGGATATTCAAGCACATTTTCACGTCGAATTGGACACTCTTTTAAACTAGCCTGAGACGTTTGAAATCAATGCGAGCTCTTCCAAATCGAAATGGGCTTCTTCTGCATGAACCTAGAGACTCTCCAGAAATGCTAGAACAATTTTTGTTCCAGAAAAACTTGATATAACTTTCTTTGAAGTTTTAATTTACTTTCCAATAGGACAACACATAGTTTGAAATTTCATAAAAGTTTTATTTTTTGAGAAAACAATAGTTGGAATTATGTTTTAAAGAGCAGGAAGGCGGCCATTTTTTGCTGCCAAAACATAGAATGCGCAGTGTCTCCGTCCGATACTGCGCGATTTTTAGTCGATTTATAGCAAATTTGGTGTTTGCATGCAGATTAACACTTGCAGACGGTGCAATTTAAACAGTCGTAAAAATCATACATAGCCTTACTTTGATGCTGCATGTAAGCAGGTGGAGTTGCCTTATGCATGTGGAAAAGTATGAGAATAAGATTACCGTGATCTGCCCTTAGTAACGTAAGAGTAAATTTTCTTAGTTTAAGTTCTGAAGGCTATTTGTTCTACAATTGAAAATAAAGATTTTCTACTAACAGGTTTCGAATCAATGAGCGGTATTCAATTTTTGCGGATTTTTCGAGAATGTCATGGACACGACAGTTTTCCACCTGAAGGCGCGACATTTGCGCCTGAAATTGTACTTTATGCATAAAATTTGGATGAAGATAAAAGCAATATTCACGGAAGATCTTATGGTTTTCCCTCTAAACTGGTGGATTTCTCGAGCCAGATGTACTTTAAACACAAATGAAACGCTCTGATATCCCGTAGACCCAACACGTGAAACATCCCTTAAAATGCATGTGGCATGTCGTTGTTTTCTACCTTTCACATCAACCAGATTTTTAAGATGAGCCTCAAATTGTGATACTTCGGTGAAATACGTCCACGGAAAAGTTTAAAAAATACTAGGAGATCAGGTTTCGCTAAAATATGTGCCAGAATTTTTGCGCGCAACAGGCGCGATTGATGAAACAATAAGCTTCCAAAGCTCAGGAGAACTCTAAAACTGCCTAGGTAGTGGATAATTATAATACGCATTTTATTTGATAAAAAGTGTGAATTGCTGTAGCTCTTGGAAAGAGTGATTTAAAACTTAACTACAAAATGATGGCGACTGATGTGTGTACGACAGTGAAGCACACGTCACAGATGGTTTTTGAAACTATTTTTAATGAATTCGCGATAGCCTGCATAAACTCGAGCTCCAGAAATCGAGGGGTTCTTCATATATACAATTTTTACATAGAACGGGACATCTTTCAAATCAAATTGCACATTTTTTATGTCACATTTGATACTTGTCACGTCCAATTGCACACCTATCTAAACAAGCTTCACGATTCT
Source organism: Heligmosomoides polygyrus bakeri (assembly GCA_947359475.1). Lineage (NCBI taxonomy): Eukaryota > Metazoa > Nematoda > Chromadorea > Rhabditida > Heligmosomidae > Heligmosomoides > Heligmosomoides polygyrus. Next base: position 83,041,284 of record OX375868.1, on the reverse strand, counting down.
GGCATCAAAGTGAACGTCTTCCAAATCAAAACGAGCCTCTTACAGGTAAAATTACAGACCCGCGAAAACGGTTAGAATAATTTTTTGTTAAAAGAAAATGTAATATGATTTCCCGTGAAGTTTTAAATCATATGCTCGATCAGTGATCACATTTTTTGAAATATTATCAATTGCTCATTTTTTTGAGGAAAATATCGGTTTGAAGATTGTTTCAAATAGCAGAAGAGAGGCCACTTTTAGAGGCGAAACATTGTGCCGTGCAGTCGTCCAAGACGTCGCGATTTTTATACGATTGATGACACAATTTCTGTTCGCATGCAGTTTCACACCTGTAAGCAATAGAATAAAAACAATTGCAAAAACACAAATTCACGAATATACATTGATGCTTAATGTAAGCAGCATTTACCCTACTAACCAAAGAAAGTACGCAACGAGCTAATCGACTGCAAGGCTCGATCTTTTTGAATACAGTAGATTGCTGCCCTGTTGCCCCTTAAAACAAAGTGTAATTTATCATTTTTCCAGCAAAAATCTTATAAAATTATAACACTGATCTGAGTAGTTGAACTAAAGAATTTCAGTGATTGCTCCGCCAAATTTTCCTTGGACAAAAATTGTTTTAACCATCTTGGACAGTCTGTAATTTAACCTGTAAGAAGCTCGTTTCGGTTTATAAGACGTTCCTTTTGATCTCAGAAGCATCAAGTTTGTTACGAAGAGTCTCTAATTTGACGCGAAAATGGAATATATTAGAAGATTAGGAAAATTTCCATAAAAGCCTAGAAGGGTATGAGGGTGTACTCGAAAAAGAAAAGAATGAAAACGAACAGGTCAAGATAAGCGATAGGACACCAATTCTATGGAGTTGAAACGAAGAATGCAGGAAGCAAGCAGGCGATGGAAGTCGCAGAGCAAGCGAGAGGAATTTGCATGCAGGTCAACGCCAAGATCAGATGCAGATCGACGCGACTGTCAGACCAACTCCAGCTGCAGCACGGTCGCGGTCGACAAACAGCCGGAGAGCAGCAACTGAAGCCGCTGCTGATCCTGGAAGCTGCCACAAGGCACGGGTCACATGCCGTTTCTCTGGCCGACGACAGCCCGGACGTTTCTTTCGGAAGGCAGCTGGGCTGACAGTTGTGTGCGTGCGTCGAGGCAGAGTTCGCTGGTGGTTCAGTCAAATTTCCACAATGTGCCATTCAATCACAGCTGTTTTTGTATGGAACAAGTGCTATCCAAGTTGGCGATGGCACAATTGGCACACAGAGAACGGCGACGGCACTGCTCTGGAACTAGTCCCGCTCGGAATCTGAACGCTAACCTGCACGTTCAACCCATTAGGAGGTTCGGAAATTCTTGATGGGATGTTCTTCAAATGTCCAGAACTCCCTACTTCCAGCTGACATCCATGATCTACCATGTAGTGGTTGTAGAACATTCTCGAAGGTTCTCTGCAGAAGATGTGTGAGCGCGCATGCTCATCCTGGGTTTTAGTGTAATGCTAATTCCACGAGAGCATCTTCGAGCACTATCTTCTACGAGTGGCGCCGCGGCAATGGGGCGACGGCAACAGTCCGCAATATCGATGACACATGGGGAGGACATCACTGCCATCAACGAACTCAACCGCTGGTTCGCTCGGTTCGCAGAAGGAGACGCGGACAAAGACAAACCTCGGTCGGGACGCCTTCAAGCTGTGGGAGCAGGGATGTGCGGAATTCCCGTTTCCGTGTTCCAAATTCCGGTTTCCGGCCATTTTGAGGTCTTCCGTTCCGTTCCGTGTTCCGCATATTTTTGGACCGGAAGGCGGAAACGTAAATGTGCAGTGTTCCACACTAGTTTTATATTGAACACAATCAGCTTATCAATTAAAAAGGGTTCTTCTTCATATAATTGTGAGAGAAATACTGTTTGACAACTCGAGTATTAATATTCTTGAAATTGGTTAGGCTACCAAAAAAAAAACACTCAGAAATGGCAACGGGTGGGTGCAGGGCAAAACTTATGTGCCACAAAGGATATGTGTGCATTGTATGCTAAGAAAATGCACTCAACATTTGAATTATCATAAAATCAAATCCATTAGGTACAAATACCTACAAAAACGTTGTAAGCATACACAAAGGGTTCAGTGAAGGTTGTGGCGTGCGGGCGTCTGCTTCAAGATTACACCAGCATCCCTGATGAAAGGTGCAAATTTCAATTTTCAATTTCTTTAGGTGTGATCATCCATATGGAGTTACACGATCCATTTTTTAATGAAGCATCACGAATATCTAGCATGAGCTGTTATTTTGATTGACTATGTAGGGTGACTTATTGAATTCTGACACAAAACTATTGCTTCGAGAACCATCTAGGAACTGTCTAGCTGTGTCATCTTGAGCGTAGGATTTCTAGGCTGAATGAGACTGAATACTCCTGTGGAAGTGTGGACCCATCATAACTAATCAGTCATCCAGTTATCATCTTATAACCCAGAATGAATTCTGAGCACTAGTTTTGGTGATTACAATTTAACTGCTAATGTTAAGTATGTAGATGCAGTCACCACGTCGTTCATGATGCCACAGGTTTCTAAAAGTGTTGAGAGGAATCTCTTTCCTGGTCGGAAAATGATCTAGGTGGCTACTCCAGTTTTAGACTTCACCCGAGTACGTTTTTCAAAGGGCGGTCTGTAAGTAATCTAACCTCAGGTGGTTAGGTCAGTAAAATCTACCGCTAAAATAAAAAGAAGCAATCAAAAAAGTCAGCGAAAACCCCGTCGCAGGAACTAGATATGGAAAGATTGCATGCTAAAATAGACATTGTGAGATAAGACCCTAAATTTGTTTTCGTTTATTGCTCTAACCATAGCTAAAAGGTTATCATAACAATATTATGAATTCATGTTTCGTTATGTTATGTTATGGCGAGGATGAGCATTAAACTGTGGAAGATTCCGCTGCTCGCAAAGTCCTGAGCAAGAAAAAGTGCAAAAGAAGCCGCTTCTGACCCCGTTTCAGATGCACTTTTAAGAAATGGCGAACATGCGTCATTTCCGTTTCCGCGTTTCGTATTCCGGTTTCCGGCCATTTTTAGCGTTTCCGTTCCGTCTTTCGTCTGCCGCTCTTTCCAGAAAAATTTCCGCACATTCCTGTGTGGGAGGCTCCTCTGTACTGGACGCTGTCGAGGAGGATCCGGAGGCTACCACCCGGAGTCTTACGACGAGACTCGGATGTACCCCTGGTTAGCGAGGATGAGAGTTGGGTTTCTGCCACTCCAACGCATACCGTGCCGCTTGGCTACCTCAAGGAAACGAGCAGCCTACGCAGCGAAGTAGAACGTGCACCTGAGGGAGATCCTTCTATGCTGCTTCTGGCAGCCGAAGGGAATGCTATACTACGAATCGCTCCCGCAAGGGCACATGGTTACTGCTGCCTTCTGCGCTCATGACAACGCCAGACCCCAACTAAAGCGACCCATAAAAAAAATAGGAGCTGGACTGGGAAATAGTGTCCGCCATATTTTTCTGACATAGCTCCTCAGATTACCACTTACCTTTACCTTAAAGGATTCTTGGTTAAGAACTGTTTCAAAATGTTTGAAGACATCTTCTTCGATTCACTGCCTCTCCAGTTTTGTTTGCCCAGTGGGTGGACCACTGAGCAGGTCAGCGACCTCCAACGGTGACTGTATTGTTACAGGATGTTTCGCTGCGATCAACACTTTTGCGCCTGGCGGACCCGAACCCGCGCCTTCTCCTGTAACAGGATGTAGCCTCTATATGGGTCTGTTTATACATCAACGCGGAGCGACGCGAGGCCACGTATTGTAACCGCATTGATCGAGCGACGGGATCGATCAATTTGGCTACTACAGGGTGCGTAAAAAGTATTGACGCACCTACTTTTTGTTTCAGCTCCAGCTTTCTGTTTCTACCCCTCTAGGTTTTTATGTGTTATTTTTGTTGTCTGTATTGTGCTCAAAAAACACTCACGAAAAAACTGAAGAAACATGATCGTCATCGCTACGGTGGCCCTTTTTTGTCTGTTACCCAGACAGCTGAATACTTCCTTAACAAGAGAATTTGGCGCTGTTCGAAACAGTTGGTGAGGAAAGAGGTCAGCAACCCAAACGTCAGCCACGGCTCTGTCATTACGGATGATGATTACAAGATGTTCAAGCACGATCTTCTTCTTCTTCTTCAGCGTCTGTCCCGCTTCGTAGCGGGGTCCGCTATTCTGGTGTCATGACGCCACCTTTCCCGATCCAGCGCTAGATCAGGGTGGACACCAGCAACCTTCAGGTCCATATGTAACGTGTCAGACCAGCGCTGCTTCGGACGCCCTCTAGGCCGCTTTCCTACCACCTCGAACTTAAGGCCTATCTTGCGGACGCTATCCTCCTTTCCACGCAGAACGTGGCCGTACCATCGTAAGCGAGCTTCGCGCATCTTGTCAGTTATCGGCGCGACACCGAACTTCTGCCGAATAGCATCGTTTCGGATGGATGCGGTCCATGCGCGTGACTCCTGCCGTCCAGCGCAGCATCTTCGTCTCCATGACGCTGAGGCGCGCTTCAACTTCCTTGGTCGCAGGCCAACACTCAGCGCCGTACATCGCTACTGGCCGGATGACTGCCCTGTAGATCTTTGACTTAAAGCGCTCCGGTATCTTCCTATCGCAGAGCACCCCAGTCAACGAGCACCACTTGGACCAAGCTGCACTCACGCGTGAATTCACTTCGACCATCAGTTTGCCGTCAGACGCGACTGCTGATCCCAGGTACTTAAAGACCGCAGTGCGTGGAAGCTCGATGCCGTTAACCTTGATGGAGCTGGACTCGGTAACGTCCGTCGTTAAATACTCGGTCTTCTTCACGTTCAATCTGAGTCCAAACCGCTCCAAGCGATCACACCAAGCTTGCAACTCTCGCTCGAGTTCTCCTTTATCTTCGCTAGCGAGCATCACGTCATCGGCATAAAGCAACGTCCAAGGGACGGGCTTCTGAAGATCTCGTGTGATGGCATCCATGACGACAACAAAGAGGAGTGGGGAAAGCGCAGAACCCTGGTGTACCCCGACAGAGATGGGGAACTCCATCGAGGTTCCAGCTGCAGCTTGCACTCGACTCTTTGGACAAGAGTAGAGAATTCGCACCCACTCTATGAGCTCTTCGGGAACTCCATGATGTCGCAAGGCGTACCATATCACTTCACGCGGTACGCGGTCAAAGGCCTTCTCCAAGTCGAGGAAGGCGATATGCACTGCCTTCTGTTTCTCGCGATGCTTCTCTATCAGGAGGCGGGCGGCGTGTATGGCATCAATGGTGCCACAGCCAGCCACGAAGCCGCACCGATTGCTGGAAAGCTGGACGATGTCCCGAATTCGTCCATCGACAACTCGCTCAAAGATCTTCATGCTGTGCGAAAGCAAGCGAATCGGACGGTAATTGGAGCAGTCTGCAGGACTGCCCTTCTTCTTCCAAATCGGAATCGTCGTACTTTGGCGCCAACTCTCAGGCACTATTTTCTCCGCCACAACCTGATTAAAGAACTTCGCCAACCACTCAGCAGGGTACCAAAACTTCGACTTCCACAGTTCTGCTGCCACGTCGTCGGGCCCAGTCGCTTTGCCTGGCCTCATCTTCTTCAAAGCCGCTTCAATCTCCTCCACGGTGATCTTCTGAATGGGGCCGTGGATTGGAGCCGTTGAGGGGATGGCTGGATGAGGAAATTCTACTGTAGAGATTTCCTCAAAGTAATCGCGCCATCGCTTCAATGCCTTCTTGCGGTCCATAAGAAGACGGCCGTTCTCATCATTGATGCCGAAGAACTTCTCGATGTCCTCGGTCTGGCGATGGCGATTCTTTGCGAGTCGGTACAGATACCGCTCACCATCGCGCGACTCGAGCTTCTCGTTGACATCTCCATAATGAGTGGCTTTTGCAACAGCCACGGCCTTCTTTGCAGCTTTCTTCGCTTCTTGGTACTTCCGCCAGTTATCGGCTGTCTTTTCGCCGAGAAACACGTGATATAGCGTCTTCTTCTCTCGAACTTTGGCTTTCACGTCATCTGTCCACAGCCAGGCCTGCTTGTCGACCTTCCGTCGTCCAGGCTTCGTGATGCCGAGCTCCGACCGTGCAGCGTGACGAATCGCGTCGGTGGCCTTCTCCCAAGTTTCGTCGACAGTTGTCACTGTCGGTAACCGCACGCGAGAAATCACAGCTGCTTCCTTCTCTTTCATTCGCCACCACTTGATTCTTGGTGCATCGCTCGACCTGCTTCAGCCTCGGAGGGGCGATCTTTAAAGTACAGATCAGCGGTCGATGCTGTGGGGCGACCGTCTCATACGGCACGACCTTCGCGTCTGTGACAAGACTTCGGTCTCGATCCTTCACAAGGACAAAGTCTATCTGAGTCCTGGTGTTCCCGCTATAAAACGAGATGAGGTGGGAATCGCGTTTGCGAAATACGGTGTTCACTATGGTGAGGTTGTGCGATTCCGCATATTCAAGGATACGCTCACCATCTGCGTTACGCGATCCGTAACCGAACCCACCGTGACAGCCGTACCCGTCTTTCGTCGCGCCGACGTGCCCGTTGAGGTCACCAGCGACTATGATGACATCTTTCGACGGTACCTCTGCTGTCTTCTCATCAAGCAGGCTCCAAAACTCTTCCTTGGCTTGATCCGAGCAGCCAGTCTGCGGAGCATACGCAGAGAAGAAGTGATAGAGTCGCTCCTTCGCGGCGACAACGATCTTCATCAATCGATCGTCAAAGCGTTCGACGCTTACAATCGAGTCACGAAATCGTTCGGAGACGATTATTCCGACACCACTGGTGGTCCTGGGACTTCCACATAGAACGGCCTTGAAGCCACGTCCTATGTCCCTTGACTTGCGGCAGGACCACCTCGTCTCCTGCACCGCACAGAAATCAACTCTTCTACGCTCCAGTGCTTCAACCAACTCGCACGAGCGGCCCGTCAACGTACCCACATTCAGCGTTGCCACGCGGGTCCTGCTTACGTTACGGGACTTTCGGACTAGCTCAGTTGCCCCCCGATGCCGTCCTCGCATCAGGGACCCTCGCATACTTCTCACACTCGCCGGGCTCTGCGAGTGCGCGTCGGCTCCCGCGGACGCCGTAGCACTATCTCGAGAAACTTGACTTATCATACACCATGTGATGTGACATGGGTCTTCGTAGGCCGGCCTGTCACAAGGGCCTGTCACCTGCAATCGAGTGTCCGTGTTCGGCTTAACTCGCAGAGCGAGTAGTTTCCAGTGGCACCACGTGGAGGAACGGACATCGCCACCGTTCAAGCACGATAACGTTCAAATCAAAAATTTTCAATCTCTGTCCGATAACGGCAAACAGATAACGCGCGCAGGTGTGAACAGCTTCTCAGGCGAGCACAGCTTAAACGTGAATCCGCTGGATTACTCTTTCTAGATGATTTTGAAGAATGAGGTCTGTGCTACTTTCAACAGAAGTGACCAGTCGCAGAAGGCTACCCTTTTCGAAGCACGGAACAAAATGCAAGCGAATACTTGCGGCGCGTGCTCATGAATTTTTCCGCCGTTTTCGCTCCTGTATTCACAGTAAAGGAGCCGATGTCAATTTCGACTTATTCTGTCGTGTTTGCAAGATCATTTTCCATATTTCTAAAATGAATATTTTAAAACTTATACTTACTTTACAATACTTTTTCCACAACCGCCATTTACTGCGTCAATACTTTTTACGCACCCTGTATATATGCCGTCGCATCGCTTAGCGTCGGAAGTATAAACGAGCCTTATCAGCCGCTCTAGGCTTAGACAAATGTGTTCGAACGGCGGTTGTTTTGTCGATTGATTTGCATTGTATTCTGAATAAAGAAATAAAGAAGAAAAATGAAAACCCTAGCAATACTCTGCGATCAACCTAATAGTTCTATTCCTCTCTTCCTTTCCTTTTCCCAGCCTCCCTTATAACTAGCTTCTCTTCCACGGCTACGCATGACCATTTCCTTCGATCAGCTCCATGCGATTACTGCTACGCGTGGGAAAACACATCTTGATAAGGCGTAAACGCTGATCGGCCTCGATAAGTTATGTCGTAGCAACTGGAAAAACGCATAGATAACCATTGGGTTTGAGGTGCGACAGAAATTTTCGACCTCTTCGAAGCAAATTCTTCTTTTCAGTTTTGATTTAAGCTAATCGATTATAGAGTTTCGATAGTATTTAGCTAAAAATAGTTGAGCATTGATTATTTTGTAGGTTGTTGTATTGTCTCTAACACACTATGTAGTTAACAAGACAAAATCCCTGTGGTTCGAAAATGAGATACAATGACACACTTAACACCCCAAGGTAAGTCACTTGCCAGCCTCTGGCCCCGGAAACTCAAAGCTTAAACGTAGATTGTGCGCAAAGTACGATGCACTTTATAAAGCATAGAACAGGTACACGTTTCGTTTGCGCCAACAATGAATTGAATTGACATGGATATGGTAGGGCAGAATCTTCACTGCTCCTATGAAGCCCATTTACCCTCTACCTCATGTACGCGATTTATTCTCCGAAGTGCCCTTTCTCTACATGGCGAGAAACAGATCATGAGAGTCCCAATCCAAGGTGCTTAATCTGCAGATCATGATTAAAATTAATCGGTATTGGTTGACAGGTCGACACCGTTTACTGTCCAATGGCAATAATATTTGTCCGAATCTGATAGTCACTCTCTCCACCTCTTCCCCACCCTCTCCCTTCTTTACCTATGTGCTTGCAAAGAAACGGAGTGAGAGTCAAGCACGCACATGTGACACAAAGTCCTGACTCATGCGTCACCACGTTGCCGCGAGGTCTATAACGCTAACACTTCTGCGCCCTGACATACGTGCCACGACTTCTGTGACCCGTCTTCAGAAACCCGACTCACATAGGACGATATTGACGGGAAATACTGGTCCCCCTTATTCCACCTCCCCCTCTAGTGGTCTCCTTTTGCTGATCCCTTCTTCACTCGTTACCCTCCTACTGGTATTACTCGGAGCCCCTACGCACGTTGGACGACGTCTTCAGCACGTCTTCTGATACCCCACGCACATTGGACGACGTCTTCAGCACGTCTTCTGATATCCTATGCACGTTCTATGACGTCTTCAGCACGTCTTCTGAATTCCTACACATTGGATTCTAGGCTTAGACATGAGTTTTAACGTTAGAAACCAACAAAAAAGAACTGAACAAAAACGACTGAAATACGTAAACAACTCACGAGGAAGGTCAAAGAGGTGACCATTGAGATTCTCAAAGCGGCCTATATAGCATTGTAGGGCGTTGTCTGAGAAGCACCGTAGTGCTTTTCAAATTTCCTGCGGACCCTAGGTGCGGCATCCACCAGCAACGCAGGAGCGACTGGATGGCCGAGTGGATAACGCAGTGGACTTGTCAAGGGATCGGTTCTGGGGATGGGGCTCTTGCATTGTTTGTGGCGTGTTTGTCGCATATTTATCAACGTAGAGTGCACTTGGCCTCTGAATAGTTCAGTGTTCGCTTTTTAACCTTTTTAACCTCTTCCCAAGCTAGCCTTCGTCGATTAGAGATACATCGCTGGCCATTAAGCCATGCTTGTCTTTTTGGTCCCTCGTTAGATGCTAGGAGCCTGTACGTTAAAAAATCTGGCCTAACTCGCGTATTGGCTATCTCAGTAACGAAAGACCGAAGGACAGAAATCGTTGAGGAGCACGAGCTATTAGGCTGCAGTTCAACGAAAAAAGCCTCATCATGAGTTTCCTAATGAAGTTCTTTTGAACGCTTTCAAAAGGCAACTGTCCTTCCTCTTCGTTGGATTAAACATTGTAGTGTCCAATTCCAACATCGTCACATTATAATCGAGTCTAAATTGCACAGTTTCGTACAAGGCGTGGTGCCATCCTTACCAATTGTGCCACAAGATTTCCGTCTTTCCGCTTTTCTATGTGAATGCTAAACGTTTCAGCTAGTTCTTCAAAAGCAATATTGTGGCCTTTCAAATGGGGTCTACGTTTTATAACAACCTCAAAGAAAACTGGGCATCTTGCAACGTAAACTGAACCTTTCAAATCAAAATGGACATTGTTTGAATTAAACTATAATAGATACCTTTTAAGAAGATCGACATTAACAATTCACTGAACTGAAGGAGTGAAGACAGCGTTTTAGTTTTTGCAGGTCTGTTTCATCAAAAAGACAAATGATAGTGAAAGAAAGCAGCAACGTTTGAGTCGATAGTAAGAAACGATCGCGGCATGCCTTTCTCCAGCAGATGAAATGAAAATGACTCTCCTTATCTGGCTGGTAGTATAAGTGCTGCTTCGCTAAAGCTGCGCAGTGTGGATATTCGGGTTTCCGAATTCATTTTTGATGTACAGCTGATTAGTGCGCAATTCCGTGCCAACAGAATTTTTGCTCATCAAAAAAGAATACGGCGTGCTAGACAAATGCACTCACTTTATAGAAGAAAAGCTGGACAGGAGCGATCCCACGTTAGGACAACAGAAAGCGGTTATCTTTATTTACTCTATGAATAACGAGAATAAACCATTCATTTTATGGGATGCGCCACCTCTCTCAAAAAAAAAAACATTTACGGGATGTCGTAGAGGTATTTTCTATACGTTGTTGTCGTACAGAATGATTTGCGGTGACCAGCTGATGGGCAAATGGCAAATGATTTATCCTTTCTAAACCAGTATAACGCCAGTGAACAAACACCAGAGGGATGGGAGGTTTCGGTGGAGTATGCAGGACCCGAACCTTCGATTCGCGTTGCAAGCGACGCCCTCTTTTTGGACACACTAAAAAACTGCTTTAACCAAGGGGAAACCAAGGTTTAACCAAGGTTTGTGTACTTTTGTATTTATAAAAATGTGTAAAATTTTGACATTTTTGGTACTTTTCGTAAATTATAAACTGTAGAGAAAGTCATAGTATCTAATTTATTAGGTCGTTGTGGCGAAATGGCCGGTTTTGCTACCGCAATTTCTGGTTGATTTTTCGTGGTTACGGATGTTCCTGTTTCAGGCATTGTACATAAATAGTTTTTGAGCTTCTGAGACTGCAGGATCTCTACTTTCTCGTCATTCATGACCTTCGTGGCGCGGTTGCCTCTTACAGAGTCTTGGACGTCGTTTTTGCAGGATGATTCAACGTTGTGTTTGGGTGCTCTACATATATGAATGGAAAGGGGACACAACGCCGCGGCCGCAGCTCGTAACATCATGCGACGAACTATGAATCCTTTACAGCGGTCGTCGTCGCAGAATGGACATGGATGGGAGCCTCCATTTGATGACGAAACCAAGTCTCCATTCAAAGAAGACCATGGTCACCGTATCGTGACAATAGTCCACTGCAAGTTTTTGAAGACTGGAGAGACTATCACAGCGGAGAAGCACTGTGTTGTTGCGCCAAAGGTTGATGGAGCTTCGTCAGTCGAAGAGGTCCAATCCTACTGCATGACAACGCGCGTCCGTACGTTTGAAAAATTGTTGTCCAGAAACTGGATGGATTGGGATACGAAACCCTGCCACATCCAGCATATTCAACAGATCTGTCGCGTATCGATTACCATTTTTTCAAGAATTTAGATCAGGTGAAGGACAAAAAATTCAGCAACCAAGATGATGTTGAAAATGACTTCTTATGTTTTATTAATTTTCGTAGTTCTGATTTTTACAAAGACGGAATGTCTGAGTTATAATAGTGTTAGGAAAAGTGTACCAATTGTAATGGTGCTTACTTGGTTAATAAAATTGGCTGCAAGCAAAGTTATGACGGTGAAAATCGGCCATATCATATGTATGCAACAACTTAATAATCTGGATGGAACTCGTTTTGATTTGGATGCTATTCGGTTGATTTGAAATGTGTCCAATTTGCCTTGAAAACTGTTCATCTCCTTCACACTGATGGGTCCTTCAAAAAAGATATATGAATTGTCTCTGACGTAAATTTTACTAAAGAAGGACCTCCAAAGAGGAAGGTTGCTTCGTGACTTCACGCACCCATGTGCCGGTAGTAAATTCCGACGACATGTCGTCAGATGCGCAGCTGATAAGGTTGGTTATAAAAGGCTGTAAATTCGTATCGTAGCCTTCAACTACAATGACTCTCGCCCCAGTACTGATCGGTACGTTCCTTAATGAGGACATCGCTTCGTGTTTTGTGTTGCTTCTGACGCGGGGTGTCCTCTATTTCCAGCTGCACTGTGTGCCGTAGCTCTTTCTGCTCCTCATGACGTGAAGCCAGGTGGAATTGACGACTGCGGCGCGAAGGCCGTCAAGCAGTTCAAGTTGGTCGCAACTGGAAATGGTAAGATGAGGTGCTCTTAGGAGGGCAGGTGTACAATCTGACGAGGGCACGATGAATTTATCACTATCATTCAGCTAAAATGGACATCGCTTGTGAACTGTGCCTCGACCTAGTACTGATAGCAGAGACATACGCCGAATGTGGAGAGGTTCGTAGACTCAAAACTTCTTCTATTCTACAAGGTCGCTATCAGCTAGACACCCGACCGGTTATCTTCCAACTTCAATGCGACCAGAAATTTCAGGCTGAAGTTGAGGGAGCACTGGAGAAGAAGTGCGACAAAGACTACAGCTCGCCCGCGACCGATAAGCTTTGCCGAAGTATGGTGGAGAAGATCGCTCATGTAAGTGCTCAGAGCCTATACATAGTTGGGGTTAGGTGCGCTACACTTGCTTATTTAAATTTTAATTTTTTAAGCTCTAATCAGGAATAGCTCTAATTGCATGGCAACGAAATGATCTCGTTTTATCTGATTTGTGACATTCTACAGTGGAATCTAGAGAGTAAAGCTTCATAGAGAAGATCTAGACTTTGGTCCATTTTCTGTTGCACTAGCAGACAAGGAAAAGTAAACTCATCAGCATGTACAAATTTGAAAAAAATCATGTTAATAAAAAGCCATGCTATTCGGCTTATAGCAATTTCTTGTTTTTTATTTTTATTTTTAGTTGATTTTATGCTTCACTCGTTCAGACTATCCAAACCTTCGGGAGAACTTACGTAGTATTTGGACTGAAATCTCCCACCGTTCTTTAGCCTTTTTTACGGTTTTCATAAGAAGTTTTATTACTTCTACTTCTTTTTTTAGTTGTCAAAACTTAAATGTGCATATAAGATGACTACAAAAGCTGGAGAATTGGCGCCACTTTAATTGACTGTGGAAAGCTCCGAATTTCGAGTTATGGAGTTTGTGGGCTGAATCTCGGAAATACGAAGTCAGAAATAAATCAAAATTTAGGTCGCAGGTCAGGAGGGCATTGTTTGAAAAGCACCTGTGAAACACTGACACCAGACACCTTCAACTAGAGGTGGAGAACATTAGAGTAATGAAGAGCCTTGCTTAGAATTGACAACTATATAAGGAATAGATGGAAGAAAAAAGAAGGAGAGGTTCCCATAATTCAGTTTAAGCTTTTAGATTTCAAATCTTGTACTGCTTTGATGCCTCCTTACACAAGAAAAGGAAGAAATTCGCTTAGTTTGAACTCAACGACGGTGGACGATTTGGGATGATTTCTTTTTTTAGTGGGACATAAACGAATCACTTTTGGATACAGCAGTTATTTATTATGAGGAACGATTCATGTGCAATAGCACGAAATGGTTTGTGAAACATTTGGAGAGATCCAGCCTTCAAGAAGCATCGCGATATTTCTAGGTCACATAGAAGATCACTTTAGGTATTTGCTGACCTGTTGTTGGCATAGTTCAAAATAGAATCTACTAAACAAAGTAGCAAAGCGAATAAAAATCTGAGAACGAAGCACAAATTCTGCTGAAGGTGAGCTTTTCCCTGATAAATAAAGTGATACTACCTCTCCGAGCGGCAACTTCAAATAACAAATCGTTGAACACAGCCGTATAAGCACGGTAGGGTATGGAGTTGAGAGCTGTTTCCGATGCTAGTGTCTCCATATCTGCCGCTTTTACAGTATTATTTTCTCGCATTTCTTAGAATGCTTTCGGAGGAGAATCCTCACCGTATACAAGGAAAAATTGATATAGCGGATATATATGGATAGCGGCCAAGAACCCACAGGTCAACCGCAAGGATGAGTGCATAGCGATAACCCAAGAAGTGGCACCCTTTGTCGAGCACTGTGGGTTTTGGTCAATTAGATCTGACCTCCAGGGTAGTTAAGTCGTGTGGCATCCGCGGCTAAACTCATTCACCCACGTCTATCCCCTCTTGCAGGTGACTGGTGGTGCTCGTCGGCACCCACCTGGAAGGTTGGTTGATACGCTCTACCTGGGACACCGGTTCTTTACTCTAGCTGCCTTGAGAATGCTATTCTGTATGATGAAATGGCGTTTGGGGAAATAGCTTCACTAATATTCTCGACTTTTCCAGTCTCCGAAGAAGGCGAAGACGCCGAAACGTCAGCCGAAGTAAAGTCTGTTTAAGAATCTTGGTAAACAGCTTAAAAAAACACGCTGAAGCTCAGGAGCTGTTACTGCCCAATCGTTCGTAGCAAACTTTGCTGCTATCGGGTTTCATTGGCAGGGATACTCCAGATGTAGCAGCCTTATCCATAAATGAAATGGATGACAATGAACGAAGTGACGATGTTTGAAATTCGAATTCAAAGACGACAAGAACTTCCGGTCCGAACTACTAACGCTTCGTGCATAGACATCGAAGCGATTTTGGAGCGGGGGCATTACTCCATTAAAAACCAGCTCCACTTTAGCATGTTCATGTAACCTTCCTGCTGAACTGGAGAAACAGTTCCGACAACTATATGTATGTACATAGTACACGTATGTAGTATGTGATATGTAGTATTGCCACCAATCGTTAGAATGAGTGAATTAAAAATTTTATTTTATTATTTCTATGTAAGTGTAGTTATAGATGTTTTTCTGCTAGGCCCATCACCTTCTGATCTGTCTTGACTAGTTCATTATTAGTGCTGCTCATCAGAAGTGTGGCTCTCGAAGTGAATTCCAGAAGGAACCTTCTGAAGGCGAAACAAACCTTTTGTTCTTTTACTGCGTCCCTCTTTTCAATTCTGTGGATTCATGGAAGTGTCGTTAAAAGAAGAGGTGGAGCTCTCACGGCTTAGAGAGGGATGGCCGGGATAAATCGTCCAGCTTTTATCGCCAAGCTTTTGTGTGATTAAGGCAACAGTTTGTTAATCGACGCATACCGAAGAGTGATCGAATAAGTTAGCACTGCAGATGACAAGATCGCATCCATAATTTCCCAAACATGGTTGAAATGTAGATTCTGCTTTAATTCGATCACGTTTGGATTCAACCATTTCTCAGCGACACGCCACAGCTGTGAGCGTACATACGTGCAGCATTTAGGAGCAGTCACCGCCCATCATTCCCTAAACTAACTGCTATTTTGAGTAAACTGGCGAGTTTAGGCCTATGTTATACTTCGGCGACGCTGTGTTGCACCAGGTCGTGCAACATTGTTACCGACGTCGCCGACAACAGCGTCGCCGAAGTATAACATAGGCCTTAGGAGTTTGTTCAGCGACTTATTGCTCAGATATTCCAGAACGAATGATATGTTTCAGGAAGTGATCGAAGACACCGAGCAAGATCCGACCGCGGTCTGCTACAAAGTCATCCACAAGCAGTGCACCTATAGCTTCGTTTAAGTGCTCTTCTATGCTAGCAAGTAATAAAGCCTTCTCCGTTTTTAACACTGGTGCACAACTAAGTTTAACTACACAATAGCGTCCCACGGACCCCCTCCATAGAGAGCCTTCGGGCTCTCTTGTTAAGAGAGATCTCGGGCCGCTTGTCGCACGGCCACGTGGCGCGTCCCCGGGTGGTGGATAGGGGAATTAAACGCGAACCAAATGCGACTGTGTACTGCCCCATAGACGCAGGTGGGATGCAGGGGATGAACTCCTTGCTCCTGCTGTGTGGGGGGCAGTCGTTCGGTACACCGTGCTGCCTGCCGCCCACTTCCCGCCCTGCCAGCGCCGCCCTATTTGGACAAGTTTGCTGCGCTTGAAACCGTCGTTAAATGGAGTGACATCGTCCAAAACCTAACCACTGATAGGGGACGATTGGGAAGCGCATCTCGGGGAACTCTGAAGTCATTTTCCAGTAGGTTCGGTTATGGAGGCAGTTGAGGAAAGGAGAATATCCTTCTCTCTAGATTCTTTCAGTTTTCACGCCAATTCTTTAAATTTTCGGCATTTTCGGGAATTTTTGTTCCAAATATGGTGAACAATGTTCTAACTCTTGTCTCAAGAACGTAATCAGTACAGGATAGAGATGCAGGGCCAAGGGAAGTGATTAGAAATGCGATGCCACCATGTGAAGACAGAGACCCGGAAATCTTGTCCTCGGCGCGCCCCTCGCCTCGCCCCTTTCAGAGGGAGGTGTATTCAACGACTCTCCGCCCTGCTGTGTCGGGTCGACGCGTTCCTTGTACGCGGGAGCGGCATGTTCGTGCACAGTGATGACTGTGCGGATTGTAACTGTGTCGCCCGGCCAAAAGCTTGCACTCGGTAGACTGGGAGTACATCGTAAGGCGATTCGAGGCCACCTCAAAAGTCTCGCCCCGCCCCTTCGGGCAGTCTGGCTGGCTGCCCGGAGCTCTTCGCCCGCACGACAGAGCCTGACTAGCTACCCGTGTTGTATGGAAGTCAAACACAGCAGCACTAAAGGGCCTCATTTCCCTGACCCCGAAAGAGCCCCCATTTCTGCAGCGATGGGAAGGACGAGTACGGAGAGGCTGCTAAAATCTCAGGGCCTAACCAGGCTGCACAAATTGAGAAGGACTAGGATGACGATCTGTACTTACAACGCCCGCACACTCGCATCGGAAGCATCCGTCGAGGACCTGGTAGTGCAGGCCAAGAAGATTAACTACGACGCCACGAACCGAGAAGACAACACTCCCGACACGTCGCCAACTCCGGAAGAACATTTAGCAGACATTACTTTGTAGTTATTTGTTCACTGTTCGTCTAGACATTACTGCGTAGTTATTTCTTTATTTTTGTTTTCATTTGGTTTCATGATAATTTCACATGTGTGATCACATTCCACTTCTCTAAATACATGAATAAATTGGTTAAGAATGCTCCATGAGCTAGGAGTCCTGAAGAATGACTGAAGAACTGTTCCTCGGAACATGCGAGAGCAGGGGAGTAGGCGGCGTTGGTGTTCTCGTCAACGCGCACTTTGCGATGAACACCGATTCGTACGAGTCTCTGACAAGCCAAATCGGACGTCTGCGACTGAAGCGATGTGGCTCCGCGCTCGCAGACGCTGGGCAACCTTGTTCGTCGCGCATGCCCCAACATCCGACTGCGGCGACGAAGGGGTCGCAGCCATTTACGGGGAACTGGAGAAATTCTATAAGCAAGATCACCCCTCCTACGAGGTGATCGTCGGCGACTTGAACGCCAAGATTGGGCCGCGAAGGTCACCGGAAGAACTTCACATCGGGACCCACGGTTGGGAGTGGAACGAGCAAGGCGAAAGGCTGTTTGAGTACATCATATCGACCAAGACCATCCATGGAAACTCACAGTTCCAGAAGCCTCCTGGCCTGCAATGGACCTGGAAATCCCCCGGTAGCTGCCGTTTCATTATCACCGAAAAACTCAAGGATTTCTTATGTTAGCTTGTACATTGTTGAGCATATGGTACTTGGTTATTTGCGATCCACAAATTCGGTTAAAATTTGTGCTGAACGGCGGACGTGCTATCAAACGCTAAGCGCGGAGAGTCGAATCGCGAGGCAAAAAATTGTTGCTTCCAAGGATGGTCTAAGCTTTCTTATTAACATGGCTCTTCCAAATGATAACCTCCAAGAGAGTAATAGCTTAATGAAGAAAAATCAAACCAGAAAATCAAAAATCGTTGTCTTTAAAAAAACAACAGAGAAGCAACTTCACTTTATTACAACTAATAGAAAAATGGCTGGTGCTGTTTATTTACAGCTACGCGTCATTCCAGAATTGACGAAGTGATGTAAAGTACTCATCAGCAGAAGGATCACCATTGACTTTCATTCCAAGAACGTTTGTAACACGAACCCTAAACTATGTATGGTAGGAGGCAGATTAGCAAATAGCAACAGTCTGTGAGGCAGGATTCCACCAACAGAAAGAAATAAGACTGCAAAGCTACCAGCATCATCTTTGCTCATGCTTATAAAGTGTACTTACTCGCTCTTGCCCTTGACTGGCACAACATCCACACGACGAAAGATCGTCCTTAGCCTTTTAAAGGTGGGATGAAAAATAAAAACGGGAAGAGGAAGACATATGCGTAGAATGTCAGCAATCTGAAAACATAAAACATGGGCGAGCAACTAAAAGCAAACCTATTCGTTCAGGAATATTTCAACCTCTTTATTCACGGCAGATTCGCATTCACTTTTGTACGATGAGCGGCGGCTGATTTCTGTTCGGTGGTCTTCGTGCTCATTTTGCTGTTCTCTACAAAATCTGCTTCCTGATTTCGTCCGCGGATTGACAGGTGTTGTCTTCGGCGGCAAGAAGGCAGTTTTTCTTTCGCATTCGACGTAATTTGCTACCAGCTGAGGTGAATATTGTTCTCTCAAACGCGTTTGCGAATCGTTCTGTTCTGATTGACTCCATCGATAGGAGGGTCTCCCCTTCGCGTTCCGACATAATTGCAGCCCAGAGGAAGTCCACGAGGTCCCAAAACGACGCCTCATCATCCAGCAGTGATAGAGCTGCAGAACAACTTCAAGCTTTGATGGGCAACCGGAGAACCCCTGGCCATGTAAAGCTCCTGGTAGAGCTTTTATTGGAGACCAGGGCCGAGGTCAAAGTCGCCAACGATTGCAATGTTTCTCTGGTTGAGGAAGTTCGAGCTCTCATAGAGGAGAATTCACTTTTAAAACGAACGCTAGCTGAGGTTATGAGATTCTCTCAGACTAGTGTGCCGTCTCCGGCTATAGAAAATAGACATTCTTCGGACAATGAGGATAGGGGGCAGTCTAGCTTAATTGTTTTATCAAATGTACCCGAACTGTCTTGATCTTCTGCTACTGAAAGATTGGCTCCTGATTACAATTATGTAGAGCAGCTTTTTGAATTTTTTGTAGTAGAATGTAAACCGAACGGGAAGGTCGGGCAACAACTTCCCGCGACTATTAAAAATTGTGTTACCTGCCAACAGGTTTCAATAACATGCGTAGGGCATGAACCTAAGCTGCGCTTCTTTCCTCGAAAGGGCATTTATTTCAGGCCATTTCTACCACTGGAGGAGAGAAACCGCAGGAGGAAAGCACGTTCACCAGCCAGGGCCTCTGCGATTGGGATATTATCCCCGGATACACGGCCCGGGATGAATTCCCAATCCCTGACGGCCCTGTCTAGCACCAACACTGATAGCGCTACTTCGCAGTGTTCCTGTTCCTTCCGTCGAGAAACTGTTGGAGGATCTCAAAGTTATCTCTGAAAAGGCCATCTGTTTATTAGCTAACATAAGATCGCTTGTAAGAAATTCGAACTCTTTAGTTGCAATTCTCCGCCTCTATCAATATGACAGGAGTAAGATGTGATCGAACATCCCGTGAAGGAAAAGATGGTACATTGTTCCCACGTAATACTTTCTCATATAAGGTAATATTCCAGGAATCTGTAGAAGATTGCTATGAGCTACTGATATGTGATGTTTCGTTAGCACCGATGTAGTCCGTTTCGTACTGAGGCAGGATTCCTCGACGACCTACGTAACTTTAACGGATAATTTTAAGGGAAAAGCTCAGATAACGTGGCTTATCAAGATAAGGTGAGCGATGAGTCGCGTTATGTGAGCTTTTCGCTTACAATTCTCCGTTAAACTCACGTAAGTCGTTGATGAATCCGGCCCCTGGTCTACGGAGCACCCAACTGCTGCGCTGGAGGGTCCTACCAGCTTGCAGAGGCCATAAGCGACTTTTCTGTGAACAATGACTGCAGCATTGTCTTAAGTGACTTTAATATTACAGACCTAAGAGGTTCGGCGGCCGGAGCGCAGTGTCAAAGGTGTTTTGCGATACACTCGATGCTCATGGTTTTGTACAGTTGGTTAGTGCTCCTTCTAGAGGACCTCCTTATTAAGTTTACTTTTTTGCAATGAACGGAATCTCGTGAATGCCGTTAGAATTTGTCCGCCTATTGGGGACTGTGACCACTCTGCAAATGTTTTTAAGCTGGCTCCCGGAGCGATGCATGAAAGAGACAAACTCGTGAGGGATTTCAAGATGGCGGAATATAACAGAATAAAGAAATACTTCATGGGTATTGATTGGATTGGTGTTTTTGAGAGAGGGGAATCGATTATTGACGTGTATGAATCGTTTGTTGTTATCCTCCGTCACGTCATAGTTATTTGTTCTTACGAAAATGCCATCGCGGACCCGCGACATACCGTCTTACCTCGAGAAGATGTTGGATAAGCAAAAAGCTTTATGGACCATAGCCTGCTCATCTGATCATTCCGTGGATAAGAAAAATTTTGAACGTTTCAGAGCGGAAGCGGACACAGCTTTGTTCAAGTATAGCGTCTGTGTGGAACGCAAAATCATTGGGACGGGTGATAAAATGGTACTGTATAGGTATATAAATTTCAGACTTGGTCAGACTAGTGTCACACCAGATTTAATTGGTGACGACCAGATTTAACTCGTGACGATGGTACTACAGCTTCTAGTGATGGCTGATAAGGCTAATCTATTGGCACTGGAATTTCAGAATATAACTCGCACACTGATGAATCACTTTACTTTGCAGAGTGCAGTTCCACTCTGCTTCCTCCTATGCAGGCTTCTCTGTGGATCCACAAAGAAATTGCTGATATTCTAGATAATTGGCCAAATTCTTCATCAAACTTTCCATTTTTCATTCCAGTCGCTTTTAAAATGAAGATTGCAGCATATTTGGCTTTCGCTCTGGAACACATTTACAACTTGAGTTACATGAAAGGTGAGGTACATATGCGGTGGAAATATACGCTAATCATACCGATTCTCAAGGAACCTCCTGTTTACGATGCCAAGCACTATAGTCCTATAAGTATAGTCACTTCTGCAAGAGTATTCGAGAAGGTTGATAAGAAGCATATTATGGAGCACCTTTTGGACAACGATGTCATTTCACAGAACCTGTACAGTTTTATTAAAGGGAGCTTTGTAGAAACCTGTGTACTTACTGCCTTAAATGACTGGTCTCTGCAGTAGAAGATAAGTATCGCACAGATATGCTCTTCTTTGACTTTACGAAGGCATTTGGCAAAGTCCCAACATCCGAGTTACTCTCCAAATGGTAGACATACACTTATAAGATGGGTCAAAGACTTCCCCTCAGGAAGAACCTACTAAGTGCGAGTTGAAAATAAATTCTCACCTTCATATCTTGCCTGCGGTGGTGTGCCACAAGGCAGAATCCTATCGCCTTTGCTATTTGTTATATATAAGTATGAGTTACCCACTACCATTTCGCGTTTGGTGAGTTATGCAAGATGTACGCAGCTGACAAAGGTTTATAAGTGTAGCAAAGGGATAGACGATGTTAGTGATTTACAAACAGCAATTGCATATGTCGAACTCTGCACCACAGAAACTGCAATCCACAAGTCTCATGCCTGTAGGGGAAGTTCGAGACCTAGATTTTTGATTAATACTAACCAGTACTTCAGCAGTTACTGCAAAACATTTGCAAGGGAAGCGAACTATAGCATCTACACTCTGTTCAGGCTTCTACGATCGAAGGATCCTCAAGTGTATTTACGGGTTTATAAATCTGTGTTTGACAGATATTGGAGTTCGGAATAACTGTTTTGGATCCTTGCAAAAGGAAGGACATTGATTTCTTGGTAAGCCCTCAGAACAGTTTAACCCGAAAGCTTTATTTGAGATGTTATGATGTCAAGCACTTGCAGCTGCCCGATGACCTAGAAAGGGCTTGGTCTTCCAATGCTGGCTAGCAGAAGAAGAAAAGCCGATATCATGATGTTCAGAATTCTAACTCGCACGGTCTCCATAAATCCAATTTTGGTTTTGTGTACCGTTGACTAGATCTATAAGAGGTTAACTACGGCTTAACGTCTCGGTTGCAAAGACGAAGATCAGGACAAATTTCTACACCTATAAGAACCTCAGACAGCTCACCACGTTACTAAATGATGACAAAATGTGGTTGAGATTGTCTGTCGAGATCTTACGTAAGTTTATAAAGAAATGACCTACTATTGTTAATTTTTAGCTTTTTCCCTTGATTATGCCCCTGATTGTACTGTTTTGGTTACATTTAGCAGATATTACTTTGTGGTTATTTGTTCACTGTTCGTCTAGACGCTATTGCGTAGTTATTTGTTTATGTTTGTTTCATTTGGTTTCTTAATAATTTTACTGGCTGATGCTAGCATCAGCCAGGCGGAGCGAATGCTGGCCGACTTCGATCGTGTATGTGGGAACGTTGGACTGCAGCTGAATCTTACGAAGACGATGTTCATGAGGAACGGATGGGTGTCTGATGCCCCATTCTCGCTCAACGGAACGAACATCTCCGATTGCTCCAGCTATGTGTATCTGGGTCGCGAAATCAACATGGCCAACGACCTAGCACCAGAGCTGAGCAGGAGGAAAAGAGCGGCTTGGGGAGCTTTCAAGAGCGTCGAAGAAGTCGCGAAGAAGACGAAGAACGTCCGACTCCGTGCCCACCTATTCGACTCCACTGTTCTTCCTGCCCTAACATACGCCTCAGAGACCTGGGCTATACGAAAGCAGGATGAACACGCGATCAGCGTCGCGCAGCGTGGAATCGAGAGGACGATGCTCGGAGTGACACGACTCACGCAAGTGAGAGAAGGCCTCCGGAGTTCCGAGCTTCGCCGACGCTCGAAGATCAGAAACGCTGTCGCGTGGTCCAAGTTGTCGAAAATTAGGTGGGCCGGCCACGTAATGCGCTTCGCAGACACCCGCTGGACGAGAGCCATCACCGACTGGATTCCGCAGGATGTCAAAAGAACACCAGGACGCCCGCCAACGCGTTGGTCGGACTTCTTCGTTAAAGCCCTGAACGACCGATATGACGCTCTTCGTGTCCCTCGAGCGAGGAGGATCCATTGGACCACTCTGGCACGCGACAGGGACGAATGGAGACGCTGCTGGCACCCGCTCGAGCAATTCGATGATCAACGGGACGACAGGTGATACAGGTGATAATTTTACATGTGTGATCGCATTCCACTTCTCTAAATACATAAATAAATTGGTTAAGAATGCTTCATGAGCTTGGAGTTTCTCTGGCCAAGTTTGGATTTAGGTCTCGACTTAATCATTTATTGAAAATATTCCCCTACTGCCCTGCATTTGAATTTTTTTTAGGAAGTCTAGGATTGGTACCGCTCAGTCCGAGTTCTGAGCTTCATCGACGTTCGAAGATCAGAGACCCTGTTGCATGAGCCAAATCGTCGAAATTGGGTGGGTCGGCTACGCAATGCTCTTCGCAGACATCCGCTGGACGGGAGTCGACAACTACTGGATTCCGCGAGATGTCAAGAGAACACCAAGACGTTCACCAACGGTAGTTGGGATTCTTCGTAAAAGCCCCGAACGAGCGCTATAACGCTCTTCGTGTCCCTCGAACGAGGAGGATCCATTGGAGTATTCTGGCATGCGACATGGCGAAGTGAGACACGCTCGACCAACTCGATGATAAACGACACGACAGGTGATAGAAGTGGTTTTGATCTCAACAAAACAGCCTGTAACAACAAACCTGGTAATAATTGTCAAATAAAGGTCATATCTTGCACAATAAGATCACGTTTTTAAAGCCTCTGTGAAATATAACTTTTCTTCTGGCAGGTGGGTACAAAGAGGAGGTCGCGCTTTTATACTGGCCGAAGATTGGGAGTGTTTAAAGATTGCTGTAGCGAACTGAAAAAGCACGGCTCTTTGAACCGATCCTGCCTCGTAATGTAAAATGTGCATGGATCTACGAGGCTCACGTCACCAGGAGATAATAACGAATCTATATTCTATGCACTTTTAAGGGCCTGTTCATACTTCGCGACAAGAGCGACTTGTCGCCCGTGAAAAACATGCGAATCGATCCAAACAGAGCGCACGCCGCGGAAAAGTGTTCAGGCCTTTGTGATCAGGGATGTGCGGAATTTCCGTTTCCGCGTTCCGAATTCCGGATTCCGGCCATTTTGAACTCTTCCGTTCCGTTCCGTGTTTCGCCTGTTTTTTGACCGGAAGGCGGAAACGGAAATGGGCACTGTTCAACATTAGTTTTCTATTGAACACAATAGCTTATAAATTAAAAAGATCAAAAATCAATTAAAAAGAGTTCTCCTTTGTATAATTGTGAGAGAAGTCTGTTGGACAACTCTAGTATTAATGTTCTTGAAGTTAGACTACCAAAAAACACTCAAAAATGGCAACGGCTGAGTACAGGCCAAAACTAATGTGCCAGCAAAGGCTATGCCTGCATTGTATGTTAGGAAAATGCACTCAACATTTGAATGATCTTAAAATTCTTGATCCATTAGTTTCAAATAGCTACGAAAACTTTGTAAGCATATGGCGTTGCATCATGAAGCAAGGGGTTCAGTGAAGGTTGTGTCATGCGCTTGTCTGTTCCAAGATTACACCATTTCCCTGATGAAAAGTGAAATTAAATTTTTAATTTTATTAGGTATGATGATATTGATCCATACGGTATTATGTAATTTATTTTTTAAATCTCGGAAAACCAGTGCGGCTTCGTAGCTGGTTGTGGAACCATTGATGCTATACAAGCCGCCCGCCTCCTTGTGGAGAAGCATCGCGAGAAACAGAAGCCGGTGCATATAGCCTTCCTCGACTTGGAGAAGGCCTTCGACCGCGTACCGCGTGAGCTTATATGGTACGCCTTGCGACAACACAACGTACCTGAGGAACTTATAGAGTGGGTGCGGATGCTCTATTCTTGCCCAAAGAGTAGAGTGCAAGCCGCAGCTGGAACCTCAATGGAGTTTCCCATCTCTGTTGGGGTGCACCAGGGTTCTGCGCTTTCTCCACCACTCTCTGTTGTCGTCATGGATGCCATTACGCGAGATCTTCAGAAGCCTGTCCCATGGACATTGCTCTATGCTGATGACGCGATGCTCGCTTGCGAAGATAAGGATGATCTCGAGCGGCAGGTGCAAGCTTGCTGCGACCGCCTGGCGATGTTCGGACTCAAATTGAACGTCAAGAAGATCGAGTACCTAACGACTGACGTAAGCGAGTCCGGCTCCATTAAGATTAACGGCACTGAGCTTGCACGCACTTCGGTGCTTAAATACCTGGGATCAGCAATAGCATCTGACGAGGGTCTGATGGTTGAACTGAACTCACGCGTGAGTGCAGCTTGGTCCTAGTGGCGCTCGTTGACTGGGGTGCTCTGCGATAGGAAGATACCAGAGCGCTTGAAGTCGAAGATATACAGAGCAGTCGTCCGGCCAGTAGCGATGTACGGCGCTGAGTGTTGGCCTGCGACCAAGGAAGTTGAAACGCGCCTCAGCGTCATGGAGACGAAGATGCTGCGCTGGACGGCTGGAGTCACCCGCATGGACCGCATCAGAAATGATGCTATTCGGCAGAAGTTCGGTGTCGTGCCGATAGCGGACAAGATGCGCGAAGCTCGCTTGCGATGGTACGGCCACATTCTGCGTGGAAAGGAAGACAGCGTCCACAGGATAGGCCTTGAGTTGGAAGTGTCAGGAAAGCGGCCTAGAGGACGCCCGAAGCAGCGTTGGTCGGATACGTTACACATGGACATGAAAGTAACTGGCGTCCACCCTGATCAAGCGCAAGACCGGGAAAGGTGGCGTCATGACACCAGAAGAGCGGACCCCGCGTCGAAGAGGGACAAACGCTGAAGAAGAAGAAGAATTCATTTTTTAAATGAAGCCTCAGGACAATCTATCATGAGCTGTTATTTTGATTGAATAGGGTGACCTGTTGAATTCTGAAACAAAACTATTACTTCGAGAATCATCTAGGAACTGTCCAGCGGTGTCACCTTCATATCAGGGAGCTTATAGCATATGGCATAGACTGAATATTCCTGTGGAAGTGTGGACCCATCATGACTAATCAGTCATCCAGTTATCATCTTACAAAGAGGGCCTCCAAACTTGCGGTGAGCTTGTGCGATGCAATTTTTACCGCACTAGGGTCCCGTGTAGAGAGTCCAACACCATAGTTAGTTTTTTCGAAATGGTCTTCTGCGGTTGAAGAAAGGCGTGGGAAAATGTGAGCGCGAAGTTCATCACGCCCTGCTGTCACCCAACGAATGTGGTCAGTTGATGCAGCGAATAGTGGCGTTGATCAGGTGGGCAAGGTCGCAGGTCCGGTTCTTCTGCGATGAGAGATTTTTGCATTTCAACTGATTGGATGAGATTTGAGAGGTCCTAATTAATTTTCTGGCGTTTTCTGCGCATTTTTTCTAGCTATATGGCGTGGAGAGAATCTTTTTTGCGGATTCTTTATTACTGACCTTTTTTTAACCAAAAGGCATTGAGAAAGAATCTAACATGCTCTTCTTCTACGCTATTCTACTATGCTCACTTTCTTTGAGCATGTCTTCGACCCTCAGATGATCCATAGCTGTACTTTTATTAAGGGCTCATGTGCCGGCTTCTCGAATCACGTGGCGATTTAAGTTACTATAGCCTGACGAAAGACTTTGATTGTTCAAATTATACATTCGGGTGCTATCGGCCACATTCAGCCAGCCGACATGGGCTTCTTCAGTTACATTGAAAAGCTTATGAAGCGATTTCACTCCTGCCTCATTGTGTACGACCTTCCCTTTGATCTGACAACATTCTGAAGGTAAATGTCTTCTGCATCATGCACTTTGTGCCTGTGTATTACTGGTGTTTTGGTGTTGAACGTCCATACACTTTTATGTTGAATACATTTCCCATTGCCTTTTGGTTAGAAACCGATCAGTAATAAACAAGCCGCAAGACAGTTACTCTCCCCAGCGCACTGGAAAGATGCGCAGAAAACGCCCAAAAATTGTGTAGGCGTCAGGACCACTGAAATCTCAACCAGTCAGTTGAAATGCAAAAAATGTTTTGCCGCAGAAGAACGGGACCCGCGACCTGAAGCAGCGCCACTATCCACTGCGCCAACCCACCGCATTCGTTGGATGGCAGCAGGGCGTGACGAACTTCGCGCTGACGTTTTCACACGCCTTTCTTCGACCACAGGGGCCCATTCCGAAAAAACTACCTATGGCTTTGGACTCCCGACACGGGACCCTACATCCTGTAAAAAATGCATCGCAAATGCTCACCGCAATTTCGGAGGTTCTCCATCTTAGATCCCAGAATGAATTCTTAGTACTATTATAGTTTTCCACGGATCTCCCTCGATAGAGAGCCTTCGGGCTCTCTTGTTAAGAGGGATCTCGGGCCGCTTGTCGCAGGGCCACGTGGCGCGTCCCCGGGTGGTGGATAGGGGAATTAAACGCGAACCAAATGCGACCGTGTACTGCCCAGAGACGCAGGTGGGATGCAGGGGATGGACTCCTTGCTCCTGCTGTGTCGGGTCGATGCGTTCCTTGTGCGTGGGAGCGGCATGTTCGTGCACAGTGTGCGTGGATGTGTCCGTGACTGTGCGGATTGTAACTGTGTCGGCTCGGCCAAAAGCTTGCACTCGGTAGACTGGGAGTACATGTAAGGCGATTCGAGGCCGCCTTAAGTCTCGCCCCGTCCCTTCGGGCAGTCTGGCTGGCTGCCCGGAGTACCCCGCCCGCACGACAGAGCCTGACTAGCTACCCGTGTTGTATTCCAGTCCAACACAGCAGCACTAAAGGGCCTCATTCCCCTGACCCCGAAAGAGCCCCCATTTCTGCAGCGATGGGAAGGACGAGTACGGAGAGGCTGCTAAAATCTCAGGGCCTAACCAGGCTGCGCAAACTGAGAAGGACTAGGATGACGATCTGTACTTACAACGCCCGCACGCTTGCGTCGGAAGCATCCGTCGAGGACCTGATGATGCAAGCCAGGAAGATCAAGTACGACGTCATCGGACTGACCGAGACGAGAAGACACCACCCCCTACACGCCGCCTACGACTCCGGAGAAGAACTGTTCCTCGGAACATGCGACAGCAGGGGAGTAGGCGGCGTTGGTGTCCTCGTCAACACGCACTTGGCCATGAACATCGATTCGTACGAGTCTCTGACAAGCCGAATCGGACGTCTGCGACTGAAGCGATGTGGCTCCGTGCCAGCCTTGACTGTGTTCGTCGCGTATGCCCCAACATCCGACTACGATGACGAAGACGTCGAGGCCTTCTACGTGGAGCTGGAGAAGTTCTATAAGGAAGATCACACCTTCTACAAGGTGATCGTCGGCGACTTCAATGCCAAGATCGGGCCACGAAGGTCGCTGGAAGAACTTCACATCGGAACCCACGGTGTGGAGTGGAACGAGCAAGGTGAAAGGCTGTCTGAGTTTATCATGTCGACCAAGACCATCCATGGAAACTCGCAGTTCCAGAAGCCTCCCTCCCTACGATGGACCTGGGAATCCCCCGGTGGCCAGTTCCACAACGAGATCGACCACATCATCTTCAATCGCAAGTATTGCCTGACCGATGTCTCCGTTGTCCCCAAGTTCTACACGGGATCGGACCACCGCCTCCTTCGCGCGAGGTTCCGCTTTTCGCGTCAAGGAGAGAAGGCCGCGAAGTTCAAGAAGAGGAGTCCCAGAACGACCATCAACTGGGATCTCTACACCTCTCTTGTCGGCCTTTGGGAAGATGCCGTCATGGACAACGTCGACGAGGAATACGATCGCTTCGTGCACCATCTCCACGATAGTGCTAAGGGAGCCGAGAGCTTGAAGACCACCAAGAGACGCCTGTCTCCGGAAACTCTCGAGCTGATACGCCAACGTGGAGCAGCACGAGCGTCAGGCAACTATCAACTGACGTCCGAGCTTGCAAAGCTATGCAGAGCGGCGATAAAGGAAGATCTGAAGGAGAGAAGGGCGGAAGTGTTGGCTGAAGCAGCAGAGGCAGGGCTGAGCATCCGCAATGCCCGCCGGAACTTCGCCAACTTCAAGACCAAGATGACCGCTCTCCGACGTCCTGACGGAACCGTCACCTCTTCCAGAAGGACCATGGAGAAAGTCATCCACGACTTCTACTCCGATCTCTTCGATAGCCACGTCCACCTGCCCCTACGCCATCTTCCGCAGGATGGATACGTCATCCCCTCTGTTCTCCCTTCCGAGATCCGACACGCCATCTCGTCGGTGAAGAAACGTACAGCACCCGGTCCTGACAGGATCAGAGCTGAACACCTGAAGAACCTCCCGCCAGCGCTCATCAACACCCTGGCGCGGCTCTTCACACGATACCTGTCGGAGTGCAAGGTTCCATCTCAGTGGAAGACCAGCAAGACCGTCTTGCTGTACAAGAAGGGAGACGTGCACGACATTGGCAACTATCGCCCGATCTGCCTGCTGTCCGTAGTCTACAAGCTGTTCACTCGAGTCATCCTGAATAGGATTAGTAGAACGCTGGACGAAGGACAGCCATGCGAACAAGCAGGATTTCGGAGAGGATTCAGCACGATCGACCACATACACACCATTACGAAGCTCATCGAAGTGTCGCGAGAGTACAAGCTGCCGCTGTGCCTTACGTTCAATGACCTGAAGAAGGCATTCGACTCCGTCGAGACTGAAGCGGTTATGGAAGCCCTGCTCACCCAGGGCGTTCCTACTCAGTACATCAGAGTCCTTCGAGAGCTGTACAGTGGATTCACGACCAAGATCTCACCATTCTACAACGACGTCGTCATTGACGTGAAGAGAGGGGTTCGACAAGGGGATACCATATCCCCGAAGCTCTTCAGCGCCACCCTCGAAAACGTCATGCGCGAACTAGAATGGGATGACATGGGAGTGAAGGTCGACGGCCGGCAACTGCACCATCTTCGCTTCGCTGACGACATCGTGCTCATAACACCGAGCATCACTCAGGCGGAGCGAATGCTGGCCGACTTCGATCGTGTATGTGGAAGCGTTGGACTGCAGCTGAATCTTACGAAGACGATGTTCATGAAGAACGGATGGGTTTCTGATGCCCCATTCTCGCTCAACGGAACGAACATCTCCGAATGCTCCAGCTATGTGTATCTGGGTCGCGAAGTCAACATGGCCAACGACCTAGCACCAGAGCTGAGCAGGAGGAAACGAGCGGCTTGGGGAGCTTTCAAGAGCGTCGAAGAAGTCGTGAAGAAAACGAAGAACGTCCGACTCCGTGCCCACCTATTCGACTCCACTGTTCTTCCTGCCCTAACATACGCCTCAGAGACCTGGGCTATACGAAAGCAGGATGAACACGCGATCAGCGTCGCGCAGCGTGGAATCGAGAGGACGATGCTCGGAGTGACACGACTCACGCAAGTGAGAGAAGGCCTCCGGAGTTCCGAGCTTCGCCGACGTTCGATGATCAGAGACGCTGTCGCATGGGCCAAGTCGTCGAAAATTAGGTGGGCCGGCCACGTAATGCGATTCGCAGACACCCGCTGGACGAGAGCCGTCACAGACTGGATTCCGCGGGATGTCAAAAGAACACCAGGACGCCCACCAACGCGCTGGTCGGACTTCTTCGTGAAAGCCCTGAACGACCGATATGACGCTCTTCGTGTCCCTCGAGCGAGGAGGATCCATTGGACTACTCTGGCACGCGACAGGGACGAATGGAGACGCTGCTGGCGCCCGCTCGAGCAAGTCGATGATCAACGGGACGACAGGTGATACAGGTGATACAGGTGATTATAGTTTTGGTGATTACAGCGTAACTGCTAATGTGAGTATGTAGACATCTGTGCAGTCATCACATCGTTCGTGATGCCACAGAGGGAGAATATGAGAGGGATCTCTCTCCTGGTCGCAAAATGATCTAGTTGGCTGCTCTAGTTTTAGACTTCAGTCGCAGGAACTACATAGATCTGAAAACAGTAGAGTGACTGCGTGCTGAAATAGTAAGGAATACATAGTGAGATAAAACCCTGAATTTGTTTTCGTTTATTGCTCTAGCCATAGCCAAAGGGTTATCATAGCAATACAATACCGCCCGCGTCGCGCGGTCAAAAAGACGGTTTGCGACGGATTTTTCCGTCCCAAACCGTCTTCTTGACCGCGCGACGCGGGCGGTATTGTATTATAAATTCATGCTTCGCTATGTTAAGTTATGAAGAGGATTAGCATTAATCTGTTGAAGATTCTGCTGCTTGCAAAGTTTTGAGCAAGAAAAAGTGCAATAGAAGCCGCTTCTGACGCCGTTTCAGATGCATTAGAGAAAAAATGGCAAAAATGGGTCATTTCCGTTTCCGCGTTTCGTATTCCGGTTTCCGGCCATTTTTGAGCGTTTCCGTTCCGTCTTTCGTCTTCCGCTTTTTCCAGAAACATTTCCGCACATCCCTGTTTGTGATACCATCGCTCACCCCGAGCGACGCCTAATGATAAGCACCCATATCGATTCATCGCTTCGCGCGATCGATATGGGAGCATATCATTAGGCATCGCTCGGGGTGAGCGATGGTATCACAAAAGCCTCATACTCGAGCGCCGGCGTTGTCGCTCCAGCCGCTCTTGTCGCTTTAGTCGCTACTGTCGCCTGCTCATACTTCCGCGCGCTGCGCTCTTGTCGCTGCTGTCGCGAAGTGTGAACATGCCCTAGATAGTATAGAAAAACGACTATAGTTGAGTTGATAACAGGTCACATTCGCACGTGGTTCACGAGGTAAAAGGATATAGATGATAAACGATAATTTGTGGTCACGCGCAGTCCACCTCACACTTTCACACGATGTTGGATGTGAGCTATTGGCTATGATTTCCTACTAAAGCACATTTCATTTCGAAGGTAATAGGGTCGACGTAGAAGATGGAAACCTTAAGAAGCGAGTAATCATAGAACTCTAGGATTATCTTTTATTTTGACGTTATCACCTTCGAAATGGAACGTGGTTTGTGTGAAATTAATTAATTCCATATAAACCACACTGCGACTCGGTTGGTTTTCGCAGAACCGCTCCATTTTGGGCAACACTATTATGAAATGTTCTCACTTGCCCTCTAGTATCTCGTTCGGGCGCAGTCAAATTGTAGTTAGGCTGAATATGAATTAGAAAGAAAATTCTTTTACTTTCTCAGAAATTTTATATCGAAATGACTTTAATGGAATCAAAAGTTTAGAGGGATGAAGAGTTTTCAGGGTGCAGTGAGCAATATTGACCAAATGAATTTAATTGGTGGTGTACATGAATCTAAATCATAGGCTCTTGCGGGTATAACATGTCTTCCTTCCTTGTTATACAGCCGATCGTAGATTCGTGTGTTTTCCGCTGGTTTTTTGTTTTGCTTGTTTAATTTTGTTGTTTTGCTATTGGCTTAAATAAAATAGTAATAGAAGTAGTGAATTTATAGCGAATATAACTTCCTTTAGTAGAAGTTCATAGCCAATATTTTACATCCAACATCGTGCGAAAATGTGAGGTGGGCCGGAGCAACCATAAATTCGCGGGTACCGTTTCCAACCTTTTGTCCCGTGAAACGCGTGCTCGGTGAATGTGACCTATTATCAATTCATCAATAGTCGTTTTTCTTATACAATTTAAAAGTGCATAAAGTACAGATTCCTTATTGGTCTCCTGCAGAAGAGTGCCTCGTAAATCCATACCCATTCTATTTTACGAGACACGATCGGTTCAAAGAGCCATGCTTTTTCAGCTCGCTACAGCAATCTTTGAACACTACCAATCTTCGACCGACATAAAGGCGCAACCTTCTCTTCGTACTCCACTTTCCAGGAGAAACGGTTGCATTTCGCAAAGGCTTCAAGAATATGATCTTATTATGCAAGATATGACGCATCATTCGACAATTACCATGAAGTTATATATTGTTTTGTTGCGATCTTTCTATTCTATTCTATTAATCGTTTTGTTGCGATCAAAACTCTTGCGCCAGGTGGGACTCGAACGCGGGTGTTATGTGCGATCAAACAGCGCCGGTGGTGTTAGTCGCAGCATCGCTACCCGGAAAGCAGTAGGTGCTGGTTCGAGTCCCGCCTGGCGCAGCACAACATCCTGTTACAACATACAGTCTATATATCAGTCGCTGCAGGCTTCAACAAATGTGTTAAAACATTATCATTAGGTCCTTCAGCTGAGTTGTAGTTGACAACAGGGTTGTTTCCGCTTGTCATTCAGTTAAGCCCAAGTGATCACGTTCTTTTTTAGCTCTCTTGGGGAGGGCAAAGGGATATCGAAGGTGTAGGTAATGTCTCTGATACCAAACTGGCCTAAATTGGCATATATATATATATATATACATATATAATAGTAGTACAGCGGGAATAAACGTAACTTCTTTATGTAAGAAAGAAAGACGGACATGCGGATAGCTCAGCTGCAGGACAAAAATAGGATACCCATGACACCCCTATTCAGATTATGTTATGAAATCTACAGTAACGGCCTTATCCTTTGGTCATTGGGCGGAAAAAGCAGAAAATCACCTTTTCCGTCGCTTTTGTATCGCGCTCTTCAAATTAAAACTGATAAATGATAAGCAGTTCTGTGAGCAATCTCTTCAAAGCAATCGTAAAATGAAACATACAATACCGCCCGCGTCGCGCGGTCAAAAAGACAGTTTGAGACGGAAACAACCGTCGCGTGCTCACAACTCCTCTAATTTTAAGTCGTTTGAGAAACCGTTGGCACCGTTCGATTCGTCTCCTCGAGATCTACACAAAATTATATAAAGCTTTACTAGATCACCGCTTTTTCGCCGTGGGTGGACTAAGGCCTCTGTTATACTCCCGCGGGAGCATCCGCAGAACGTCCGCGGACCAATGGTGCACGGCGGAGGCGGGCGTGGTGAGGCGCGGCGATTGGCCAGGTGAGGAGTCTCGGCGCGATTCCCGCCCTTCCGCGGATGCTCCCGTGGGAGTATAACTCAGGCCTAAAGATGAGTGGAACAGGCTTCTGCGATTAGAGCACTTTATTTTCCGAGACGTGCATTGAGGCGCAGTGTTTTCGGAGTATCTCAAGCATGGCGTGCGTTCTCAGTGCTCCGAGAGTGCGCCGTGCACAATGCACATAGCACGTCGGAAGCATCTCTACTGGGTTTCTATCTTCGCTTAATGGAAAATGTAAAGCCTTCAAGACTATCTTGCACCGTTTGGAGAATTTTATAAGAAATTTCCGGCCATCCTACTTAGGATTTGCTCCAGTCAGTCCGACGAGCCTTTGGAGTGCGCCGTACACGATGCATCTAGGATCAAACCTATAAATCGAGTGAGCGGAAGAGGTTCGTGCTAAACAGCAAAGATTACCCTATACGGTGTTTGAGCAAAATCGGTGATCCTGACCCGAGCACCCTCAATTATCCAGAAGTAAATCCAAAACCTAACGAAATCGGCAGATTTTTTGAAAGCGGACGTCAGATTCGTAATCAGCGCGCCAATTTCGAAAATGTCGGTTTTCGATGACATCATCGTCGGAGCATCTCGGCCTATGGCGCCCACGTCCTCGGTGGGAAATTGTTTAAAAAAATCGATTTTTTAAAAATTGGTCGAGAGTGACACCATTCAATAGAGCTTCTCGCGGTGGAGCTATTTGTATTATTACGAGTGTCGAAAACTCAAATGTGGACGAATAATGACGGAAACTTCAAACGCTAAAACTCCGCCCCCTAAAATGGCAGCTGGTGCTAAGGCAGTTTAATCAGCTAACCATAAGGAGCTGTGAGCACGTTGTCGTAAAGAACCTTAAGCGCTCTGTTCGCATGCACATTTGTATGCCGGTAGCTCTTTGCGTCTTCCCGCAGGGGTCGACTGAAATTGGAAAAATCGTGTCACACAAGCCTAACCTGCAAATTCGCACTGCTGTAACCTTGTATAGTCATAAGCTACATTGCTGTATTTAAGCGCATTATTAGAAAGTTTTGCTGGCTACAAAACCTATAAGCTGCATCCGGAAAGGTTCACACATGACAGAGTTATCGCGCTCAGAATACGCCCGTGCGAGCAATTTAGGGCAACAACGGCTGATGTTCTCGCTCTTACTCGCCCACATTACAGTTTTCCCTACTCTCAATAACACAGTTCAATTCAGCATAGAAAGCTTTATTGAATGGTGTCAAGCATAGTCCAATTCGAAGAAATCAATTTTCTAGACGTCAAGGTCCGTCTACAGCCGCCGTCCTCGATGCGACTCTGTCAAAAAATCGATGTTTCCAGAATCGGTCGAGATTGGTACCGCCCGATAGCGCTTTCTAGGTTAAACAACGTGGTACATTTGCCATTGTCGAACACTCAAATCTGGGCGAGTACGGGCGCAGGAAACTCTAACCGCTATCTCCCGCCGCTTTAAAGTGTAACACTAACAGTTGAGGCTAAGGCAGTTTAGGAAGCTGAGGAGTTCTGAGCACGTCATCGTAAAGTACCTAAAGCGTTCCGTTCGCGTACGCATTTCGAGGCCGTTTACTAGCCGGGTCTTCCCGCAGTGGTCCACCGAACTTGGAAAAAAAATTCGTCACACAAGCCTCCCTGCATTTACGCACCCCTATAACATTGCCTCTTCCTAAGCTACACCGTTCTACTTTGATGTATTACTAGAACGTTTTACTGCCTACAAGACCTACGAGTTGCAGCCGAAACGATTTGAGCTTGAAAGAGTTATTGCGCTCCGAACAGGCCAGCGCATGCTATTTGCGAGCGGTCGCCCCACTCGATTGAAAGGTTCAATTCTATATGCATTGTTCACTGCACACTCCGAAAGCTAGCTGGACAGCCTTAGAGCAATTCCTCAGTGGGGCGGTTAAAAATTTATGATAGAACTCCCCAAACGCTCACTCTACCAGTTGTCGAACCCACTCGATTGATAGGTTCATCTCTATACGCATTGCACACTTAAGTCTCGCCGGAACAGATTGGAACAATTCCCGAGTAGAACGACTGGAAAACTTTTGATAAAACTCTCCAAGCGGTTCGAAATAGTCTTGAAGGTTTTACATTTTCCAGTAAGGGAACACAGAAGCGGAGTGAAAATGCCTTCTCCCACTCGACTGATAGGCTCGATCCCAAACACATTGTGCACGGCGCACTCTCGGAGCATTCCAGGCATGACAAAGTACTGACAAGGTACGCCATGCTTGAGATACTCCGAAAACACTGCTCATTACATGCACGTTATGGAAAATAAGGTGCTCCAATCGCAAAAGCCTGCTGCAATTATCTTTTAGGCCACCCACAGCGAAAAAGCGTTGGTCTGTAAAGTTTTATATAAGTTTGATGTAGATCTCGAAAAGACTAATCGAACGGTGCCAACAGTTCCTTAAACAACGTAAAACTACAGGAGTTATGAGCATGCGACGGTTTGCGACGGATTTTTCCGTCACAAACCGTCTTTTTGACCGCGCGACGCAGGCGGTATTGTATGTTTCATTTTATGATTGGTATACAAAGGCGGCGAAAAAGGCGTTTTCCTGCTTTTTTCGCCCAATGACCAAAAGATAAGGCCGGCGAAAGTGGAACCTTTAAGTTCGAAATCCCTAGTAATTATACGCTGGCACTCCATATGAGTGTCGTTTAAAAATTGTTCAAAAATGGAAAAGACCAAAAAATAAGGCTGGCATTGTACGACAGGGCCGACAAAGTCAGAACCATAATGCAGCTAGGAAGACTACGTGATTCTTACAGAAGCGAACACACTGGAAGCGATAGAGGTGAAAAGTATATGGCCATCACAAGAAAAACCATGTAGTACCGCTGAAGCTGTTCACCACAACACAGCCACTCGGTAACGATTGCACTGAGAGAAACCATAGAAAGTGTTCGGGCAAAGCAATATAAAAAACGGAGCAAAAATGCAACACAACAAACTTACGGCCTCGAAAACAATATCGATCACCAAGTGAGAAGTAGTAGAACAGATATCAATTTCAAGCCTATCTCTAATCATAAGGAATATTCTCATTATAACGCTGCACACTGATGCCGACGTCGCACAAAACATTACCTAAAGACAATCCTTCGAAACAAACAAAAAGAACAAGTGACTGATGTTATTAGGCAAAAGGAGCACATTGTATTAGATTAAAATCAAACATATGTAGAGTTTCTCTGAGAAAAGCGGAGAACAGAAAAGGGCACGGAAGAGCTCGAAAATCACCGGTAGCCCTAATATAAAACGTGGAAACGGAAATAATACAAAATTGAACACTTCGTTTTGGTTTTCAAAAATATTTCGAAAACTGTCACAATATGTAACTATTTTGCCATTTACAAATCGCTGCAGGACAAGATGCAATTCTTCATCAAAAAGATATAGCAATAAAATATTCCTTGCATTCATAGCATACCAATTCAGTTATCACTTCTGAAAGGTGCAATAGTTTTTTAAAACTTTTTCTATGAAGTTTCCCCACTGAGATTTCTTCCCAGGATCAACTCGGAAGTAGTTATTGTAAGCAAAAACGAAGCTCTATAATCGCAAAGAGAGGGGCATTAGCATATTTTGACGAGTTTCTTGTAGAGAGTTTTTTTCACTCACCCATCTTGCATAACCATTGCCTTTTGAATCACTAACCTGGTGCCAGATTCATCAACCGCTTACCGCCCTCTAACAGTGAAAATACCGCCAAACCCCTGATATGATATTTATTTATTTATTTATTTATTGACGCATATACCCATGTTACATGCGCAGTAGACGTAAAACAAGGTGTCAAAAGAAACTTGAAACAGGCTGCCCATGCAGCTACCACTAACTCTACAGGAACCATCAATATAGACTCAAGTCAAAGTGAAGATAGATTAATAAAATCAATGCAAATTACACGAAACGAACAACAACATTAGAATCAAGAAAGAAAAACACGATATAAAATAACAGAGAAATGTGGATTGCCGAAACTCAAGATTAACAAAGTACTACTACTGAAAAGAGAAAATATCCGGTAGATTAATTTAAACTAGATAGTGTCTCTCGGTCAACCAGCTTCTTAAACGATGTCTGATTCAAAAATAGTCCGCCCTTAGCAATGAGTGGGTTAAGCTGGGAAACAACTCTCTGGGAGAAGAACTGTGATCGGAGCCTGGTTCTTGACCGAGGCGTCATAAGCTTATAAGGGCCACTTCTGCTGCGAGACATTGAAAAAGTGAAAAATTTACGAAAGTCAAGCGCGGATTTGCCTGTAATGATTTTGTAGGCCAAAACCAGATCGTTTTTGAGTCTCCTGTGCTCCAGACTAGGCAATTTGAACAACTTTCTTCTTTCAACTCCGTTTGGGATGTACCTATAAGGTATCCCGCTGGAGCGCATAACAAGTTTTCTGGTGAATCCGTTTTGTATACTCTCTAAATAGCATATATCTTTTTTCATGTGAGGGTTGAAAACTGTAGTGCCGCACTCTGCTATGGGTCTGATGTATGTGGTATAAGCCTTAAGAAGTGTTGCGGAATGATTAGTTTTGAGAGCCTTGAAGAGATTAAATGTGCGGGAGACTGCTTTAGCTGATAAATTTTTGAGATGTGACCTGAACGATAACTTGTTGTCATAAGTAAATCCTAAATCGCAAACTTCCTCAACGACTTCTAATTCAGTTTCCCCGATATGATAGGATGCTTGAGGAGCACTTTTGCCGAGACAAAGCACTTTAGTCTTATGTGGAGCTAGAGGTAAACCATTCAAAATTGACCATGTGTGAATGGCATCGACCGCGGATTGGAGGTATGAGACGCTGTGGGAACTCTCAATAGTGCCATAAATCTTTAGGTCGTCGGCATACATTTGACAACTTACATTACCAGACGAAACGAGGGAGGGTAGTTCAGCAGTGTATATCAAGAACAAGATAGGAGACAGTACTCCCCCTTGGGGGACACCGCTACTACATGGGTAGGAGCGGGACAAGGTATCATTCACACGGACTTGATACGTTCTGTTTGATAGAAAACTGTTCAACCAGCAAACAATATCCGGGTGAATTCCAACAGACTTCAGTTTATTTATCAGCCTATTGTGGGGAACCTTGTCGAATGCGCGAGTAAAGTCGAAATAAATAACATGAACAGGCTTGTTTTGATCTAAAGCTGAAGTCCAATCATTTAGGGACGACAAAAGCGCTGTTTCACAAGACCTGCCCTTCCAAAAGCCGTGTTGTGATTCGGAGATGACAGAGTACTCATGCAAGTGACGTAGTATGTGTTTCGCCAAGATCTTCTCAAACGCTCTAGAAAAAACTGAAGTGATGCTAATGGGTCTGTAGTTCTCTGGCCGGTTGAAAGGGGCTTTTTTAGGAACAGGAGTGACAAATGAGTGCCGCCACCTGGAGGGCACCACACCTGAGGCGAAAGACAGATTGAAAATATATTCCAGAGGGAAAATTATAAGATGAAGAATTCTCTTCAGAAAAGCCAAAGGAATAAGGTCCGGGGTCGTAGTGTATGCAGAGGTAAATTTCAAAAGTTCTTGATAAATTTCGTCACCACTAAACCAGATACCATTACGCATTCTAGGAAAAAGTGGTTCAGCTACCACGGTTTGGGGTGTTTGGGGTAGACTCCCGGATTGAACATATGCGCACAGAAAAGTTTTAGCGAGAACCTCTGCCTTTTCGAGGTCTCTGTGCAGAGGTACTCCATTTTCGCTAATCAGGCTGGGAACACCCTGCCGATCTCTAATCCTGGATTTCATGTATCTATATAAGTCAGCACTTTTACCGGTGAAAACAATTTTACGCTCCAAATAAGCATAGAACTTTTTAGTGGCTTTCTCCACCTTGGCATTGAGGACCTTAAATCTTTCTGCGGAGATAGGGTCATTTTTCACCATGTTCCGGGCCCACAAACGGTCCCTTTTAAGTGTAAGTTTCTCCAAATAATTCGGTATTTGCACACAATTTTTATGTACTTTCCGGAGAGGGACAAAAGTAACCAGTATGTGCTGAATTACGGATAGGAAAAGTTCATAGGCATCTTCTGCAGACGCAACAGTAGAAAACGAACCGATCCAATCAATACCTTCCAGATATCTTTCAATTAAGGGGGAATCTGCGCTGTTATAATCCCTCTTCCATTCTTCAGAAACAGGTACATTACCAATGTCAAGGTGAAAAACTACACTAGCGTGGTCGCTACTACCTATGGGAGCAGTGGTTACTGCGTTTTTAACAAGACTAGGATAATTACACAATACCAAATCCAGGAATGAGCCACCTCTTGTAGGCTCTGTAACCAGCTGGCAAAAGGAATGTGAAGAAAATAAATCAATGAAGTTTGTTGATGATTGCGAGCATTGTGAACCAGAACCAGACCCATTACTCCAGAAAATGTCAGCAAGATTGAAATCACCTAGACAAACTGTGGAAATATCCGATGAGGAAAAGTCACTGATGACTTTACATAACTGTAGAGAATCCGAGGAGGAGCAACAGGGCGCTCGATAAACCAAAATAAACCTGGTAGACCTATCTTCAATGACAACGTCCACAACAAGGACTTCGTATGCATTTCTGACTGAATCAAGAAAAATTGGATTAGCAGAGAAAGTTTTCCTGTGAAGCACGATAACGCCTCCGCCTTTTTTGTATCGCCTATCACAACGAATGGTATGGTAAAGAGAGCTAGCCGGGCCAAGAAGAGGAGAGAGATCGCGTGCGCTATGAAGCCACGACTCGGTAAGAAAGACTAGATCATATTTTCCTCCCAGAAGAGTTGTGACCAGCGCCTCACCATTTTTAACCAAGGAGCGGACGTTAGATAATAAACATTTGATATCGTTTCCAGATGAGCAAGACAAATACCAAGGAACACTGCCTAGTTTCCCGGAGTGGGACTACCCATTGAAGAGGCAACAGCTTGAGAATGACTAATGTTTTCGTGAGCTTCCCGCCTTCGCGCTCTTTCTTCCTGAGTAAGGGAGGCTCTGATGTAGACTCCCTTTTCAGGAAAAGTGCGAAGTCGCGAGGCACGACGAATTGCGAGACGTTGAAAAAATGAGCATGGAAAAATAACCTTTAAAAGTCTATTTCTACTGGCAGTGGGTCTCCCAAGTCTGTAGACACTTACTGGAAGACATTCCACGCCAATGTGGAACAGGATGTTGTGAACACTAAGCATATCATAACGAACACGTCTCTCAATTGAAGCATCAGCGAGTTCAGGAACTCCACTTATTATAATTGATCGTCGTCTCTCAATCTCGTGTTCGGCCCCAGATTGCGTGGGGACAGTCGGAGGAGTTGATCTTGGTGGGCAGCTATCGACAGCGTCATGATCACCCAGCTCGCCGACGGGCAAATCCAGTGGGAGACCAAGCTTCTTCCGGAGAAAAAGATTTTCCTTAAACAGCATATCACGCTCTTCACGAACTACCTTCAGCTCCTCCATCATGGTATTGAAAGCAGTCTTCACACATAGGGGAACAGCAGTGGAGTCGTTGACCTCCTTGAGAGCATCGGCAATCGAAACGCGAACGGTCCGTGGGGCTGGGATAGGCGAGGTGTCGGGACAGAAACGCTTCACCGCTCCATTCGCTCGAATAACCGCAGCAGACGTAGACATGGCCTTCAGGAGCAGAACGTAGAAGCAGTATAATAGACAGAAGGCTCTGAGAAAAGCGGAGAACAGAAAAGGGCACGGAAGAGCTCGAAAATCACCGGTAGCCCTAATATAAAACGTGGAAACGGAAATAATACAAAATTGAACACTTCGTTTTGGTTTTCAAAAATATTTCGAAAACTGTCACAATATGTAACTATTTTGCCATTTACAAATCGCTGCAGGACAAGATGCAATTCTTCATCAAAAAGATATAGCAATAAAATATTCCTTGCATTCATAGCATACCAATTCAGTTATCACTTCTGAAAGGTGCAATAGTTTTTTAAAACTTTTTCTATGAAGTTTCCCCACTGAGATTTCTTCCCAGGATCAACTCGGAAGTAGTTATTGTAAGCAAAAACGAAGCTCTATAATCGCAAAGAGAGGGGCATTAGCATATTTTGACGAGTTTCTTGTAGAGAGTTTTTTTCACTCACCCATCTTGCATAACCATTGCCTTTTGAATCACTAACCTGGTGCCAGATTCATCAACCGCTTACCGCCCTCTAACAGTGAAAATACCGCCAAACCCCTGATATGATATTCATACAGTACTAGGTCTGGCTATATTTTCACCGTTACAAGGCTGTAAGCGGTTAATGAATCTGGCCTCTGGAAAGGAGTGGGTCCAACCAAGGGCTACTTATAGAACTCTGACCCAACATTGATGCTCCCTGACGACAAGTCGTCTCCATTGAAGGATTTCGCGCCCCATTTCGACCGCTGCGCGCGTCTCTGGGCTATCCTCGTCCCCCGGGCTATTTCTCGGCGCCTCCTGATTTTCAGGGATTTCATCCTAGTCAGCGCGTCCAGGCCCGTTCTTGGGCTTGCAGGCAGTGTAGCGGCTGTGTGCGTCCAGGGGGCGGTTGGTCGGAGGGTGGTGCTTCGTTTTTCGCGTAGTGTGTGTTATGGTCTCTCCCTTCTACTCTACTCCTTGCGCGTATCTTTTTGGGCTTTATTGTTTTCATAATGTGTTGTTTCATCGTTTCCCTGTAAACCTTTGTGTGTTCCTTCATATTTTAGTGTTCTATTCGGTTTTGTATTGTTGTCTTGCTTCGTTATCTTCATGTATCTTGTTGGTAGGTTACTCTATCTGCATATATGTTGTGTCTATCTTGTTTATGCCGTGTCATATCGTCATATTATGGTAGTCTTACCATAGTGTTGTGTCTTTATCATGACACTTAGCTTTTTCAGGGTCCTATTGATATCGGTGCTGTTCATGTTGGCCTCTGTTCAT
The DNA here is from genome assembly GCA_947359475.1 of Heligmosomoides polygyrus bakeri. Lineage (NCBI taxonomy): Eukaryota > Metazoa > Nematoda > Chromadorea > Rhabditida > Heligmosomidae > Heligmosomoides > Heligmosomoides polygyrus. Next base: position 82,998,376 of record OX375868.1, on the reverse strand, counting down.
GTTTCGTTTAGTTATGTCCATGTTATTCGATGTTTATCCTCGCATTTATTCATGTTATTGTCTTACCGCAGTATATCGCTTTATCATCGATGCTTTTAATGGCTTGTTTCGTTAGTTGCGCGTGTTTATTTATGTTTATTAAAATAAAGGTTTAATTACCCAAGTTTGGGGTGATCTCCAACGCTTTCGATCGCATTCATCTATCTAATTCCGCGTGGCAGTGCTTATTCGTCTGATTGGGTCACTCTCACTCCCACCTAGACCTAGGATTAAGGAGATACATATCGCTGCGATTGAGAAAATAGTTTCTGGATTCCAACACTCACCCACGTACCTCGTTTCGAAACAACTTGAGATCTGTATGCTCAGTATGCTCAGCAGCAATCATCTCTTCATTTCTAAGATTGCACATGCTTAAGTTTTGCGATCAAAGTGAATGGAGGATAGCTCATTACTCGTGGTTCCACCATGACTCTAACTTTGCCAAAATCCCCCACTTCTTTTGATCCAAGAAACCCGTTCCTTGTAGAGAATTTCAGGGCCGAGGGGCTCCTTCATACAACAGACTTGTATCAAATTTCCACAATTTTCAAAATTCCATTATCAATTTTCAAATTTTCAATAATTTTGGGCAAGTAGAGGGAATGCCATGCACGGACAACGAATGACTAAACGGATGAACTTTTGCCAAAATATTTGCTCTCATACGCTTTAAGCCTAAATAACATGCTAGAGGTGTAAGTTCGTAAACACTTAAACGGTGTGTACACTTCTGGGCATGAACACTGTCAGCTAGCCTGCGTTTTGCTGTGTCTACCAACATGTCCTCCAGTATAACAGCCGACCTGAACCCTGCTTTCCAGCCAATAAGAGTATAATTTGGTGATCACGCTGTTCTCATCTGAATCTGCCACCATCTCGAGCATTGCCGAAAAGAAGGTGCTGCCCATTTGCTAAAATCACAATCAAGAACGAGAAAGAGCAGAATTTGACTCCTTAGTTCCTTAGACGCCCCTCCATGTACATTAAAATAAATAAGTAAATAAACAAAAGATAAAATAAATAATAAAGGATTCTCATCTCGAGAAGGTTGAGATTAGTTGTTTTATTCCAGTGATTTGCAGTGGCTAGCCGGTGAACAAGCCAGCATTCTGCCCTTTATCCTTGATGGACCTGAGCCGGAAGCCCGAATCAGAGACCTGGAGACGGGTGTGGGAGACGGCTAGCGTCTCCTCTGACTGTGCTATTGCGTGCCAAATAATTTAAGTAAAGAATAAGCGATAAAGGATAGCGTTACTCAATCCCTTTGGGGATACGCCACGCATTCTACTCTACGGGTTGTCGTGGAGGCGATTTGAATGCGTGCTTGGGTAACAATGACTTGCTGTGCCCAGCCGATGAGCAAGTGAGTGATAAGCGCTTTATCCTTCCCAGACAAGATTGGTACCAATTCATCGACCCGGAGGGATGGAAGGCATGGTTGGCCTGGGCGGGAATCCGAACGAAGAACTTAGTGTGGGGTACACGCATCAGCCGGCACCTGCGCTACACGTGCCCTAAAATTCAAATAAATAAATAAAAACAATATAATATAATAGTATTAATATATAAACAAATAAAACATGAGCCTATGGCTACTTCTGCTTAGAAGATTAAAAAAACAAGCTGCAAATTCCTGCATTTCCCGCTGCTGTTTCAGATGCCGAGAGAACACCCATTACGCTCAGTAATTCGTTGTTCCCATTACGAAAGCTACAAAAACAAATGCCTCATTATGCATAGCATAAAGACTTTTCTTATGCATGTGTGCAACGACAATGAAATTGAACGAGCAGTGGATTGAAAACGATTTTAAAAGCATCAATTTTGATGTATTAGGCTGGCAAGTAAATTCGTGGACTCTCAAGCATCTTCAACAAAAATATTTATTAACAAATAACTAACAACAGTCTTCAACCAAAGTAAGATTCGTTGGAACGCAGAATCGCTTACCATTTATCAGCTAACTGGTCGATCCCACGGCTGTGGAATTCTTGTGGCTTTGAAGCAAAAAATCCTTGGAGGTGCATTTTGACCTGGTTCACATTGATAAATCGTTTTCCAGCAAAGGAGCGCTTCAGCAAATGAAAAAGGTGGTAGTCACTCGGCGCAGGGTCTGGGCTGCAAGGTGGATGAGTTAGACGCTCCCAGCCATGGTCTTCGATTTCTCGAAAAGTCCGGTTAGCGAGTGTGGTCTGGCGTTGTCCTGCTGAAGAATAATACCACCCCTGAAGAGCTGTCGGAACCTATTCTGGTGGAGTTAAGTCCAACCCGACACCACCGGACGGAGAGCATCACCCTTTTCTAGCGAAGGTTTAAGCATTGGCATCGGCTTCGGTTTTGCTCTAAGCCACTGGCTAGAACGCTGACGATCATCCAGTGGAATCCACTTTTCATTACAAATTACCAGTCTATAAAGAAATGGTTCCTGCTTGTGACCATTTAGCATTTCTTTCGCGGCATCCAGACGCTTCTTCCTCTGTGAAAAGGTCAAGTCGTGAGGCACCGAGCGTTACAGAAAGGCCAACGTTGTGTAGAATCTTCTCAATAGAGGCTTGTGAGCACTTGAAGTCGAGTGCAGACATACGCATTGTCAAGCTCGGATTTCCTTCGATTGCGCTAATTACAGCTTGACGATCAAGGCCAATCAGTCGTATGGTGCGTCGCTTGTTTCAGTTTCAACGTTGACCTAATGAAACCTCTTAAACTATTTGAACACTGTCGATTGTTGGACATTCTCACCTCCTACTGCTGCACATATGTTCTGTCGGGCTTCAGTCGCAGAATGGCCTAGCTGGTACTCATGAAGAAGGCGATTGCAAATGTTGACTCTGTGTCCTTTCATTTCAAACTGAAAAAATTCCCAATAATTCAGAATGGCAGGACGACAAAAGTCGTTTCGGGAGGTATAGACAAAGTGGTTTCAAACAGTAGAGAAAGCAACAGAAGTGATGTACAAATAACCTGATAATCTGTACTAGAAGAAGTGGTTACGAATGAGTCCATGAATTTAGTTGCCAACCTAATAACAAAAGAACAAAAGAATTGTAAAGAATCCGGTATTTTTCGATCTTAATGGTCTAAATCAGTCATGATGACGACCTTTTTTTGTTCACCACTCAATATTTGTTGATTTTTCTACCTTCTGTACTCTTCGGATCTAACATCACCAACTCTAGGAAATGTGAGATCCACCACAGTAAATGCAATCTATCGATCCATCTATTTATTGGTCACCGTTAAATCATGATGAGCACTGTGATTCATTTTGTAAAAGGTTACAGGGCGTGCTCTCCTACTAGCCATAGATCCGAATAGTGCGGTCGTTGAGGAAAGACAAATGCAGCACGAGCTATCAATAAGTTGTATGAATAGGACGGTCTGGAATAGTTGTGGTCCTTGCTGAGAAGACCTTCAGCCGACAAAAGGACCATCAAAGTGTCGAACTATTAAGTAACAGGACGGTAGGACGGCTTACTTCACATCTTCAGCACATGTCAGGTATTTTCTTCGGCCACAACTCACCGGAAGGAGGATAGTTAGAGTGCGTATATTCTCGGAAAGTTGATATCGCTTTCCGAGTATGCCTGCTCCTAAAATCCTTTTCGTTGTCCTTTTATTGTACATCAGTAGATGTAGTGACATCTGAAATAAGTCAAAATGTGCCATAGAATATGAAAAAAGTAACATTGTGAAACGCATTAAGAAAAGCAATAAAGTGAGGGCATATGGGTTGTAGAGCTACTGTAGCTTCCCACCACTTCCCAACGTACCCCTGACTAATTGTGAGCTCTGCATAGTGATGATGCTGTGACGGCAGAAAAGCCTGGGAAGCAGGATCAAATGTCATTAGCCATATGTCCTCTGCATAGAATCGATGCATTCTTTTTACCGCCAAGGACTCACCGCCGTTATGACAACATGTATGATAAAGGTCATTAACAACTGAAAGTCGAAAGTAGGTGTCCGAAGGTACCTTCTAAGCATCAGTACTGCAAACGATACTAGCCACTAAAATGGAAAAATGATTATTCAGATGTCCTAGATTTCAAGTGCAGTTTTGTCGCAGGATGGCAGTAAATTCTGCGAAACGTATTATGTACTGCTTATCCTTCGTACTATATATAATCGGTTAATGTCACGTGGGAGGGGGACGGCGTACATGTCATAGTAGGTGGATGGGCTTCATAGAAGCAGTGAAAATTCTACCCTACCGTATCCCACTGCAGTAATCTATATAGTGGAGTCGGTTTTTTACTTAATAAAAGTAAGAAGGCCTAAAGGAGAATGGAGGAAGGCTGGGGTTGTTGTATTCTCGGAGTTTTCTCAACCAGACGTTTGGCGGCCGCTAGGTCGCTGAACGCCTGGTTAAGTATATAACGCACACATTGGAACACAAAGCTCGTGAGCCACTCATTGGTCGTCAACGCAAGCGGCGAGTTTAGAAAGTGTTTGTCTATTGAACCAAATTTCAGATAGGATTTCTGCCGAACTCGCTAGCACGCCACGTTTAGCTATGGGAAAATACTAAAAATGGGCTAAAAACAAATAGTCGAGTTTTTTTTTCGGTACACCGACTTTGTCGAATGTTTGTCCTTGACTCTTGTTTATTGTCATCCTTCTTCATCATGTTCTTCAGCGTTTGTCCCGCCTTGTGGTGGGGTCCGCTATTCTGGTGTCATGACGCCACCTTTCCCGATCCAGCGCTAGATCAGGGTGGACACCAGCTACTTTCAAGTCCATGTGTAACGTATCAGCCCATCTTGCGGACGCTGTATTCCTTTCCATGCAGAACGTGGACGTGCCATCGCAAGCGAGCTTCGCGCATCCTGTCCGCTATCGGCGACACCGAACATTTGCCGAATGACATAGTTTCGGAGCCATGCGCGTGACTCCAGCCGCAGCGTCTTCGTCTCCATGAGGCTGAGGCGCGTCTCAACTTCCTTGGTCGCTGGCCAACACTCAGCGCCGTATATTGCTACTGGCCAGAATACTGCTCTGTAGATCTTCGACTTAAAGCGGTATGGTATCTTTTTGTCGCAGAGCACGCACTCACGCGCGAATTCACTTCAACGATCAGGTTGCCGTCAGACGCGACTGCTGATCCCAGGTACTTAAAGACCAATGTGCGTGGAAGCTCGGTGAAGTTATCTTTGATGGGGCTGGACTCAGTAACGTCCGTCGTTAGATATTCGGTCTTCTTCACGTTCAGTTTGAGTCCAAACCGCACCAAGCGATCACACCAAGCTTGCGGCTCTCGCTTAAGTTCATCTTTATCTTCGAGCATCACGTCCATCGGCATAAAGCAACGTCCAGAGAACGGGCTTCTAAAGATCTCGTGTGGTTGCATCCATGACGACAACAAAGAGGAGTGGGGAAAGCGCGGAACCTTGGTGTACCCCGACAGAGATAGGAAACTCCTTCGAGGTTCCAGCTGCAGCTTGAACACTACTCTTTGGATAGGAGTAGAGAATTCGCACCCACTCTGTGTGGGAATTCCCTACTCTTGTCGCTGGCAGGGCGCACCATATCACTTCACGTGGTACGTGGTCAACGGGCGTATTAAGGTCACCAGCGACTATGATGACGGTACCTCTGCTGTCTTCTTATCAAGCAGGCTCCAAAACTCATCCTTGGCTTGATCGGAGCAGACAGTCTGCGGAGCATACGCAGGGAAGACGTGATAGAGCCAATCCTTAGCGGCGACAACGATCTTCATTAATCGGTCATTAAAGCGTTCCACACTTACAATCGAGTCACGAAATCGTTCGGAGACGATTATTCCCAGACCACTGGTGGTCCTCCACATTGAACGGCTCTGAAACCTCGTCCTATGTCCCTTGACTTGCCGCAGGACCACCTCGTCTCCTGCACCACACAGGAATCAACTCTTCTTCGCTCCAGTGCTTCTACCAACTCGCACGAGCGGCCCGTCAAAGTACCCACATTCAACGTCGCGGGTCCTGCTTACGTTACGGGACTTTCGGACTAGCTCAGTTGCCCCCCCCCCCCCCCCGATGCCGCTCTTGCACCAGAGACCCTCGCATACTTCTCACACTCGCCGAGCTTTGCGAATGCGCGCCGGTTCCTGCAGACGCCGTAGCCCTATCTCGAAAAAATTGCGCTATCATGAACCATGTGACGTGACATGGCTCTTCGTAGGCCGACCTGTCACAAGGGCCTGTCGCCTGCAATCGAATGTCCGGGTTCGGCTTAGACTGGAAACTGCCACTGGAAACTGCCCGCTCTTGCCTCGCAGAGCGGGCAGTTTCCAGTGGCACCACGTGAAGGAACGGACATCGCTACCACTCTTGTTTATTGTCGTTGCGTAAACCAAAAGCATAGTGGCCTGCTTTGACTCTGCACTTGTCTATGCGTGCGGGCAAAACTTTGCGTTCAACATGGAATGCCGCTGAATACTGAATCCAGACCTACGTTGGGCCTCTTCTGAATCCAGACGTTCAGAAACGCGCGCTGCCGTTGTGTCAAGCAGTAAGAGTCCTCTGTTCCGCATGCTGCAGCAGCCTCCCACATTGAACATTTATCCGGGCGGGATAGTATGAGACGTATCCAGCACAAGCACGTCATCGACGGGTAACTCAATTATATAGGGGTAGATAGATAGATTTGCAATCTAATAGACTTATGGCTGAAACGATAATATGCAGAAAGATGCTTAGTTCCGAAAATTTGGGTTGTTTCATAACATAATCATGGGTATTTCGCAGTGGAAACAGTGCTTATATCGTACAATAGCTCCCTGAAATGTCCTCAAAACAACTATTTTCTTAGCTCAGTTGAACACGAAACCCCACAAACAACTGAGCAAAAACAAAGACTTACTTTGTAACGTCCTTCGCCCATTTTGCTTACCAGGGAAGGGTCTCAGGCGTAGGTCTGAACGGGGGAAATGGATAGTGCTGCGAGAATCTCCACCCTTCATATAGTAGAAAAACAGGTTTCGTTTTTGCTGAGTCCTTTAATCAAAAGACCTACGGGCCCTCGAGGGGGGGGGGGGTACAGTAGCGCACCGTCAGCACGTGCCCACGTGCAGGCGTGCGCGCGCTGTTGTATTGGACGCGACGAAAGGCTCTGCCGTAAGCGAGTTGGTGGCTCAGCAGGGGACGGGACTAGTTCGCAGGTGCTAGGCTACGTGTTCGACTCCCGTGCTATGCGATACTTTTGCATTTTTCAAGATTGCCGCCTTCTTTACCAATTTGCTTCCTACACATCTCCTACATATTTATTTCACTCTAAATTGTCAAATAAGGATCAGATTTGTACTCAACGCAAGGCAGAAACGGTGACCATGACCTTACCATTAATCACCTTTACCTTCTGTAATTTAGCATACTCAAGCGTAATAAATAAAATGTACCTGGTTGTTGTTGATATTTTAAAGGCCTGTGTCTGATCTGATCAAATTTTGCAGCCTTTTCCTTGATAATCGGGACAGTTCACAAAGCTTCTCCGAGTAGAGCACAACCTCATCACACCCCTTAGCCACACAATCGATAATAGTTGTGGCGTTTTGATAAGAATGAGAGCTTCGTTTGAGATGCACTACAGTTTCAAGCCAGTTTCGCCATTTTGTATCACACCAGCTTAGAAAACCACGTAGCCGCAGGGTATAGGCCATCATGCTGTCTGCCTTCAAGCTTTCTTATCACACATAATAGCAGTGACCCACGCAAATCGCTAGCGCACTCCAGAACACCCTCCATGGACGAGAAGCTTCATATTTATACGGAAAACGGGATGCGAGATAGCGCTCCATCAATATAACAACCGAATACATAGGACATCCATAGTAGGCCCAATCTAAACAAAGATAAGGACACAATCGCCAAAATTGGTATGGAAACAAACTTACAAAAAGAATAAGGATACCAAAGCAGATGAACTGTAGACTGCTGAAAAAGAAGCAGAAACCTAACCGATTAGCATGCCAATTACATTTGAAGTGTCAATGGAGCCGTCCGAAGAAATAAATATTAAAAATAGAACAAGGATGTTATATAACGAATAGCTGAGAAAATAAAGTGAAAGTAAGATGCTGCAATAGTAATGTAAGTCATACAACCTAGTAAGGTGACTCAGTATTCAATGTTTCATAAGATTTTTAGCATGGTATTCCGATCTGACACATAGGACAAACATGACACAACATGTGCGACCGCTATCTTGCAGCCGCTTTAACATAGAACTACAAAAAAGGTTTTCCTATCTAGATAAAGTATACGTCGAATTGGACACCTTTCAAATCAAATTGGACACTCTTGTATTTCTTAATATCGTGGTTTCCCTGAGCTTCATATTTACATATCCTTCTTCTTAAGAGTGAAGCTCGAATTAGCGAAATGTTTATTGACAACGTTTCGGGCCTTAAGCCCTTCTTCAGGTCTAAAAGAACTATGATGCTTATACAAACAACAACAACAGCAATCGACGCATCACAGACCTGGGTTCCACCGACAGGAAGGGGGGGGGGAGGCCAAGAAGTTCCAGTGGTGCGATTTGGCCAGAAATGAAGTGCAGGGTCTCTGGGCTATTTATATATATCCGCGAGCAGTGACCGGTTTCTCGTCTCCCAAAGTCGCCATCATCCTCAGTCAGTCACGCCGCGTAACCTCAGAGACTGATAAGGCTCATTGCATACTTCATTTCTTCCTTCTTGTTAATGGGTGGCTGCCAGTGTTTTATCTCAAGCGCTTCCTTAATCTTCCTCTCCACTGTATCCGTCAGATTTTTGTGAAGAATCGAGACTCGCAGCTGCGGCAGTGGATCTCGTGCGTGTCTGAGAGTGCGGTGCCTAGAGAATGGATTATCTGAGTAGCTTTGAGGGCTACGCAGTGCTCTTAAATGCTCATCCATTCTCTTGCCAAGTGGTCTCGCTGTTTCCCCTATGTAAAATTCTTCACATGTCATGCAGACCACTTTGTATACCACACACCTCATTTGGCAAATCTGGTTGCCCTCATCACAGATTAAGCAACCTGGCCTTTCACACCGGTTCTCGTAGGTACGTGACGTTGTTAGAAGACGTCGTAGAGATGGAGGTGGTCGAAATACGAGGCTTATAGGAAGCCCCGATCGTTTCACCACACGGTTGATGTCCAGAGCGAAGGAATCTGTGATGAAAGGCATAATCAAAGGAGAACCAGAAGGGCATCGTTGAGGTTTCCAGCAACGAAGTAACCTCATGCCATATCCGTTCTGCCGCAGGATTTCCTCAACCTGATCTTCCACTTCTCGAGAATTCGTGGAGGTCACTGTAGTAGATGTGGTTACTGTATGATGAACGATATTTCGTTTCATATACATAGGATGGCAACTCCGCGCGTGTAGAAGGATGTTATGAGATGCCGGTTTCCTATACCACATGCTACTGATTTGACCTTCCGATATTTTCACCTTCGTATTTAAAAATGGCAGAAATCCGTCTGGAGCTGGAGTCTCTGATGTTAGCTCGATCGTAGGAAACGCTGAGTTGAGTCGTCTGAGCGTCTGTCGCAGTGTTGCCCGCGATTTGCCTACAACAAAGATGTCATCGATGTATCGCCCGTAGTATAACACTCTTGGAGACAAGGCCGGCCGCTCAAGGTGATCCATGAAAATAATGGCGAGCAACGGTGCCAACCTGCTTCCCATTGCCAAACCTCTTGTTTGTTTGTAGAACACATTTCGAAAACGGAATGTGCTCATGTCGACTACACTTCGTAGAAGCTCCTCAATTTCTTCTATTTGTAACCCAAAGAGCTGCATATTCCTGTGGTTCAGCCGTAAATGGTGCAAACAGGCTTCAACAGCTCTCCGAGTGTCTACGTTCGTGTACAATGCAACTACGTCGAAGCTCTGATATTCCAGTCGTTCCTCTCCATTGAAGTCGCATTGTCGTAGCTGTTCGAGAAACTGTTGCACATTTTTTAAGTGTGCCGGAACATACGAAAGTAAAGGCGACAAGAGGTGCTGTAGGAACCAACTGATTCGATCTGTTGGTCCTCCACAGGAAGACACTATAGGCCTTGTCTTAATAGCAGTGTTATCCAGTCGGGCACCATTCCCTTCTCTTGGTAACTTATGCGTTTTCACAAGTTGGTAGTAAGTAGGCACGCTTTCATTCTTCGGCACTAGTTGAGCGAGAAGTGATCTCTCCAGTTTTGTACCCAGGACTCTACGAATGGTGCCTTTCAGACGCTCACATTCTGTCCTGTACTGCTCACGGCTGCTTACTACATATGTGCCTGTATCCGATAAGACAGCTTCACTAAGAGCAATGTCTCTGTCTTGAGACATTACAACGAAGCCTCCGCATTTGTCTCCCACTGAAAATCGTAGCGAGCTCTTCAATTCAATAGCCTTCCGCAGACCTCTTCGTTCTTCTGTGGTCATATTATCGATCATCGGTCGGCTCTTGTGTTCGTCAAACACTTGAAGGAGCTCATGCTTCAAGGCAGCAATTCTGGATGAAAGTTCGGGGGAACGACTCGGGATACGGATATTTGGGCGAGGGAACGGTAGAGACTTGCGTAGGGTTTCTTGAAGAGTGGGAACAGTTGCTCCAACTTGTTCCTTCCAACTTTGAGTGTACCAAAATTTGTGAACTGCGCTAACAATGTCATTCTTTATTTGTTCCGAAAATTTTGGCCTTGGGCAAAAATTTGGTCCCAAATTCAACATCGCACGCACATCGTTGTCCACCAGCTCGTCATCAATAATGGTGCATCGTGATGGTGGGATAGACTGTGGAATTACGAAGGATGGCGGCGGTGTCGATCTCAGCTGGATGAACTTCTGTTCCAGTCTTTGTGCAACGGATCTGCGGAGCAAGTCGCAACTCGCACTGTGGTATTCCATGAGGCGACGCCAGCATTCTCCAGTCACTCTTCGCTTCAAGATTGACTTCAGATAGACAATGTCTCGAATACATTTACTTCGTTGTCGCTTCTTCTCAGCAATCGCAGAATCTAGGAGGCACCATCGAAGGTTCCTCACTGCTGCGCGAACTGAGTCGTGGCGATAACGGTCAAATCGCGCCAACATATAACGAACGAATCTCGGTGTTAATCGACTCGCTTTGCATCGGAGCAGGAATTCGAGAGAGAGGTCGATCTCCAACGCATGCTGGTGGGACGCAATATAGTTAAGCATCAAAAGAAACGTATTCCTACATAGATCATATCGGCTTTGTAGGAGCTTCATATTTCTTAATATCGTGGTTTCCCTGAGCTTCATATTTACATATCCTTCTTCTTAAGAGTGAAGCTCGAATTAGCGAAATGTTTATTGACAACGTTTCGGGCCTTAAGCCCTTCTTCAGGTCTAAAAGAACTATGATGCTTATACAAACAACAACAACAGCAATCGACGCATCACAGACCTGGGTTCCACCGACAGGAAGGGGGGGGGGGGGAGGCCAAGAAGTTCCAGTGGTGCGATTTGGCCAGAAATGAAGTGCAGGGTCTCTGGGCTATTTATATATATCCGCGAGCAGTGACCGGTTTCTCGTCTCCCAAAGTCGCCATCATCCTCAGTCAGTCACGCCGCGTAACCTCAGAGACTGATAAGGCTCATTGCATACTTCATTTCTTCCTTCTTGTTAATGGGTGGCTGCCAGTGTTTTATCTCAAGCGCTTCCTTAATCTTCCTCTCCACTGTATCCGTCAGATTTTTGTGAAGAATCGAGACTCGCAGCTGCGGCAGTGGATCTCGTGCGTGTCTGAGAGTGCGGTGCCTAGAGAATGGATTATCTGAGTAGCTTTGAGGGCTACGCAGTGCTCTTAAATGCTCATCCATTCTCTTGCCAAGTGGTCTCGCTGTTTCCCCTATGTAAAATTCTTCACATGTCATGCAGACCACTTTGTATACCACACACCTCATTTGGCAAATCTGGTTGCCCTCATCACAGATTAAGCAACCTGGCCTTTCACACCGGTTCTCGTAGGGACGTGACGTTGTTAGAAGACGTCGTAGAGATGGAGGTGGTCGAAATACGAGGCTTATAGGAAGCCCCGATCGTTTCACCACACGGTTGATGTCCAGAGCGAAGGAATCTGTGATGAAAGGCATAATCAAAGGAGAACCAGAAGGGCATCGTTGAGGTTTCCAGCAACGAAGTAACCTCATGCCATATCCGTTCTGCCGCAGGATTTCCTCAACCTGATCTTCCACTTCTCGAGAATTCGTGGAGGTCACTGTAGTAGATGTGGTTACTGTATGATGTTTTGTACCCAGGACTCTACGAATGGTGCCTTTCAGACGCTCACATTCTGTCCTGTACTGCTCACGGCTGCTTACTACATATGTGCCTGTATCCGATAAGACAGCTTCACTAAGAGCAATGTCTCTGTCTTGAGACATTACAACGAAGCCTCCGCATTTGTCTCCCACTGAAAATCGTAGCGAGCTCTTCAATTCAATAGCCTTCCGTAGACCTCTTCGTTCTTCTGTGGTCATATTATCGATCATCGGTCGGCTCTTGTGTTCGTCAAACACTTGAAGGAGCTCATGCTTCAAGGCAGCAATTCTGGATGAAAGTTCGGGGGAACGACTCGGGATACGGATATTTGGGCGAGGGAACGGTAGAGACTTGCGTAGGGTTTCTTGAAGAGTGGGAACAGTTGCTCCAACTTGTTCCTTCCAACTTTGAGTGTACCAAAATTTGTGAACTGCGCTAACAATGTCATGCTATAGTGTCTTCCTGTGGAGGACCAACAGATCGAATCAGTTGGTTCCTACAGCACCTCTTGTCGCCTTT
>OX375868.1:82883744-82985380 GCA_947359475.1 Heligmosomoides polygyrus bakeri | reverse complement strand
TCTTTGTTGTAGGCAAATCGCGGGCAACACTGCGACAGACGCTCAGACGACTCAACTCAGCGTTTCCTACGATCGAGCTAACATCAGAGACTCCAGCTCCAGACGGATTTCTGCCATTTTTAAATACGAAGGTGAAAATATCGGAAGGTCAAATCAGTAGCATGTGGTATAGGAAACCGGCATCTCATAAACATCCTTCTACACGCGCGGAGTTGCCATCCTATGTATATGAAACGAAATATCGTTCATCATACAGTAACCACATCTACTACAGTGACCTCCACGAATTCTCGAGAAGTGGAAGATCAGGTTGAGGAAATCCTGCGGCAGAACGGATATGGCATGAGGTTACTTCGTTGCTGGAAACCTCAACGATGCCCTTCTGGTTCTCCTTTGATTATGCCTTTCATCACTGATTCCTTCGCTCTGGACATCAACCGTGTGGTGAAACGATCGGGGCTTCCTATAAGCCTCGTATTTCGACCACCTCCATCTCTACGACGTCTTCTAACAACGTCACGTCCCTACGAGAACCGGTGTGAAAGGCCAGGTTGCTTAATCTGTGATGAGGGCAACCAGATTTGCCAAATGAGGTGTGTGGTATACAAAGTGGTCTGCATGACATGTGAAGAATTTTACATAGGGGAAACAGCGAGACCACTTGGCAAGAGAATGGATGAGCATTTAAGAGCACTGCGTAGCCCTCAAAGCTACTCAGATAATCCATTCTCTAGGCACCGCACTCTCAGACACGCACGAGATCCACTGCCGCAGCTGCGAGTCTCGATTCTTCACAAAAATCTGACGGATACAGTGGAGAGGAAGATTAAGGAAGCGCTTGAGATAAAACACTGGCAGCCACCCATTAACAAGAAGGAAGAAATGAAGTATGCAATGAGCCTTATCAGTCTCTGAGGTTACGCGGCGTGACTGACTGAGGATGATGGCGACTTTGGGAGACGAGAAACCGGTCACTGCTCGCGGATATATATAAATAGCCCAGAGACCCTGCACTTCATTTCTGGCCAAATCGCACCACTGTAACTTCTTGGCCTCCCCCCCCCCCTTCCTGTCGGTGGAACCCAGGTCTGTGATGCGTCGATTGCTGTTGTTGTTGTTTGTATAAGCATCATAGTTCTTTTAGACCTGAAGAAGGGCTTAAGGCCCGAAACGTTGTCAATAAACATTTCGCTAATTCGAGCTTCACTCTTAAGAAGAAGGATATGTAAATATGAAGCTCAGGGAAACCACGATATTAAGAAATATGAAGCTCCTACAAAGCCGATATGATCTATGTAGGAATACGTTTCTTTTGATGCTTAACTATATTGCGTCCCACCAGCATGCGTTGGAGATCGACCTCTCTCTCGAATTCCTGCTCCGATGCAAAGCGAGTCGATTAACACCGAGATTCGTTCGTTATATGTTGGCGCGATTTGACCGTTATCGCCACGACTCAGTTCGCGCAGCAGTGAGGAACCTTCGATGGTGCCTCCTAGATTCTGCGATTGCTGAGAAGAAGCGACAACGAAGTAAATGTATTCGAGACATTGTCTATCTGAAGTCAATCTTGAAGCGAAGAGTGACTGGAGAATGCTGGCGTCGCCTCATGGAATACCACAGTGCGAGTTGCGACTTGCTCCGCAGATCCGTTGCACAAAGACTGGAACAGAAGTTCATCCAGCTGAGATCGACATCGCCGCCATCCTTCGTAATTCCACAGTCTATCCCACCATCACGATGCACCATTATTGATGACGAGCTGGTGGACAACGATGTGCGTGCGATGTTGAATTTGGGACCAAATTTTTGCCCAAGGCCAAAATTTTCGGAACAAATAAAGAATGACATTGTTAGCGCAGTTCACAAATTTTGGTACACTCAAAGTTGGAAGGAACAAGTTGGAGCAACTGTTCCCACTCTTCAAGAAACCCTACGCAAGTCTCTACCGTTCCCTCGCCCAAATATCCGTATCCCGAGTCGTTCCCCCGAACTTTCATCCAGAATTGCTGCCTTGAAGCATGAGCTCCTTCAAGTGTTTGACGAACACAAGAGCCGACCGATGATCGATAATATGACCACAGAAGAACGAAGAGGTCTGCGGAAGGCTATTGAATTGAAGAGCTCGCTACGATTTTCAGTGGGAGACAAATGCGGAGGCTTCGTTGTAATGTCTCAAGACAGAGACATTGCTCTTAGTGAAGCTGTCTTATCGGATACAGGCACATATGTAGTAAGCAGCCGTGAGCAGTACAGGACAGAATGTGAGCGTCTGAAAGGCACCATTCGTAGAGTCCTGGGTACAAAACTGGAGAGATCACTTCTCGCTCAACTAGTGCCGAAGAATGAAAGCGTGCCTACTTACTACCAACTTGTGAAAACGCATAAGTTACCAAGAGAAGGGAATGGTGCCCGACTGGATAACACTGCTATTAAGACAAGGCCTATAGTGTCTTCCTGTGGAGGACCAACAGATCGAATCAGTTGGTTCCTACAGCACCTCTTGTCGCCTTTACTTTCGTATGTTCCGGCACACTTAAAAAATGTGCAACAGTTTCTCGAACAGCTACGACAATGCGACTTCAATGGAGAGGAACGACTGGAATATCAGAGCTTCGACGTAGTTGCATTGTACACGAACGTAGACACTCGGAGAGCTGTTGAAGCCTGTTTGCACCATTTACGGCTGAACCACAGGAATATGCAGCTCTTTGGGTTACAAATAAAAGAAATTGAGGAGCTTCTACGAAGTGTAGTCGACATGAGCACATTCCGTTTTCGAAATGTGTTCTACAAACAAACAAGAGGTTTGGCAATGGGAAGCAGGTTGGCACCGTTGCTCGCCATTATTTTCATGGATCACCTTGAGCGGCCGGCCTTGTCTCCAAGAGTGTTATACTACGGGCGATACATCGATGACATCTTTGTTGTAGGCAAATCGCGGGCAACACTGCGACAGACGCTCAGACGACTCAACTCAGCGTTTCCTACGATCGAGCTAACATCAGAGACTCCAGCTCCAGACGGATTTCTGCCATTTTTAAATACGAAGGTGAAAATATCGGAAGGTCAAATCAGTAGCATGTGGTATAGGAAACCGGCATCTCATAACATCCTTCTACACGCGCGGAGTTGCCATCCTATGTATATGAAACGAAATATCGTTCATCATACAGTAACCACATCTACTACAGTGACCTCCACGAATTCTCGAGAAGTGGAAGATCAGGTTGAGGAAATCCTGCGGCAGAACGGATATGGCATGAGGTTACTTCGTTGCTGGAAACCTCAACGATGCCCTTCTGGTTCTCCTTTGATTATGCCTTTCATCACAGATTCCTTCGCTCTGGACATCAACCGTGTGGTGAAACGATCGGGGCTTCCTATAAGCCTCGTATTTCGACCACCTCCATCTCTACGACGTCTTCTAACAACGTCACGTCCCTACGAGAACCGGTGTGAAAGGCCAGGTTGCTTAATCTGTGATGAGGGCAACCAGATTTGCCAAATGAGGTGTGTGGTATACAAAGTGGTCTGCATGACATGTGAAGAATTTTACATAGGGGAAACAGCGAGACCACTTGGCAAGAGAATGGATGAGCATTTAAGAGCACTGCGTAGCCCTCAAAGCTACTCAGATAATCCATTCTCTAGGCACCGCACTCTCAGACACGCACGAGATCCACTGCCGCAGCTGCGAGTCTCGATTCTTCACAAAAATCTGACGGATACAGTGGAGAGGAAGATTAAGGAAGCGCTTGAGATAAAACACTGGCAGCCACCCATTAACAAGAAGGAAGAAATGAAGTATGCAATGAGCCTTATCAGTCTCTGAGGTTACGCGGCGTGACTGACTGAGGATGATGGCGACTTTGGGAGACGAGAAACCGGTCACTGCTCGCGGATATATATAAATAGCCCAGAGACCCTGCACTTCATTTCTGGCCAAATCGCACCACTGTAACTTCTTGGCCTCCCCCCCCCCCTTCCTGTCGGTGGAACCCAGGTCTGTGATGCGTCGATTGCTGTTGTTGTTGTTTGTATAAGCATCATAGTTCTTTTAGACCTGAAGAAGGGCTTAAGGCCCGAAACGTTGTCAATAAACATTTCGCTAATTCGAGCTTCACTCTTAAGAAGAAGGATATGTAAATATGAAGCTCAGGGAAACCACGATATTAAGAAATATGAAGCTCCTACAAAGCCGATATGATCTATGTAGGAATACGTTTCTTTTGATGCTTAACTATATTGCGTCCCACCAGCATGCGTTGGAGATCGACCTCTCTCTCGAATTCCTGCTCCGATGCAAAGCGAGTCGATTAACACCGAGATTCGTTCGTTATATGTTGGCGCGATTTGACCGTTATCGCCACGACTCAGTTCGCGCAGCAGTGAGGAACCTTCGATGGTGCCTCCTAGATTCTGCGATTGCTGAGAAGAAGCGACAACGAAGTAAATGTATTCGAGACATTGTCTATCTGAAGTCAATCTTGAAGCGAAGAGTGACTGGAGAATGCTGGCGTCGCCTCATGGAATACCACAGTGCGAGTTGCGACTTGCTCCGCAGATCCGTTGCACAAAGACTGGAACAGAAGTTCATCCAGCTGAGATCGACATCGCCGCCATCCTTCGTAATTCCACAGTCTATCCCACCATCACGATGCACCATTATTGATGACGAGCTGGTGGACAACGATGTGCGTGCGATGTTGAATTTGGGACCAAATTTTTGCCCAAGGCCAAAATTTTCGGAACAAATAAAGAATGACATTGTTAGCGCAGTTCACAAATTTTGGTACACTCAAAGTTGGAAGGAACAAGTTGGAGCAACTGTTCCCACTCTTCAAGAAACCCTACGCAAGTCTCTACCGTTCCCTCGCCCAAATATCCGTATCCCGAGTCGTTCCCCCGAACTTTCATCCAGAATTGCTGCCTTGAAGCATGAGCTCCTTCAAGTGTTTGACGAACACAAGAGCCGACCGATGATCGATAATATGACCACAGAAGAACGAAGAGGTCTGCGGAAGGCTATTGAATTGAAGAGCTCGCTACGATTTTCAGTGGGAGACAAATGCGGAGGCTTCGTTGTAATGTCTCAAGACAGAGACATTGCTCTTAGTGAAGCTGTCTTATCGGATACAGGCACATATGTAGTAAGCAGCCGTGAGCAGTACAGGACAGAATGTGAGCGTCTGAAAGGCACCATTCGTAGAGTCCTGGGTACAAAACTGGAGAGATCACTTCTCGCTCAACTAGTGCCGAAGAATGAAAGCGTGCCTACTTACTACCAACTTGTGAAAACGCATAAGTTACCAAGAGAAGGGAATGGTGCCCGACTGGATAACACTGCTATTAAGACAAGGCCTATAGTGTCTTCCTGTGGAGGACCAACAGATCGAATCAGTTGGTTCCTACAGCACCTCTTGTCGCCTTTACTTTCGTATGTTCCGGCACACTTAAAAAATGTGCAACAGTTTCTCGAACAGCTACGACAATGCGACTTCAATGGAGAGGAACGACTGGAATATCAGAGCTTCGACGTAGTTGCATTGTACACGAACGTAGACACTCGGAGAGCTGTTGAAGCCTGTTTGCACCATTTACGGCTGAACCACAGGAATATGCAGCTCTTTGGGTTACAAATAAAAGAAATTGAGGAGCTTCTACGAAGTGTAGTCGACATGAGCACATTCCGTTTTCGAAATGTGTTCTACAAACAAACAAGAGGTTTGGCAATGGGAAGCAGGTTGGCACCGTTGCTCGCCATTATTTTCATGGATCACCTTGAGCGGCCGGCCTTGTCTCCAAGAGTGTTATACTACGGGCGATACATCGATGACATCTTTGTTGTAGGCAAATCGCGGGCAACACTGCGACAGACGCTCAGACGACTCAACTCAGCGTTTCCTACGATCGAGCTAACATCAGAGACTCCAGCTCCAGACGGATTTCTGCCATTTTTAAATACGAAGGTGAAAATATCGGAAGGTCAAATCAGTAGCATGTGGTATAGGAAACCGGCATCTCATAACATCCTTCTACACGCGCGGAGTTGCCATCCTATGTATATGAAACGAAATATCGTTCATCATACAGTAACCACATCTACTACAGTGACCTCCACGAATTCTCGAGAAGTGGAAGATCAGGTTGAGGAAATCCTGCGGCAGAACGGATATGGCATGAGGTTACTTCGTTGCTGGAAACCTCAACGATGCCCTTCTGGTTCTCCTTTGATTATGCCTTTCATCACAGATTCCTTCGCTCTGGACATCAACCGTGTGGTGAAACGATCGGGGCTTCCTATAAGCCTCGTATTTCGACCACCTCCATCTCTACGACGTCTTCTAACAACGTCACGTCCCTACGAGAACCGGTGTGAAAGGCCAGGTTGCTTAATCTGTGATGAGGGCAACCAGATTTGCCAAATGAGGTGTGTGGTATACAAAGTGGTCTGCATGACATGTGAAGAATTTTACATAGGGGAAACAGCGAGACCACTTGGCAAGAGAATGGATGAGCATTTAAGAGCACTGCGTAGCCCTCAAAGCTACTCAGATAATCCATTCTCTAGGCACCGCACTCTCAGACACGCACGAGATCCACTGCCGCAGCTGCGAGTCTCGATTCTTTACAAAAATCTGACGGATACAGTGGAGAGGAAGATTAAGGAAGCGCTTGAGATAAAACACTGGCAGCCACCCATTAACAAGAAGGAAGAAATGAAGTATGCAATGAGCCTTATCAGTCTCTGAGGTTACGCGGCGTGACTGACTGAGGATGATGGCGACTTTGGGAGACGAGAAACCGGTCACTGCTCGCGGATATATATAAATAGCCCAGAGACCCTGCACTTCATTTCTGGCCAAATCGCACCACTGTAACTTCTTGGCCTCCCCCCCCCCCCCCTTCCTGTCGGTGGAACCCAGGTCTGTGATGCGTCGATTGCTGTTGTTGTTGTTTGTATAAGCATCATAGTTCTTTTAGACCTGAAGAAGGGCTTAAGGCCCGAAACGTTGTCAATAAACTCTTGTATTTATTTATTTATTTAAAATGCACTCAAGGGTGCACTACAGCGTCAAAAAAAATCTTCGAACAAACAAATTAAGCGTTAAAAGCAGCAGTAAAATAAACGCTCAATTACATTAAAACTACAAACAGCACTAATTTAGTAATTACCGTCCGGCTACACCGATCCTATGGCAACCCCCTTCACAATCCCCTATACTAAGTAATTTCTCCGGAAAGTTTTTAGACTAATTACATGTAAAATTCGAAACAACGTATCTTTGCCAGCTGAAGTTGTGAGCGGGCCGGACTTAGGAAATTTGTGTTTCACGTCCTGTATATGTAACTAACAGCAGCATGTGCGACATATCGTGTCCTGCTCCCAGTGTTGCCTTCGCGATGGACGACAAGAAGATGCTCTACCGATCAGGTCTGTTTCTGCAGTACCGCTCCGGCCGATCCGCGAACGAGGCCCATCGCTTTCTGCAGAAGAAACGAAGGAGCTAGCCCCTTCTCAGGCGACGTGCTTCAATTGGTACCGCAAGTTCGACAAGGGTGACGAATCGCTCGAGGATTCCCGACGCACAGGTCGACCTCATACGCAGAACAGACAGCACGTACTCGCCATCTGCGGTGCTCGACCTCATCTTTCTGTACGCAAACTTTCAGACTTTACAAATAGTCCTAACTTCACAGTACGTGATGCCCTTCGGTCTTCAGGCAAAATCGCGAAGTTGCCTCGAATTGTGTCACATGCTTTGTCGTCTCAGGACAAACGGGAGCGTGTTGATTCCGCACGTCTCTCTCCAACCGTCGCCGTACATTTGCTTGGATCGACTCAATCGTCATGGTGGATAAAAAGTATTGCGTCTACGGCAATTTGGTGCGTCGCAAGCACTGAGTGGACTTCGATGATTGCCCCAACCACAGCCGAAACGTCTTGATCACGACAAAAAGGAGTTGCTTTCAATAGCCATCAATAGCCCATTATTCTGGGAATTAGTTCCTACTTGGCTCCTACCGGTTTCATGGTAGGTAGACTCAAACATGTTGTGCCTTCAGCTGGTAAAAACGAGCAAAATTCTACGTAATCGCAATCTTCTCGCTAATCCTCTTATGGATAACGGCAGACCACACACCAATTCAATTTTATTTGAAAAGCGTCCAATTTGATTCGAAAAGTGTCCAGTTTCATTCAAAAAGTGTCCAATTTGATTTGGAAAGTGTCGATGTAAATATCGAATGTCTGAAGCGATTTTGGTCCTTGGACGAAAAGGGTGATAAAGCGCAAAAACGGTTCTGTTTTGCGTCACAAAGCGCCTTGCAATTCCACGATTATAAAAAACCGTCTTGTGTTTTGCAGCTCAAGCCCCTGCTCCCAACTTACAAATTTGCAATTGAATTGAGCAACTCATATAGGCGCGTCAAAATCGTTCGAGTAGGGTGACCGCTTGAAGAGCGTACTTAGGTTGACAACAGGCGCTATCTATGTATATAGAAAGTATACAAGATTGAATAATAAAGTGAGCTGTGGATTTTGAACCTATGTGTTTAGCAAGTAGTAGGTTCAGCAGTTCTACCGAGTAAACCGGATGTTCCACTGGCGCAGCAAAATTCAACGCGCTGATGTATTCGCTGCGAAATAACTCTGACCAATTCGAAATATCCGGCTGCTGCTTGCTTGTTTCATGGGCAGCTTTAGTAGTCAACGAAAGCACGCCGGTACAGCCCCCAAAAAGACGAAATTATGGCGGTGCGCAAATGCAGGTTAGGTTGCGTGACGAAGTTTTTCTCCGACTTCAGTCGATTACTGCTGAGAAAGCTAACGAATGCAACTGTGACTGTGAGCAAAGAGCTTGCGAGACTTTATGATGTGGTGCTCAGAGCCCTCAGTTACCTAAAGTGGTTCAGAGCTGAAAGCGGCCAAAGGTTCTCATGCTGTCGAATGGAGTCGATCTGATGAGCCAAGTTCAAATCGATTATTTGACAGCTCTCAAGGATAGTGCCTTTTTGACACCTTGACACTGCATCTGGGTATGTGCATGCCTGTGACTGTGAGTGAATATCAGCATCGTGGGATCCTCTGGGCTCTGCTTCTTCCAAATCAAAGGCGGGAACTTTGCTATCAAAGGCGTACGAAACAGAGGAAAACTTTGAAGGTGAGAAACCAGGCACTCACTTCATTTCGTACAGAAAGGTCAAAGGTTGACAGCAGAGCTTTGCGGCATATCGCCATGCCGCTAATGATGTGGTGTGCTTCGACAGCAGCCATGGCGACTCGGGCATTTAACACGGAATAGCAGACAACTGCGACGCCATCAAGTCTGCTTTATCCTTTTTGTCACTTTTCTTGTTTTTTGTTTTTGTTTGCTTTCGACAGAAGTCACAAAGCCAAGCACAAAGAAAAACATCCACACCAGTGGTGTGCGTAAATGAAATTCGAAATTTCGTAAATCGCAAATCGTAGAGCGTAGAGCTACCTGACATGTAGTCCAGTATAACTGAATTTTTATAGTTTTTTCTGCTAACATTATTACAAAATGATCCATATTTATAATTGTCGTGTTATTTTCAGCCCAAGCTGGGCAGTGTTTCTGCGAAATTTTCTTTTTTACCTCCACTTTCCCTTCTGGTCATGCGAGGAGCGAGAGTCACAAATATAATTTTATATGTTTAAGAAAGTCGGAAAAGTTGTTGATTCGAAAACAATACTTTAACCTATGCATGGTGTTTCAACAAGAAGCTTTCAACGTTTGAATTTCCAACATTTTGCAGTTCTTCAGTTGCGTATAAATCTAAGATTCAGCAGAAGTCGCCATCAGGGCGAAAACAATCATTTCGCCGCTCATTAACTCGGGGAAACCAGCAAGTGTGCATGCAGTTCAGCAAACATCGCGTACTGAGCGCAATGCATGGCGCAACTCCATCCTATGGCGTATCCAAAGCTCTTATATTTTCTATTAGGTCATCGGAAAACACCTGCAACAAAATTTTAAATTATTGTTTACATTCAACAAAAGCTGTTATTGTCCGGCTCAGTGCCATAGGCTCACAGCCCGAACAAAATGTCATACATTCTAAAATATAATAAAGGTGGTTTTGGCTTGAGTGACCCGCAACCTCCCTGACTAGGACCGGTCGTCGCGGGGCTGTGCATTGCTCAGTCTCCCCTTCTCCGCTTTCGTATTAAGAATTTCTGGGAAACTTCTGGGAAACGTGGTCACGGCAGATGAGTTCAGCGTTTTCTACGTTAACCGTACCCGAGAAGCCCTCAACGAACCATCTCTGAAGCAGTCAAAGTCCGACCTCCACCAGAAAAGGTAAAGCTGTGCTGTTGGTGGGACTCCCAGAGGATTCTCTATCACGAGTTCCTTGAAAATGGTTCCTCAGTGACTGCGAACATTTACGCTGTCCAACTGCAAGAGTTGAGTGAGGCCACGAAGCAGAAACGACCTTGACGGAAGAATGTTTACTTTATTCACGACAATGCTCGGCTACATGTTGCCAAGATGTCCCAGACAAAAGTTTCAACTCGAAACCACTCAGTCATGGTGCCACGTCAGAACATCGAAAAACTACGCAAAAAACGAGGTGGGAATGAGCTATTGGAGGAAGGAGAGTGGGCACATCTTACCAGGGCTGCGTCACGTCATTTGGACGTCAGTTGCCCATCGATTTAAGTTTACGGTTTACGACCCAAAATGTAGTAAATCGTGAGTCATAAAAAATTCCAAAAATCGCCGTAAATCGTAAACACGAAAACCGTAAAATTACGCACACCGTTGATTCGCACACAGACATCACACACTCACGTACCATACCGCACTATACGGAACTGCTCAAAAATCGATTTCTCTGAGCTTGTTCAAGATTGAAATCTTAGAGCTTTCAGAGCATAAACATATGTCTTTAACAGAGGTTTTTAGTAGAAAGTCGATTCAATCTGAGTAGGCCTTTTGTCCAACTTTGCTATAGCTGTGGAGTATTCTGCATATTCGGTAGAACTGCAACTCATTCCATACTAGAAATACGGCTGTGCACATGTCCACTTCGCTATCTGTGCTATACGCTTTCCACCTACTTAGATATGCCCTTTTCAAAAAGCTGAGTTTACCCTGCCGATGGTCGCGCCTACTTGGTTCGTTCCATCGGGACCATATGCACTTTTCAATTCAATTTGTAATTCGTAGGCAAAAAGATGGAGTTTGAGTTAGTGAATTCTAATATGCGTACGTTTTTGCGAATTACAGAGCTTTAGGGCAGTTGTTTAAAAGGAAAGACACTTTGTGACGCCTTCCGCTAGTGGTCCCTTTTCGCAAAAAAAAACAACAACAAACAAACAAAAAACGCGGCCAGTCCTGCAGTAAGAGAAAGGAACGGTCGCCCGTTTTGTTGTTATTGTCTAGGCAAAATAGATTTCCGTATTTTTTCTTCACTTGTTTAAGCATCGACAAATGTTTCACTTGACTTTCTGTTTATGGTCAATTTAGAGGAAGATAAAAATAGTCACTGAGATTAGTTAAACATTCGCGTACCTGAAAAATGGATGGAAGCAGTATCGATGCGTGAAAACAACAATGGACACTAATATACAGGCAGCTGAGGATATAGCGCGAGTAACCTCATTGATGAGCTCAACAATATATATCCACCTTTCGCATGACATTGTGTTGTCAACAAATGTGCTCATATGTAGAGAACCGCTGTAATTTTCAAGTACAACGTTGTCATAATTTTCGCAAACCGCGAAAAAAAAAACAGCGACAGGAAATGAGAAAGAGAAGAAGAATGGGAAAAACAAAGTTTATTCCATTCGCATTCACATTTATTTGTGATTTTCTTCAAAATCCAGCGTCCACAATACATAATGATGAGCTATGAAATGAGGCAATTGTCTTGTATTTGTTATAAGTTTTTTTTAGAGGAACAATCCTACTATATATAAAGGAGCAAGCGTATGTGTGTGCGCGTGTGTGTGTGCGTGCGTGCGTGTTTCCGTCACAACTGGAGTGGGAGCACTGCGTATTGGAAACGATTGTTGAACATCGACGTCGTGCCTGGCGATGCCGTAAACGTGCAGAACACGTTGGCGACCGTGCACGACGAGCCGTAGACGTGACGAACACGTCGGCAACTGTGCATGGGCATTTAGACGATCATCGACAGGAGGCGTTCGCAGCAGGGGAGGCAATCGATATCGATCGATATTATCAATTTTTTGTGGATGTCGTTCAAGCGGTACGAATCTGCAGCCCTGGGGCTAATCAAGGTCGCTGAACACGAATTTGAAGTTCGTTTTTGAACTATCGATCGCCATCAATCGATATTGGTCAAATAATCGTTTTTTGTGGATGTCGTCCATTTTTTTCGCTATTTTCTAACTTGGAACGACGATCAATCAACGTAGTTAGGATAATCTTCCTGAGCAACCGTGACATAAGAAGTGGCAGCTACAATTGAAGATGAGAAGTTATTACCACGGCGAAGCCGTCAAGAAGCCGTCGGTGCGGACGAGAGGCCGCACGTACGGCTGGGGTCTCATAAAACGGAGGTGTGAGGCACGGATACACCCTCGGTTCACTCTCAAGAAAAAATATTTTGCGGTGAGGATTTGTGGTAAAACCTTTCACCACGTCTAAAACCAAATTGAGAAAATGCACACAACTTGCGAAATGTTCTACGATACAACACTAGGGAGCTTCTAAACCCCGAAAATGTTAAGATAGCATAGTGAGATTGGATTGGGTAGGACTCTCAAATCTGCTGCCGTGGGCTTACCTAGCTCTACCTGCATTCCATAGATTTTTACTCCGAACTCTATAATTTGGCTGAAATTCAATAGTATCCTTAGACATTGGGCGGAGTCGTTAAATTGGCGTGAAGACTGCCCGGCCAGGCTGAAGCGTGCGGTGAGGTGAGAATCGCAGGGGGGGGGGGGCGTACTTTGGCTCATGTTAGAGGGTTCGTATTCGATTTGGTTCCTAGAGCAAGACTCCTCTTAGGGATCGTTTTTTAGCAAGTATTGTAGCAAAGGTCTGTAAATAGTAAATTGATCTTTATTATTATTAGTCAATTAATAAAGTTTTGACATAAATAAATCAACTAAATGAAGATTTTTTAGGCATGGCAACGACATGGCAATACCCTGAGCACCGCTACTTCTACGGAAAGAGGATGTCATTTGGATTCGAAACTGTATCTAATAAAAATTCGAGTTCGAGATTCCACGACTGAATAGAATTTTTTAAAAAGTGTTTTCAAAATAGCTGAAAAAGATCGAATGTTGCTCAATTTTCACTGTGACGGCGGGACACATTTTTTGTTGACGGATGTAACTACTGAAGCTGAAAATGGATCTTACCGAAATTTAACCTTCAATTTGTAGCAGAAAAAAATCAGGCCTCTCTTAAGCTGCTTTTCATCCGACCAGGTGGAGTGATTTTCCTATCCAAGATTTTTACAAAAATAAAATGTTTCTCGTAATCAAACTACAACTACAGTTGAAACTGAGGTCCACAACAGCACAGCTTTTATTTAACACTTGTTCAAAAAATCAAGTCTTTCCTATGCTATGTTCTTCGCGATGCGGTGAGGTCATGCTCAAAATTTTCCTCTTTCTACAAAAATGAACAGATTTTTCTGTCTGAAAAATCAATCTGTAAAGCTGATATGTAGTTTTAACAAACAATAATTTTTACCTTATATGTATTCCAAAATCAATAAGTTCCTAAGCGATCTTCCTTGCGATCAGGTAAGGTCATGTTCAAATTTTGCTTTTTTTTCGAAAATAATGAATTTTCTACATGAACGGAACGATGTCTAGAGCTGAGATGTAGCTTCACAAAAGCCCAATTTTTGATTGATATCATAATAAAAATGCAGCTCATGTGACGCTATTTTCGATAAGATCAAGAAGAATGGATCTTTGGTCGATCATTCTGTTCTCTCCTACCGATCGTAACTCGTTCAGATTTGAGTTCTATGCAAATATGGGTCGCATTCAGAAAACTAGAAGAATATCTCTTTCTGATTACCACAAAACCGTCTTTCAAAAGAAGGCGTTTTTATGCGCCCCGGGGATGCGATTTTTGCTCGAAAAAATTGGAGTGATTTTACAAAAACGGACATAACTCGCTTACTTCTAAGAACTGTGCATTTTCGAAAAATGTTTGCAACGCAGGAGACAACTTAACACTGAAATCCATCGATTTTTTTTTCGAGGGGAGGGGGGGTCGTAAATTTTCGGTAGAAATAGCAGACCACGCTTGAGTCTGTACCCGACGGCCGTCACACTTCAGTGATCCTGGTGCTAGTAGTTCTTCTTCTCCATTGTATCCTCTTCTTTTAGGGTGAGCCAAAAGTAATGACACAAGTTCAACAAATTTCTTTATCTCTTTTTAACTCAATTACAGCTCAACGGTGCTGAGGAATGTATTCGCCACTGAGGTCAGTGACCTTGTTGCCATCGATCAGCCAACTTCCTGATCCCATCCTTGCAGGACTGCTTAGGCCTGGTGCTCATCCACCGCCCGTTTTGGTTGTTGAGGTCTGATTGGGTCCTTGTGTCCCTTCCGACCAGTGTCCATGAAGTCCTATAGGCTCAAGAAGTAGTGGTAGTCGCATGGAGAGATGTCCGGCGAATACGGTGGGTGAGGCATGTGAACGTAGCCCAGCTGGCCAAGCTTATCCGTGGTTACTTGTTCCCGATGGGGTGCGGCGTTGTCGAAGAGGAGAACCTTCTTGAAGCGCTGCGAATGAATAACAGTGAGTCGCCGGCCCATCTCTTCTATTTCGTTCACCATGGCCTTGGAGTTCATCGTAGTGCTCTTGGGAAACAGCATCCGGTAAACCGCTCCATGGGCGCACACTCAAAAGCTCAGAAGGTGCTTTTCGCCGTGAACATCCCGCCGAACAAAGGTCGGTAACAGGTCACTAGACCTCATCCAGACTCGCTGCTTGGCAGGGTTGAGGTAGAAGACGTACTTGTCATCTCGCGTGACTATTGAGTCCAGACTGCTCGGGGTTGGGAATTGGGCGAGATTTGCGCGACACAGGTCGACTCGTCAGGCTGAGGTTTCGGCATGAGACAGACTGGGTTTTAACATGCATCTGGAAAGGTCGAAGGTGGTCACTTCTCAGGTGGCCTTCAGTAAGTAGCAAACAAACATACAAATACGAGAAGCACGAAACCGGCCTCCAGTCACGACATATATTGGAACAGCATGGAGCGTCTTATTACTTTTGGCCCACCCTTATGTTTATTTATTTTATTTATTTACAGACACACATACTCATTCTGAACTTGTGTGTGTGTTTGTGTATGTGTATGTGAGTGGTGTTTGTGTTGGAAAGCTTATAAAGCGTGCATTCTTCAAACGCCTTCGTAATTTATATAAGGAATATAAGAGAGATTTTATGAAAAAAAAACTTCACGAAGAACCCGTTCCCTATGACTATGCATTCAAGACCATAAAATGTGAAAGAATACTCGTTGAAGAAAAGAATAAAAAATGAACGCAGCCAAGACAACAAGATTGCAGGAGTCTCAATATCTGCACTTCAGTGGAGCCTCGTTGTCCAGCATTATTCGCTACCGTGTGCAAGAGGATAATTGTAAGCGACGTGAGAAGAGCAGCAGTGACAATACTACGCAATAATCCTGCTCGGTTATGAACGTGTGGCATGGCACGCACATCACACAAAAAACCATGTCGTAAAATATAATGCACGTAGACCAGCAATGTTCAAACGACAACGCTGATGGCTAAAAACGAGAAGGCAAATTTTGAAGCGCTGCAGAGAATTCTAAGCACCTATGTAAATCTATAGATAGTGTTGAGAAAAAAAAGGAGGAAGAAAAGGGCCGTTCAATCTCGTGGTTGTAGATAACTTTGTCGAAATAAAAAGCGAAGTATTTTCACCAGACATAATCGTGCAAGGGTACCACTTCTATAAATTTTGCTGTCAGATTTAGCAATACTTCTCCCAGATCTGTAGCCTAGAGAAAACAGGCACCTTAAGAGTATATCTTTGTGCTGGGTGAAATGTGCTGACAAGCGACAAGTTCATCTCAGCAGTCAGATTATTTCTACCCTCTACACTCAATCATTATCAGCTTCCTGAATCAAAATTTAAAATAAGAATTATGTAGTCTTTTTTTACTTAAGGGGCGGGACGCGTGTAGCACAGTCTGAGAAGGCACCGACGTCGCACCCGATATCAGGTTCCTGGTTCGGGTTTCCCGCCCAGGCCAACCAAGCCTTCCATCCCTCCGGGGTCGGTGAATTGGTACCAGACTTGTCTGGGAAGGATAAAGCGCTGACTTGTTCATCGGCTGGCCACCGCAAGTCATTGTATGGCCAAATACGCATTCAAATCGCTTCCACAACATCCCGTAGAAGTAGAATGCGTGGCGCATGCATGCATGGCGTATGCACTGTTTGAAAGGTGATAACTTTGCTCACAGTAAGATAGGGAAAAAGTTAAAAACTCATATAAAATCTTAGGAAAATAGAAATTTTCTGACTCATGAATGCTATAGAATGCGCCATGCACTCGTCTGAAATGTTGCGTTTTACACTAGATTGATTGTGTTTTGCTTGAATACTTGTTCTAATTTCTTTACAATGTGACCGCATCAATTGATTTGTGCTTCTTTCAAAATTTAAAATTAACAACACACTAATTATTGCAAAAATAGCAAGGTATCCTGAAAAATAAAGGCACTGTTTGAAAGATTCTGACATTGCTGCTGGTGAAGCTTTTAAAGATGTTTGAGACTCTTTTAAAAGCGCTTCTTATTCCTCTCATTGTCTTTCTTCTTCTTTAGTCCCGCTTAGCTGCGGGGTCCGCTTTCCTGGAATGTTGGCGCCACTTTTCCCTATCAAATGCCTGATCAGGGTGCAACATAGCCATCTTCAAGTCCTGATGCAGCGTACCAAGCCACCGCTGTTTTGGTCGCCCTCGTGGCTGTCTACCAGGAACACTAAGTTTAAGACCAGTCTTTCAAACGGTGTCATCTTTTGAGCGAAGGACGTGGCTGTACCATCGCAGACGAGCTTCGCGCATCTTCTCATATAACGGGGTGACACCGAACTTCTGCCATATGGACTCGTTGAGCACACGATCCAAACGCGTAACTCCGGCCGTCCACCGCAGCATCTTCGTTTCCATTACGCTGAGGCGCCTTTCAATTTCTTTGGTAACGGGCCAGCACTCAGCTCCGTAAATAGCTACAGGTCGAACGACTGCTCTGTAGATCTTCGGCTTTAGGCGCCCTAATATTTTCTGCCGCAGAGCACTCCTGTCAGGGAGGGCCATTTGGACCAAGCTGCATTCATTCGTGAGTTCACTTCAACAAGGTCACTACCATTGGACGCGACTACTGATCCCAAGTACTTGAAGACCGAAGTACTTGGTAGTTCAATGCCGCTCACCTTAATGGAGCGAGACTCATTTTCGTCAGTGGTCAGGTACTCGGTCTTTTTCACGTTGAGCTTGGCCCCCAATTCTCCCCAAGCTCATACCTGCCTCTGGTGTTCACTCCTGTCGTCGCTTGCCAGCATTACATCATCAGCATAAAGCAACGTCCAAGGAACAGGATGCTGATGATCACGCGATATGGCATCCATAACGACGAGGAAGAGTAGTGGGGAGAGCGCAGATCTTTGATGTACTCCGACAGAGATGAGAAAACCATATAAAAGCACAGATTAACGAAATTTCTGTGACTTGTAAATAGTCAAGATTGTGCCATGCCCCCGCCTGAAACCTTTCATTTCAGACTTGGTTGATTCTGCATGGGCCGAATACTTGTTGTAATCTTGCTACTACATGACCTGATTGACCTGTGCTGTGCTTTTTTAACGTTCAGAACTTGGCAATCAAGGGAAAGACATGTGACATGCGAGTTTATTGATCACACATTTTAAATTTGAGCAGGAGCTCCAATTTATAAGACGAATTCTGTGGACTGACAAGCGACATTGAAGCTGAACGGAGAGGTTAATCGGCATAATTACAGCTGTTGAGGAAAAAAACGATAAAAGAAGCACAGCACAGGTTAATCCGGTCAACTAGCAACAAGAATATAACAAGCATTCAGCCCATGCACAATCAGTCGAGTCTGAAATGCAAGATTTCAGGCGGAGGAATGGCGCAATCTTGACTACTTGCACGCCGCAGACATCTCGTTACACTGTGCTTCCACAAGAGTCTCAAACATCTTCAAAAGCTTCACTAGCGGCAATGCTAGAACCCTTTCAATAGAACCTGCATTTTCTACGACACCCTGCACTTTTCTCAAGCCGTAGGGTGTTCTTATATTTTAAACCTTAGAAGAAGCACAAATCAATCAAAACGGTCACTTTGTGAAGAAACTATTAGGTTGGTGCATAAGTTCTCGGACATTTGGGGCATGAAATATTTATTATCACAACATACGAACAACAATATCAAATCGTTTGAAGTAACCACCCTTTACATCAATTGTCTTTCGCCAACGTGCTGGTAAGTCATGGATGCCTTTTCTCCAAAACGTGGCCGGTAGTGATTCGAAAAATGTGAGCAGTGCCTCCTTGACATTCTCTCGGTTCCTAGATTGCTGGCCGTCCAAATAGCGTTGAAGGCTTGAAAGCAAATGATAATCAGAAGGAGCGAGATCTGGTGAGTAAGGTGGATGTGGAAGAACGGTCCATCCGTAGTCCGCCAACTCAGCCGCCATCGCTCTAGCAATATGCAGTCTAGCGTTGTCGTGTTGAAAACACACCTTCACTTGCTCTCCTCGTGTGGTTTGAAGGTGGGCCCTTAACTTCCTCAGTTGGTTCTGCCGTCACTGTTATCCCTTCGTCCAGCAGCTCCCAGTATTCTACGCCAAGAGCGCTCCACCAAATGCATAGCATCACCTTTTTCACGTGAAGGTCGGGTTTCGGAACGTCCTCTGCCTCTTCAGTTGCGTCAACCCACTATGCACGCCGGTTACAATTAGAGTAGAGTATCCTCTTCTCATCCCCGGTGACAAGGTTGTCCAGCCATTCGTGGGTACGTCTGAGGGTAAGGAGAGACAGAGCGACATCGGCTCTGCGATCCATGTCATGTTGTGTCAAGTCGTAAAGTACCCAGTGACCCAATTTTTGCATCTTGCCGATCGACTACAATCCTCGAACGACTGTCGAGTGGCTAACACCAAGAGTGCTTGATAGTTCGCGAGTGGTTCGGTATGGGTCCGCTTTGACTCTACTTCGGAGGCCATCCAAATCCAGTGTCATCGGGCGCCCCTCTCGTTCATTACCTTCAACGGAGAATTCACCAACTGCAAACTTCGAGAACCACTGGTACACAGTACTTCGAGCAGGAGCACTCTCGTTGTAAACATCCTTCAGGCGACGATACGATTCGTTGGCATTGAGGCCAGATTGATTCAGGAATAACATGACGTGCTGAATATGCGTCTCAGTTGGGATGAATTGCTTAGCCATAATAGCTGACGTTAACAACGCAGAAGTAAATGTTAGGAACAGTTTTATAGCCATTTCCTTCCTCTATCGATCGATCATTTATGCGTTGATACATGTGAGAAATTTGGCGGGAAAATACGCTTTCAATTCAGAAGGGATCAAATGTCCGAGAACTTATGCACCAACCTATTATAACAAGTGTTCAAGCAAAATACAATCATTCGATTGTAAAACGCAAAATTTCGGAACAGTGCATGGCGCAATCCAAACCGCTCATATATTAGAAAATTTCCATTTTCTTAAGCTTTCATATGAGCCCTTAACTGTTTCGGTAACTTTCAAACAGTGTACACATTTTTCTGAGGCACCCTGTAGAACTCAACACTCAACCAATAAGGGCCTAGTTTTTGCCAGCCGAACAGGTATTTCATTTAAGGCTTCTGTGAGGTACACCTGAGTGGTGCATTACACTGCTCTTACGTGTCTCTCTTGTGCACAATGCATGCAGAAAAAGCAATCGAGTGGACGATCCGAATGTATCGACGGCGCAAAAAAATTCACTTCCACTTTATTTATTTATTTATTTATTCAAGACATGGGCCGCAGCCACACTAGAAGTAGATTGTAAAAAAACATCCACGGAGTGACAATAAAGTGCAATAAAAAGAATGCAAAAAAAAACATTCGATGAGATTCATTGCAAACGTAACAGATTTTTGAAACCACGCAGAGATACACCCAAGGCATCTTGATTTGCATTCAAAACAAGGTTGAACTCCATTATACTCCTGTAGGGGAAGAAAGTTGTTCTGGCTCGCGATTTCACAACCGCAACATAGAGTCTGAGTTTACCCCTCTTAGTTCTTGTCAGGGCGCGTGTAGCGCAGTCGGAGGAGGAGCGACTGTCGCGTGCACCCGATACCAGGTTCCTGGTTCGGATTTCCCGCCTAGGCCAACCAAGCCTTCCATCCCTCCGGGGTCGGTGAATTGGTACCAGACTTGTCTGGGAAGGGTAAAGCGCTGACTTGTTCATCGGCTGGCCACCGCAAGTCATTGTATGGCCAAATACGCATTCATGTCGCCTCCACGACATCCCGTAGAAGTAGAATGCGCTGGCGCATCCCAGAAGGGATTGAGTAACGCCGTCCTTTATCCTTTATCCTTTAGTTCTTGTCAAAGATGAACCGAAAAAGCAGAGTGGGCTAATAGAAACCATTCCTGTGAGTATTTTGAAAAACATAAGAAGATAAAATATTTTCCTTCTACTGTGAAAACTTAATAAAGACAACATTCTGGCTCTCTCAGCACTCTTTGGTATATGGTAGTAACTGATGCTGTAGCATCTCATCATATGCTTTTTTAGAAACGCTCTCCAGAAGTCTGATGTCTTTCTTTGCAGGGTTGAAAACGGTGGTTCCGCACTCTAATTTGCTCTGAGTAGCCTTGTGTCAGGCAGGAACTCTGACAAACTGATGTGATTGTCTAGAACAATCTTTACACGGTCTATCCGAACAAGAAGATGATCTACCGCCATGCCCTGAAGGTTATGTATCCATTGTAACGGTAGGCAAATCGCGAGCCTCCTACCGGACCTTGTCAAAGCATTACGATGGCCCGGCTTCAGCGCACATTCGATGTGCCTTGACACGAAAGGACAAATCAGACAGATGCTTTTGCCTCACAATTTATTGAAAAGCAAATGTTTTTTGTGACGTGTCACATAAAGCTTGGAAATTAAATCTTCATTGAAAAATCAGTTAATGAGGAGAACCTCGAGCAAATCAATTCACATCACAGAGACTTCAAATAGCACAGAAGATTAGATAAAGTTCACAATGTACAGCGCAGCATGGAGATGTGAGATAAAGAGTGCTCCTTCATAATGAAAGCGACTGTCTCCAGGAAGAGCATGAAAACTCATACAGGCGAACATTGAAGGCTAGAGTTCAGAACCATAAGAAATAAACTAACGCGAACCTAAAACAGTGAGTAGAGAACATGAGATTCAACTCAGCTCCCTAAACGCACTGCGAAAAAAGCGACGTAAGAAACGCGGCTAGAAGAAGCACGATTAGAGTGAGTCGTCAGTTGTAAGACAAACAAGATAAGATCCTTGTTTGCATCTTAAGGCAGGCACGGTAAAAATCGATTTGGTAACGATGCGGTTAGACAGTCCTAAAAACCCAAATGCCTGTGTTTGGTTAGAGCGCTAAACTCATGCCAAATAACGGTTCAGAATAATTTTTCCCTTTTCTTTTCGCACTGCCTTACGTGCGCTAAATTTCACCCTTGTCGGATTTGAAATTTAGGTGTCATTCTCTTCATAAAACCATTACTCCTTGCCCTCGTCACATAGTCTGTGTTGGTGCATTGGTTTATTTATTTATTTAAATACACTCAAGGGCGCAATGCAACGTCAACGAAAACTTCGAGCAAACAAGATAGCCGTTAAAAGCTGCAGTAAAACAAATCTCCAATTAATTAAAATTGGAAGCCTACTTTATTAATCACCATCTGGCTACACTAATTTTTCGGCAACTCCTGTAGCAATGTACCTTTACTAAGTAATGTATAGAAGGTTTGGAGCCGAAAACATTACTCGTGGGAATATGTAAAAGCTATTTTAAACGTATCCGAGCTCAAGTATAGCTTATGAAAAAGCAACGACATTTTAAATGATAGTGTAAATACTAGAAGAAAAAGTATTTTGCGTTTTATTGAAGCAGCGGTTAGATAGGGGAGGTCAGCCTGAGCAACGCAACTAACAGACGTTATTCTGGGGCGGGACGGCAATACAGGCGCCTCTTGGATCTGGAACAAGGCGTAGGGGCGTAAAATCCAGACCGAGTGAACAATGGTAAAGACCACGTCAATTGTTGAATTCTCCTTGCAGTAGGTAGAATAATAATTCAGGAAAATCAAACTGAAAAATAGAAAAAATATATCTGTGGGATATCGGTAATATTGAAGGCATTGTCATTCAAAGAGCCCTTTTAGACCTTCGCATAAGATAGTAATTATTACTAAGGACGCGATTACCAAACAGGCAACAGGCAGTCATAAATAGCGAAATTTTTCAGAAGTGTATGGTTACGTTTGAACTGATTTTGCATAGACAGTAGGCTTACGTTAGGTTTGCCGGAATTCCAGCAATCTGCACCACATCTATGTTTTCAACCTTCCCTTGAAAATTGTGCTGTCTTCTGCCTTTAAAACTCCCATAGGCAAGTGTCTGAGCCATTGTGCCACTCTGTAAAAAACGAAATTCAACAGCTGAGTGTAATTTTCCTTCCAAATTATCGGATAGTGCTAAATCCATTAGATCGTAGTCTGCAAAGCCTAAATATACAAAACTTGCTGGCCCATAGTTTAAGCTCGCCACGAAATAGTTTAAAGCAAAACATTAAATCAGCAACAACTCTCCTATGCAACAAGGGTCCAAGGCCGAATGCCCTCAGACGGTCCTCATAAGGGGGCAAAGTTCTTAAAGAAGTACCTTGGTTTAGTCGACTGCAAACAAGTCTTGTGAAAAGTCTTTGGACTCTGTTGAGTCGTATGTCTTAGAAGCCTGCGTGAGATACGTCTCATCGATCCCCGCGAGGACAAAATGTGCTTTTCAACATGGGATGCTGCTGCAGCAGAGGGAACGCAGTCTCCTCCTGCTTGACGCAGCGGCACCTGCGCGCGTTTCTCAGCGTCTGCATACAGGAGATGGGTCCCTGACGTCGCGCAACAAGCGTCTGGACTAAGAAGAGGTGAAACCGTCGTTGTACGACGAGCAGCGGCATTCAAAATTCAACATGGGATGCTGCTGCAGCCGAGGAAGCACAGCCTCGCAGCGACATCTGCGTGGGTTTCTGAACATCTGCATTCAGAAGACGGGCACCGACGTCTTGTGACGGGCGGCCACTTTCAAAATTCAGCATTATCCCATATTTTACGACGAAAAATGTTACCCGCGCGAACAACCTGGAGAAGGGACCAGGACGGGGAAACCAACAAGAAGAGACCAGTGGAGGGGATGGGGTGAATAGTGGAAACAAGGAAGTGGGCCAGGAGCTGGGACCAGGAGACCAGGAAAGAGGGGGGGGGGGGGAGAAGACCAATAAAGGCGGACCAGCAATTCGATCCATTAAGGAGAAATGACTGAGGGGGAAACTGGCGTCCGGATTCGGAAGACGTGTCAACGATATCCGGTAACGCAAGCTTTGGGCTCGAAAACGGTTGCGGAGGAGCAACCTGAGGGTAGAAGTACTGCTCAGCAAAAACCAATGGCGTTACTGGACCGTCCGAAAAGAATGTTAATGGCGACGTACGGAAGTGGTGAAAGGCTTGATGCCAGTAAAGTACGCAGCAGATCCTAGATGTTAGCGAATTTTAAGTTTTACAAAAACTACTTTCTTTAGGCCAGTGACGTTGCAAGGTCGCACAAGGCGCAAAAGTGCGAGACACGCTGTTAGGCGTGTCGGAGCACATGTCACTATATAAATACATTTCGATACATAAAGTACAGAGCAACGTAGGCTTTCTGCGCATTTTTTCGATATGTCTCGAGAAATCAAGGTTCAGATCTATAAGGACACCAAAGCCTTTAACCAATTCACATTCATTAATAAATACATCACCGATGGAGTAATTATTCCGTACGTTTAAACGTCGTCAGCATAGATTTGAATCAATATTATCGGAAGATCTGATGACATGGGATATACTGTGTAGAGCCTAAAGTAGTTCTCGAACATTTGGGGCACAATACATTTTATCTCACAATGTTTAAACAACTGCGGTAAGACATTTGAAATAAGTACCGTTAACATATGCCTACTTCTGTCAACTTTTTCTGGTCATTGATGCTTTCCTACTGGACGAACAAAGCTGAACCTGGAAAACATATTAAGGCTTCTTCGATGTGGCCGCGGACTGTAAAGTGTACAGTGCATTCAAGTAGGCTTATATGGTAGATAGAAGAAGAGAATCAGAGAGAAAAAGGTTTGAGTGGTATTAAAATAATGATGGACAGGCAATATTCGTCTAGCTGGCGTTCCTCGACCTTACTGTGCATGATGGTCTATCGCTGTTTTATTGGAAGTACATATTGATCTGTCGCCCACTTTTAATGGGCTAAGGTGAGTTCGGCTTTCAAAATTTCCTTCTTTTTGTGTTCTTATTGTTGTGCTGCCATCCAACACCGATCATCTTAAGCTTTTTGTTACAGAAACTAAGCTTAATACTATTATGCGTGGTGAAGGGTAGTAAATGAACCGTTAATGTTTAGAGCGCTTGCTTTTTTGTTTAGTACTCCCTTGGAAAACACTAGGTGGGACGTGGAATTGGTTACCTTCCTACTGTAGCTGCCTAAACGATTTCAGAGGACGATTATTTTGTCCGCGCATGTGCGTGATACGTGATGCGTGTGATACGTGTGCGCGCTTTGAGCTTTCCAACAGAAAGAAATTGACGCTCTTTGGTATTGACTCTCTTCTCCACAAAACAGCATGCCCGTAAAAGTGCGATACCAATGGTGATTTGTGCTAAGAACGACACGTCGAGCATTGCTGAGTTGTGCAAACTGCAGATACTTAGACCTGGTAGTTTTTCTTGCCATACCCTTAATCAGGGTCGAATGTAAATTTTACAGAATCCAAAATTATTTATTTATTTATTTATTTATTTATTCAAGCACACAATTGTACGCTCAATGCCAAGCGTTAAACACAACGTTAGAACAAAATGTGGATTTTTAGTCGTCACAATTTCTGAGCAAGTGTAGAGCAGTCGAAAAATGCGCCGGC
Organism: Heligmosomoides polygyrus bakeri; assembly: GCA_947359475.1. Taxonomy (NCBI): domain Eukaryota; kingdom Metazoa; phylum Nematoda; class Chromadorea; order Rhabditida; family Heligmosomidae; genus Heligmosomoides; species Heligmosomoides polygyrus. Next base: position 82,960,125 of record OX375868.1, on the reverse strand, counting down.
TCTAACATACATCTCGAAACTATTCATGGCTCGGCAGCTCCAGCCAAGGCAGGCCAACGAAGCCTTAACTATCGTTTGAATTTTTTTCACCGATCGACCCATTTTGAATGAAGGAAAGGAAGTTCATTTTCGGATTTCATGCTGGATCGATGTGTGACCATAAAAACGTCTATGAAGGCTCCCCCACACTTGCGGCAAAGCGGCGGCCCTATCAAAAACCATATGACAGGGATGTAGAGCTTCTTGCCGACCCGAACCACTGGTGTGCGCTGACTTGCCGCCAGTAAATTTTTTACCGCATATTTTTTAACACGGAAATTCGCCGGTAAATCACGGTAAATCCGGTAAATCCGCTAATTTTTTAAAATTTCATATTCCCTTAAAAACAACTGGTTTTAAGCGGCGGTAATGTAAAAAAAGCGTAAAGCTTTTCATCGAAACATCATCACGTTCAGAAAAACCATATCATCTTTATTTTATCATGTATACGTCATCCTAAAGCGAACAAAGCGAGCGGAAGCCTAACAATGCACAGGTGTAATGATCTATATTGTGAGTGCTTTAAAAAAGATAAAAGCTTAATTAAAACTCTACAAAAACATTTCTGGAACATCCGTCATTCAGTCGAATATTGCAATATTTCTTTTAGATTAACAGTTTAACTGCTTTTCGAAATTATCACAATTATAATCATTTCATTCGATGAAGGAATGATTTACACCCTATACCACTTTTTTGAACTATTAAGCTGTACTTTAGAGCAAAGCCAGGCACTTCAGAAAAAATAACGAAATGTGACATGATAACAGATTTCTTTCTTTTCTTATACGGTAAAACAGCTTAAGAGTCCACCAGGAGATCAGGTGGACTAGCAGAGTACATTCCCATGCATTACATCTACATCTTGGAGTAAATTACGATAACAAGACATTTGCGTATCTTCGCCTTATTCCTCTGGCGATCACCTATTCTATTTGTCTTATGTCGTGTGGGAACCTCTGCACGAGGTACTGTTCCAGTGGAGCGCGCTTTCACACTGGAGCGCACCATCTCCGCATCCTGATGTGGGCATGAATGTTTTAATGAGGTTGAGGGTCATGAACGCTAATAGCAAGTTATAAGAGAAGATAGCAGCAATCACTTCTAAACCGAGGACGGCAGCATGTTTCCTTCTCCATTCGATAGATACGAACATGATTTTATGTGAAAAAAGTCGTTAAATTTCCGGTAAATTTGAGAGTTTACCGGAAATTTTCGTCAAAAGAATTTATCGCGAAAATGCCGGTAAATCCGTTAAACCGGTAAATCGTTAACCGGTAAACGCACACCCATGGCCCGAACAGCGTTCCTCATTATAGGACATGATCCGCATAGGCTTTCGTAATATCTCGAAATTTAACAGTTCGAAAGGAACTGTTTACGAAATCGAAGGAAGCGATAAAGCAAGAAAAGTCCGAAGAGGAACGGCCGGTAAAGGCATTTGACTCGAAGGCGAAGCTTAAGCCGGTGACTGGACAGATCACCTTGCCGCCAAGCAAAAAGCGGTAGCAGGCTTCAACATCATGAGGAGGAAAGGAAAACACTCTGAGCCGCGTGATCCTCACCGTTGCGCGTTTAGGAGCTGTTGCTCCCGACCGGAAAGAGTACAGTGTCTCGTCGCTTGGCGCCTCCGCAGCTTGCTGCCGGCAGGACTGTGCGTACCGGCGCGATTCAGGAGTTTTGCCGCAAAAGTGTGTGGAGGTTTTATGCGTGCATACGATGGGAAATAATTATTGTGTTCTAACCATGTAAATTAGTAAAATAAACCTCGACGAGTTATGTATGTGTAAGTTTCTATTTTGTTGCTAATTAAGTGACTCATTCATTATCACAGCAGATATTTTATATCCCATCCTATATAAATATATATAGGGTATCTCAAAAAATGTATACACTGTTAGAAGGCTAATAACTTTCTCGCACTAAAGGTACTGAGGAGTTTAAGGGCACACATGAAAGCTTAAGAAAATAGAAATTTTCTGACATATGAGCGACATGGAACGCTCCATGCACTCGTCTGAAGTATTGCATTTTACACTGATTGATTGTGTTTCGCTTGAATACATATTATAATTTCTTCACAAAGTGGCAGTTTCAGTTGACCTGCGCTTCTTTTATGGTTCAAAACTCAAAAAGACACTTTAAAGACAAGGACAATGAAGGGTATCCTAGAAAATGCAGGTACTATGTGAATGGTTCTAACATTGCAGCTAGTGAAGCATTTAAAATTTTTGAGACTCACATGAAAGCGCACGGTAACGAGATTACTGTGGCTTGCAAACAATCAAGATTGCGCCGTGTTCCCGTCTGAAATCTTGCACTTCATATTCGACTATTATTATTATGGATTAAATGCCTGTTAGAATCTTGTGACTACTTCGCCAGATGAACGTCTGTGCTTCTTTTAATGTTTTGAAGTTGACAATCATGTGAAAGATACGTGACATGCGAGTTTATTGGTCAGGCAAAAAATGTGGGCAAGAGCACTGTCGTGACGGGAGCGGTCGTCCCCCGCCGAAGCATGGGCGGAGACGGGGGAAGCTGCCCGACGCCCAGGCTAAGTGCCCTCCCACATCCTCTGCTCGCTAGGTTGCTCGTCCTAAGGCCCCTAACTGCCCACAAACCCTATGCGGACCCATCATGCCGCGATGTTTGGACACGATCCTGATCCAACACACTCCATGAAACACACTGCAGTGAGCACTGGACTCTACACTTGCCCCCAGGGTTACCTCCCCCCCCCCCCCTTCTTGGTCGTAGCCACGACCTAAGGCGGTCCCTCTGGACTTTGACTGGCTCACACTCTTCAATACTTTCAACAGACACCGGATCGATAGGCCACATTGATTGGTTAAGTAGAAACTATTAGTTATAAAAATTTATGGTGGACTAACTAGTGACATGACAATATACAAAACCTATTAAGGGACCTACGAGTTATGGGAAGACCGCACCCAACTTACCAGGGAAAGCAAAGCCAACAACCTGCCGGTCGTGGCCGGCCCGGTCCCCGTGGCGTATACCAAGGCGGGGACTCCGAGGTCGGTCAGAGGACCGGCGTTACCTGTCGTTCACCGGCGATGGACGAGACGACCTAGACGGCAGAGGTTGACCACAACGATTGACAGACATTCCAAGTGGTAGCAGCTCTTCATCCATCTAAGCTGGACGATCCGATGACTTCAGGATAAGACGAAGCCACCTCGACGATGATGGACGCTCGACGGACGCTGGAGATGCAGTGCACAACCGCTCAGCGGGTGCGGTGTGCCATCGACTGACTGACGGACCGGCTAGGGCTTTCAGGGGCGCTCCCCTGCATCTCTAGCTGCTTCGAGAAGCTACCCTGCGGAGGTGACGCATTGACGCAGGCTTCGAGTGCCGATTGCACGTTTGACCTGTTGACCCCCGCGACGACCGTGCTGTCGTACAGAAGTCACGACAAGCCCCATTTTACATGACCCACTCTGTGGACTGATGAAGCAACATTCAAGCTGAGTGGAGAGGTTATTCGGCATAACTGCAGCTACTGAGCGACGATTAACGTTAAAAGAAGCACGGCACAGGTTAAAGCGGTCAAGTGTTAACAAGATTATTACAGGCATTCAGTCCATGCGCAATCAATTGAGTCTGAAATGCAAGGTTTCAGACCAACGCATGGCACAATCTTGCCTATTTGCATTTCAAAAATCTCGTTACTCTGCGCTTTCATATGAGCCTCAAATATGTATATTCAAAAGCTTCACTATCAGCGATGTCAAACGTTTCAAACAGTACCTGTATTTTTTGGGATACCCTGCATTTTCCGCAAAACATAGGGTGTTTTCAAGCTTTAAACACTAAAAAAGCACAAATCAATCGAAACGGCTACATTGTGAAGAATTTATAACATGTATTCAAGCGAAACATAATCAAACAAGTGTCAAATGCAAAATTTCGGACGAGTGCATGGCGCGTTCCATGCCCCTTATATGTCAGAAAATTTCATTTTTTAAGCATTTATAAGAGCTCTTAACATCTTCAGTACCTTTATTGCGAGCAAAGTTTTCACCTTTCAAAGAGTGCATACACTTTTTGGGACACCGTGTATCTTCTTCTTCAGCGTTTGTCCCGCTTCGTCGCGAGGTCCACTCTTCTGGTGTTACGACGCCACATTTTCCGATCCTGCGCTTGATCAGGGTGGACACCAGCTATTTTCATGTCCGTGTGTAACGTATCGGACCAACGCTGCTTCGGGCGTCCTCTAGGCCGCTTTCCAGATACTTCCAACTCAAGGCCTATCTTGCGGACGGTGTCTTCTTTCCCACCCAGAACGTGGCCGTACCATCGCAAGCGAGCTTCGCGCATCTTGTCCGCTATCGGCGCGACACCGAACTTCTGCCGAATAGCATCATTTCGAATGCGGTCCATGCGCTTGATTCCAGCCGTCCAGCGCAGCATCTTCGTCTCCATGACGCTGAGGCGTGTTTCAACTTCCTTAGTCGCAGGCCAACACTCAGCGCCGTACATCGCTACCGGCCGCACGACGGCTCTGTAAATCTTCGACTTCAGGTGCTCTGGTATCTTCCTGTCGCAGAGCACGCCAGTCAGCGAACGCCACTTGGACCAAGCTGCGCCCACGCGTGAGTTCACTTCAACCATCAGACCGCCGTCAGACGCTATTGCTGATCCCAGGTATTCAAACACCGAACTGCGTGCAAGTTCAGTACCGTTAATCTTAATGAAGCCGGACTCGTTCACGTCAGTCGTTAGGTACTCGGTCTTCTTGACGTTCAATTTGAGTCCGAACCTCGCCAGACGGTCGCACCAAGCTTGCACCTGCCGCTCGAGATCGTCTTTGTCTTCGCAAGCGAGCATCACGTCATCAGCATAAAGCAGCGTCAATAGAACAGGCTGCTGAAGATCTCTCGTAATGGCATCCATGACGACAATAAAGAGGAGTGGAAAAAGCGGAGAACCCTGGTGCACACCAACAGAGATGGGAAACTCCATTGAGGTTCCAGCTGCAGCTTGCACTCTACTCTTTGGGCAAGAATAGAGCATCCGCACCCACTCTGTGAGTTGCTCAGGTGCGTTGTGTTGTTGAAAGGCGTACCATATAAGCTCACGCGGTACGCGGTCGAAGGCCTTCTCCAAGTCGAGAAAGGCGATATGCACCGGCTTCTGTCTCTCGCAATGTTTCACCACCAGGAGGCGAGCGGCGTGTATAGCATCAATGGTCGCACAACCAGACACAAATCCGCACTGGTTATCGGAGAGCTTGACGATTTCACGGATTCGTCTGTCGAGGATTCGCTCGAAGATCTTCATGCTGTGCGAAAGCAAGCGAACCGAGCGGTAATTGAAGCAGTCCGCAGGACTGCCCTTCTTCTTCCAAATCGGAATCGTCGTACTGTTGTGACAACACTCCGGTACTTTCTTCTCCTTTACTACCAGGGTTGAAGAACTCAGCCAACCACTCAGCAGGATACCAGAGCTTCGACTTCCAGACATCGACGCCAGATCATCCGGCCCTGTCGCCTTACCGGGCTTCATCTTCCTCAGAGCCGCTTCTGTTTCCTCCACGGTGATCTTGTGAACGAGACCGAAAACAGAAGCGACAGAAGGGATGGCCGGATGAGGAAATTCCATAGTGGAAATTTCCTCAAAGTAATCACGCCATCGCTTCAGTGCCTTTTTGCGGTCTGTCAGAAGATAGCCGCTCTCACCATTGATGCCAACGAACTTTTCGATATCCTCGGTTTGGCGATGGCGGCTCTTAGCAAGTCGGTACAAATACCGCTCACCATCTTCGGTAGACATCACCAAAATGAGTGGCTTTCGCAACAGCCACGGCTTCCTTTGCAGCCTTCTTCGCCTTCTGATACTTCTGCCAGTTTTCGGCTGTTTTATCGCTGAGAAACACACGATAAAGCGACTTCTTCTCCCGAACCTTCGCTTTCACATCGTCCGTCCACAGCCATGTCTACTTGTCGACTTTGCGTCGTCCAGGCTTCGTACTGCCGAGTTCCAACACTGCAGCTTGGCGTATCGCGTAGGTTGCTCTCCTCCAAGTTTCATCGACAGTCGTGACTGCCGGTAACCGTACGAGAGCAATCACAGCTGCTTCATTTTCTTTCATTCGCCACCACTTGATTCTAGCTGCACCGCATCGCTCGACCTGCTTCAGCCTTGGAGGTGGCTATATATATATATATATATATATATATATATATATATATATATATATATATATATGTACCACATTGCTAAATTATAGGTTAACCCTTCGATTTGCTCAATAGTACCCGAAGAATCCGCTCCCGAGGCTTAATGATGTTACCGTCGTTTTCCTCTCTATAGAAGAAAATCTCTATAGAAGAATTCTAAGTAGGTTATCTTTTCAATGCAGGACACCACGAAATTTTGTTGAGAACTTGACGAATGGAGACCGGTGCAAAATATAGATATGGATATAGAGAATACTAGCTCCTTTTTCCTCAGATCTCTACAGTAGTGGAATCTTGATGGGTGCGACGGGTACAGGCATTAGTGGAGCGATCTGAGGAACGAGGAGAAAGTAATCTCTAGGCGCAACTTTGACAGTGAAAGTCTCGCGGTTTGGGCTGCGTTTTCTGGACACGGACTTGTTGCCTTGAAGTTCGTCTCGTGTGGAGTGAACAGTGAAGACTACCAGAAATTGCTTGGAGACCACCTTCTGCCATATTTCAGAGGATTTCGTAGGCACAACCTCATTCTCTAACAAATAATGCATCCATACACGTGTCACAGTCAACTATAGATTGACTTAATTCTAACAAAATTCAACTTTTAGAGTGACCTAGTTGTTCTAAAGATTTCAATCTCATAGAGAAATTGTGGTGCATCCTTGTACACAAAGTATACAAACATGAAACCACTTACACTTCGGTTTCTGATCTGAAGAACGCCATATTTGATGTATGGACCAATATAGATTATTCAAAAAACCTTGCCAGTAGTACGTCAAATAGAATTTTCGATGTTCTTTACAAGGAAGGTAATGTGACAAAGAACTAATCTTACTTTGCCAGTAGGTACTTATGTCATTGATCAGGGTTTTTATGAAATGAATTCATATTTTGCACCGGTCTTCGTTCGTTAAATTTTCAATAGAAGTTCGTGGCATCCTGCACTGATAAGATAACCTGCTCAGAATTTTTCTATTATATAAAGGTTTTCGATAGTGAAGAATACGATGTTAACATCACTGAGCCTCGGGAGCGGATTCTTCGGGTACTATTGGACAAATCGAGGGGTGAACCTATACCTCCTGCAGAATGAAATGGCATTTTGGAGGGTAGTTTCTCAAATGACTTCCCCTTTTCCAGGCTCTTAAGAGAGCAATGACGCTGATACGTAAGCCGCAATAAAGACTTGCATACCAATCTTAGCTACGCTGCACAACCTACTCATCTATTGCAGCATCAACGATGCCAAGGTTTATCGAGAGTTGAATATGGAATGGGGTGAACCTATAATTTAGCACCAAGGTATATACATATATATAGGGTTAGCCCGGGTGTGTATACATGTGTGTATGTATGTATGGATGCATGTTCGTATGTATGTATCCTACTACATATAAAGGAATAGCGTGTGTGTGTTTCCGCCCGTCACAACTGGAGTGCTGGAGTGGGACACGACGTATTGGCGATACTCAATGACTGATGGCGATCAACAGCGGCCCTAAACATGTTGCCTTGGAGGTAACCTACGTCGCTAAACACGAATCTGAAGTTTGTTTTCGAAGTATCGATCGCCATCAATCGGCATTGATCAAATTATCGATTTTCTGTCGATGACGTTGGAACGGTCCGAAACTTCAGCTCTGCGGGTAATCTAGGTCGCTGAGCACGAATCTGAAGTTTGTTTTTAAAGTATCGATCGCTATCAATCGATATTGATCAAATTATCGGTTTTTGATGACAGTTTTTCCTATTTTTTTTCTAACTTTCCCTAATCGACGTAGTTAAGGTGTTCTTCCTGAGGAAAACATGCCATAGTTGGCAGCTACAATTGATGATGAGAAGTTATTACCACGGCGAAGCCGTTAACCCATTGACGACCGCGCGGAAAATCGCGAGTCTGGCGCGTGGGACCGCACGGAGGCTGGAATCTCGCGGAAACACTACATCACGATATTTCAAATGGGTGATTGCGTGCATCAAACGTCACTGATCTTTATGAAGCTGCCAAGCTTGTCTAACCTGTGAATGAGACTAGCCCTGCTAAAGTTCGAGAATAAACCGTTGGAAACGTTGAACATGTTGTACGGGTTTAAAAGCATCAGAATCTGCAAACCGATCGAAATCATCCCAGTCCTAAGGATGGTAAGAGTTTGTTGAATGCACTTCGGTTCACAAACAACGTTGTTCTCTGCCATGTTCATTAAGATCTAAGCAACAACTGTGATTCATCTATCTACGTCTTTAAAGCCAAGGAAGAGCGAATCTACATTTGTGAAGAGTGACCATGCTAAAAGGAATAGTCGTTGCTTGCGTTCTAGTGCAGCTGCAGACCAGCAAACAAATGCCGGAACTTCTCACGGTTTTGGTCAGCTAGACAATACATTTCCATATATATTTTATTGTAGTGAAAAACCAAGAACTTCATGGACACAACCAGTTCTCCTGAGAAGAACCATGCTCTTGGATTATCTCTCGTTGATGCCGATAAAAAATCATCACTTCTGTATTCCTCAACTAGTTCGTACAATGCTCACAGTTCTTCTTCTTCTTCTTCTTCAGCGTCTGTCCCGCTTCGTAGCGGGGTCCGCTATTCTGGTGTCATGACGCCACCTCTCCCGATCCAGCGCTAGATCGGGGTGGACACCAGCAACCTTCAAGTCCATATGTAACGTGTCAGACCAGCGATGCTTCGGACGTCCTCTAGGCCGCTTTCCTACCACCTCGAACTTAAGGCCTATCTTGCGGACGCTGTCTTCCTTTCCACGCAGAACGTGGCCGTACCATCGTAAGCGAGCTTCGCGCATCTTGTCCGCTATCGGCGCGACACCGAACTTCTGCTGAATGACATCGTTTCGGATGCGGTCAAGGCGCGTGACTCCAGCCGTCCACCGCAGCATCTTCGTCTCCATGACGCTGAGGCGCGTTTCAACCTCCTTGGTCGCAGGCCAACACTCAGCACCGTACATCGCTACCGGCCGGACGACAGTTCTATATATTTTTGACTTCAAGCGCTCTGGCATCTTCCTATCGCAGATCACGCCAGTCAACGAGCGCCACTTGGACCAAGCTGCACTCACGCGTGAGTTCACTTCAATCATCAGATTGCCATCAGATGCTACTGCTGATCCCAGGTACTTAAAAACCGAAGTGCGTGGGAGCTCGATGGCGTTAACCTTGATGGAGCTGGACTCATTAACGTCCATCTTTAGATACTCGGTTTTCTTCACGTTCAATCTGAGTCCAAAACACTCCAAGCGATTACACCAAGCCTGCACCTCTCGCTCGAGTTCGTCTTTATCTTCGCTAGCGAGCATTACGTCATCAGCGTAAAGCAACGTCCAAGGGACGGGCTTCTGAAGATCTCGTGTGATGGCATATATTACGACAACAAAAAGGAGTGGGGAAAGCGCAGAACCCTGGTGCACCCCGACAGAGATGGGGAACTCCATCGAGGTTCCGGCTGCAGCTTGAACTCTACTCTTTGGAGAAGAGTAGAGGATTCGCACCCACTCTATGAGCTCCTCAGGAACTCTATGTCGTCGCAGGGCGTACCATATCACTTCACGCGGTACGCGGTCAAAAGCCTTCTCTAGGTCGAGGAAGACGATATGCACTGGCTTCTGTTTCTCGCGATGCTTCTCTAACAGGAGGCGGGCGGCATGTATGGCATCAATGGTGCCACAGCCAGCTACGAAATCGCACTGATTGCTGGAAAGCTGGACGATGTCACGATTTCGACCATCGACAATTCGCTCAAAGGTCTTCATGCTGTGCGAGAGCAAGCGAATCGGACGGTAATTGGAGCACTCTGCAGGACTGCCCTTCTTTTTCCAAATCGTAATCGTCGTGCTTTGGCGCCAACACTCAGGCACCTTCTCCGCCACAACCTGGTTAAAGAACTGCGCCAACCACTCAGCAGGGTACCACAGCTTTGACTTCAACAGATCAGCTTCCACGTCGTCGAGCCCAGTCACTTTGCCTGGCCTCATCTTCCTCAGAGCCGCTTCTGTCTCCTCCACGGTGATCTTGTGAACGGGACCGTGGACAGAAACCACAGAAGGGATGGCCGGGTGAGGAAATTCCATAGTGGAAATTTCCTCAAAGTACTCACGCCATCGCTTCAGCGCCTTTTTGCGGTCTGTCAGAAGATGGCCGCTCTCATCATTGATGCCAAAAAACTTTTCAATATCCTACAATGCTCACAGTTGTCGCAGTAAAAATAGAATGCTTTGGGCTGTTATCGTACAGCTTTGCTTAGCCCAAAACCGAGAATGGTGTCTGAAGCTAGATCGAAATTTGGGTAAGATGCATTAATTTTCAGTCAGTGAAGTAATTTCTTTATTGAAACAGTCTTGTTTTTTTGTAATCTTAGCGAGTTATAAAGTGGGTCGTGCTCTCACTGTTTCCACAATTAATCGTTTTCTCAATATTGTGCCTATTTTAGCTTTCATCTGCAGAGGAGGGGGGGGGGAGGAGAAGCGGATGACCTATTATTCGCTGAGGAATTCACTTCTCCACGCTTTCCAAACAGCTTGATTCTAGAAACCTTCTTGGTATAGATGTTTTCCTGTGTGCACGCAAAATCGCTTTTTTGTTTCAAAGCCTCTTAAGAAATTACATTTAGAAAAGAATACTGCTCTACACCCGCTGTTTGTCAAGAACAGAACAAGTGCACGTTACGACACGCTGGATGAGTTCAGGGAGCAACACCTATTAAAACTTTCTTCAATGCGCTCTAAACTAAGCATAACGATGTGCTTGTATAATGTAGGAAAACGCAACAAAATCTTTACAAAAGTTCGGCTGGTAACAGTGAGTTGATTATTAGATCCGTCGCACGTAAAAAACTATGTAACAATGAAGCTCACAGCTAACAAGGGAGGTCTATGAATGTCCCGTGGCAATATTCAAAGTGACATATTGAGGGTTGTAGGCGGCTGTCTGAGAAGCACCGTAGTGGTTTTCAGATTTTCTGCGGACATCTCGGTAGGTCAGAAATTGCAAAAAACCGCATCACTTCAGCGCGGGCGATAAAGCAAAACAGACGTCAACTGCCATATCGTCGTTAGAATCTATCCTGCAAAAGGTTTGGGGCTGCAACAGTAGTGGAATCACAGCGAACTCACAATTTGTTTGTTAGTAATACATTATTGTTACCAAAGCGGAACATTGAGGTGCGCCACTCACGATCCAGACTGCAGCAACTGGATGGCCGAGTGGGTGTGGGGGCGGACTTGCAGGAAAGGAGTCAAGGGTTCGGGCTCTTGTGTTGTGGTTATGCACTGCTGAGCTTGTTCACTACTGTTTTGCCTATGCAAAGTGTATCTTGAACGCCGTAGTGTATCATACTGACGTTATAACCTTATTTTACCCCGTATGATACAACGATACTGCCCGCTTTCCCCGCCACTCTCGGCTAATCGAAGGTGTAGAGAGTTGTACTCCCACGACTCTAGAGATCGAAAGCAATGTTGACCCATACATCGTCTTGTAGGCTAATTGAGACGCTGATCACAAATCTGATAAACGTTTTCACGTGATCGCGTGATCCCGTATTTTCATGAGTGACCAAGATTATCAATGTCAGTACATATTATAGAATTTCTTCCTTCAGCTATGTGTTTAGACTTACCCTCCTGTTTTCTACTTTGAGATGGAAAGTAGTGCACGAAAAATAGATAATTTAGAAAAAGGAATGGAAGATTCGTGGTCAGCAGCTTAAAGTTTCCGTAGGCGAGGAAAGGGCGAGATCAGTGGTCACGACACCCACAGTAACCTACCCTGGTCGGCCGAGTTTTCAAAAATGGATACCATATTCCTGCTCAGCATCAAAAATTACAGTACTGGGCGATGTTGGGCGAAAAACATTTCGACCTCTTCTCGACTTTTGGAGTCTCGATAGTACAACACTGCCAGTTATTCCGTATCAACCCTTTTACTTGCACATACCGTCACCTATTCTACCCTAACAAAAGCGTTTGCCAGATTCGTGAACACCACCCCAACCATCAAGACAAAGTTTGACAGAATTTTATTCTCTACCTACGGAGTCGTGAGGCTTACTACAATTACCCGCATTAGTACCCACATTTGCAATGCCCCCCATTAGTACTAAAGAGTGGCAGAAAAAAATAGACTGCAATAAGACCAAAACTACGAAGTGGATCAAAAAAGATACATTTCATAAAAGAAGGTAGATTAGAAAAATTTACAAGAACGTTCTCTATAGAAACCCGAAGACTGATCAGCACATCCAGAAGATGGAATGGAGCAACATATATCGATTATGTTCATAAATGAGGTTAAAACGAGAAACATTTTCGAAACAATCAGAGAACATCACAAAAGGGTCATACCGTTGTAGCAATTAACAAGAGCTTCCCAGATCAAGACAAGATGGTTTTTTGGAGGTTTCATATCCGACAAAAGGTCAAAATAAGTTAGAAAATGATAAACGCATTCTACAGTACCGCCGCCAAACATTCAACCAAACGACGTTTGCGACGCAAAAACGCGATTTTTGCGTCGCAACATGATAACTTTGTTCAAAATAAAGGTTTTCCCACCTAAATTTACATGGGTTCCTAACATCACCCTACATACCAATGGGCATGCAACCGCCATTTAAAAAGTGGATGCAAATAAATATATTATATTATATATTCGGTATCATACGGATTAAAATAAGGTTATAACGTCAGTATGGTACAGTACGGTGTTCGAGGTACACTTTACATCGGCAAAAGAGCAATGAGCAAGCCCAGCGATGCAGAATCCCATCCCCGGGACCCGAACCGATCATGACCCTCATCCTGCTGGTCAGCCCCCACACCCACTCGGCCATCAACTTGCTGTCATCTGGGTCGTGAGCGGCGTACCTCAATGTTCCGCTGTGGCTACTGTATTGCTAACACGCAAATCGTGACTTCGCTGTAATTCCGCAACTGTTGCAGCCCCAAATCTCTTGCAGGTTAGATTCTTACCACGACATAACAGTTCCAGACCTGTTTTGCTTTATCGGCCCGCGCTGAAGTGATACGGTTTTTTGCAGTTTCTGACCTACACAGATATCCGCAGGAAATTTGTGAACCACTTCTCAAACAACCCCTACAACCCTCATTAGGTCACTTTGAAGATTGCCACGGGATGTTCACTGACTTCTCTTGTTAGTTATGCACTATAAGAATATCGTGCATGTATCTAAATGTGTCGTTGATATGTTCATGCTGTAAGGCTGTCGCATGCATATCGCTAACGTAAGTTTCACTTCTAGCTTTATTACAAATGGTCCAATAAACGCTCCAGCATGTGCATTAGAACAGCAAATGCAAAATATTATTGACGTGTTATATTTAACGACTCCAAAACTCGCGAAGTGAAGAAAAATACTCTTCAGTTGTCGGCAGACCATTCACTTGCTTCCCAAGAACATTGATGAAAGAGATTCTAAACATCTAATGTAAATTCTGCGATGATTCTATTCAAGAATAAGCTCTGAAACACTGAAAACTAAAACGCCAGTTTTCTGCTAGTGTATAGTCAAATGTAGAACTCTTACCTGCTATTGCCATCTGCCGGTAGTATACGGCTAGGTCGAAACCGCTTAGCTAACCTTTTGAAGGAAGGATGAAAAAGGAGAACCGGAAGAGGTACGCATGATCGACAGAGGAGGGAAACCTGTGCATTAGTGGCCATATAGTGCTCTTCGTAATGTGTGACATTCTTGTCTTTGATATTTCTGCGAATTCTACGCTGAATTCTATGTGATATAATGGTCGATATTCAAAAATAGACTTAAAATTTTACTCTGTAAATAGATTTCGCGGCGTAGACGGAGATGGCGGTCCAGTAACCCTCCTTTGTGTACAGCCGCAGTGACGTGATGCGGTTGCTTATCCTTTTTATTTGGAGAGCAGCTGTAGAATCCTTAAGGCACTCGGCGACAGTTATCCGGTCTTCTTGGTGTCCTCTCCATTGTAAAACAGCTGGACCCCTTCTCCGTTCTCCCTGGCTTTCGCGCCTTTCCATCGTGCTATCACCACTCTGAGAACTTCTATCCTTCTGCGCTTTATCAGGTCAGCCACTTCATCCGGTCAGTGTTTCCACACTCAGAGCCCCGTCAATCTAGCTTCTTTGTCCGAGGTCGTTCTGCCCCGGTAGCCTTCGCACACTGACCACAACTGAGCTCGCACGAAAGGATCTGTGTGCCTGTGCCGCTCCCGGGTGACGTTCTGGTATTTAGAAAGATTCTGTTGCGGCTCTTGCTCACGCTTTGTGACGAATTTCTTTACCAAACGGTCTGTCAACCTGGGCTTTACGTTGAAGAACGCACTCACTAATATATTGGTGACGTTTTCCTCCTTAGCTTGTTATAGATTCAACTGTTTAAGGTCGTGAGAAGATTGGACCTCATCTGTGATTTTAAACACGAAGGTAAAGCTTACGTTTTCATGTATTATTCGTTGCCATAAGTTTGCTAAAAACACTGTGTGGTCAACTGGAATTCTTCTTGCAAGAATCTTAAATACCATGGACCATGTTTATTCGGGTACGGAGGCAAGGAAATTAAGGCTGTTGGTCTTGGTTGGTTGGGTCTCTAGTAACGTTTCCATGATTATCTTCAATGCATCAACAAAATGGAGGGTTAGATTATTTAAGCATTCCTGACAATGATGTAGAGATGCGATTATAAAAATTGGAAAGCTCTATGATTAGATGATGTTTAGTTCTATAGGGATCGTAACAATGTAAGAGGCACAAGATTTTCTAAAAATACGATTTTCAGGTGGGCAGCGAATCATCATTCACGTCTTAATTGTCTCAGTTATTACTGGATATGCTGTTTCTCATAGATCTCAAAATAAGACAATGCCACGATCCATCTGAAGGACTCCGCTGTTGCCAAATATATAGCTCCTTCTTGAGATTTCTCTAAAATTGTGCTTACCATCCGGCTCTTGTTTTGGTACTTGCCTCGTTAATAATATTTTCTATCTCATGCAAAAGCCTAACCGAGCTCTTTGAGTGACAATGCCTTCAATATTACCGATATTACGGTAAACTTTTTTCTTCTGCAGATACACTTTTTCCTTAAACAACAATTTTCCTAAATTATTATTCCACTTACTGCAAGGAGAGGTCAACAAGTGACTTGGCTTTATCACTGGTCACTTGGAGCTAGGTATTGCGCCTGGGGTTCGTATCAGATCAAAGATGCACCTGCATTGTCGAGCCGCTCCAGAATAACTTTGTTAGTTGCGTTGCCCAGGCTGACCACTCCAATCTAACGGCTGCGTCATTAACACGGCAAACACTTTTTTCTAATATTTACACTATCATTTAAAACATCGACATGCGCTCTAAGCTTTCGTGAACTGTGCTTGAGCCTAGGTGCGTTTAAGACAGCCTTATATATTCCTGCGAGTAACTTCTTTTTCGGCTTCTGACGTTTTAAACGTTACTTAGTAAAGGTACATTGCTACGGGAGTTGAATATATAAAGCTGTCTCAACGCTTCCATTTTTATTGTGGTTGAACGTTTATTTTATTGTTGCATTTCTATTTTTTCGAATATTAGTTTGTTTCAAGTTTTCCTTGATGTTGTAGTGCACCTTCGAGTGAATTTAGATAATTAGATAAATAAAGAGGGCAGAATGCTTCTTTAAAAATGTTTCACGTATAAAACATCATCGAGGTGCCCGCTAGCATCATCGGGAAAAATTCGCCTTTGAAATTTATTGGTGGGATCCGCGTTCTATCTTGTTTTACAGAACGATGACTGTTGCCGTAGAATATCCAATTCTGACCATAAGTAGCATCAATACAGCTCACAATCAGTAATGGCTTCTTGCAGTCATGTAAAATGAAAAACAGTTCCTTCAACACATCCTTGTTCTCTTCACCGGCCAAGCCATAAATGTCACAATTACAATGTTTCTCTTCCCTCTATTCCTAGGCGAATACAATAAGTAGGTCATTACTTGGGAAACCATTGCTTGTTCTTTTCACATATAGCCCAATTTGAAATTAGCACTGATCTCAACACAACTTCTACAAGAGAATCGTAGGTGTCTGACACCCATCTAACCACAAGATCCTTCACTAAATAGAAGCTACTGATTGTATTTTTCACTTAACTTTTTCACTTTCATTTAGGGTATGCCATGCATTTTGTGCATCAGAAAACTACCGATAATAGAAATTTTCTATTATTTTTAAACAATCTTTGGCAAATCAGAGAGTCAGAGCTATCTCAGCAAAAATGCAGAAAGTGCTTCAAATTTTTTTAGAATCTTAATGCCAAAGGTAGTTAAATATAAATAGCAAAATTCCATAATATTCTTGTGGCAACATAATATAAACCATTGAGACAGATTCCGTTCCCAGAAAAAGTCACAGAATGAGAAAAGGATGGGGGACGTAACTGTAACTAAGTCTTGTGCGGTGTGTCCTTATCTTCAGCGCCTGTGAAACTTAGTTCGAAAGCTTGTTTTTTACGAGAAACTCAGTAGCGTCTAATTTTTTCGTTAAAACGTAAAAATGCTTGTGGGTGAGTTAGGCTATAACACTTCACTATCGCGTTCCAATTACCTAAATTTTTACCATTCATCCAAGGATTTTTTCAAACACGTAGAGGCAATCTTCTTCTTCTTATTACTATTATTCTTCAGTGTTTGTCCAGCTTCGTCGCAGGGTCCGCTTTTCTGGTGTCATGACGCCTCCTTTCTTGATCCTCGCTTGATCAGGGCGGACACCAGTTACTTTCATGTCCGTTTGTAAGGTATCCGACCAACGCTGCTTCGGGAGTCCTCTAGGCCACTTTCCTGACACTTCCAACTCAAGGCCTATCTTGCGGACGCTGTCTTCTTTCCCATGCAAAACGTGGCCATACCACCGCGAGCTTCGCGCATCCTGTCCTCTATAGGCGCGACACCGAACTTCTGCTTAATGGCATCGTTTCGGATGCGGCCCGTTTTAACTTCCTTAGTCGCAGGCCAACACGCAGCGCCAAACATCGCTACTGGCCGGACGACCGCTCTGTAGATCTTTGACTTCAGTTGCTCTGGTATCTTCCTATCGCAGAGCACGCCAGTCAGCGAAAGCCACTTGAACCAAGTGGCACTCACGCGTGAGTTCACTTCAACCATCAGACCGCCGTCAGAAGCTACTGCCGATCCCAGGTATTTAAACAACGAGGTGCGTGCAAGTTCAGTTCTGTGAATCTTAATGGAACCGGACTCGTTCAAGTCAGTCGTTAGGTACCCGGTCTTCTTGACGTTCAATTTGAGTCCGAACATCGCCAGGCGGTCGCACCAAGCTTGCACCTGCCGCTCGAGATCATCCTTATCTTCGCAAGCGAGCATCACGTCATCAGCATAAAGCAGCGTCCATGGAACAGGCTGCTGAAGATCTCACGTAATGGCATCCATGACGACAACAAAGAGGAGTGGAGAAAGCGCAGAACCCTGGTGCACCCCAACAGAGATGGGAAACTCCATTGAGGTTCCAGCTGCAGCTTGCACTCGGCTTCTGTCTCTCGCGATGTTTCTCCACCAGGAGGCGGGCGGCGTGTATAGCCCACAACCAGACAGAAATTCGCACTGGTTGTCGGAGAGCTTGACGATTTCACGGATTCGTCTGTCGAGGATTCGCTCGAAGATCTTCATGCTGCGCGAAAGCAAGCGAATCGGAAGGTAATTGAAGCAGTCCGCAGGACTGCCCTTCTTCTTCCAAATCGGAATCGTCGTACTGTTGTGCCAACACTCCGGTACTTTCTTCTCCTTTAGTGCTTGGTTGAAGGACTCAGCCAACCTCAGCAGGATACCAGAGGTTCGACTTCCAAATATCGACTGACAGATCTTCCGGCCCTGTCGCATTATCGGGCTTCATCTTCTTCAGAGCCGCTTCTATTTCCTCCTCGGTGATCTTGTGAACGGAACCGTAAACAGAAGCCACAGGGATGGCCGGATGAGGAAATTCCATAGTGGAAATTTCCTCAAAGTACTCACGCCATTGCTTCAGCACCTTTTTGCGATCTGTCAGAAGAAGATGGCCGCTCTCATCATTGATGCCAACGAACTTTTCGATATCCTCGGTTTGGCGATGGCGGCTCTTAGCAAGTCGGTACAAATACCGCTCACCATCTTCGGTAGACATCACCAAAATGAGTGGCTCTCGCAACCGCCATGGCTTTCTTTGCGGCCTTCTTCGCCTTCTGATACTCCTGCCAGTTGTTGGCTGTTTTATCGCTGAGAAACACATGATAAAGCGATTTCTTCTCCCGAACCTTCGCTTTCACATCGTCCGTCCACAGCCATGTCTACTTGTCGACTTTGCGTCGTCCAGGCTTCGTACTGCCGAGTTCCAACACTGCAGCTTGGCGTATCGCGTAGGTTGCTCTCCTCCAAGTTTCATCGACAGTCGTGACTGCCGGTAACCGTACGAGAGCAATCACAGCTGCTTCCTTCTCTTTCATTTGCCACCACTTGATTCTTGCAGCATCGCATTGCAGCACCTGCTCAACCTCGGAGGGGTGATCCTAAAGGTGCAGATCAGAGGCCGATGCTGTGGGGCGACCGTCTCATACGGCACAATCTTCGCGACAATACTTCGGTCCCGATCCTTCACAAGCACAAAGTCTATCTGAGACTTGGAGCTCCCACTACAGTATGAGATGAGGTGGGAGTCGCGTTTTCGGAAGACGGTGTTCACCATGGTGAGTGAGGCTATGCGATTCCGCATATTCAATAACACGCTCACCATTGGCGTTACGAGACCCGTATCCGAATCCACAATGACAGCTGTACTCGTCTTTCGTAGCACCTACGTGCCCATTAAGATCACCAGCGACTATGACGACATCTTTCGGTGGTACCTCTGCTGTCTTCTTATCAAGCAGGCTCCAAAACTCTTCCTTGGCTTTATCGGCGCAGCCACTCTGCGGGGATACGCAGGGAGGAAGTGATAGAGTCGCATTCTTAGCGGCGACAACGATCTTCATCAGTCGATCGTTAAAGCACTCGACACTTACAATCGAGTCATAAAATCGTTCGGAGACGATCACACCGACACCACTGGTGGTCCTGGGACTTCCACATAGAACGGGCTTGAAGCCACGTCCTATTTCCCTTGACTTGCTGCAGGACCACCTCGTCTCCTGCACCGTACAGAAATCTATCTTTCTTCGCTCCAGTGCTTCTACCAACTCGCACGAGCGGCCCGTCAACGTACCCACATTCAACGTTGCTACGCGGGTCTTGCCTACGTTACGGGACTTTCGGACTAGCTCAGTTGCCCCCCGATGCCGTCCTCGCATCAGGGACCCTCGCATACTTTTCACACTCGCCGGGCTTTGCGAGTGCGCGTCGGCTCCAGCGGACGTCGTAGCACTATGTCGAAAAACTTGAACTGTCACACACCATGTGATGTCTTCGTAGGCCGGCCTGTCACAAGGGCCTGTCGTCTGTATTCGGATGGCTGTGATTAGCTTAGCTCGCACAGCGAGCAGTTTCTTGTGGCACCACGTGCAGGAACGGACATCACCACCAAACTCCTATGGCAGTATTTTGGTTGAAAATGACATAGGGGTGAATTCCTTGAAAACTCACTATTATTAATACAACGATGGGCACTATGTCAGCACTGTCTGAATAGATAATCGTAAATTCTGATGTTCCAACCATAAGGAAATTCTTTAAGACGGTAGTGCATATAGTGGCTAACATAGCACAGCACATTACCTAAACTGAACGCTTTTTCAGCAACAATAAATAACCAATTTCCGTAGTTAAAAAGAAAAGACTCATTTACTTCCATCTTTAGTATGTTAGATGGAACGCATGTTACATACAATACCGCTCAAATTCTTTGAAAGAAAGACGCTTTCCGACGGATTAATCCGTCACAATGCGTCATTTCGCCATAACTTACCTTAAAATCACTCCTGTGAATTCCAACCGACACCATTCGAGTCCTCTCTTTAGGTCGTATTCGGTGCTTTCAAGTTGTGCTCAGTTTGAAAACTGATGACCTAGATATGGAGAATTTTCGTGTGGAGGGCCCTTAATTGATTTACGACCTCTCCAAAACTGCCGGTTCACACCTCGGTTACTCAACCAGACGATTTCAGCGAAATACGGAATTCTCTATTTCTCTCAAAAAATCTAAGTCCAACTTGCGGCTATTATAGTAACGCTAACCACCACTTAATTTGGTTGATTTCGATCTCACCGCTTATTTCATTCAGATGCCGAATGTTCACTTTCAAGACCTTTTTTTCTCACTAGCTATCCTTCCCCTTGCCAGCATTTATCTACGTTGATTTAGCTGATAAATCCTTCTTTCACGTTTGAAATGGCTTTAAGAGCTAAAAAGCCGCCTCTATAATAT
The DNA here is from genome assembly GCA_947359475.1 of Heligmosomoides polygyrus bakeri. NCBI lineage: Eukaryota > Metazoa > Nematoda > Chromadorea > Rhabditida > Heligmosomidae > Heligmosomoides > Heligmosomoides polygyrus. Next base: position 82,939,490 of record OX375868.1, on the reverse strand, counting down.
GTCATCAATAACGCAATTTTCCGTCCGCTGCAAAGGATTTTCCTATTTTAGATTCGTTGTACGAGGTATAGTAAAGCAGTGAAAGAGTGTCTTTTTGTCAAAGAATTTGAGAATTCGAGAAAGGATTCAAGTGCTATCCGCCCATGGCTTGCCCTCCACCAACCCTCATTGCTGCTCTACTCAGCTTTACTTATATAGAAAGGTTTGTTACAGATCGATGGCGTCATGTCGACGACAATGAGGTTTGCAGTTTAGAACTCAGTATAGAGGGCAATCCATAGAATGATAGAACAGGCATCTATCTTATGCCTGAATAATTGGGTGTTCAGAGCATCATCGCGACGAACTCATCGCCTCATTTCATGCAGCGATGGAGTCATCGCGTGGCGATGTCTATATTTTCTTTCACCAGATACTTCTGTCTTAACGCGCTGATCTGAACTTGAATCAGAACCTGAACATATATACCGTCATTTTTATTTTCAGGTATTGTTGTTCTAAACATGTTTGTCTGTAGAAATGACGTGCTAAAACGGAAAACCTGATTTGGAAAGTCTTTCTCCTCCGAGTTCTCTGTTATCTGGTTTCATAAGCTGTCTAGATTTCTATGAATTGTTACACGACTTACAGTCGTGTTCATAACAACATAACTTTTTAAGACGGGGGACGTGAGCGTGGCGACGTCCCGCCAGTGGGCATCGCCTCGCTACGCGGTCTAACCAGGATACTATCTCAACGGTAGGTCGGAACGGCGCAAATGTTGTATATGGGCAGAACCGCCTCTCCCTGGGAAGTAACAAACTGCAGGTATCTCGACCCCAATGCAACTCTGCGCAGAGTTAGGGACGACGGAAGTCGCCCGTGGCGCCCTGTTGATTCACGTGCTCCACAGCTGACGGGCGCGCGCGGGATGAGGGTTGGTATCGCGGACTGGCGCAGTGCACAGGTGGCGTAGTGGGGAAGAGCTCGGGCTCGTGAACGTGGGGTCAGGGGTTTGGATCCCGCGTACTGCGTTTGTTTTGCACTTTTGCAAAATCCATGTTTATCATATAGGTGATCCACCTAGGGGTATTATAGCGTGTTATAAAGCATGTTTACATATAGATATATCACGCATACCGTTAACAATGGTGGTCCAGGCAGGGTCACCGATTTCGCTGAAACTTCGTTTAGGGGTTATTTGGGATGGTGATCACGAATCTGATATCCGTTCTTCACGATTCCGTCGGAGGCCACCCATAACGTTAACTAGGGTGGTCCAGGCAGGGTTACCGATTTCGCTGAAACTTCGTCTAGGGGGGGGGGTATTTGGGATGGTGATCACGAATCTGATATCCGTTCTTCACGATTCCGTCGGAGGCCACCCATACCGTTAACTAGGGTGGTCCAGGCAGGGTTACCGATTTCGCTGAAACTTCGTCTAGGGGGGGGGGGGTATTTGGGATGGTGATCACGAATCTGATATCCGTTCTTCACGATTCCGTCGGAGGCCACCCATACCGTTAACAAGGGTGGTCCAGGCAGGGTCACCGATTTCGCTGAAACTTCGTCTATGGTCGTCTAGGGAGGTTATTTAGAGTGCTGATTACGAATCTGATATCCATTCTTCACGATTCGGCTGGATAATATAAATACAGGAAGGCACAGGATTACATTCCTAAAGTTTCTGCCGGTGACGGCAGGTAGAGAAAGAAGTTTCAGCAAACAAATTTTTGACTGAAGTCTTGTTGGTGGAGTCGGAACTTTTAACTAGTGCCACAAAATATCTATCGTTACATAACTACAGCTTCACACAAAATAGGCTTAAAATAAGTGACACACAGAAGTGAACATTTTAGCTAATCTGTAGTTTGAAGCATATGGTATATGTAAACATCCTCTATAACACACTCTAATACCCTAGGTGGATCACCTATATGATAAACATGGATTTTTCAAAAGTGCAAAACAAACGCAGTCCGCGGGATCCAAACCCCCACCCCTCGCTCACGAGCCCGAGCTCTTCCCTACTACGCCACCTGTTCACTGCGCTGGTCCGCGATACCAGCCCTCATCCCGCGCGCGCCCGTCAGTTGTGGAGCACGTGAATCAACAGGGCGCCACGGGCGACTTCCGTCGCCCCTAACTTTGCGCAGAGTTGTATTGGGGTCGAGATACCTGCTGTTTGTTACTTCCCAGGGAGAGGCGGTTCTGCCCATATACAACATTTGCGCCGTTCCGACCTACCGTTGAGATAGTATCCTGGTAAGGCCGGCAGCAGAGTCTTGCGGGTGCCGCGGACCCGCCATGACAACGGCGCGTGGTGCGGCTCTGCGAGGGTTACTTACGCAATACTGCGTACTTTTGCGGCAGTTGCGACCTCTGGGAATGTGAAAGATGTCGTAAGGAAAACGCTTTTTCTTTTGTGAAGAAGCGTTTTCTAAGTTAAGTTAGGCGTTGTTGAAACTAAGCCCCAAAATCTAATAGATCACTTCTTATAACTAAACAGTTCTGTGCCATTTTGCGTATGCTCTCACTTTTGTCGATCTACTCTCACTAAAACTTCCTCGCTTGACAAGCAGCTCGAAGATAATGTGGTAGCCCTTGTGATGACAGCATTCCCTCCGATGCTTTGTTGAGTCCGGGAAGTCTGGCAGATGCAGTTATAGCTCATATGGTGGGATACTAAAAAGAACGGTCTGCCTTGTTGTTGCATTTCTGTGCAAAGGTTTTCCCTAAACCTCAGACGACCAACTTGTGACTGGAAGGCCACGGAGACTTTCAGTGCAATTAAGGTCACCTAATATCGTGCTAAAGTTTTTTTGCGTTATGTTTCGAGTGCAGGATTCCACACGCCTCCATTTCTCGACACTACCGGTGATTATGTTGTGGTTGTCAAGCTCCTTTATGGACAGAGATTATGCACCAACCCACTTTATCCCTAGCATGTAAATTCGTTTTAAAATGTTTAGAATAGATGAACCATAATGGACACCTTTCTATCACGCCCTCCGGCGGGTCGATTACGAGAGAAAATGCCCGAACCGCGCCGCATCTGTTTCGGTGCGGAAAATGCCCGCAACCAGGGGAGAAAATGTCCGCGACTATGGGAGAAAATATCTGTGGCCACTGAACAGTTTTCGATAGGGTCCACTACAACAACCACTACAACAAAACACATTGTAATCACGTGGACAAGGATACGGTATTTTTCTCATGCCGTTGAGTAAAGGGCATGAGAAATAGTGGGCATGGCAACTGAAACTGTGGCACCATCATTTGGATTCCCTAGCAGACTTGATGGCCATACCGTGATAGAGAAGCTGTGGAGAATACAAGGACAGATTCTCGTTGCAACAGGCATGCTCCACGGTTAAATTAGTACCAACGGTGCTTTATGTGAAAAGAACACTTGAAAACACAGAAAGAAGCGAAAGAAGCGTTTTCGCCAAGATTTCAATTTCTATCATATAAAACTAGAAAGCAAGCACATCAACAGAACCTGGTAACTTAGAATTACTTTTCAAAGAATTGAGCTGCACAACTGTAGGCCAACTCAATTTTTGAGTTTGTTTTTGAGCCACATGAACGCCACATGGAGTGAAACGTAAGGTACATGCACTTCAAAGTTATGAGAAGTAGAAAATGAAAAAATGGCTAAACTTGTTCCGAATTCATTTACAAATTGGTTTTTAGGAGTTACTGAGGTTTTACTGAGTATTTCTGATGAAGTCTTCATTTTTGACCAATCATTTCCTTCTTTACTAAAACAGGATTTGAACATAGAAATTTCAACATTCATTGCTTTCAAGTGATTTTCATCTGATACGCCGTTGGTATCGTAAATACTTGTTGTGCTCTTTTTTACTAAAGTTTTTCTTAGTATAGGGTTTCTATTTTGATTCGTTTTGTTGTTGTTTTTTTCTGATATTTCCACATATCTGAATAAAGGATTTAAATATCTGAATGGTTAGTTGAATCCCAGGTTTTACCAAAAACGTTATTAAAATGACCAGAACCTAGGTGTAGCACATCGCCAAAAATCTTTCAAGCCACCTACTCGAAGTATAGAGTGTTTTCCGAACATGAAATTTTGCGATCAACTTCTTATTAGAGCTTTGATACGAATGAAGCGTTGCGGATACGTCCGGTTAAGGCTCTTCTACGGTTTTTTCCACAGTTTCAAACTTTCCTTAATTTCCTAAGTGGTGATTACCGCTCAAAGTTGTTTTCTTTATTACAGCGCTTTTGCTATTCACCACATGATGGTGTGATATAGATTCTTCTCGTCGACCCGAGAATTTTCTCCCCTGATCGCGGGCATTTTCTCCCTTGGTTGTGGACATTTTCTCCCCTGGTCGCGGGCATTTCTCCCCTGGTTGCGGGCATTTTCTCCCTATTTCGGGCATTTTCTCCGCACGCAACGCGCGCCGTGAGATTCGGGCATTTTATCCGTAGGCCCGGCGGGTCTCACCCGCAGCTCCTGGCGCTGCGGGTGAGAGCCGCCGTGAACTGCGGCAGCCCTCTGGGACCTTTGCGTGCGGCGGCTCTGCAACAACTCGTCCGCGCCGCGGCTTCCACCACAGTGGCAGCGTGGGTCCCACTGCGGCGGGAGCGATATGGACGAGTTCTCGGGGTGCTGCTGCGAGACTCTGTAGAGGCCCTAAAGGATAACTCGCTTCGTCTCATTAGTTGATTACAACCGATATTGGTTAATTGTTGTAAAGGCACCGACCATCCCATTCACGCAATTCTTACCTCCAGGCAGGAATTTTCTGAAAACGGCTTGGAGACCACCTACATAGTTGCCATCGTGACGATGCTCGTGATCTACAGGTCTTGCAGCTCGACGAGGCGGGTGGACGTTATTGAGGTCATTTCTCTTTCTCCACTGCTTGCACTCTCCTTTGACTTGCTCATAATTTTAGGTTAATGAAGGTGGAGAATTTGTCGGGCTTGTGGCCGGATCAGAGTTGTTGCAGAACAATGCCAATGCCATGATGACCCATTCTGATCGTAGAACAATCTCGCAACGCGGTTCTCTTTTCTCAAAATCTACAGCCTCACAACACCTTTGATTCCCTCCCTCTACTTGTTCTGTGTTGAGCTGATTAGTGAGCGCGGAACTAGGCAAGGGAGAAAACTCAGATGTCTAGCTGACCTGTTCAACTTACACTTTTTTAGTTGTCTTGTTGGTCCGATGTGGGCACAAGCACGCTAACTGCCGTTCCACCTCGTTAGTTATCAAGCAAATCCTGAGTTTCTGCCTTCCATTTTTACACTAGTGTTGAAACCTACTATCCCTGTTCCAGTTAGGAAACTGGTCACCGTCACTTGGCAGATGAACAGCTGAGTGCTGTGTTGTGTTTGTTCTGTATAAAGTTTCGATTTTCTTCGTGTTATCGTGTTATCGGCATTTCTTTAAACTGTATGAAGGTTCCTCCTCCCCCGAGCTACTTTCCGCTACTTAAAAGTAGTTAGATATTGGTAATAGATAGCAGTAAATTTTGTTTACTCGTTGGTCAACCCCAAACAAAAATCGATAAATTCTGATCATTTTTGGTGGAAAGAATTGTGCCCTAGACGATGATGAAGGATGGAAAGTGAAATGCGGACTAAAGCTGTTGAATTTTCTATGTCCTAATGAAACAAAAGGGCCCAATGGAGGACGAGGGGACAGTCAATCAGTACTCAAACGCAAGTACGAGGCAACGTGGGCTCCAGGACCTAACTCCAACGCGACGTCGAGCGCTAGCCGCGTGCGACGTCGCGGCGCTGAAACGCGGACGTGCGCTCGGTGACGCATGGTTCGCGGAACACAAAATGTTCTCAGTGTTTAAGCTCCAAGACCAAATTTTTAGAAAGGAACTCAAGATTCCACAGAATGTGGTAGACAACAGTCTGCACTAGGACAATTGATCCGAGAATGGGTGGTGGTGACCTTTTTCCGTATAACCATAATCACGGGTAAAAATTGACCGAAGAAGTTGTCGTTTGCAAAACTGATGCTAGAAACCATCCACATGAACAGAATCCCTGTATAAACTGTCGCTGGTCGTCCTATTGAAACAACATTCATATACCATCTCCATGAAACGTTAAAATAAGGCAAAGGCGTGCCGCGTGTCCCTGAAGGAAGCGTTCTAGTCGTCGGAAGCATCGGACCGCGACAACTCGTCCAATTTCGTCGCGCACCGTGCGCGACGCCAGGGGGTTCGTGCGGCGTTGGAGTTGTGTCTGCCCCCGGGCGACGTGGCATTTCCTACGTGCAGGACGAGCCGTTTAGTTAGCGCGAGACGTACCGTTTGGCCTAAGCCCTTTCCGCTGCAACCTGTATTGCACGTACGTACGCGTCTGGTTGTGTAAAATGTAGGAAATTCCATGTCACTATATCTGACTGTTACGTTCTGCTAGGTGGAAGCCCATGGGCTGCCCCCTCTTCCGCGCATTGCGCCAACAGAATTTTTGTCAGTAAGAACTCACCGGAAGAACAATGGTTAGCGTGTGTATATTTTCCGAAAGCTGATATCTTTCAAGAAGCTTTCCCAATCCAAGAGTTTTCTTAGCCCTTCTTCTGTTATATATTAGAAGACATGTCGAGATCTGAAAGAAAATCCATAAGTGTTGTGAAATGCAAAACGTTTATCCCTGATGAGTAGCAAAATTTTTTCTAATTTATTAGTTATAGCAAAGTTCTGCATCATTAGTTAGTAGTTACCATTTTCAGGTGGTTAATCCAAAAATGTTTGCAAAGATTTTGTCGAATCATGTCGCTCAACTTAAAACATCATCACGTAGGCACAGGATTGGCATTCCAGATAAAATTCTAGGTCTCAGCGTCTTCAACTTTCGCACAGCGTTTAAAACTTCAATTTTCTCAGAAGAATTAGAGCGCATTTGAAAAGAGGTTCAGGTTAGGAAAGCTACATTGAGCGTACAAATTTTTGCATGCCTAATCGTTCTAGCGTCAGTAGCTTGAATTTTCGCTGTACTACGATACATCTCAGTCGACATTTTCCTGTCTCCCATCCAAGCTCCGAACAGAGTTTGCAACTGCTGGCAAATCTATTATGATTTGGTATGTTCTATTAAGATTATCCTAACGAAGAAATTCCTAAAAACAGCACAACCAATGTTACGTCTTTTAAAAGTATTTATGATGACCGTCGAGAACATTGTTCCGCAGAAAAACTTCTATTATCGAACTTTGAACTTGAACTTCTGTTATCTTAATGAGCCCAAGTTCACATTGCAGATGAAATTTAAGTTGAGAAGTCGCTCACAGCATTTCAGCAATATGGCGGCGAATTTCTCCTCTAGCTCATTGTTTTCCTGCTTTTTTTAATTTCTAAGTTTCTTCTTCTGCCCAATCACAAGGAAATTCGTGGAGTACGTCTGTGTTTGAAAAATGTAATTAGCTTTAGTTAGCCGGTATTTCACTTTGGCTTTACCCTTGCTATGGAATTATAATTGCAATACGCCTTACCTTATTGAGTATGCCTTTCAAACACATAGCTGGCGCACTAGATTTTCTTTACGTTTACGAACAAAATTGGGCATCATAAACTCGCCCGCTTCTTATGAATTCGTAAGATAGAGGTGCAGTCCAACGTTCCCATATATACAGGGTACGCAAAAATTATCCGCACAAAAAGGCATCACAATGTAACTTCAACACAAATGCGGAGTTGACAGCGAAACTTAACACATAACTTCTTTATTTCCTTACTGATAAAAACATATCAAAGTCATTCGAAGTGGCCGCATTTTTTATTAACACAGGTCCTCAGACGAGTAACGAACGCATCACATGTCGCTCATGTCGTTCCACGCTTCACTCAGGGAAGCTTTCAGAGAAGCCTAACCTGCTTGTCAAGTAAAGCAAAATTTGTTCTCAATAACTGGGCAGACCGAGGAAACGAGAGAATTCAAATCCTGTGAATTCTAGGGCCAGTCTTTGTGCGCAATAGAATCAGGGAGCTGACGTTTGCACCACTGCTGCGGTGTCCTCGACTTGTGCGCAGGCGCAGAGTCCTGTTGGCAGCACCATCTGTCATTACAGAAGTGTGCATCGGCCCAGTGCTTCAACACGTCCTCCAAAATCGTTTTATGATACTCATCCCTGTTAATTTTGACGCCGGGCTTGACAAAACTAGAGGGGACTTGTAATGAAGTAATCGCACCCCAAACTATAACTGAAGCCGGGTGTGCCGTTCTACCGACCAGTTTCCCGTCACGGATAGCAGCTCCATCATTCTGTGAGAGAATGCGATCGTTTTGACGATTCACCGCGGGTTCTAGGGTAAGCACTTTCTCATCAGAAAAACGATCGCGCGCTGCGTGACATTCACGAACCGCTTCAGCAAGTTCTTGCATCTTCGTAGTAGCTGAGCTTTCATTCTCTCAGTTAGCATGCGAGCACTTGATTACGATATGAATACATCTTATGCTTCTTCCTGACGATAGTTCTAACACTGCTTGCAAAAATATTGAGTTCGTGAGCCATTTTTCGCATCGAACGGCGAGGAATATGACGAATCCGCCCGCGAATCTTTTTTCATTTGCGGAGTGATAGCATCCATTTTCTACTTTGCCTTGCTCTGCATGATAAAGTCCCAAGCTCCTTGTATCGTTTTATGGCATCAAACACCGTTCGTCGAGCAAAATTGAGAACATTGGCGATAAAAACATCGCTGCGACCACAAAGGTGCAGGCTGTTTGCCATTACCGCTCTGTAAGCATTCATGAGCTCAAAGGTGGGATGCCTTTGCATTTGGTATAAGTGTATAAATGTTCCAATATGGAGCTCGGAATCCAGTTCTTCTAGTAGTAGTGGACTGCATCGTACCCTGTTGGGGGTAATTTTCGCGCACCCTGTAGATCGATGTCGAGCTGCATTTGCTCCTCCTTTTTAATGCTCGGTGTTATGAGCAGGATGTCGAAAGCAAAGCGGACATGGTGCAGTTCTGATCCTTCATCTTCACTCCCATGTCTTCTCGTCCTAATTCGCGCAGACGTTTTCGAATGTGGCTAAAAAGCTTCCCCCGGATGTACGGTGGGTGGGGGTGTCCCCCGAACTCCTGTCTTCACGTTGACGACGACATCGTTGTAGAATGGTGAAATAGTGGTTGTGAATTTACTGTACAGCTCTCGAAATTGTTTGATGCTTTAACTGAAAACATCCTGTGTGACCAGAGCTCCGGTGACCGATTCAGCTTCGACAGAGTCGCCTGCCTTTTTCAGATCGATATACTTGAGGCACAGCGGCAGTCTGTACTTTAGCGATACTTTGATATGCTTTGTGGCAGTATACGGATATGATCGACTGTGCTGAATCCTTCCCGAAATCCTGCTTTTTAGCATGACAGCCCTTCGTTCAGCGCTCCAATCAGGTTGACTTGGGTAAAAAGCTTGTAGACAACGGACAGCAGGGAGATCGGACGATAGTTGCCAATGTCGTGTACGCCTCCCTTCTTCAACAGCAAGGTGATCCTGGTGTAAGGACACGGAAACGAAACTGAGCGACAACGGCAGCCGACTAACTGCAATAAACCGTGAACCAGAGGAATTCCAATTACAACTACAAAGCTGTCCAACACAGAAAGGACAAACGAATTCAGGAATAGGCGCTGAAGATATATTGCAACCATGGAGTAGCGCCCAAACATAAAGTGCAACTATAGTCAGGAGTAGGCGCCGAAGCAATTTATTGCAGTTATAAAGTTGCCACCATACAAAAAGGACAACTTCACTGAAGAGCCGCCAACGGAAGGACGAGCTGTGACGCGTACCCATTATGGATCACAATGAAGGCATTGGTTGGTCAAGGACACTAAGGAAAGAAAACATGGAAATGAGAAAGAAATCTCAGCCAATTGTTCTCAGGCCGTATCAAATAAGCCGGCGAATCAGCAGGGGGTCTCAGTCTCCGTTAGCAGTCGGCTTCGATGTAGCGGGCGCCTTTCATCTCGACTCCCCTTTCCCTCTTCTCTCATTCCTTCTACTCACTCTCCATCCCTCAATCTAGCACCTCACGCCTCTTACCTCATCCAGTGACTGATGTGCGTGTAGTGAAATTGTCTCTGTATTTTTTCGCCTATAGAAACCCGTGAATAAAATTGATAATCTTTATCTCCGTGGACTGCCACAGTAAACACAGGGACCGACGTTCCGCGTGTCCTGGCATCCCGTAAGTCGGTCTATCGACGGGACACCGCGTCCAGTATAACAGGTTCTCCTCGGTGAACTTTCCGGTGAATCGTCTCGGTCCTCGTCGGTAAAAGTCTCGGTGAATCGGTTGGTCCTCCTCGGTGAACATCGCACACAGCAAATTCGTGGGTCTGTCGTTAAGGCCATCCTCGGGCCACACAGCGCGCCTTCCTACCTTAACCCGGGACCCCTGGGGTAGACCTTACACTGGTGGTCTTACCTTTGATATGAAACCATTCACTATGACAGTATGGCATAAGGCAGTGTACGTGGCTATAGAAGAGATCGGAGTAGAAGTCGTGGATGACTTTCTCTATTGCCCCATCTGGAAGAAGCGGCGGCTCCATAATCGCATGGAAAGCATCTTACCCTTGTAGCTGACAAAGTTCCGGTGGACGTTCCTGATGCTTGTATTAGATTATTTCGGGCACTGTTGGAGCACTGTCATTTGCTACACCAATACAAGATAGTAGTTCAGCGCAATGTTGAATTCTCCGGGTATTCGATTAGCGTTGCACAACATGTTTAGATTAACGCATGAAATAGAGCCACAAAAGTAGGTACGTCCGACTTACCATCACTACCGCAACTTTAATGAATAACACGATCAAGAAAGGTAGGCGTTTTCCTCTAATGATCACCATACCGACCGACGCTAACCACTGAAACAAAATAATGCATAGGTCATTACAACATCTCACTTCAAACTCGAAGTAAGGGGTAATGTCCCCAACTCCATAAAAAAATTAGAGATAAAATAATGAAGTAAAACGCATGGAAAAAATAAATTTCCAAATATCCAGCCTTTGATTTGGAAGCGTTTTACAGTGATGGACGCCTAGTTATTTACTTTGCTTAACATGAATGCCGGCCTCTGTCGACGTACCATAGATCTTAGTATCTTTAGTACTGATGTGATGAATTATTGGAGAATGGTATTTACATTTACTGTGCTAATGATTTGGTGTTATCTCCTTTTTCAGAGTCTGTGAGGGTTGAAGGAGCATTTACTAATTACAGGTTGTTGCAGAAGTTCTCGCCATTTTCAAGACATCATTTTTTTAGTTTTACGAAGATACGAGACACGTCAAGAAACGAGGTACATGTTCTACCACTCTTCTCCACCTTTTATGAAGACTGCCGACCCCGTCAGCGTAGAACTTTTCTGGCTTTGATTCGAAAAAGCCAGCCAGCCAGCGTTCCATGTCGCCCTCGTCGTCGAACGTTTTTCCTTGCATGGCATTGGAGAGAGACAGAAATAGGTGGTAGTCTGTTGGCGCACTATCTGGACTGTATGGTAGGCGAGGCATACTTCCCATGCAAGGTTGAGAAGCTTTTGACGAGTCATTCTTGCAATGCGTGGTCGAGCATTGCCGTGCAAAAATGGGATTGTGCCATGATTCGAACGCTTTTCTGCTATCTTCGCGGTCAGTCGATCCAGCTGCTGACAGTACAAGTCCGCTGTTAGAGTTTTGTTACGAGCCAGCAGTTCGTAGTAGATGGCACCTTTATTCTCACCAAACAGAAAGCATGATTTTCGACGGGTGAGGACCCTCCTTTGGCAGTTTGTCACTCCCCTCACCCTTGTCAACCCAGTGTCTGCTCCGCTTGATGTTGACCTACAGGCACCGCTTCTCATCCCCTGTGATTCTGGACTTCAGCCAACTATCGTGCGCTTGTACGAGAACAACTGTGCCCACCTCAGCGTATCCCTGGCGGTCGCATTCGATGTGGTCGTTGGGAACCCACTGTGCCAACTTGTGCGCCTTACCCAGTTGATGTAGGTGCCTGGCGATGGTGGCAAAGTGCACACCCAAGCCATGCGCAAGTTCATGAGTAGTCCGCCGTGGGTCCAATTCCACCAGCTGTCGCAGTCGGTCGTTGTCGACATTCACGTCCTGACCCGAACGAATCTTGAAGGTTAAAGTCACCTTTGCGAAAGCGTGCGAACCATTCTCGTGCAATGCGATCGGACACCGTTTCCTCCCCAAATGCACCATTTATGCGAAGCGACGGTGACTCAACAAATTTGAAGTCAGACAATAAGAGACCTCGGACGTACTCCTCTGAAAGCTCAGTTTTTCTAGAAGGAGTTACGCAAGAGTGAGTAGCTAACAAAAATGGTAAACTTACACAACTGATCTCTTTACGTGAATAAGAGATAGGTAGCTATAAGGTAGCGTTATTGAGAAAAATGCACACTTAAAAATGGAGGGAACTTTCGCAACAACCTACTCTCCCAAACGCCACTTCATCCTACGGAAACTATTTTCTAGGGCAACAAGGAGTCAAGAGGCAATGTCATAGAAATCAATAACGCTAACCATGAGTTGAAATCGAGCCAATCCACCAGTCGACCTCAGATTGAGGTGGACAAACTCATTTGTAAAATTATCAATCCGTAAGTCAAATTTGTACATTTTGTCAAGAGATAAAGCTTCAGATGGTGAACTCGGATATATATTTTTTAGGGAGCTGTTAAAAAATACTCTGCTGCTGAAAAAGCACTGCTCTTGGGCAACTCTTTCATCTAGAAGAACAAAAACGCGGCCCATGTTGTGATTTGCTTGCGATCAATTCATTATTTCTCTCTAATGTGTTGTAGCTTAATTTTAAAGGCATTGAGCTCCATCATTGTTGTGTTGTTAATGTGCCATAATTACGATTTTTTAAAAATTATTAGTACGATTCTCACAAGAGACTACTAGCTACTCACGCATATCACCTGTGCTACCCATAGCACTGTCCAAGGTCGAGCAGGTTCATACTCGTATGGGAAACAGGATGCTATGGAGCGTTCAAGAAGCAACGATATTGCATACAAGGTGCAATTGAAGTCTGACCATTCTAAACACCATAAATTTGAAGGAATGTTAGATATTGGCTTTACCAAAGATGGATCCGCACAACACCACACTGTTAAGTGTTGCATGGGGACAGACTTGATCTTCCAGCTCTAAATGGAAAATTTAATGAACCAACCAATGGCAAACACCATAATATCGGCAACCACCCCGTGGATAGACGACACATCCTCCAGAGCGGTGAAGATGTGAAACAATGAGTAACTAAGAAAAAATATCGAAAACAAGATGCTGTAATTGAGGTTTTACAAGAAATATTTAGTGTTAGCTTTACTTGAAAAACTTAAAATCTCATCTCATTCTTTGAACACTGTCAGGAGACTAACCATTATTCTGTAGAGGCGAGTAGAGAAACTATACCTGAAGCATGGATGGAAGCAATATCGATTCTGGTACATAGTAATGGATACTGTTAAACCGACAATCGAAGATATAAGATGAACAGCTTGAGCGACGAAGGTGGAGACGTGAAACACCTTTGCCCATACTATCATCGCTTGTTTCCTAGCTGTAACCACAGGCAACTATTACAAGCGAAATTCCTGTAAATACTATGCGCTGCATGGTCAGCGTTATTCTATGTAAGCTGATATTAAAGCAGAAAATGCAAAATCTCGTTGGAGTAGCATATCTGAGAACATCGCTTCTGATAGAAGATACAAAACTCTAAATTGTAAAGGATATATTTCAGAATAGAAGATAGCAGCTTACGAGGGACTTGTAGCATAGTAGATCAACCCAGCACACTAAAACAAGACCTATGTCACCCGGTAGGTCTCACACGCAAGTTATGGAGGTACCAGTAAGTTAGAGGAGGTAAGAGTTCGCTATGCTCGCATAATACCCATAAGGCGCTGCAAGCTGTTAACACGCATGACCTAATAGTGGAGGGTTCGCTACTTTCTAAGTGAAAATATTCGTATTTTCCTAATGTTAACTTGGTAGTGATTTTATGTTTGTTTTCAGAATCAGGGTTAGTTTTACTTTTCAATGACACGACCGTCACTTACATCGCTGAGAACGAATCTCCGTTGTTTACAAGTTTTCAAAGTCTCTTCCTCACTTCCAGTGTCGATATAATCAATTTTTCAGTGGTTCTAAAAGTTTCTAAATCGTGGGACTCACATCTATTGCGCCGCGCCGGAAAAAGAGTGTATTTTCCAGTTCACCGCAACTGACTCGAAGTGATTCGACAATTTATCGTGAGTATTCGAATTCCCGTGTTACAAAAATTTCTCTTATTTTATCACTAAAGGCAGACCGTCAACCCAATTCCATACACTCGCAGTGTTCAGGGTGATATCAGATACCGTCAACCCAATTCCATACACTCGCAGTGTTCAGGCAGATATTTCAAAAAATTTTCAATTTGTGTAGCGTCAGGAAGACCGTTTCAAAATCCAAATTAAAGCAAGGGTATGGGGACAATCCCATGTTAAGACTAGTCAAGTAAAAAGTTCCAGTAAACCTATCTGTTAGACAAGAATTTGGGTCTAGGATGTAATCAATGCAATCCATATAGGACGTAGCTATAATAAAATTGACCAGTACGCTTGCTCCCTCTCCTAGAACCTTTCCCAGAACTATTGAAAAATTTTCATACCACTATTTACGGATAGGAACTTTCAAAAAGTCGAACGTTGCTTCAAGTAATAGAAAGTGAGTGCGGCATCAATGTAGGTAAACCAGCTAACTCCTGCAAAGAGTTATAACACGTAATAATCCCAGTGCTAATGTGGTACAACAAAACTCGCTGAAAGGTGTGCAGTAGCTAGCGTAAGGATATATGACGGCAGAGAGCAAGCTACGATCTGGAGGCTAGCGTGTTGCAGAAGTACAGAATTGAGTTTTGTTAAACACACTGCTAATTGAACCCTTGCAACTTGTGAAATATGTTTTCTAGTGGCACTGAATCGGTAATCGTAATAGTAAACATCTCACGTGAAACCTTTGCTGCATTTTGACTTCCTTTTATCGCTATTTCGAACAATGTTCCGTCATTGTGCGTTAAATCTGAAAATCAAGAAATAAGGAAATCTTAACTGATAATAAGACAGGTACCATACAGGCGTTGATCTATGTTTTTTAGATGCCTAACAAGGAACGAAAAACCCTCTAGTGAAATTACTGAAATACGAAGCATAAGCATTGGTTGTGAGAGTACACTGACGAGGTGAAGGATTTCATGTTTATCAGAAAATAATTGCCGATTGAGCGTCATTGTCATATGTAGAGAATACGAGTTAAGAATTGATCGTGAAAATGCTGCCACAAACGTAGGTCCATAATTTCTATAATGTATAGGGATGACAGCACGCGTGGCTAGGCACAATTGCCTTGTGAAATGGAATGTGCAGCCATGAATTTTTGCAGCCTTGTCATTGACAAGGCTTACCAAGATTCTTCGTATGACATTTGATTGACAAACTCTAAATAGTACGTGTATTTAATAAAATTTCAATTGCATAGCTTACCTGTTTCAATTACAAGAAGTTATTGTAAAAACAGAACGGGGAACAGAACTAAGAACAAAGAGTGTGAGATCTTTATATAGAATATAAGCGCATAAGTTTTAACTTGTTACAAAACAGATAGCTACAGATAGCTTTACTACTGAAACTGCCCAATCAGGTGGTGCAACAACTTTTAGATTAACTTTCTGCTAGTGTCCACGCCGACTTTCTATAAATCTAGGCATTGTTGGCACTGATTTCCCGTAAGTTGCTCTCAGCTGTAGACCAACACTAGCAACGACCTTTTGTAAAGCTCTCCGCACTCTTTTGCGGCAACGCGGCAACGCGGCGCACGGCAGGCAGCAAAATTGTCTCGTGGGCGACAATGCTGCCGCGTAGGATATTCATCCTCAGCTTTGCCACTTTACTCTATCGCCAACGCGATTTCATTATCATTGTCATCATCACCTCAGTATCGGTTTCTATGGCAAAGCGGCTGCAGCGGCAACAATGCCTTGAATAATTATTGCCACAGCCGTGTTGGCGGCACATCAGCTGCTAACCCTACGTCTCTGCCCTATATCTATGGACACTGATAGATATAGATAGCGCTGCCGCGTTGAGTTTCATTATCATTATCATCATCCCATCATTATCAGTTTCCTTTAGGGGCGTTCAGAGCAGCATCGCGGCGCGACGCGATGTAATGATAATCTCCCATATCGATCAAGCGACGTCGCGTCGCCCCGTCGCGAGGTGATCATACTTGTTCTACCTTATCGCACGCAATTATCAGCATCGCCACGCGATGATGATATCACTGTTCATTGCTGGGCGATGTGCTCATCGCTCGATGATTAGCTACTACGCTATCGTTCCGTACGCATGGTGTTCATAGCATCAACGCCCTCCCAGAAGGGTGCGATGCAATGCTCGCAACGGACCGACAGTAAGCTTTGCGTCGCTACGCGAATGCTCTGAACGCCCCTTAGCCTCAAGGCCTCCGCACGCTTTTGCGGCAGCACCACAGCCCTATCTTTTACTATCCGCAAGTACAGGGCAGAGACGCAGTGCTAGCAGCTGATGCGGCGCCAATGCGGCTTTGACAATATTTATTCAAAGCATTATTGCCGCTGCAGCATCTTTGCCATTGAAACAGATAAGGATGTTATGATGATAATGATAATGAAACCGCATTGGCGACGGAGTAGGGTGGCAAAGCTGACCAAGGAAGTCTCTCAGGCGTATGTCTGAACTGCGAAAACAAATACCACTGTTAGATTCTCCACCCGTCAAATAAAAGGAAGGGATGTTCTATTTTTTCAAAGTCCTTGAACCCAAGCAGCCAGGGACCCTCAAATTTTACTATGGGGTCCCATGCACTCACACCTAGGTTTAAACGGCTAAAAAGAATACCATGGTGAGATTCCCCACCCTTCAAGTAGTAGGAAGGGATGTTCCATTTTTGGAAAGTCTTTGAACCCGAGGAGCTAGGGGCCCCTTAACGCCCAGCACTAGTACTGTACTGCGCTGTCAGCATCTAACACGTACGTACGCGTTGCGGGAAGAGATAAGAGAAATGGTGAAAGACGTCGAAGCAAGCAGCTCGGTGGCTTAGCGGGGTGACTGCCCTTCATAGGCCAAGTGTCGGATGTTCGATTCCTTGAGCTCGAAGTATTTTTGAATTTTTAGTGTTCATTCCTTGTTTGGCATCAATCACCTTCCCAACTTTTCCTAAGCATGTATTTCACTATAGGCTGAGCAGTACGTGTTCAGTGAGACATTTTCATCAGCTGCCCCTCTATATGCGACGCTTTCTATTTTCTGCTGATTTTTGATAGGACCCTTTGCTGCATGGGGAGTAGACCTTTCATCTATACATAAATAAAGCAATTAGAAGAGTATATAATGGCACCAGTCCATAAGTCGAAAATTGCTGTTCAGTCAGTCTAATGTCATCTAGCATGTGTCCCACCTGATCAAAGAAGGGCAGCCGATCATTGTACACGTCCAGTTGCACCCTACTGCCCGTCGAAGGTGTACTAATAAACTAGACTAATGTTGACGGGCTGGTAGCTACTACAGTCCATGCAGGTCAGCGAGTGCCGTCATATTCTAACGTATCGCTAGACGGCGGTTGGTGTTGACACCCCTCTGGTGAGCCGATCAATTAGAAAATGTTACATACAGAGAGCTTTTTTATTGAAAATAGGGGTGCAGAGATATCTTTCAAAAAGTTGATCACGATGATTGGCCGTGACATGAGTGTACGCTCCCTTGAGTATTTGATTGTCAAGAGTAAATCTGAAGCGGTACTATTGAACCTTTACGACCCTTGGCCTTTTGATCTAGGTCGAGAAGTGGTAGTAAAAAAATTTCACCCAAACTTTGCCTAAGGAATTATCTGGTGCGCTGATCACGAATATGATATTCGTTTTTTGAAATTTCTGCCGATTACAGTAGTTTAGCACGGGTGAACGTGGTCCCATAGTAAACTTTGAGGGCCATTGCTCCTCGGATTCAAAGACTTTGCACGAATGGAACACCCCTTCCTACTAACTGAGGGGTGGAGAATCTCATAGTGGTATTCATTTTTGCCGCTCAAACCTACGTGCGAGTGCAGGCGAATCCAGTGTAAGCTTTAAAGGTCCCTAGCTCCTTGGGTTCAAGGACTTTGCAAAAACAGAACATCTCTTCCTACTATTTGAAGGGTGAAGAATCTCACAGTAGTATTGGTTTTGCAGTTCAGACGTACCCCTGAGAGACTAGCAGTTTTTCTAGCAACAAAATGCTTTAAGAACACGGTGTGGCTATAAAAATGATGACTTTGTTCTTGTGGAAGCGCTTTTTTTTGCTTGGTTGTTCGATATGAGATGTCAGTAATCTAGCTTTACTCAACGTTGTTTTTAACAATGCACAATAGGCGGAACATCTTTTTCTAGCTTTATTTTTACAGACTTTTTTAACTGTATCCGTAGTTGACATATAGCTAATTGCAATTTTTTCAATTTTTTTTTGGCGAAGCAAATGTATGGTCATGGTGTACATAGCTAACTCTAGCGCCTTCACGCAGGCTATCAAGTCAGGACCGCCTTGGCCGCTCTGCGGAGACATTGTGCTTAACTCATCCTTGTCTTTTAACAGTGGACAAGAAGCCGTGCAGATTTTTCTAGTCTTTTAGCCTATTTCTTTTCTTTTCTTATTTTTTATACAGACGTTTCTAGCTGTCTTTTCAACGGTGTCATCTTCGATGTAAAGTTGGAAATCGTACCATCTCATTAGAGCTCCGCGCAGTTTCACAAGTGTCGTGGTGACATCGACTCAGCTCACTCTTTGCATTCCGCACTTTTCACACTGTTTCGCACTCTTTGCAAACACCTAACTACGGCCGTCCAAAAGCATATTCGTTTCTATTACATTTAGGCGCTTTTCAATCTCTTATGTCGCCAGCCAGCACTCAGCATCAGTAAAATGCCACGGATCGGCGGTTGCACTGTAGATCTTACTATCGATGCGCTGAGGTGCCTCTTTGTCTCAGAGCCTTCCCTACGAAAAACGTCATTTCAACAAGCCGCACAGGCGCTCGAGTTCGCTTTAACGGGTAGACTTTCATAGAATAGATCGCTGATCCCAGGCATTTGAAAAGTGAAGTATGTGGCAGCTCAATGCCGTTAACCCTACTGGAGCCGAAACCATTTTAGTTTGCCAAATATTTTATCTTTTTATTGTTAAACTGAAGTCGGTACCTCTCTAGAAGATGCAGCTAAGGTATACTGTATGAAGCACCGTCTGCGTACAACGAATGCTTTAGTTGTTTACAAACTCCTCTCTGCTCATGCGTTAGAGCGTCTTCACCAAGTCAGGGAAGACAAGAAGTGCCGATTTATTTTTCTCTCGATGGCTTTATTTCAGAGCGTGTATTGCATGGACAGTGCGTAGACAAAATATAGCCACAATGGTAACTGAAAAGTATCGAATCGAAATCGTGAATTTGGGCTCGACACTCTTGAGTTTAGAAGAAGAAAAAATGACCCATTGCTCTTTCACAAAATTGCTAACTATGAAAGCAGTATAAAACTTACTGACCTAGTGACGTTGAGAGCATCTAATACTGGGTACAATAAAGTATGATGCTTGAAGAGCCAAGCGAAATTATAGGCGCTTCTTTTTTTGCATAGGACCCTCCGTTCATATGAGAAGCTTCGGAGAAGACAGAACCTTCCTGGGAATTACGAAGCTTGTTAAAAATTCCTGAAATCACATGTGAAGCCATAACTTACTGATGCCTTGGACGTTGTCCATCATTCACTTTTTCACCTAGATACTATGTGTAGATTGTATTTGCTTTTCTCGTTTGGTGATTTTTTATACAGTTTGCACACGATTGTACTTGTACTCGTGTAAATAAATAAATAAATAAATAAATAAATAAATAGAAGTTAGGAGATCAAGAAGGAAAACGAAACTTGCAAAATATAGGAAACAGGATATGATATTGCGTTGTCTACTTGGAAGACTCTTCTCCACAGCGACTTGTTTGCTGGACTTCCGTTCTTTTTCCGAATTGGAATCTGCTTTTCTGCCTCTTATTGGGCGCTTCCTTCGCCTTAACAACCAGTTGAAGAGAATCGTCGGCCACTCAGCAAATTTCGATTTTCACTCTTTTACCATTTTCATGTGGGTCGGTAAATCGTGGCCCGTTGCTTGGTTCCATCTTCTTCAGAGTCACTTACGTCTGTCAACAGTAACCACACTGACGGAACCACACCCAGAAGAAGCAGAGGAAATGTCTGCATGGATGAGCAAACTCTACCCTCTAGAATTCCTCAGCCCCTGGCCTGTTTGTTATTAACCCTATATCTGTATCTGTACAATACCGGCCTTAAATTTGGTTTTTGGGCGGAAAAGCGAAAAAGAACCAACTTTTCCGCCGCTTATCTGTAGGGCTTCTCAAATTGATCGCATTGCAAATTGAAACACATATTCGTGGTCAGCACCGACCCTTCTTTCCGATGAGCTGCAATCGCCTAGCGAGCGCCTAGCGAGCGTCTTAAAAATAGGTCAGTGACCTATTTATTTTCTCCCTACGGCGGCTGCGCCTTCCCTCGTGGGAGATAATTACACTCACAGCTCCTAACTAGCTAGAGAAAAGGAAGATTTGGCTTAATTTAAAGCCTATTGCCAACATTGCAGATAATACCACATAGCTCCTTGGATCACCTAGTTTTTCGCGAAAGCGTAAATACGAAATAAAAGATGCAAGCATGTTAAATAAAAGTTGGAAGTCGTGCTTGCTGCGTAATTGAGTGGCTAAAATGTCCTCTAGCCTAGTCGAAATCTTACATGTGTGGAGTATAAGGAGTTATCATAGTCCTCCAAATCGCTATGCTTCTTTCTCGAAAGAAATGATTTTGTGGCTACTTCAATCATGAGAAAAGTGCACGGGTAACTCCAAAGAAGTGTCATGTTGGCAACTTTGCCAACGTATAATTACTAACAACTTCAATCCTAAAGGTTCCGCATGCGCAGCTTGATTTCAACTTTTACGTTTACAAATGAGTAAGAGCACACACAAACTTGATATTCCAAAGTTAGAGACCTCCAAAGTGAAGTTTTTTTTAAATTAATGCTACTTATATTGTCGGATACTTTAAAAAATACATCTTTGTGACCGCGAAAGACTAGGGAGTCTAAAGAGCTATGTGGTATTATCTGTAATTTAGGCAATAGGCTTTAAATTAAGCCAAATCTCTTTATCTAGCTAGTTGGGAGGGCATACACGGGCTGTGTGTAATTATCTCCCGCGTCACTGACACGTCACTGTCACTGAACTAACGATAAATTTCAAGGGCTCACAGGACGCCTTGAGGCTCATCGGAAAGATAGCTCGGTGCTGAATCCGAATATGAGTTTGATTTCAAAATTTTCATTTCTTCTGCACTCAATTTGAAGAGTGCTACGGAAAAGCGGGGAAAAAGGCGGTCTTTCCGCTTTTTTCACCCAAAGACCAAAAGTTAGGACTGGTATTGTATATAATAAGACTGGGATAACTAACTGGCAAAATGTCTTCTTCAACGGATACTGTCGTCCACTGAAAAACACAGTCGCCGCCAAACGGGAAGTCAGACCGCGGGTGGGTAGTAGAAAAACGCGTCAGGACCGCGCGCGTTTTCATATCTGCCCTAACCTTGCAGCACTGGCGTTAACACGTTGACAACCGTGTGACATGATGTCATATCACAAAAGTGTAATTTATTTTTCTGCCTGGATTCAATTCTTTCGAGGGAACTTTTTTGTTCTACGTGTTCTTCATCTTTCGGCATTACTATAAAGAATGTAGTCCACGAAAGAAATTTTTGGTCACTAATTTATTGAGCTTTCCGACAAGTAGTTCCCTCAATCAGCAAACTACTCTCGATTTGTTAAGAAAAATCGGTTGTCCCATACAAGCGAAAATCTCGGTCTTTAACATGTCAAAATGAATTAGAGAAGTTTACCCAGAAGACACACAAAGGTGGGCCAGGAGATTCGCATCTCGTAAACAAAACTGTCAACAAGATGATCGCGATTTTTTGTCCGACATAGTGTATCTCCTCTTGGATGAACTACGTTACAGAGAGACAGCAAAAAATTCGAGATATTTATTACAGAAAGCAGCACATTAGTACATAGGTGTGACGTATCCGCTAGTTCTAGGAAACAAATAATATGAGTTGCGGTCGGTGTAGCCCACTCCGGTACGTCCCATTAAATACCGAGACGATCGCGGATTGAACTGCCTTTCACCTGAAGGAACGGATTAATAATTAAATACTGTTTGGTTGAAAGAGCAACTGGTCATACCTCTGTGACTATACATATGATATGCCAACTGACGACTGTCCGCATAGCTTTTGGAGCAGTACTCGCAGATATACGGCTTCGACCGAACGTCTGAATAGACCTGAAACGATGACGTCTAGCAAACATGGAGGGTTTCGATTCCTACACTTCGCACTCTCATTGAGATAGAACAACCGGTGTGTCTAATTAATAAGGGCGTGTACTTAAATTACGAATTAAATTGCAAAGTCTGCTCGTAAACAGGAGGAAGTTGATACATACCTGATAAATACCAGCCGTTTGCTAGCTCAAACAATTTTAATTTTTTAAGTTGGATGCCCCTTTTAAGGGAGCGCTTTATTAGAGAAGTGATTAGGAGTCTAAACACTCATCATACGACCAAGACGATGAAAATGGATGTACGGCTGCTTAGAAACTCTCTTCCACAACGACGAAAACCTTTTTTACCGGTTTAGTATCCCTCTAGAGAAGCAACTGTTCCTAATAATCTTGCGATTAAATAGATTTTGGACTCTGATAGACTGATCTTTTCGTAAGGACCTGAGTCTCCATTCTTCAATTTTTTAGGTTTCTTTTTTGGAGTTTTTGAAATATTGCACTGCTACAACTTTCTCGTGTGTCATCTGACGCAGTAACTTTGGTGCCGCCTTTGAAGTGTATTAGAATTAAATAACTAAATAATCGGCCTGTGTTATTGTACTGGTAATCGTTACTTATTGTAATGATATTTTTATATTATGAATGTCCTATGCATCGTATTGTAAACATGAAAAGATAAAGGATAAAGGAGGGCGTACTCAATCGTTTTGGGATGCGCCACGCATTCTACTTCTACGGAAGATCTCAGTTTTGAAAAAAACGACACTGCGTTGCGTTAGCAAATAAAGCGACAAATGCAATGCATAATCTGTTTCGATCTCTTTCTACCACGAATTCAACTGTGTTCCTTCGAGTATACAAAGTTTACATAAGGCCTTTATTGGAATACGGGACTCCCGTGTTTAACCCTCATCTAATGAAAAGCGTTAAAGTGCTTGAAAGTGTTCAGAGTAACATTACCAAAAGGTCATGATACGACAGGTAGGCTTCTCCTATGATGAGATACCTAATAGTGCCGTTTGGAATCTTAATTTCAGTTTGGAGGCCTTGGATTATATGAGAAAGAGGAGCGATGCTATTCTTTACCATAAGGTTATACATCACATGACCAGTATTAAGCCTTCGGATATAGTGGCAGTAAGGTCGGAGAAAACGCGAACTGGTTGTCTCAGAATGCGATCTTGGTGGAGCCAAGCTCAATTGCAGGCATTACTACTTCGCATGTAGGGCTGCATCTCTATATGCTAAGCTTCGAGAGAAAGGGAGGATCCATGCTCATTTGGCTGCCTCCAAAAAATTCCTTCAACGTCATTTGAGCCCCCAGTTTCTCAGCCGCCTTATTTGTTTCTCTATTATTCCTTCTCTATCTGCATGCCTTGCTTTGCTGCATAGTTTTCGTTGTGTTTCAGCTGGCGAATGTTTGTTCGCGGTTTTATGTTATGTTTATCGGTTGGTTCTGTTAACGCACGATTACCCTCGTCGTGTAATAAATCTAATCTACTTCTACGGGATGTCATGGAAGCGATTCAAATGCGTATTTACAGGTGCGTGTAACGTACTCGGAGGACATGCCGGCTGTCGCGTGCATCCGATACAAGGTTTCTGCGGCACTATTGTACTTTCACAACTCCAAGGGTCGAGGAGAGGTTGAAAAAAAATTTCGGTATATGTCGCGCAGGTGAGCAGCATTGGAAGGTGGGAACGCTTAAACCAATCAGACCGCATTGAATGGGCATGCCATTCAGAAAGAGCATGTACAGTTGGTACCCTGATGGGCTGGCATGTGTGCGGTCTGTGCTCTGCTTGGTAATCATTGGCTGGCGCGCTCCCACCTACCAATGCTGCTCACCTACGCGACATGTACCAAAATTTCGCCCAAACTTCGGCTAAGGGGGTTATTTGGGGTGCTGATCACGAATGTGGGATCCGTTCTCAAAATTACGGCCGATTACGGTAGGTTACGGTAGGTGCGGGTGACTAAGGCTGCCAAGGTCATGATCACCGATTTCGCCCAAACTTCGGCTAGGGGATTATTTGGGGTGCTGATCACGAATATGACATCCGTTTTTGGTGTTACGCTGGAGTACGGTAGGTTACGGTTGGTACGGATCACTGAGGCTGTCAGCGATTACCCGCACCTACCGTAACCTACCGTACTCCAGCGTAAAACGAAAAACGGATGTCATATTCGTGATCAGCACCCCAAATAACCCCCCTAGACGAAGTTTGGGCGAAAAATTTTTTTCGACCTCTCCTCGACCCGTGGAGTTGTGAAAGTACAATATTTTCTGCTTCGGATTTCCCGCCCAGGTCAGCCAAGCACTCCATCTCTCCGGGGTCGGTGATTGGTGCCAGACTTGTATGGGAAGGATGGAACACTGACTTGTTCATCGGCTGGCCACCGCAAGTCAATATGTGGCTATGTCAACTATGCAAACAAATGAAAAATTTAAAAAATTGGTCTGATTGATTAACCTCGACCTTTCCCTATACATATGAAGGTGTAATTTCCCGATCTAACCAATGTTTCAAACCAACCAGTGTTTGTATTTCTAAGGACCTATTTCGCAAATGCTTAGTTGTCGTTCAGTTCTGCTCAATTCAAATTAATCGTGCTGTGCCAACGGCAGAAAATCAGCTTTCATATCGAACCAACCTTCATCGGATGCTTCGGCTCGAATCCTTGTTCGATGAACGCAGGTGTGGGCATGTCCTGCAGCAGTGCAACTCTGCTTGTTGACGGATGCACAAGCACTGGGCAACCATATAACTCCTAAACAAACAGGAGCTCATTCTCAACCCTCTTCATCTCTTCTGGCTCCGTCCCATTTCCTCACCTTATCCTCCTTCTCTTTTTCAATGTCCTCCGGATGCTTGTGGTACAGCATTTCAGTGTAGGAGAAGAACGTTCGGCCGCACTCGCATTTGTATCCTTTTGCATCTTAAAAAAATGTTCTGCAGGCGTACAGAAAAACGTCAAAGTGCACGCTTTGCAGGAGCAGCAGTTGCTCTGTTTGTAATACAGGAGCTGCTAAACCGATTGCAAGGATAAACAAATCAATGCTAAGAAAAAAAAAAAACAGATCAAGAACCCACTGTCTACTGCTAATAATGTGAGACTGATACGTAACAAAAGGAAAAACATGCCTTTTCATAGTATGAGGCGTCTTGCTTTTTGCCTTGACCAGCTTTTAGTGAACAGTAAAAATGTATATTATAAAATATTAGTAATAGAATAGCAACAATAAAAGGTTAGAGGTAAAGGATATGAGATTTAGTCACTCACTCTCTGGAATACCGTTGAAGCAATTTTAATGCGAACAATGACTTGCGGTGGTCATCCGATGGATAAGTCAGTGCTTAACCTTCGCTAATTCCTATTACCAATTCAACGAACCCGGAGGGATGAAGGTGTAGCTGGCCGAGAGGGACCCAAACCAATACCCTCGATGCACGCTACAGCCGGCGCCTTAAAAGGCGAAATGGAAAGGCCATTTCGAAAGCGAGTCCTCTGATCTCAAACGTACTCACTATACATAGGGTCCGATTGAAAATCTTCAGATATTTGGATGGTTCAGATAGCGGCAATTTCCCGGACTCCGGATTTTAGAATGGTTCGAATTCGGGCGATTTGGATCGGGACATCCGAATCGGGCATCCGAAAGTGATTCATTCGGATCCAATGTATAGTTCTCACAAAATAGCCGTACCATGAGGCATGCAAGAAGCCCACTTCCGCGTTCAACTCTTCACAAGAACCTTGCAGGTACTTAGCTTGCCTCTAACTAGGGATGACTAGTGAGCTGAACTCGAGCTCGAGAGAAAGCCTCTTACCGTTTTCTCTCAAGCTCGAGTTCTTAAGGATATCACACTCCTTTCAAAACACTTTCACGCCTTACAGGCGCATTTAGTTGTAAAATATAAAGGGATAAGAGACGACGTTAATCAATCTCTTCTCAGACGCTCCACGCATTTATTTTTAAAGTATATCGTGAAGGTAACTTAAACGTATATTTTTGTAATAGCAATTATTTATTACACAGGTCATTTTGTTGTTCTACAAGATAATATCCTTAGCAGCTCTTTATATTTTTTTACCTATGTGCTAAAAATTGATAAAAAGCTGCTAAGGATAACGACCACGTAGAAGAAGATTGCATAACACCAACAGAAAAGGGCATAACACCACAATACTTAGAGGAAACGAATTAGGATGTCAGATACTTATTTAAAAAGCTTATAAATGTAATGATTTTCCAAATGAGTCTCACTCTGCAATTAATTGACGCTTTTAACTAATTGATTAATTAATTAATTTTTTAATGAATAATTAATTAATTAAATAAAATACCAAGCCACAACCAAGATACATTACTACTAGGAGAACCTAGAAATTAGATAACCACGTTATTTTCAGAAGTGAAAAAAGTGTCTTGGCTTAAACTGCCTCATGCTCCTGTGGCAATAAGCAGTCAGGTTGCGCTACGATTCCATTCATTCGCATCGTTTCCAATCTGGTACCAAAAGTACGGTAATTGTATCCAAGATACAACTGTTGATGAACTTCCCACAACCTGTTTCGGACGGCGATTAAAGTATCATCTATAGCAAAGAAGACATGTGTCATAATCTCAGCACACGCACGACCATATTTATTTATTTATTTATTGCCAATTCAAACCACACACTATTAGAAGAGAAATTCACAGGAGAAGCAAAATAAATTGGCTACTGAAAGAGAACATGGAATAAAAAAAAACAAGAAGGAAATAGAGCAAGGGTAGAATTCGTGAATAATTGGTCAAGGTTAGGAATCGCTGAAAGCTTTACTGATGCGCATATCGTGCATGTAAAGGAGGAGGCCGTCCGTACTTTGCTGAGACAGTTAGAGTGCAGTCGACGATGAGAAAAAGAATACCGCGAGGCGAAAGACAGAGGGCTTACGATACTACTACCATAGGTGCTAGACTAGCTGTGACCTATGTGAGGTGGACCTTGTAAGTGTTGAAAGGTAAAAGTTGGTACGCACCCCAGAAGGTTACCCTGATGGGAGGTCATAAGCCCTTACTTGCTCGCGTTTCAATTGAGAGATGGTTGGTAGAAGACTCAAGACATACGGTGTCTCAGATGCATAAACGTTCGTTAAAAAATGCTCCACTATGCTCAATTTGTGCAACAGTAAAGCCGCTAGAGGTACAAGTAGCGATAGAGAGAGAATGAGATACACTGCGCTATATAGTGACACAGACAGGAAGATTTAGTTCGGTGAAAGCAGGCCATATGTCTTGTTTACTATCGTGTTATAAAACCTGCCAGAGATTGCGCTGTCAAAAAAAAAAACTTTTCACTCAACTAA
This sequence comes from Heligmosomoides polygyrus bakeri, assembly GCA_947359475.1. Taxonomy (NCBI): domain Eukaryota; kingdom Metazoa; phylum Nematoda; class Chromadorea; order Rhabditida; family Heligmosomidae; genus Heligmosomoides; species Heligmosomoides polygyrus. The sequence continues at coordinate 82,911,687 of OX375868.1, read as the reverse complement.
CTGCACAATTTCACGGTTCATTCTAACGATCTATAACTTTAACTTTATTACATGCACATAGCGCATGGGAGGTAATAATAGAGCCAAGAAGCATCGGTAATCCTATAACGTAACAACAAACAAAACGGAATACAAAACAACACAAATGAAGGAAACGTAACTGCAAAAAAGGAAAAAGAAGAAGAGAACATTGCTGCGACACTAACTCAGGAACTACTACGGAATCACTTCAAGTGTTTATCAAGAACTTTCTTAAAGCTATTGAGATTGTCAGAAAAGTGAATTCTTTTGGTTAACCTAGCGTACTCCAGGCCTGCACGAACTGTGAAGAAGTTGCGACGTTGAGACGTTTTTGACGTTTTAACGTGAAGTTTGTAAGACCCACCTCTAGTATTAGGTGACGCCAGACCAAAGAATTCCGGGCGCGTTGGCCCAGTTTTCCCATGCAAAAACTTATGTACCATTATATAACCATTTTTTTGCCCTCCTAAGAGAATGTTCAAGGTTAAGAATCTAGTTTCTGATGGCACCACGTGGAATGCTCTTGTATGTGAAACCTAGAGCTCTAATTAAGAGCTTCCTTGCAAAGTTGTTTTGAACTTGTTCTAACCTTTGAACTAGCTTCTCTTTGTGTGGATAAAATACACAAGTTTCGTATTCGACAATAGGCCTAACGTGCATTCTATAAGCATTTAACAATACGCAAGGGTCTCTGCTGCGCAACGCCTTAAAGAGTAGGAACACTCTTTGCTCGACTTTTGAGGCAATATATAGGTCACAATGCATATCAAAAGAAAGCTGCTTATGATTTGTCAGAAATCCGAGGTCCTTCAACTCAGTAGCCTTTGCCAGAATATGGTTCCCTATCCTGTAATTCGCTTTAGAATTGTTGGAGCTCAAGTGAAGGACTTTAGTTTTTTCAAGTGAGATTGGTAAACCCAATGTTGAGACCAAGAATATGCATTATCAACAGCTTGTTGAATCGCCATTATATCCAAATTACAATCGACTGTTTTGTATACATTTACGTCATCAGCAAACAGTTTACAAACGACATCGCTACCAACCTTTGCAGGCAAATCAAAAGTGTAAATATTAAAAAGAATGGGGATAAAACACCCCGTGCGGTATACCGCTGAATATAGATTTAATGCTAGAAAGAGAATCCTTGACCCGTACCTGGAACGTGCGACCGCTCAAAAAAGTCTTTATCCAAGCTACAATTCTGGGGTGAATTTCAACTATGTCAAGTTTTTTGATAAGCAAATTATGAGACAATCGAAGGCTTTTGTAAAATCGAAGAACACGGCATCTACTGAGTATTTATTATCTAGAGCTAAAGTCCAATCATTACAGTTTCAAGCACCTGACTAACCGCGGATTTTCCTTTTCTCAACCCGTGTTGACATTCAGGAATAATGCGAAATTTATCCAGATGTCCCAAAATCCTCGTCTTTAAAATCTTTTCGAAAAGTCGGCAAAAAATAGAAGTAATACTAATTGTTCTGTAGTTACTAGCCACATTAAATGGCTGCTTTTTGGGCTAGGGAGTTACAAGTGAATGCTTCCATTCCAACGGAACTTCTGTAAGGAAAAAACTCTTATTAAAAATAGACTCTAGGGGAGTGGCCAGGTCAGAAGCGATTTTCTTTACAAAACTAAACAACAGTAAACATCGTTTGCTGTCACCGAGAAGCTGGACGGCAATTTGAGCAGTATGTCAAGCATCTCGTCGCTATGAAACCGAACGGAATCTTGCATGACATCGAAACTGCGAACGTTCTCACTGCGAGGAATTGGGAAATCCTGTTTTGCATGTATCTTTCCAAATTCATTTGCAGGAACTTCAGCCTTTTCGTGATCTGTTATTACTAACGATTCGTCGTCTTGCTTAAGCGCATCGATCTTAGCTCTTGCCCTCATTCTACAACTAATGTACTTATAAAGAAGAGATTTCTTATGTGCGCTAACTTCTTTTCTACTGAACAGTTCTATTTGGTTAAGCTCTTTTCAAATTTCTCCGTCAATGTCCTGTAAGCGCACCAGTCATCGGCACGATTTGAGCGCACGGCTATTTTGTATGCTTGAGTCGTTTCTGCGAATGCCGAATGTAAGTGAACAGGTAAGTTTTTCATAACGGTGGGACCTTGGTCTATGTATTTTTGAGCTTCACGTAAGGCGAGAAGTGAAGTCCCATGCTAAATTCCAAGATTCCGTCGAAATGAAATAGCGAATAGAGTGTCCAGAGGAGAAATCGGGTTGAATTTTTCTCGCTATGAAAACCAGACCAGGGCCCTTGAGCCCCTTAGCAACACAAACATTATCCCAATAATTGACCCTTGGCTGCCACCACTACATCGTCGGCTAGACCTGGCCTCTACAAAGCTGTCAGCTTGCCGAGTTGCGCACCTTTACTACCATTGCAACAGCTGGTACAGCTCTCAATGGCACTCTTTCGAGAAGAAAAGTGCACGGAGTGGATGGAAACGTAGACGAGAACAGAAAAGAAAATTTCCACATTGCACGAAGTTCTCGTAAGAATAGCGTGATAGCGGGTGTTCCATATGGAAAGGCTTCGCTTTATCATAGTGACTAAGACACCATGGTGCCTCCACACTCTTGGCTAAATATGCATTCAAGTTAACTTCATGAAGGAGAACGCACAGCGCATCCCAAACAAGGCACATCATCCCTTATCCTTTATCCTAGTCCAACGGGCAAACTAGCACCTTGTGAATTAGCACCTACCGAGATCGGCGAAATTTTCAAAAACGGACGTCGGATTCGTAATCAGCACACCAAATAACCCCTAGATGATTTTGGATGGGGAAATTTGGCCCGGTTCGAAAATACCGATTTTAGATGACGTCATCGTCCTTCTGCCGCGGTCTTGAGCCGCCTCGCCTTTGATGCGAAATTGTCAAAAGATCGATGTTCCCAGAATTGGTCGAGACTGACACCATTCGATAGAGCTTTCCGAGCTGAACTGAATGGTGGCATTGCAAGTGTCGAAAACGCAAACGTGGACGAGTAAGGGCCGAAGAAACTTTACAGCTCCCGGCCGTCGCTCTAAAATATAGCAGATGGGGCTAAGGCAGTTTAGGAATCTGGGTAGCTGTAAGCACGTGATCGTAAAGTGTCCTTAGTGTTAAGCTCGCTCACGCATTCTAAGACCGTTAGCTCGCCGCGTCTTCCCGCAGTGGTCCACCAAGATCGGAAAAATGCGTCACACAAGCCTCACTTGCCTTTTCTTTTGTGCTTTAGAGCTCGTCAAAAACCTTGTGCTGCCTACATAGAGTCGCGGCCGGAAAGCTTCGATCGCCCGCGCGCGCATTTGCGAGCAGTCACCCCACTCGATTGATAGGTTCGATTCTATATGCATTGTTCACAGCGTAGTCTAAAGTCTCTCCGGGACATAAAACAGCAAATCTTGAGTAGGGTGGCCGAAAATTTCTGATAAAACTCCACAAACCCTCACTCTACAAGCTGTCATGCCCCATCGATTGAAAGGTTCAATTCCATACGCATTGTTCACGACGCACGCCGAAGCCTAGCTGGACACCATTAGAAAAGTTGCGGGATAGGGCGGATGGAAATTTCTTATAAATTTCTTCAAACGCTCGTTCTACAAGCTGTCCTCCCTCGATTGATAGGTTCGATTCTGTATGCATTGTGCACGACACACTCTCGGAGCATTCCTGGCATGACAGCGCACTGGCAACGTGCTCCATGCTTGAGATACTCCGAAAGATGCTCTAATCGCAAAAGCCTGCTCCAGTCACATTTTGGGCCACCTACGGCGAAAACATAGGTGTCATTGTGAAGTTGTATACACGTTTGTGTACAACTCGAAGAGACTAATCGAAGGGTGCTAATCCTTTTTCAAAAATCTAAAGCTGAAGGAAGGGATTATGAGCATGCGACGGTTGGCGACGATATTTTTCCGTCGCAAATCGCAGTTTTGACTATGCGACGTGAGCGGTGTTGCGGTTCACGTAGCCCACGTTGCTTGCTTGCCGCGAACAAACCGTAGTTGCCTGATATTTGAAAAGAGAGTGTGATATTCGTGATGAGCACCTCCATTAACCCCTTAGGCGAAGTTCAGTACAACTGAGTGTCTGACGACCACCCTAGTTATCGGTTTGGGAGATAAGTTTGCGTAACCGTCCAAACAGACACCACCATTGTGTTCATCATCCCGAAATAACCTTTAGAAGAAGTTTGGGTCACAGGATCTCATCTCAAACTTGCGTAGTGCGCTTCGTCCCGCGGGACAGACACTCAAAAATCGCTCTCGTCGTCAGCGTGTTAAAATATTTTTCAATTCAATGATTTTTTCTAAAGTATCATCATCAATCCTAACCGCGATCCCATTACAGTGAAACTCTACCTCTTGCCCTAGTCTCTTCGTAAGAAATTGTGTTCTTTTGTAGCGTTTCAATCAGGATAAACGAGTAAAGATAGGTGACAGCGACAATCAATCTCTTGGGATGCGCCACGCAATCTGCTTTTGCGGGACGTCTTGAAGGAGGTAATCCGAATGCATATTGGGCCCATACAATGAATTTCGGCAGCAACAGTTGTGGAAGACGATCGCCTTGCTAATTCACAAGGTGCCGCTATTCTTACGAGAACTTCGTGCAATGTGGAAATTTTCTTTTCTGTTCTCGTCTACGTTTCCATCCACTCCGTGCACTTTTCTTCTCAAAAGAGTGCCATTGAGAGCTGTACCAGCTGTTGCAATGGTAGTAAAGGTGCGCAAGTCGGCAAGCTGACAGCAGTGTAGAGGCCAGATCTAGCCGACGATGTAGTGGTGCCATCCAAGGGTCAATTATTGGGATAATGTTTGTGTTTCTAAGAAGCTCAAGGCCCTTGGTCTGGTTTTCATAGCAAGAAAAATTCAACCCGAATTCTTCTCTGGATTAGGACACTCTATTCGCTATTTCATTTCGACGGAGTCTCGGAATCTAGCATAGGACTTCATCTCTCGCCTTACGTGAAACTCCAAATTACATAGACCATGAGAATGCCCCATGAAATTGTGCAGTTAGTTGAAAACAGACGTGCAGTTACCAGAAACGGTAACAAATTTGGGCTTCGTACTTGCGCCTGAACCGTCATGATTTATTTTGTTCCAACAGTTGCTCAGGTAATTTTATTTGGAGTGGTACTCCAGAACTGTTTTCCCTGAAATGTTATCAATAAGCAAAAATGTTCAACGACAGTTCTAGATCTAAAATTTTCCTCTGGCGGAGTTTTTGGGAGGCACATTCAAGTGTAGGTACTTCTTTATGAAGAAAGCTCAAGAGTAAGACTATATTGAAATTGCCTGCGTCAGAAAAATAGTTTTTTCCCACAGCTCATACCACCGTTAAAATGTTTTCGGAAACTCTTACGATTCCTCCTAGAGTGGATGGAGTGCCTGGATTCAAGCCTAATGAGCATGGCGGCTTCGTCGAACGACCAGTATAATGCGCGGTTTTTCCAGCTGACATGTGGCTGACTAGCAATTCCAGCGTTCCATGCGGTTTGTTCTTCGCCGTTAGAAGCGCATTCGTCAGGTCTCAAACATCTGCCGAGCTGAGCAGCGATGTGCAGCTGGCAGAGTACGGAATTCAGTCCCGGTTGTAACAGCACCGCCACGACGACGACGGCGGCGTGACCGTAGCTGCACACTGTGTTCAAAAACACATGTCCCACGGCCGCGTCGTCCGGCCGAGCAAAACTGATCGCCAGTTCTTTGGAAAGTGTGATAAGACACACTTTATTGCAGCTGGCCGCGTAGCTGGCCGGCCGTGAGTTCGCAAAAAGAACAGCTGTACGCAGGTGAAATGGACACCTCGCTGAGCAGCACTTTCGTTTCGGCAGCGTGACCTGCTTCCGTGAGTTGAGCGTGAAGAGGCGTTGTGAAAGTGCCGAATCTCAAAAGCTCCATAGCACAGTTAGACGTGGCTACTGCACTTCACCATATCAGGCGTAAGCTAAGCCGTAAGTGATATATAAAGGACAACGGACAGTGCTAATCAATAAGCTCTGGGATGTGCCACGCAATCAATTTCTACAGGAAGTCGTAGAGGCGCTTGTTGTGCGTATTTGGACTACACTATAACCCGTAGTGGCCAGTCGATGAGCAAGTCAGTGTAATGTCCTTCCCAGTCGAATTCTTCTGTGAGGGATGGAGGACTTGGTTGGCCTAGGCCGGATCCGAACCAAGCGTCCCCTTCGACTGCGCTACCACGTCTCCAGGTAACAATAAGACATACACAGCCTTATTCCTCCTTATTCCTTTCATCATCTACTGAAAGCATTAAATCTATTTTTTAATGTTTTCAGTAGATGTTTGATTGTTTGATGTTTGAAAAGTACGTGAAACAGCCTGTTCAACTAATTTTTAAAGAGGCTAAACCTCGAGACCCATAAGTGAATACGTTGTCAAAAAGCACATACATATGTGCAGAATTGAACTTAAAGTCCCGTTATTGCTTTTCCTAGGCGAGATGACATGTTAGCAATCACTTAACTGACGACGTTCTTCATTCGTTTATTCAACCTCGACATCGGCGCCTAATAGAGCATTCGGAAGAGGAGCTGGCTGTCTCACCACCAATCGAGATTTTTGGAGCGAGTTCCATTTTGAACAAAGATTCATCCCTTCGAAGTCGCCTACTTAGTACCAGGGAAGGACAAAACACTGGCAAGTCCAAATTAGTTGACCATTAAGGAAGCAGGAGCAACGGTGGAATTCCATATCTCTGGACGAATCTTGTCGAGGTACTCTGCTCTGTATTGCAACTTTTAGCACATACACGACAAAAGGGACCTCGTCGAACTGATCCGGCGAGCGACCTCCCATCTATAAGCCTACTGGAATCTTTCTGAAATTAGTTTTTCAGCCCTGGGCGGATTCGTCAACGACTTACAATAATTTAACGAAGTAAATACATCCGAAATCCCTGATATCATGAAGAATTGGTTCAACGTATCGCTTGATAAGCCGCTCTATCAGGGAATTCGGCTGTATTTTCTCTGTTAAATTGCTGTAAGTCGTTAATGAATCCGGCCCCAGGTGGCAGAATCACCAACCGCTTACCGCCCTCTAACGTCAAAAATACCGCCAAGCCAAATCCCACGATATAACATTGATCAGCAGCGGTACTCTATTATTATGTCAATCTAGCGAACTGCAGATCCATCTTCGGTCTTTTATTTCTTTTTTTAACACCTACTCAAACCACTTCCACACAATCAGCTATGATATATAACTAGAGAAGTGTATTCAAAACTAAGGCTGCTGTGTGTTACTCCTACCACCGGAGTGTGTAAAAAGTGAACCAATAATAATTCATCGCTATGTACTGTGTTAAGCAAGCCTATCCCTGGCTTCTTTAAACATAAAAGAAACCAAAAAACGTGAACTTGAAATCACCGGAGGCGAATGTTGTTTGTGAAACAACGCTTGTGAAACAACACTATGCCGAATTCGCCTCTCGTGAACGATGCCCGTGCTGATGGAACGCCACAATTCGTCAGCATTTTAAGAAAGTGCGATCTATTAATATTAGACACATCAGTAGAGAGGTAGACTTAGGCGTATATGCTTCCAGATTGAGTAAAATGATGATTCCTGGTATAGTTTTGCCGAGCTACCGTTTTCGAATATGAGCCACGAAAACTGAGTGAACTTTCCTTTACAACGCAATGTGAAGCTACAACAGATATTGATTAGCGTCGATCTTTATCCATTCAAATCGTCAGTTTTTCAGACAGCGCAAACTGTTAATGTCGCACACTTTGACAGACGTCTGGCGTGCGATTTTTTTAGTTTGTGGAAAGACTGCCTTCTGAGGCATGCTACTTCTTTGTATATGATCCTTAACATTTGAAAGAACTTTCCAGATCTGTCCTAGTGTGAGAGGATGGGCACTTCACTCAGTGTCATTGACAGTGATGGTAACATTGGAAGTGAACTATTTTACAGAGCTAACCACTGATCAAGCCTACGAGGCGACATTTTCCGCTCAATCCTATCGAGAATAGGCCTGATTCTGTTTGCTTTTCTAGCGTTGTCACCCCCGACAAGGATAGATCCAATTCTTTTTGCAAACTAATAGGCTCTAGCGTTATTTCTCGTAAAACGTTAGCTATATGGTGAGAAATTCCATTCTGAACACGGAGACTAGAAGCTGCACTTCCGATCTTTTCCGGACAACCTACTAGTTTGAACTTCAAATAAACGTTTGAGCAGTAGAGCAATACAACAGCCAGCGCAAACATGTAGACCGTAAGTGGGGTAGGCACATGCATGGGATGCCTGACATAGGTCGCCCAAAAACTGCACCGAACTAGTGCTGCACTAGATTTCAAAGCTGCCAGCACAAAGCAGAATTCTAATTTCACTAACAACCAAATTACCCGCGAACTTTACCATCCTACAGAGAACGACTTCACTTACTCTGTCTAAAAAGTCTGAAATACAGAAGGGTTGTTAAAGAATTATTATTTTCCTTTCGCATTGTTCGCATCGAAGTCAAATTGAGGGCCAGTAAATACTGGATATTTAAGCCAAGTCGTGGAAGAGCAACAGTTCTAGCAGTTCCAACACCGTAAATTGAACCGTCCCATCGGAAACATTGCATTTAGTTCATTCTTTTTGCAAACCGCTAGCTGGCTTAATCAACTTCCACAGCATTTCATGTAGAAATTCTAAGGACTTCAGAAATTAGTTGCGCAAACTAAATGTTTTACAAATACTTCGGATTGAGGATGTGAACTAAATGGATGTATGATGGTTTCTGGTTCCGGACTATCCCGACAAATCTATCTGCCGTGGCGACAACTTTTATCATATTTATAATACGTATAATATATGTACCTAAGATTAATGAAGTTCAGAATGAAGAGATCTTGATTACCCCGACATATGAAGCATGACGTTCACTCTTCATTTATGCTGGTACATGAAGAAAACAAGAAATCATTAGAAGAAGACGACAGGCTACAATAATTATACCGTTTCTAGCTCAATACTCGAGACGAACTACCTTATTATTATTACTTAACGCTAGCATCCTATTATAAAGATAAATAATAACAATTCTTCAGACGTTTCCGACATTGCTCTATTATGCTCATGGGCTCCGGTATTTATAGCGATAGTGTTCAATTATTCTCGTGGACTATAACGACGACACTATCTATATCCATATTGCTCGACTGTTCTCGCGATTAACGACTATACTGCCTATATATCTAGATATCTATATCTGCATATATATTATTTATGGCGCACAAATATGTGCATTGTAATAAATAATAAATAAGTAATAACATCCTTCAGCTTCAATCATTCATAAATTAGGATGCTTCCAGGGGATAGATAGAGTGTATGCAATAAAGATTAGAGTTCAAATTTAAAAACAAACACGAGTGAAAGTTGTGTACTTACCGCCGTGTTGGGTAGTGTGGTACTCGAGCTGACAGGCGAAGTCAAATGAATCTCCACACTTGCCACAGACGTACGGCTGCAATGTAGGAATATTCTCGTGAAGCGCTACAGCTTATTTCTTGGCAATGACATCTTCTTAATATCTATGGACATAATAAGTTTATTCAAACCTTATGCATTAGAATTAGGGGAGTTTTCCCGACAGAAACACTTTGGAAATCTCCTAACGAGAGCATCATTGTTTTCGTTTACATTCCTTGACGGATTGAAAGAGTTCGATCCAATATTTGAACGTAACATGGTGAAGAGTAGAGTTCTGCAGGGATGCCACATATTTGAAACTCTTTAGTACCGTCCTCGGAAGCGCTGTGCGCGAAGTAGAATGGGAAGACATGGAGGGATGATCGACGGCCGGCCGCTGCACCATATTCGCTTCGCTGACGACATCGTGCTCAGCATCAGCCGGGCGGAGCGAATGCTGGCCGACTTCGATGGTGTTTGTGGGATTGATGGACTGCAGGTGAATCTTACGAAAACGATGTACATGGGGAATGGACAAGTTTCTGATGCCCATTCTCGACCAGCTGAACGAACATCCCCGAGTTGTTCAGCTAGGTGCATCTACACCGCAAAATCAAGATGACCCACGTCCTAGCGCCGGAGCAGGGGAGGAGGAAACGAGCGGCTTGGGGATCCTGTAAGAGCGTCGAGGAATTCGTGAAGAAGATGAAGAATGCTGGTTCCGTGCCTACCTATTTGGCTCTGTTGTTCTTCCTGCCCTGACAAACGCCTCAGAGACCTGGGCCATATGAAAACAGGATTAACACGAACGCTATCGATCAGCGCCGCGCAGCTTGGAATCGAGAGGGCGGTGGTCGGAGTGATGCGATTAACGCAAGTGAGAGAAGGCCTCCGGAGTTCCGAGCTTCTCCGACGTTCGAAGATCAGAGACGCTGTTGCGTGGGACAGGATGCCGAAGATTAGGTGGGGCGGTCATGTAATGCGCTTCGCAGACATACGCTGCAGGAGAGCGGTCAACGAGCGGATTCTGGAGGATGTCAAGAGAACGCCAGGGCGTCCGGTTGAACTTCTTCGTGAGAACCCTAAACGAATGATATGACGCTCTTCGTGTCCTTCGAGCAAGGAGGATCCATTGGAGCACTCTGACACGCGACAGGGACGAATGGAGACGTTGCTGGCGCCCGCTCGAGCAGCTCGATAATAAATAGTTGAACAGGTGATTCCCTGAGCAACATGAAGGCATTTTAAGGTGGGATGGTTAGCACCGACTTCACTTCTTCACGTCAAAACTGAGTGATATTGACTGATTTTAGATGGATCATCACTATCGAAGGCGGACAAATCGTAAGAAAAGCTGTCGAGTAGGGAGCAAGAGAGTCCGCAACTGAGCTCCTAAGTTTTCTTAAAATTGCAGAACAGCCGAAGGAGCCGGCAGAGTTAGTCTGGTATATCATGTCAAGTTTTCATTTACGCGAAGCATTTTAGCTGGAGGTGAAAAAAGTCTTTGATGCATGATACCGAATCAACCTAAATTTCGGAAAATTTACAGCAGATGATCATTTTGCAGATAAAAGACCCATAAGAAAATGATCTAAGATCTCTCTATACAACATCATGCTCATGTTGTTGATCCAAACGCCTTTGTCACTGTCTTATGAATGCCCCTTGCAAATATCGCTTTATAAGATCGCAACTTCTTGAATCCGCCTTCATTTGAACACTTTGTTTCCTAATCTGACATTTTGCTCAAAACCTTCAGCAATTAAGATGTTCCTGAAAAACTCATCTGTAGGAAATTTAACCTGCCTGCTGGAATAGACAGGGAATGTCACAGACATGAAAAATCAGTGAAAAGTCTGTTGCTCACAAAGCCCATATAGGAAAACGCATACATATGTATATAACACAACCAAAGATGGTTTCGAACTACCTGCGATATGTTGTGTACTCGCTCGTGAGCTCTAAGTGTATTCATGTAGTTGAATGTGAGTCCGCAAAAACGGCACTTGTAGAAGACGAATCCGTTGTCGTCCTTCTCCAACACTGTGAGCGGATCCGACTCAACTGAGGAGTCCTAAATGATAGGGAATCACTACTTTCAACAACTTTAGTATCATCGTGGTATGTCAGCCTGTTATTAAAAATAAATTGTATCACTAGACGCAAGTCATCCCCAAGGACCATCCTATAACTTCACTTTTATTCCTCTCCCAAAGAGTACGGTTATTTTTCTAAAGTAATGAAATACACGGTCCATCATTCCAAATGAATTGAATAGCTTCTGAATGTGGATGGTACACCACCTTTTTGAAACACTCTTCGACCGCTCGTCTCCTCTATACCTTTTGCAGCATTCAGATATATCTTCAATCCCTTAACCGCGAGCGAGCACCATGTACACAAGATATTGGCTGGAACGAGTTTAGCTTCATTTTTCCTTTCAGTGAAGTGATTCCTCCCTCCTCTTCTTTACGCAGATTCTTTCCAACCTTGAATTGCTTTCATTGTCGTCTAAGAAATTTGTTTCTGAAATTCCTCCAAGTATTTTTCTGGACGTCTGTCAGGGTTCTCCTACCTTATCCTCGATTCGTTTGATGGATACGAATCGTGTCCTGTACCGATCGCTGGTGAGTGTGTGTCCCCCCGGTACGTCTACCCATACCTTCCGCTTCTTAGGCCTATGTCATACCATCGCTCACCCCGAACGAAGCCTAATGGTAGGCACCCATATCGACTCATCGCTTAGCACGATCGAGGTGGGAGCTTATCATTAGGCTTCGCTCTGTGTGAGCGATGGTATGACATAGGCCTTATCCGGAGTAAAGGGGTGGACGTATCACGATGACACATAAATGATAAACCTTATCCGCCACATTGTGGGTATACAAATGGGTAGACAATACTCGACGCTCGTCGTGGTTATATCCGCATGAGCGCGATGATTGAGCGCCTCACTCACAAAATGGCGGTCAATTGGGGTCAGTTGTTCTCGAGAGAGGCTTAGGTCTAGCCTACTCCTGGGGCCGGATTCATCAACGACTTACGTAACTTTAACGGAAAATTGTAAGTGAAAAGCTCAGATAACGCGGCTTATCAAGCGATACGGTGAGCGATAAGCCGCGTTATCTGAGCTTTTCGCTGTGAATTCTCTGTTAAAGTTACGTAAGTCGTTGATGAATCCGGCCCCTGGATCCTTCCATGAATACGAGTCTTATCCGCTACCCACTACGGGTTGTGGGTAAGATTCCCTTACGGGATCTTTACCTATACCCACTGCTTCATGAATCCGGTGCCAGGAGTGTTTTCTGTTCAAGCTTACAACTTAGCCTGATAAGGTTGCCCATATAGGTAAAAGCTTACCGCTAGTAAAGCACTTATCCAGGCTCAACCGTCGAGAATATAAATGGAGTATACGGCAGAGTGTGTAAAGGTGAAGTGTGGGTAACCACAAAACCTGGTGGAAGTCGAACTTTCTTGCTGTTTTTCTGTGTAGGTGTATTACCACTGCATGAAAGACCTCGCGTACCTCCTACCTACTGTATGTTATGTAATTAACTGAGGTGAAGGACAAGGATAGAGAACGGTGTTAGTCAATGCCTTTTTGGGATGCTCTACGCATTCCACATCTACGGGATCTCCTGGAGGCGATTCGAATGCGTGTTTGACCATACAATGACTTGCGGTAGCCATCCGATGGACAATTCAGCGCTTTATCCTTTCCAGACAAGTCTGGTATCGGTCTATTGACCCCGGAGGGATGGAATGTTTGTCAGTCCTGGGCGGGAAATCCGCACAGAAACCTGGTATCGGGTGCACGCAACAGACGGCACCTCCTCCGACTGCTCTACACGCACCCATTCACCGAGATACTCCTTCCAAAGAAACGACAGGGCAAGACTCACTATTTGCAGACTAATTTGGTTCTGAAACTTTAGGAAACGAGATGGCAGCCTTCTCGAGTGCTCGGAAAATTCTCAGATATCGATCGCTCGTTCCAATCGCTGAGAGTAATGGACCAGTACTGGTGATAAATCTATTTACACTACTATTGATAGCACTGAGCTAGTGAGCTGGTTTTATGTCAGTCAGAGAGGTGGAGCGCTCGAAGAGAAGAACCCAGTGTAAAAAAAACAAAAAAACAAAAAAACTGTAAAAAACAAAAAACGGAGAAAGCTCCAAGGAAATGTTGGATCATCCTTCTTCGAAAATTGCGCATGCAGTCGAAAATATTTCTCTACAAACGCCTGACTGACCAGCATTGAATCAAGCTTTTGCGAAAAAAGCTGATAGAAGCAGCGATAGGTTACCTGCTTGTCCAATGTTCTAGGAATCCTCTCGGTCTTCTCAACCGGCGACGTCGGCCTTGCTGGCCTCTGGTTGCGTTCCACCTTTTCGTCCGGAGACGTTGAGCGAGCGGCTCTACGTGCTCGCTCTGCTCGTTCCATTGGAGTAGGCATCTGGCCGACCGGTTGCTGCACTTCGACCTTCTGAAGCGGAAATCCTGCCTCTTCAAGTGGATCCGCAGCACGAGTAGTTCTCACTGGCTGCAATGAGGTGGGATATGAAGTTCCATGAAGAGAAGAAAGCGAGTTCAATTAGCATGCTGGACGTCATCAGTCTCCTCCTTTTCAAATCTATTAAAACCATAGTAAATGTGGGCGAAGATACAGCGCAGAGGTGCGGGAACGCGTAGTTGCCCCTACCGTAACCGTTGTGGCCAATCAGGCACAGGGTCCGTTGCACAGGCAGGGCATACGATTGGCTACGGCGAATACTGTAGGAGCAACGGCGCTTTCTCGCATCCCGCTGTACGTTTTCGCGGCATATACCATAATCACATGTATTGCACATTATCTTACTATAGATACAGAAAATGTTTACAACTCTGAAGCTCTTGAGTTTTATAGTTTCAATGATTAACAGCATTCCAGCACTTTCTGCATGACAATCCGCCTGCGCACCTTTCAATTATAGTCCGGGGGCCGGATTCATCAACGCTTATACCTGCGGGTATGCAGGGTATAGGGGTAGACTTACCCAGGATGAGGCATTCATGACAAACTTTACCCGCCACATCGTAGGTATTTCAGTGGGTAGAGAATACTCGACGATTGTCGTAAGTATACCCGCACACTCGTGAGTATTCCACTCCCCACTGGCAAAATGACGCACCCGTGAGATCGACTGCGCTCTCGAGAGGCTAAGTTCTACCTTACCCTTGATTCCTTTTATGAATATGGATAGTACTTGCTACCCACTGCCAGGTTGCGGGTACCATTCCCTCACAATATCTCCACCTATACCCTCTGCTTGGTGAATCCGGCTCCGATAGAGTTGAAGCAACCATAGATTGAGATTCATCGTTTTGGAATTCATCAAACCAACCTAGCCCTGAATCTCGCTTTTTTCGAACACCTGGATGCCATCTTGGAGGAAGTACAATACCGCTCATAACTAGTGTCGCATTTCGCGTCGCCGACGCGACGTAGCGTCGGCGACGCGCAGGAGCGTCGCAAAGCGTCGGAATCGTTCGCAGTGAGTCTACAGGAAAGCTGACTACATGGTTGAAATCATCTCATTGAGTAGATCTCGAAAATGAAATCGGAATTTACGTTGCATTGAATCTGACCTAGTTACGATGGTTTATTTGCATTTTTGGTAGTTTCCTTCAAAATCGTTCCTTATTCAAATTACCCACATATTCGGAATTCCCGTGAAGTCAGCTCTGCACTTATCTAAAAATTATTCAGTAATTTTTCAAAAAAGTCGTTCGGTGACCTATATACCTGCCGCGGCGGCCGTCTTGCTCGCCGGAGATAATTGCGCCCACAGGATACGACTACTTAATTGGTTGAAAACCCACACTTCTGCTGAACTTTCCTTGGGAATATATATTGCCCATTTCTGGTTTCAAATCTAAATTCGTACTGCAATATCCTTTATTTCGGTAGGACGTAACGCCATCTTTTGACGACTACAAGCGTCCGCAAGTTATCATGAAAACGATTTTCTTAAACATTGGTCCCTTATATCCTAGTTTATAGCCCGCCCCAAGGAAAATCTAAGTTATGAGATGCACAAAGTAATCAAGATGTGCAGCATATCACAATTTCTCCTTTTGAATATTAGATTGCGATTAGATTCTTCTGAGTAAATACAGTAAATAGACAGTATGCTAAGATTTTGGCAGCAACAGTTGATTTTCTTCATAATTGACGGACGAGAACAATTTTCTGACGGCAGTTGAGAAGACGAGTTTGCTTCAATGCATAGTCGAGTTACTGCACCTCATAACAAGAGGTGCTCTGAGAATAAAGGGGCTCCTTTTCGTCCGGAACAGTCGCTCAAAGTACCTGATTTCTAACGAGTTTTAGGAGGCGACCTACTTTCCTCGATCGCTTAGTTATGCTATATTCGTTTAAAAAATGACCTTCATAATCTTCTTATCTGCACAGCTAGCTATCCACCAATATAAAACTGTGCAGATCGAAAGTGATCAATTTTTACCGTTTTCATACGGTAATCGAGTTCTAGCCCGGCACCACGACCTGATCGCAGCGAACGCCAATTGAGCGACCCAGGCACCCCTCTTGCGCCTAGGTGTGAGGTCCATTGGCGTCGATCCATCTACCACATAATAGGAGCAGTTCATGCAATCAATTAACATTATTAATCAACGTTGAGGCGTATTGTTGATCCTGTTAACTTTTCTGCACCACTCCTAGTTATTTAGAATTTTGTGTTTGAATTCTCAAAAACACTTGCCATTAGCGAACTGTTTTCACACCGAGTCAAGAATTTTTAATAATTGCATCCTTATAAAGCAGGTTTGATTGGGCTCAATGTTCAAATGAAGATAGCTGTGCTGCACTCTTACTTAGCAAGGCAACTTTAGATGTGGTTTCGATCTTGACTTCAAAATATTCGTGAGGATAGCCGTTGAGAATATATCATTTTATATTTCGTTAACAGCAGGTGATAGGTTCAAGCAAAAGTTAGTGCTGAACTGCTGAACAGCACCCTGCGATTTTCGCAATACAAACTATCAATAAGTAAAGTTACAACTTTTTTCTATGCAAGGAGGAGGCTCAGTAAAACACTTTAAAGGCAAAATAAGGATAAATGCATTTGCCTGGTCACTTGTTGATTTTTATTGGGGGGGGGGGGAATTCTACGGGAATATTTCGTAAAAGTAGAATGCGTGGCGCATCCCAAAGTGGTTGATTAACGCCGTCCTTTACCCGTAATTATCCTGACTCTTTATGCCATCGTATATTCTGAATAGGGCTTTCCGAAATTTCATGATTTTCTACCCTCTAGCTAAAAGCATGTCATGCCAGCATTTCGTTGTTGGATTTTTACTCAACTCCTTCATAATGTAGACGAGGATCTAAATTGATCTAGATTAATTTTGCATTGGAGCCAACTTAACTATTGAGAGCTTGCCGTAGTAGAGATAAGTATAAGCTTAAGCCACGAAAAAATGAAGAGCTCATTACCAAGTAACTATCGTTTAAGGAGTCGAAAATCTCTGAAATGTTCGAGTAACAATCAGCAGAGCTGTTTCCGTTTACATCTTTAGTTCATTGCAAGCCTGTTTTATGTGAATAAAATTTAATAAAATATTTTAAATACCAGATCGGAACAAAGGTATCCTACGTTTTATTGCTTTGAGTGTTTCGACATTCCTCAGTTTTTGTATGTCCAGCCTAGCAATAGTTATAATTTGGCAATTTTTTAGCTCATAGTAGCTAAGTTTCAATATATGCAAACTACAATACAAATCAAAAAATGCTTTTTTTCGGTAAATTTTCACCTAAAATTTTTTGCAGTCTCTAAGATGACTGAACAATCCAGCCGGATTTCCTTGGAATAAGACTTGCCAGACTGTTTGCCACTCGTTCTAAGCACACCAAAGCAAAATGAATTTAATTAATAACAGGATATTGGCGCGTGTAGCAAAGTCGGAGGAGAACGCCGGCTATCGTGCACAACCGAATCAAGATTGGTTCGGATTTTGCGTGTCTGGAAAGGACAAAAACTGGCTTGTCCAAGAGCTGGCCACCGCAAAACATTGTGTAGGCTCTAATACGCATTCAATTTGCCACCATGACATCTCGTAGAAGTAGAACACGTGGCGCATCCTATAAAGGATTGATTAACGGCATTTTTTAATCTTTGTCCCTTCTATTAATTGGACATAACACATAGAATTAAAAGGACATTTTGCGATTTACTTCTGGAACTGTAAGATCAGACACAGGTCGCCGTTATCGTGTCGTATAAATTTCAAGATCAGTTAGCTCCTTGCCGCGGCAACAAAGTGTGAAGATGTTGCATAGCCGATGATGTATATCCTTAGGTGATAGTTGGTGCGACGAGTCATAGAGACGCTAGCCGTAAGTACGCTTGTCGGAGCCTAGGCCATAGCCCATCGGATAATTGGCCAGTTGCAAACCGGAAAAGGATTAGAGTGAACTAAAAAGCAAAATCAGCCTATTATTCACTTCAGTATTTTGTACAGCACCCAATCGGCCGAAACTTTCTCAAAATTGGACAAAATTTTGAACTGGCCTCCGAAACAATTCGATTTTGTTCTTTGGAGCAACTTTGAATGCTTATACAAGAGGTTGCGCTGTTCATAGTCAGCCCAGAAAAACAGAACGGAAGGGTAAGAAAGTGCATTTTGGAAATTCTTCCTTTGGAGGAAATTATCTCGAAGACAGAAAGTCAAGAGCTGCTTCAAATGGGGAAGAAGCAGGTTTGATATATAAGACGTAAGTGGCATCTGGATCCGGCAGTAGTGACTTTCGAATATCTCCACTTTTAACAAGATCACTCCTATGGTGTTTTTCTTCTCACTGCTCTACCCTGCTGTGGGGCGTAAATATGTACCTTTCAATCATTAGATCTTGAAAGCAGGTAAGAACATTGCCTCCGAAAATGCGCAGAGCCTAATTGAGCCCAATCAAACCTGCTTTATAAGGATGCAATTATTAAAAATTCTTGCCTCGGTGTGAAAACAGTTCGCTAATGGCAAGTGTTTTTGAGAATTCAAACACAAAATTCTAAATAACTAGGAGTGGTGCAAAAAAGTTAACAGGATCAACAATACGCCTCAACGTTGATTAATAATGTTAATTGATTGCATGAACTGCTCCTATGTATGTGGTAGATGGATTGACGCCAATGGACCTCACACCTAGGCGCAAGAGGGGTGCCTGGGTCGCTCAATTGGCGTTCGCTGCGATCAGGTCGTGGTGCCGGGCTAGAACTCGATTACCGTATGAAAACGGTAAAAATCGATTACTTTCGATCTGCACAGTTTTATATTGGTGGATAGCTAGCTGTGCAGAGAAGAAGATTATGAAGGTCATTTTTTAAACGAATATAGCATAACTAAGCGATCGAGGAAAGTAGGTCGCCTCCTAAAACTCGTTAGAAATCAGGTACTTTGAGCGACTGTTCCGGACGAAAAGGAGCCCCTTTATTCTCAGAGCACCTCTTGTTATGAGGTGCAGTAACTCGACTATGCATTGAAGCAAACTCGTCTTCTCAACTGCCGTCAGAAAATTGTTCTCGTCCGTCAATTATGAAGAAAATCAACTGTTGCTGCCAAAATCTTAGCATACTGTGTATTTACTGTATTTACTCAGAAGAATCTAATCGCAATCTAATATTCAAAAGGAGAAATTGTGATATGCTGCACATCTTGATTACTTTGTGCATCTCATAACTTAGATTTTCCTTGGGGCGGGCTATAAACTAGGATATAAGGGACCAATGTTTAAGAAAATCCTTTTCATGATAACTTGCGGACGCTTGTAGTCGTCAAAAGGTGGCGTTACGTCCTACCGAAATAAAGGATATTGCAGTACGAATTTAGATTTGAAACCAGAAATGGGCAATATATATTCCCAAGGAAAGTTCAGCAGAAGTGTGGGTTTTCAACCAATTAAGTAGTCGTATCCTGTGGGCGCAATTATCTCCGGCGAGCAAGACGGCCGCCGCGGCAGGTATATAGGTCACCGAACGACTTTTTTGAAAAATTACTGAATAATTTTTAGATAAGTGCAGAGCTGACTTCACGGGAATTCCGAATATGTGGGTAATTTGAATAAGGAACGATTTTGAAGGAAACTACCAAAAATGCACTTAAACCATCGTAACTAGGTCAGATTCAATGCAACGTAAATTCCGATTTCATTTTCGAGATCTACTCAATGAGATGATTTCAACCATGTAGTCAGCTTTCCTGTAGACTCACTGCGAACGATTCCGACGCTTTGCGACGCTCCTGCGCGTCGCCGACGCTACGTCGCGTCGGCGACGCGAAATGCGACACTAGTTATGAGCGGTATTGTAACATCTGCGAAACAACACGGTGTCGAATTCACTTCCTATAATTTCAGGCTACCAAAAATTCACCAGACTTTTGAGATGCCGCTCACATTGGCAGATGTGTTGCGTATGCACCTGTTCTTCGTTTTGGTGAGAAGGCACTTTATGTTCCAAGCTTCTACTTTTAAGTATAATTCTCGAGAGCTGACAGAATTTTCCTTACATCATAAGATATTATTGTTTATTATTAGGGCGCTTATAGCGCAGTCAGAGGAGATGCCGGCTGTCGCTTGACCCAATACTACGATCCTGGTTGAGATTGCCAATCAAGGCTTCCATACCTCCTGGGTCGGTGAATTGGTATCAGACCTGTCTGGAAAGTATAATATATAGCGCTGACTTGTTCGTCGGTTAGCCGCCGCATGTTATTATATGGGAAAATGCGCTTTCAAATCGCCTTCACGATATCCCGTAGAAGTAGAGTGCTCGGCGCATCCCAAAAGGGATTACAAACGCTGTCCTTTACCCCACTTCATCGCACCACGCCTCTCGGCCGCACTGACGGCTTCCTAACGGCTTCGCCGTGATAATAACTTCCCATCATCAATTGTAGCTGCCACCTGTGTCATGATTTCCTCAGGAAGAACATCTTAACTACGTTGTTTGGGGACATCCACCAAAAAACGATTATTTGACCAATACCGGTTGATGGCGATCGATACTTCAAAAACAAACTTCAGATTCGTGTTCACCGACCTCGACTACCCTAGGGTTGAAAATTCGGGCCGCTGTTGATCGCCATCAATCGTCGAATATCCCCAATGTGGCCTTCCCCACTGCAGTTGTGACGGAAGCACACACACGCTTTATTATAAGACTTTTATGTAGTGAGCTCAAAAACTCCACTGTGAGCTTAAAAACTAAATCCTGCCCTTCTTTTCGGACTTCAGAAAGCTTCATTTCTCCTTTCTATCTGCGGTACCATCGTTATTTGCTGAATAATCCCTCCCCTTCCCAAGCTGTGACGGGGCAAAGCTCATCAGCGGTATTGACAAAGTAATCTCGCCGCGACGACCGAGAAAACTTTAAAAAACGAGATGGCAGTTCCTTCAAGTGTTCAGTGAATCATCAGATATCGATCGCCAGCGCCAGTTGCCGAGAGTAATGGACCACTACTCAGCGCCGGTCCATGGATCTGTTTACACTACATTGGTAGCACTGAGCTATCCAAATGGTTTCCTGTCGATCAGAGAGGTGGAGCGCTCAAAGTGAGGAGCACCGTGCAAAAAAAATTGAAAAGAAAAACTGAAAGAAATGGAGAAAGCTGCAGCGGAAACGATTATCATTCCTCTACGAAAATTACTAATGCGGATGAAAAGACTGAAAAAATGACTGCACAGCATTGAATCCTGATTTTTCAAGAAAAAATTTCAGATCTAACTGTTGGTTACCTGCTTATCCAACGCTCTAGGAGCCTTCTCGGCCTTCTCAACCGGCGACGTCAGCCTTGCGGGCCTCTGGCTACGGTCGACCCTCTCGTCGGGAGACGCTGAGCGAGCGGCTCTTCGTGCCCGTTCTGCTCTCTCCACTGGAGGGGGAATCTGGCTGATCGGTTGCGGCTCTTCGGCCTTCTGAAGCGGAGATTCTGGCTGTTCATCCCGTGGACGAGCTGCGCGAGTAGTCCTCACTGGCTGTAATCGAGCGTGAAATGAAGTTCATTGGAGAGAGGAAGAGGAGCTCAAATGTAGTGTACCGGAGGGACGTCGTCAGTCGACACGTCCACCTCATCGTCGCTAATGTTCCTTGTCGCTCTAGAGATCGCCTAAAAATTCGCCTAAACCCTAGGAAGCTTTTAAAGGGCATAGGTTCAGAGAGGGCCTACTTTATCTTTCTTCACCGCATTCTTCGCCGTGTCACACGCGGCCATAAGCTCGTCGAAATCCTCATCGCGTAGTCTTCTCGCCTGGAACCTGACTCACATCAAGGATTTTGTTGGCATCACCTGGGTGGGCAAGTAAATTCATCCTGCCTTTCAAATATACATGGTCTTCCAAAATAACGTGATGAAGGTTTGAGGCTTTCCCGCTGCGAACTTATCGATCTGCAGCATAACCATAATAGTGCCATTTTTCTGCGTATCCTTTTGTATCAGTTATCATTCTTTGAGTTCGATTCTGACCCGTTGACGATTTTTCTTATGACTAACCACCGCACTGCGACCTTGAAGCTTCACCGTCAAGGAAATCGCCAATGCGACATCGCTCACCTGCTCGATATCGCTCAATCAACTGTCTCCACACCAATTTAACGATTCAAGGAGCTTAGCCATGAAGGTGATCGTCGGGGACGGAGAAGAAAATGTACTGTCAGGACGCCGCGAATCCGGAAAATCATCAAAAAGCGAGTACTTCGAAATTCGAGGGTCTCCATGAGAAAAATCGCCCGTGTCATCGGTGTCAGTCCCACGTCAGTGCATCGAATAAACAGAAAGGAAGCTCAAGCCCTACAAGTACGACAAAGTCCAGTTCGTAATGGATAAGAACAAGAGCTCCATCGATGCCGCCAACTCAAGCTGCGGGCCGAAGAACACCGGTGGGAGCGAATACTATTCATAGACGAGAAGCTGTTCACCGTAGAGCAGGCACATAACCGCCAAAACGACAGAATTCGGTCTGCAGAAACCACAACCACCTCCACCAACGTCGAACATCGTCAAAATCCGCAGGCGGTCATGGTTTGGGGCGGAATCCGTGCAAACGGAAAGGTTCACACATGTTTTGCGAAGCTCTGAATACTCTTGGATGCACCGCTCAGTTTTTTTTATTACCTCGTGGTTGACCTGAGTGAAAGTAAAATTGCACAAAGAATAAAGAGCAAACTATTTGTGATGTTTGTCCATGTTTTGCCATTTACAGACAAGTGTCATTCAAGCGTAAGTGCCGAATCCTGGAAAAGGGAGGAAACCTTGGGAGGCTTGACATGATCCTAACCTGGGACCGATCTGAAGTACATATACGCCACGCACCCGGTAAGATGAGTTATTTACGAAGCCTGATAAAGGCGTGTTACTGACGAATATCGAGGTAGATCTATTCCTATAGAGCATTTAGTTTACGACCACAACCATATTAGTATTGAAAAAAAGAAATAAAAGAAAGATAATAGAAAAAAGAATCACCTTCATTAAAGGAAAAAGTGTAAAGGACGACTTCTACCTCACAGGGCTTCACGGAAGCAACTTCAATGCCCAGTTAGCCTACGCAATAACTTGTGATGGCTAGCCAAAAAGCAAATCAGCATTTCATCCTTCCCAGATACTCAACGATCCCGGAGACGTGAAGGTCTGATGAAATCGGGAAGGATGAAATGCTGAAGGATGAAATGAAATGAGTATCTGAGTCAGAATGAGAAGCCTTCGATTTGAGGTGCACATGGTACTCGGCGCTTCCTCCGACTGCGCTACCACTTTCATAACTACACGAATACAATAAAATACTTTTTGAGGAGCTATATGTATTATCGGGCGCGTATTGCGCAGTAGAAGAAGATGTCAGGCGTCGCGTGCACCCGATACCATGTTCTGGTTCGGATCTCCCTCTCAGGCCAACCAAACTTCCATCCCTTTGGGATTGGTGTATTGGTCCCAGAATTGTCTGAGTAGGATGAAGCGCTGGCGTATTCATCGGCTGGCCACCGCAAGTTCACGTTATTCTATGGCCAAATACGCATTCAAACCCCCACGACCTCTCATAGAAGTAGAATGCATGGCGCATCACAAAAGGAACTGAGTAACGCCGTCCTTTATCCTTTGTGGAATATCGGTGCTTTAAAAAGATCCGAAACAGGAAAAAATAGGGAATCGTTCAAATTTTTCCTGTGAGGGAGCACCTCCAATGATACCTAGCAGCATTACCATTATCATCTCCGGGAAAGAAACGTCACAAAATCTCATAATTAAGGATGACAGAGATGTCTCTACCTTACTTATTTATTTATGCATAGCCTGGGCATGACACTCACGCATAAAACAAATGAGAAAAAGAACAATTTCTACTAAAAAGGTAGCAAAACAGCAACCAAACGTGGATAAGAGGCATTCGAACTCTGGAAATCGTTATGAACAGAATTTAGTCAACAGAATTTTTTTAAACCATACATGGATAACTGACAGGAGATTTTTGCTTTCCGCAGAGAGTTGAACTCCCGCAGCTTTATAAAAGTCAAAAATGAAGATCTGATTGTGTATCTTGCAATGGGAACACAGCCGGAGCCTCCTTATCTTGGTTTTACCGACTGCCGAAAAATGCGAAAATACGAAGAGTTTATGTAGAGTTTGCCCGTGAGAACCTTGAACAGCATTCTTAGATCAGCAGCCTTTCTTCTTCACACTAGAGGTTTTAGCCCCAATATCCTACTTCTTTCTCTGCCGTTTGGGAATAGCGAATAATCCACGCCGAGAAGCACCTCGTAGAAAGTTTTCGTGTTGAATTATTTTTTTTTAATTCGCTCTCTAGCATATCAATGCCTTTTTTCTTGAAGGGGTTGAGAAGCATTGTCCCAAGCTCAACTACGTGTCGTACATGTTTTCTAAGCAAGCAAAAGCAGTAAAAAAGTTAGAGCCTGATCACGGTCGTATCAGACCAAGGCCAAATTTCTGAGCTTCGCAAAGACGTGCAGCTTTTAGGTATTCTGGACACACACAGCTCATAAATGTCACTGAACTGCTTGGTAGTGGTGCTGCCTTCGCGCGGACACTGGGAAGGCAATGTTCGACAAGTTTCCCTCCAAACGGAATCCTCTATGGAGGTTCAACAACAGTCGACAACGATCGATAAAGGCCTACCTCTTCCATGCTGACGCTCGCGCTGTAACACAGAGAGAGATCCTCGCTGGCAGCTACTACCCTCGGCTAGCTGTGGTCGGGGCTGGCAGGCCGGCCGGCTGGCCGTCCCACCCCCTCATTTGCTGAGCCGAGCTCCTCCCTGTCGTCTTTAGCGGCCGGCAGACGTTCTTCAGCGTCGTCCGCTGACTCATCGCTACGGCATCTCCTCATCACATCACTTCACACCTAGGTTCGAGAACAGTCATCGTCGGGTCACGTCATAGTCTAAGCTGCTGACACGAACTCGGGAGAAGCCTGGGGGATAGGAATTCCGAGGTGTCTTGAATCCGCTAGGCGCCTTAGATGAAAGTTAGACAAGGGAGCTGTCTCATTGGTATGCCGGAATGGCATGAACGGCGCAGTAGGAGAAATCTGCATCCTCCAAGTAGTAAGAAAAGATGTTTTGTTTTTGCCAAACCCTCAAGACAAATGAGTAGAAGGCACTGGAATTTCCCTGCGGTTAACAACGGTAGTTAAAAGTGAGGCGTGATGACTCGTGAGCATAAGACGTCGCTATCGCTATGGCTACCGTAGCACCTTATATTCGTGATCAGCACACAAAGAACTTTTCTAGACAATAACTTTTTCGGACAACATCTATACAAAATCTAAACGTACTCGATAAAATCGATTTAATCCAAGTAGGCAAAGTCTTGGCGAAACAGATTTTCCTGACCGTTTTGCCAACACACACCTACCGTGGCCTACCGTAGTCGGTCGAAATTTAAAAAAAAAACATGTTAGACTGGTGATCAGCAGGTCCCCCGCAACACTCCTTTCCATAGGGTAGGCAACTTTTGGGCGATTTCTTTTCGACACTTGGAGTGGTGGAGGCATAGTAGTGGACAGCTTTCTAGTGAATAGTTTCCCGACGTTATTTCACGCTTCTCCCATGTTCCTAATAATTTTAATTACAAAAGATTTTGCAACATCATTTAGCCTTAATTCCTGACGCTCGAGGCTTAAGTTGTTTTTTCCCTCAATGTGTTTGTAAACGTTTCATAAATCTGAGTGTTTTACACAGATGAGACGCTGATAACGAAGGATGAAGGGTCAACAAGGAAAAGGCTGGCAGAAAAAATCATACCGCAGCAAATTCCAAAAAGACAAACAGATATCGTTTTAGACGCTCCTGAAAGCTCCACAAACGGCTCGCTTCATCCTGCACAGCTCCGGCATTAGGTCGTTGGCCATATTGACTTCGCGACCCAGATGCACGTAGCTGGAGCATTCGGAGATGTTCGTTCCGTTGAGCGAGAATGGGGCATCAGAAACTCGCCCGTTCCTCATGAACGTCGTCTCCGTAACACTCAGCTGCAGTCCGCTGTCCCCACATACAGGCCTAGCGTTAAAGGCAAGTAATCGGAGTTTCGTTCTGTAGTGTAGCTTCACTCCGGTCTATGATAGAACGCGACGAAGGGGAGGCCAAAAAGGCCAAATGCCAAAAACTAATATAATCAAACACATGATGACATAATTCCACTAATTTCTGAACATGTTTTATTACATGCTTCGCCGACAATGACGGTAGGAAACTGTTGATAACGTGTTCTTTACACATATGCAGTGGTACAACAGTAACGGGGATCGAGATTTACGTAGTACTGGATACCATGGCGGGACCTTGAACAGGAACAGGAAGATCCACGCTGAAAATGAAGTTTTAATATGCCAGGGACAACGCCGTTGTGCTGGAATTGCTAAGGCATTGCAGCCCTTAAAACGCGAATAGGAAGCAACACATGAGCAACAAGGTAAAGCGTACATTTGCTCCAAAATGTAGGCGAACAACTGCATTTGTTATCATATTTCGCAAGAAATTTCACCGAATTGAACGATTGGACATATTGTTTAGTTTTGTAGACAACTACGCTTCATGCGCTTCACCTTCAACACAATCTAGGTCCAAATGATTTCGAGTTTTTTTCCTATTGCTCTAGTGACAAAGCGCTTTGTGACGGATTAATCCGTCACAAAGCGTCGCATTGCCATAACTATTTTCAAAGTTATTTGTTTAAAATCTAATTAACACCTTTAGAAGCCCCGTCTCATTTTCTATCCAGCGATCTACACATAATCTAAAACGATTGCATAGTGACCTAGTTATGAAGCTTTTGCTTCTTTGGCTCCGTTAATTGATTTACGACCCCTCCGAGATCCCCAGTGGCATGTCCTCGAGGCCTTTCGTTGACGAGATTAATCGAAACTCAGAAATCCTCTATTGTTTCAGCAGATCTGTATTTGTCACGCATCAAGTGTCATTGTGGTACTAAATAGTGCCAAGTTTGAACAACATAGGCTCGATTTCGGATAAGCGCAAACGCGCGGAAACCCAAGGTTCAGTTAAGAATTATCCGACTAGTAGCGTGCTACAGAAGACAGTATTCTACTATTCCATTGTGGGAACGATGGCCTTTATAAAACGTGTAAAATGGCTTTGAAAAATGGAGAGAAATGACTAGATTTTCTTTTTTCCAGCAAGGGATTGGTCCAATCTCAATATGCAGCGTAGGATTTCTCCTATCTTTGAACTTCGGTTGCTCCTGTGCAGGGTAAGTACGAAAGCCGTGTTTTTTTTTTGTAGTCTACAGTAGACCACAAGCACATTCAAATCTAAAAAGAACGAAAAGATTTTGGCCGTTCAAAGTAGATTTCTATGCGGCCAAAGTTTGACGAAAACAACAGAAAATTTTGTTTTAGTCGCTTACCTCTTTATGGATGAGTTTATTCGAAAAATCAACTGGACAGCATTTCTCAGCTCGTTGCGAGCTTTCCAAGGATGTAATATTGTCCGTATTCGAACTGAAAACCATTTTCACCTCTTCGGCCGCCGAAACAGGTTTGGAGCTGCGCTTCGGCCCGAGTGCGGACACGGCGGCGGGCCGCTCGCTGCCCTTGCGACCTCCCGCGGCACTCCACAGGAAGTGTGAATACTGTACATAGGCGATATACGACATGTGGAGTGCCGCGGGAGGTCGCGAGGGCAGCGAGCGGCCAGCCGCCGTGTCCGCTCTCGGGCCGAAGCGCAGCCCCAAACTTGTTCCGGCGGCCGAAGAGGTGAAAATGGTTTTCAGTTCGAATACGGACAATATTACATCCTTGGAAAGCTCGCAACGAGCTGAGAAATGCTGTCCAGTTGATTTTTCGAATAAACTTATCCATAAAGAGGTAAGCGACTAAAACAAAATTTTCTGTTGTTTTCGTCAAACTTTGGCCGCATAGAAATCTACTTTGAACGGCCAAAATCTTTTCGT
>OX375868.1:82790766-82883544 GCA_947359475.1 Heligmosomoides polygyrus bakeri | reverse complement strand
CTAATACGCATTCAATGTTCTACTTGTTCTACTTCTACGAGATGACATCTCGTAGAAGTAGAACACGTGGCGCATCCTATAAAGGATTGATTAACGGCATTTTTTAATCTTTGTCCCTTCTATTAATTGGACATAACACATAGAATTAAAAGGACATTTTGCGATTTACTTCTGGAACTGTAAGATCAGACACAGGTCGCCGTTATCGTGTCGTATAAATTTCAAGATCAGTTAGCTCCTTGCCGCGGCAACAAAGTGTGAAGATGTTGCATAGCCGATGATGTATATCCTTAGGTGATAGTTGGTGCGACGAGTCATAGAGACGCTAGCCGTAAGTACGCTTGTCGGAGCCTAGGCCATAGCCCATCGGATAATTGGCCAGTTGCAAACCGGAAAAGGATTAGAGTGAACTAAAAAGCAAAATCAGCCTATTATTCACTTCAGTATTTTGTACAGCACCCAATCGGCCGAAACTTTCTCAAAATTGGACAAAATTTTGAACTGGCCTCCGAAACAATTCGATTTTGTTCTTTGGAGCAACTTTGAATGCTTATACAAGAGGTTGCGCTGTTCATAGTCAGCCCAGAAAAACAGAACGGAAGGGTAAGAAAGTGCATTTTGGAAATTCTTCCTTTGGAGGAAATTATCTCGAAGACAGAAAGTCAAGAGCTGCTTCAAATGGGGAAGAAGCAGGTTTGATATATAAGACGTAAGTGGCATCTGGATCCGGCAGTAGTGACTTTCGAATATCTCCACTTTTAACAAGATCACTCCTATGGTGTTTTTCTTCTCACTGCTCTACCCTGCTGTGGGGCGTAAATATGTACCTTTCAATCATTAGATCTTGAAAGCAGGTAAGAACATTGCCTCCGAAAATGCGCAGAGCCTAATTGAGCCCAATCAAACCTGCTTTATAAGGATGCAATTATTAAAAATTCTTGCCTCGGTGTGAAAACAGTTCGCTAATGGCAAGTGTTTTTGAGAATTCAAACACAAAATTCTAAATAACTAGGAGTGGTGCAAAAAAGTTAACAGGATCAACAATACGCCTCAACGTTGATTAATAATGTTAATTGATTGCATGAACTGCTCCTATGTATGTGGTAGATGGATTGACGCCAATGGACCTCACACCTAGGCGCAAGAGGGGTGCCTGGGTCGCTCAATTGGCGTTCGCTGCGATCAGGTCGTGGTGCCGGGCTAGAACTCGATTACCGTATGAAAACGGTAAAAATCGATTACTTTCGATCTGCACAGTTTTATATTGGTGGATAGCTAGCTGTGCAGAGAAGAAGATTATGAAGGTCATTTTTTAAACGAATATAGCATAACTAAGCGATCGAGGAAAGTAGGTCGCCTCCTAAAACTCGTTAGAAATCAGGTACTTTGAGCGACTGTTCCGGACGAAAAGGAGCCCCTTTATTCTCAGAGCACCTCTTGTTATGAGGTGCAGTAACTCGACTATGCATTGAAGCAAACTCGTCTTCTCAACTGCCGTCAGAAAATTGTTCTCGTCCGTCAATTATGAAGAAAATCAACTGTTGCTGCCAAAATCTTAGCATACTGTGTATTTACTGTATTTACTCAGAAGAATCTAATCGCAATCTAATATTCAAAAGGAGAAATTGTGATATGCTGCACATCTTGATTACTTTGTGCATCTCATAACTTAGATTTTCCTTGGGGCGGGCTATAAACTAGGATATAAGGGACCAATGTTTAAGAAAATCCTTTTCATGATAACTTGCGGACGCTTGTAGTCGTCAAAAGGTGGCGTTACGTCCTACCGAAATAAAGGATATTGCAGTACGAATTTAGATTTGAAACCAGAAATGGGCAATATATATTCCCAAGGAAAGTTCAGCAGAAGTGTGGGTTTTCAACCAATTAAGTAGTCGTATCCTGTGGGCGCAATTATCTCCGGCGAGCAAGACGGCCGCCGCGGCAGGTATATAGGTCACCGAACGACTTTTTTGAAAAATTACTGAATAATTTTTAGATAAGTGCAGAGCTGACTTCACGGGAATTCCGAATATGTGGGTAATTTGAATAAGGAACGATTTTGAAGGAAACTACCAAAAATGCACTTAAACCATCGTAACTAGGTCAGATTCAATGCAACGTAAATTCCGATTTCATTTTCGAGATCTACTCAATGAGATGATTTCAACCATGTAGTCAGCTTTCCTGTAGACTCACTGCGAACGATTCCGACGCTTTGCGACGCTCCTGCGCGTCGCCGACGCTACGTCGCGTCGGCGACGCGAAATGCGACACTAGTTATGAGCGGTATTGTAACATCTGCGAAACAACACGGTGTCGAATTCACTTCCTATAATTTCAGGCTACCAAAAATTCACCAGACTTTTGAGATGCCGCTCACATTGGCAGATGTGTTGCGTATGCACCTGTTCTTCGTTTTGGTGAGAAGGCACTTTATGTTCCAAGCTTCTACTTTTAAGTATAATTCTCGAGAGCTGACAGAATTTTCCTTACATCATAAGATATTATTGTTTATTATTAGGGCGCTTATAGCGCAGTCAGAGGAGATGCCGGCTGTCGCTTGACCCAATACTACGATCCTGGTTGAGATTGCCAATCAAGGCTTCCATACCTCCTGGGTCGGTGAATTGGTATCAGACCTGTCTGGAAAGTATAATATATAGCGCTGACTTGTTCGTCGGTTAGCCGCCGCATGTTATTATATGGGAAAATGCGCTTTCAAATCGCCTTCACGATATCCCGTAGAAGTAGAGTGCTCGGCGCATCCCAAAAGGGATTACAAACGCTGTCCTTTACCCCACTTCATCGCACCACGCCTCTCGGCCGCACTGACGGCTTCCTAACGGCTTCGCCGTGATAATAACTTCCCATCATCAATTGTAGCTGCCACCTGTGTCATGATTTCCTCAGGAAGAACATCTTAACTACGTTGTTTGGGGACATCCACCAAAAAACGATTATTTGACCAATACCGGTTGATGGCGATCGATACTTCAAAAACAAACTTCAGATTCGTGTTCACCGACCTCGACTACCCTAGGGTTGAAAATTCGGGCCGCTGTTGATCGCCATCAATCGTCGAATATCCCCAATGTGGCCTTCCCCACTGCAGTTGTGACGGAAGCACACACACGCTTTATTATAAGACTTTTATGTAGTGAGCTCAAAAACTCCACTGTGAGCTTAAAAACTAAATCCTGCCCTTCTTTTCGGACTTCAGAAAGCTTCATTTCTCCTTTCTATCTGCGGTACCATCGTTATTTGCTGAATAATCCCTCCCCTTCCCAAGCTGTGACGGGGCAAAGCTCATCAGCGGTATTGACAAAGTAATCTCGCCGCGACGACCGAGAAAACTTTAAAAAACGAGATGGCAGTTCCTTCAAGTGTTCAGTGAATCATCAGATATCGATCGCCAGCGCCAGTTGCCGAGAGTAATGGACCACTACTCAGCGCCGGTCCATGGATCTGTTTACACTACATTGGTAGCACTGAGCTATCCAAATGGTTTCCTGTCGATCAGAGAGGTGGAGCGCTCAAAGTGAGGAGCACCGTGCAAAAAAAATTGAAAAGAAAAACTGAAAGAAATGGAGAAAGCTGCAGCGGAAACGATTATCATTCCTCTACGAAAATTACTAATGCGGATGAAAAGACTGAAAAAATGACTGCACAGCATTGAATCCTGATTTTTCAAGAAAAAATTTCAGATCTAACTGTTGGTTACCTGCTTATCCAACGCTCTAGGAGCCTTCTCGGCCTTCTCAACCGGCGACGTCAGCCTTGCGGGCCTCTGGCTACGGTCGACCCTCTCGTCGGGAGACGCTGAGCGAGCGGCTCTTCGTGCCCGTTCTGCTCTCTCCACTGGAGGGGGAATCTGGCTGATCGGTTGCGGCTCTTCGGCCTTCTGAAGCGGAGATTCTGGCTGTTCATCCCGTGGACGAGCTGCGCGAGTAGTCCTCACTGGCTGTAATCGAGCGTGAAATGAAGTTCATTGGAGAGAGGAAGAGGAGCTCAAATGTAGTGTACCGGAGGGACGTCGTCAGTCGACACGTCCACCTCATCGTCGCTAATGTTCCTTGTCGCTCTAGAGATCGCCTAAAAATTCGCCTAAACCCTAGGAAGCTTTTAAAGGGCATAGGTTCAGAGAGGGCCTACTTTATCTTTCTTCACCGCATTCTTCGCCGTGTCACACGCGGCCATAAGCTCGTCGAAATCCTCATCGCGTAGTCTTCTCGCCTGGAACCTGACTCACATCAAGGATTTTGTTGGCATCACCTGGGTGGGCAAGTAAATTCATCCTGCCTTTCAAATATACATGGTCTTCCAAAATAACGTGATGAAGGTTTGAGGCTTTCCCGCTGCGAACTTATCGATCTGCAGCATAACCATAATAGTGCCATTTTTCTGCGTATCCTTTTGTATCAGTTATCATTCTTTGAGTTCGATTCTGACCCGTTGACGATTTTTCTTATGACTAACCACCGCACTGCGACCTTGAAGCTTCACCGTCAAGGAAATCGCCAATGCGACATCGCTCACCTGCTCGATATCGCTCAATCAACTGTCTCCACACCAATTTAACGATTCAAGGAGCTTAGCCATGAAGGTGATCGTCGGGGACGGAGAAGAAAATGTACTGTCAGGACGCCGCGAATCCGGAAAATCATCAAAAAGCGAGTACTTCGAAATTCGAGGGTCTCCATGAGAAAAATCGCCCGTGTCATCGGTGTCAGTCCCACGTCAGTGCATCGAATAAACAGAAAGGAAGCTCAAGCCCTACAAGTACGACAAAGTCCAGTTCGTAATGGATAAGAACAAGAGCTCCATCGATGCCGCCAACTCAAGCTGCGGGCCGAAGAACACCGGTGGGAGCGAATACTATTCATAGACGAGAAGCTGTTCACCGTAGAGCAGGCACATAACCGCCAAAACGACAGAATTCGGTCTGCAGAAACCACAACCACCTCCACCAACGTCGAACATCGTCAAAATCCGCAGGCGGTCATGGTTTGGGGCGGAATCCGTGCAAACGGAAAGGTTCACACATGTTTTGCGAAGCTCTGAATACTCTTGGATGCACCGCTCAGTTTTTTTTATTACCTCGTGGTTGACCTGAGTGAAAGTAAAATTGCACAAAGAATAAAGAGCAAACTATTTGTGATGTTTGTCCATGTTTTGCCATTTACAGACAAGTGTCATTCAAGCGTAAGTGCCGAATCCTGGAAAAGGGAGGAAACCTTGGGAGGCTTGACATGATCCTAACCTGGGACCGATCTGAAGTACATATACGCCACGCACCCGGTAAGATGAGTTATTTACGAAGCCTGATAAAGGCGTGTTACTGACGAATATCGAGGTAGATCTATTCCTATAGAGCATTTAGTTTACGACCACAACCATATTAGTATTGAAAAAAAGAAATAAAAGAAAGATAATAGAAAAAAGAATCACCTTCATTAAAGGAAAAAGTGTAAAGGACGACTTCTACCTCACAGGGCTTCACGGAAGCAACTTCAATGCCCAGTTAGCCTACGCAATAACTTGTGATGGCTAGCCAAAAAGCAAATCAGCATTTCATCCTTCCCAGATACTCAACGATCCCGGAGACGTGAAGGTCTGATGAAATCGGGAAGGATGAAATGCTGAAGGATGAAATGAAATGAGTATCTGAGTCAGAATGAGAAGCCTTCGATTTGAGGTGCACATGGTACTCGGCGCTTCCTCCGACTGCGCTACCACTTTCATAACTACACGAATACAATAAAATACTTTTTGAGGAGCTATATGTATTATCGGGCGCGTATTGCGCAGTAGAAGAAGATGTCAGGCGTCGCGTGCACCCGATACCATGTTCTGGTTCGGATCTCCCTCTCAGGCCAACCAAACTTCCATCCCTTTGGGATTGGTGTATTGGTCCCAGAATTGTCTGAGTAGGATGAAGCGCTGGCGTATTCATCGGCTGGCCACCGCAAGTTCACGTTATTCTATGGCCAAATACGCATTCAAACCCCCACGACCTCTCATAGAAGTAGAATGCATGGCGCATCACAAAAGGAACTGAGTAACGCCGTCCTTTATCCTTTGTGGAATATCGGTGCTTTAAAAAGATCCGAAACAGGAAAAAATAGGGAATCGTTCAAATTTTTCCTGTGAGGGAGCACCTCCAATGATACCTAGCAGCATTACCATTATCATCTCCGGGAAAGAAACGTCACAAAATCTCATAATTAAGGATGACAGAGATGTCTCTACCTTACTTATTTATTTATGCATAGCCTGGGCATGACACTCACGCATAAAACAAATGAGAAAAAGAACAATTTCTACTAAAAAGGTAGCAAAACAGCAACCAAACGTGGATAAGAGGCATTCGAACTCTGGAAATCGTTATGAACAGAATTTAGTCAACAGAATTTTTTTAAACCATACATGGATAACTGACAGGAGATTTTTGCTTTCCGCAGAGAGTTGAACTCCCGCAGCTTTATAAAAGTCAAAAATGAAGATCTGATTGTGTATCTTGCAATGGGAACACAGCCGGAGCCTCCTTATCTTGGTTTTACCGACTGCCGAAAAATGCGAAAATACGAAGAGTTTATGTAGAGTTTGCCCGTGAGAACCTTGAACAGCATTCTTAGATCAGCAGCCTTTCTTCTTCACACTAGAGGTTTTAGCCCCAATATCCTACTTCTTTCTCTGCCGTTTGGGAATAGCGAATAATCCACGCCGAGAAGCACCTCGTAGAAAGTTTTCGTGTTGAATTATTTTTTTTTAATTCGCTCTCTAGCATATCAATGCCTTTTTTCTTGAAGGGGTTGAGAAGCATTGTCCCAAGCTCAACTACGTGTCGTACATGTTTTCTAAGCAAGCAAAAGCAGTAAAAAAGTTAGAGCCTGATCACGGTCGTATCAGACCAAGGCCAAATTTCTGAGCTTCGCAAAGACGTGCAGCTTTTAGGTATTCTGGACACACACAGCTCATAAATGTCACTGAACTGCTTGGTAGTGGTGCTGCCTTCGCGCGGACACTGGGAAGGCAATGTTCGACAAGTTTCCCTCCAAACGGAATCCTCTATGGAGGTTCAACAACAGTCGACAACGATCGATAAAGGCCTACCTCTTCCATGCTGACGCTCGCGCTGTAACACAGAGAGAGATCCTCGCTGGCAGCTACTACCCTCGGCTAGCTGTGGTCGGGGCTGGCAGGCCGGCCGGCTGGCCGTCCCACCCCCTCATTTGCTGAGCCGAGCTCCTCCCTGTCGTCTTTAGCGGCCGGCAGACGTTCTTCAGCGTCGTCCGCTGACTCATCGCTACGGCATCTCCTCATCACATCACTTCACACCTAGGTTCGAGAACAGTCATCGTCGGGTCACGTCATAGTCTAAGCTGCTGACACGAACTCGGGAGAAGCCTGGGGGATAGGAATTCCGAGGTGTCTTGAATCCGCTAGGCGCCTTAGATGAAAGTTAGACAAGGGAGCTGTCTCATTGGTATGCCGGAATGGCATGAACGGCGCAGTAGGAGAAATCTGCATCCTCCAAGTAGTAAGAAAAGATGTTTTGTTTTTGCCAAACCCTCAAGACAAATGAGTAGAAGGCACTGGAATTTCCCTGCGGTTAACAACGGTAGTTAAAAGTGAGGCGTGATGACTCGTGAGCATAAGACGTCGCTATCGCTATGGCTACCGTAGCACCTTATATTCGTGATCAGCACACAAAGAACTTTTCTAGACAATAACTTTTTCGGACAACATCTATACAAAATCTAAACGTACTCGATAAAATCGATTTAATCCAAGTAGGCAAAGTCTTGGCGAAACAGATTTTCCTGACCGTTTTGCCAACACACACCTACCGTGGCCTACCGTAGTCGGTCGAAATTTAAAAAAAAAACATGTTAGACTGGTGATCAGCAGGTCCCCCGCAACACTCCTTTCCATAGGGTAGGCAACTTTTGGGCGATTTCTTTTCGACACTTGGAGTGGTGGAGGCATAGTAGTGGACAGCTTTCTAGTGAATAGTTTCCCGACGTTATTTCACGCTTCTCCCATGTTCCTAATAATTTTAATTACAAAAGATTTTGCAACATCATTTAGCCTTAATTCCTGACGCTCGAGGCTTAAGTTGTTTTTTCCCTCAATGTGTTTGTAAACGTTTCATAAATCTGAGTGTTTTACACAGATGAGACGCTGATAACGAAGGATGAAGGGTCAACAAGGAAAAGGCTGGCAGAAAAAATCATACCGCAGCAAATTCCAAAAAGACAAACAGATATCGTTTTAGACGCTCCTGAAAGCTCCACAAACGGCTCGCTTCATCCTGCACAGCTCCGGCATTAGGTCGTTGGCCATATTGACTTCGCGACCCAGATGCACGTAGCTGGAGCATTCGGAGATGTTCGTTCCGTTGAGCGAGAATGGGGCATCAGAAACTCGCCCGTTCCTCATGAACGTCGTCTCCGTAACACTCAGCTGCAGTCCGCTGTCCCCACATACAGGCCTAGCGTTAAAGGCAAGTAATCGGAGTTTCGTTCTGTAGTGTAGCTTCACTCCGGTCTATGATAGAACGCGACGAAGGGGAGGCCAAAAAGGCCAAATGCCAAAAACTAATATAATCAAACACATGATGACATAATTCCACTAATTTCTGAACATGTTTTATTACATGCTTCGCCGACAATGACGGTAGGAAACTGTTGATAACGTGTTCTTTACACATATGCAGTGGTACAACAGTAACGGGGATCGAGATTTACGTAGTACTGGATACCATGGCGGGACCTTGAACAGGAACAGGAAGATCCACGCTGAAAATGAAGTTTTAATATGCCAGGGACAACGCCGTTGTGCTGGAATTGCTAAGGCATTGCAGCCCTTAAAACGCGAATAGGAAGCAACACATGAGCAACAAGGTAAAGCGTACATTTGCTCCAAAATGTAGGCGAACAACTGCATTTGTTATCATATTTCGCAAGAAATTTCACCGAATTGAACGATTGGACATATTGTTTAGTTTTGTAGACAACTACGCTTCATGCGCTTCACCTTCAACACAATCTAGGTCCAAATGATTTCGAGTTTTTTTCCTATTGCTCTAGTGACAAAGCGCTTTGTGACGGATTAATCCGTCACAAAGCGTCGCATTGCCATAACTATTTTCAAAGTTATTTGTTTAAAATCTAATTAACACCTTTAGAAGCCCCGTCTCATTTTCTATCCAGCGATCTACACATAATCTAAAACGATTGCATAGTGACCTAGTTATGAAGCTTTTGCTTCTTTGGCTCCGTTAATTGATTTACGACCCCTCCGAGATCCCCAGTGGCATGTCCTCGAGGCCTTTCGTTGACGAGATTAATCGAAACTCAGAAATCCTCTATTGTTTCAGCAGATCTGTATTTGTCACGCATCAAGTGTCATTGTGGTACTAAATAGTGCCAAGTTTGAACAACATAGGCTCGATTTCGGATAAGCGCAAACGCGCGGAAACCCAAGGTTCAGTTAAGAATTATCCGACTAGTAGCGTGCTACAGAAGACAGTATTCTACTATTCCATTGTGGGAACGATGGCCTTTATAAAACGTGTAAAATGGCTTTGAAAAATGGAGAGAAATGACTAGATTTTCTTTTTTCCAGCAAGGGATTGGTCCAATCTCAATATGCAGCGTAGGATTTCTCCTATCTTTGAACTTCGGTTGCTCCTGTGCAGGGTAAGTACGAAAGCCGTGTTTTTTTTTTGTAGTCTACAGTAGACCACAAGCACATTCAAATCTAAAAAGAACGAAAAGATTTTGGCCGTTCAAAGTAGATTTCTATGCGGCCAAAATCTTTTCGTTCTTTTTAGATTTGAATGTGCTTGTGGTCTACTGTAGACTACAAAAAAAAAACACGGCTTTCGTACTTACCCTGCACAGGAGCAACCGAAGTTCAAAGATAGAAAAAATCCCACGCCGCATATTGAGATCGGACCAATCCCTTGTTGGAAAAAAGAAAATCTAGTCATTTCTCTCCATTTTTCAAAGCCATTTTACACGTTTTATAAAGGCCATCGTTCCCACAATGGAATAGTAGAACACTGTCTTCTGTAGCACGCTACTAGTCGGATAATTCTTAACTGAACCTTGGGTTTCCGCGCGTTTGCGCTTATCCGAAATCGGGCCTATGTTGTTCAAACTTGGCACTATTTAGTACCACAATGACACTTGATGCGTGACAAATACAGATCTGCTGAAACAATAGAGGATTTCTGAGTTTCGATTAATCTCGTCAACGAAAAGCCTCGAGGACATGCCACTGGGGATCTCGGAGGGGTCGTAAATCAATTAACGGAGCCAAAGAAGCAAAAGCTTCATAACTAGGTCATTATGCAATCGTTTTAGATGATGTGTAGATCGCTGGATAGAAAATGAGACGGGGCTTCTAAAGGTGTTAATTAGATTTTAAACAAGTAACTTTGAAAATAGTTATGGCAATGCGACTCTTTGTGACGGATTAATCCGTCGCAAAGCGTCTTTTTTGCAAAGAATTTGAGCGGTATTGTACGTGTGATTGGTGGTCTACTGGATCAACCGCCTATAAGGCTAGTCGTCCTTTGCAGTCTTCAGCTCGGATCTTGCCTCTAGTCTCCTCAAGGAAAATACCCTGTGATATGAAACAATGTTTGGGGAAGTGGTGTCTAGACTGATTTCGACTTTTTCAGGCTCTCAAGAATACGAAGATTCCGAAGCTTTATTCTCAACAAAAGCCTATATCAGTCTAATGCATGAAATTATTCGTGAACAATGCTTCTTATATTTATATGTTAAAATGCGTCTAATTTAGTCAACTCTTCCACGAAAAGAGAAAACATAAATGCTTCCGAACCTATGAATGCTGTTGTATCTTGTGAGAATATAATTACGTCATATGTTTTGCCCCCCTCGTAAGAGATCATCTCCCCGGTGCCACACGAAGGTAAGTTGTTATTTTTTGAAATATGAGCGTCTTCTCGAAATTTCTTTTTTTTTCGGCTAATAACTCCAAGGGGCCGACAATGGATGATTCGAGAAAGTGCGCTCTGTAGCAATAGATGGGTATCACTCTAAAGTTCACTTCAGACTAGGTGATTAGTAAACTGACCAACATTCGTCATTTACTTCTCACCAAAGGGAAAGGGTTGAAGGAGTAAACCTGGCAATGTTTGCCACATAAAAAGAATGGAAACAGTACCGGTACATGACGCGAAGATAGACAGCATTGTGAGGTGGTGGCGCACCAGCCAATCATAGCCAAGCAGAGCACTGCTCGAACACAAGCCAGCAGCCAATCAGAATGCTGACCCTATAAGCTCCCCTTCTGCAGGCTGGTGCGCCACCACCTCCCAATACTGCTCATCTTCGCGACATATACCGAAAAGCCTTACAAGCCTTGTTAGGCGACCTTTTTCGGCAGCTGGATTGTTCATTTTTAATGTATTTGTTGTATCCCTGAGGAAACACTTTTGCTGGACCTCTGAGGTGTCTTCTTTTTGCTCTCTGTGCTAACAGAGAGCCCCACGTCCGCGTGCGTAGAGGCAGCAGAGTAGGTACAGCTTTATTAGTAGAGTAAGTTGACAGCGAAACGACGATGGCTGGAGGTGACGGGAGCTGGCTAACGGCGGCTGGAATTCCAGATCTCGGCGACCTCGGTGACACTCGGCGACGACCCTGCGGCTACGACGACGGCGCCCTGGGGGTCTCGACAGCGGCCTTATATGCGCCCCGTTTCCCGCCGGTCGTCACTTGGTCCTGCCTTGCGAGTTACCACCGCGCCTACGTGGGTGGTCCTCGACTTTCTACTAGCCGGCAACGGGCACTAGATCACCTCTGTGACCGTCCAGCCATAACAGTATTATGCAACGACAATTGCTTCTTTTTTTAAAGTTTAATCTCGTCTCAGTTATAATAACCTATGCAGTTGTCCAGGGCTATGTTGAGTTTTCCTTGTAGATGTTTCTTTTGTCTTATGTTGTTGTTCCTTTTGTGCAAGAAGTGTCTTGCAGCTCCAAATAAATAAATAAGCTGAGCAGGTATTCAAGAAACTCTTGTCGACTCACGTGTCGGAAGCGCCGACGATCCGTAAAGCGTCCAATCGCTCTTGCTCCAGTTCATATCGGTTGGCACCGAGCTTAACTCTCGCGAAGTCATCCACGGGAAGATGCCATACGACGCTGTATTCCTTTGTGTTCGGGTCAACAGTCACGGGGAACGAGAACACGAGTCCTAACGAGATGCCGTAGGCTCCATCTGAAGGGACAGCCATAGACACCCACTCTCCCTGAAAACCAAGAGCAGTACGTAGTGAGAGGTCAGGAAAACTTCATGGGGGAGAATAGGAATGTGCCCCACTGGCTTGGTGCCAAAGTGCCAATCGTGCATATGGTCACAAGCTGCTTTCGCCGCTGACATCGCCGACGAAAACTTGCGTTTCTGGATAATGACAGCTCCTCGCTTTTGAATCGTCTGGAAGGAGGAACAGCGCCATGTCTGTTTTCGAAAAGACCAACGGGACAGTCGAGAAAAGATTTACCGAAATGAACGGTCCACGCAGATACTTGATGTCGTTGACGACAGTGTAAGCATCAATAGTCCTATGACCTGAAAGGAGACTATTAGGTTGTTTAAAAAGTTTTCCGCCATTCTCTTGCAAACTGCTTCTCCTGCAAACGGTTGGGCAACGAAAGGAACAGATGGTAGCGTGTTGCAGTCAGGTGGATTTTCCAGCACATGCAGTCCGAAAAACAAGAACGTGTCCTGAGCCTCCTTCGCAACGTGCGGACGCGCATTATCGTGAAAGGTGAGGATCTTATAGGATAGAGAACGGTTACTGTGTTACTCCATCTCTTCTAGGATGCGCCATGCATTCTACTTTTACAGGCTGTCGTGGAGGCGATTTGAATGCGTATTTGGCCATACCAGGAAAGTAGTGGCCAGCAGATGAACAAGTCATCGCTTTGTCCTTCCCAAACAAGGCTGGTACAAATTCACCGACCCCGGAGGGATGGAAGGCTTGGTTGACCTGCACGTGAAATCCGAAACAGGAGCCTGGTATCGGGAGCACACGACAGCCGGCACCTCCGACTGCGCTACAGCGCTCATAACGTGGAATACAATGAGCAAGATTTCTGGTTCATTACCAAACAAAGTCCTACAGACCCTTAATTGTCAATAGCCAGGTAGTGGGCAAAATCTATGAAACGAAGTCAGACCAATTGTATGATACTCCACGGAATCGACTCCTAATGGTTATCGTAGAGGCAATTTTAATGCTTATTTAGCATGCAATGAGCTGCGCTTTCCAGACAAAGAGCGATTCAGTGTTTTAGCCTTTCCAGGCACAGCACCATTTGCTGGTCCAGGTGGGATGGAAGCTTTGGTTGGCGTAGGAAGTAGGCGAACCTTAAACCTTGGTTGCAATCGACTGTTGGGCGCCTCCTCATGACTGCGCTGCCCACACTCAGAACACAAGATATGATGGATTGATAAATTACCACAAGAAAGCTTCCTCGAGATAAAAGTGCCCGCGCCAGACAAGACTCGAACTCTCAACTTCTGCTTTCCGATCCCCATGACACGCCATTACGCTACCAGCACTACTTCAACCAACGCAACGTCCGCGGCCCTCTGTGAGAGCCTATTGGTACTCATTTATTATCAGAATCCGTTAAGTCAAGATGCTTTGGCGGTGTAATACATTACGTAACTTTCCTGCCGATAAGACAATAACAATCGCAATGGACGACTTCTTTGTTTTTCATAGGGTTCTACAGATCCACGCAAAGCTCATCTACAAAACTTGAGAAAAACCGTTTAGCGAGCTCGAATTAACACTATTTATCAAAGGGGCGCGTGGAGCGCAGTCGGAGGAGGCGCCGGCTGTCGCCTGCACCCGATACCAGGTTCCTGGTTCGGATTTTCCGCCCAAGCCAACCAAGCCTTCCATCCCTCCGGGGTCGGTGAATTGGTACCAGGCTTGTCTGGGAAGGATAGAGCACTGATTTGTACATCGGCTAGCCACTATAGTTGTACCCGAACGAATATATTCGAATAATTATTCAAATAATTTATTCGAATATCGGATAAACCTGGGCTGGTAGTACGAACATACAGACAGTCCACCTAGAGAGCCCTTCGTCAGTGGCGGTTTGCCGCACGTGCGACAGAGGCCGCCGCTCGCGCGACCAAAATCTGTATGTTCGTACTGGAGCTCTAACAAACTCCCGAGGTATGCTATATTGTATCTAGATATGTGGCTTTAAGAAATGGAGCTTCTCGTCACAAGGGGACCCTAAATCTTTTCACAATGGAAACAACTGAAAACAACAAACAACAACATTTCTTCGATTAGGTCATCCAATTCCTTCACGAAATATCGATTTTCTTTGAATAAGCTGATGCTTCGGGTACCTTGACCGGCATCAACAAAAAATACGATAATTTTATCCATATCGATTGGTGGCGATCCATACTCCATAAACGAACTTCAGATT
Source organism: Heligmosomoides polygyrus bakeri (assembly GCA_947359475.1). Lineage (NCBI taxonomy): Eukaryota > Metazoa > Nematoda > Chromadorea > Rhabditida > Heligmosomidae > Heligmosomoides > Heligmosomoides polygyrus. The sequence goes on along the minus strand of OX375868.1, from coordinate 82,869,041 downwards.
CGTGTTCAGCGACCTCGATTGCCCTCAGGGCTGAAGCTTTGGGCCGCTTGAACGGCATCAACAAAAAAATCGATAATTTTATCAATATCGATTGGTGGCGATCCATACTCCATAAACGAACTTCATTCGTGTTCAGCGACCTCGATTGCCCCAGCTTCGGGCCGCTGTCGATCGCCATCAATTGTTGAGTATCGCCAATACGCCAGTGTGACGGACGGACTGAAGTACGGAAACACACGCGCACTACTCTTTTGTATATAGTAGGATTCGTTCATTCGAACAAATTATTCGACTATTCGATCATTCGAAAATTTTCGACATCGAAAAAATTCGATCGTTCATTCGTTCGAAAAATCTCGACGTCGAATAAATTCGATCGTTCATTCGTTCGAAAATTTTCGACGTCGAATAAATTCGATCGTCCGTTTGTTTGGAAATTTTCGACATCGAGTTTCATTCGTCCGGAAATTTTCGACATCGAATAAATTCGCTCGATCATTCGATCGGAAATTTTTGACGTCGAATAAATTCGATCGTTTATTCGTTCGATAAAATTTCGAAAAAGCACAACTATACTAGCCACCGCAAGTCATTGTATGGCCAAATACGCATTCAATACTTCACGACAATACTCCCGTAGAAGTAGAATGCGTTGCGCACCCCAAAAGGGATTGAGTAACGCCGTCCTTTAACCTTTATCATTTTATCGTGTTTGAAAAAGCAATCATTACGCTGAACACAAAGAGCAACGAAATGCTTGACCATGACCCTTAGGCATTCAAATCCATCCTATCAAAAACCAACAAACGCACCCTTTCTAATGGTGGCGTGGCTGACATCGGGAAACTGATTATTCGAGTGATTCCCCCACACGATGACGTTCTTCACATCAGAAGGTCTGACACCCGCCTTCATTGCCAGCTGCAAATATTGAGCGCTACCACTCGTGAGATTTAGGCAAACGGCATTGTAGTGATGAACCCCTGAACTATGTACTTAGAGAATTTATTTAATTTGACTTGGAGAATGCCATATATTGCATATATACCATTTTCACTTCAAACTGGACTCTCTTCCGAACAAGCTTGATGCAGTTTTTCCAACAGTCAATAATACCATTAAATTCAGCATTAAAAGCTCTGTCGAATTGTATTAAGCATGGCCCAATTCGAGGATGTCGATTTTCGATGACGTCATCGTCCTTCTGCCGCGGCCTTGTCCTCGAAGCGAAATTATCAAAAAATCGATATTTGTCGAAAATTCTCTGCTCCGCTCTCTCGCGTCGACTCAGTTGATTCTGCCGGGCCTATATGCATTGTTCACAGACAGCGCCATGCCGGCAGTTCGTTCCAAACAGTAGGCCATGCTCGTCCAAACGCGTGGATAGGCTCATTCCATCAGACCATCAGCCTATCTTCACTCAGCGAGCGGTCACGCCGACTCGATTGATTCTGCCGGGCCTATATGCATTGTTCACAACGCGAGCTATGCCGGCAGTTCGTTCAAAACAGTAGGCCATGCTCGTCCAAACGCGTGGATAGGCTCATTCCATCAGACCATCAGCCTATCTTCACTCAGCGAGCGGTCGCGCCGACTCGATTGATTCTGCCGGGCCTATATGCATTGTTCACAGCGCGCGCCTTGCCGGCAGTTAGTTCCAAACAGTAGGCCATGCTCGTCCAAACGTGGGGATAGGCTCCTTCCATCAGCCTAACGTCCAGAAGTTGAGGGCGCAGCGCTCTAACGCGAGTTGCGTCACATGCGACGCGTGGCGAGCGGAAAACGGCGCCCTCTGGCGCCCTTTTGCACCGCTTGTGCTTGTTGGACGTAGCGGCATGTCCGGTAATGTCTACCATTTTCACTTCAAACTGGACTCTCTGCCGAACAAGCTTGATGCTTCTGAAAAGAGCGAACGTCTTCCAAATCGAAGCGAGCTTCCTGCAAGTCAAACTACAGATTCTTCCAAACTGTCAGAATAGCTTTTTGCTCAAGAAAAATTTCGGATAACTTTCATTGCATTCAGCTCTCCGCATGAGTGTAATAAATAATTATACGATTTTTTCGAGAAAAAGTAATAAACCAAATTTGTTTTAAAGCGCAACTAGGCAGAAGTCATTTATTGCATTCGAAAAGCTCGTTGCGATCCTTTGAGTGATGGTATAAATGCTGCTTACATAAATTGAGAAAGTGTTTGTTCTTTACTACTGTATTTGTTGCATTGTTTACAGGTGTAAAGCTCCATTCAGACAGAATTTTTGATGCCAGTCGAATTGAACGCGGGCATGGTGCAATCTTTTCGTGTAGCGCTTACTGAAAATAGCTGTTCCTTTGCTTTTTAGAACAATTTTAATCTATATTTTTCCATAAAAAAGAATTTTATAAAATTCAAGCAATGTGTTCACTTCTTAGGTATGTGAATTAAAACTTCTAAGAAAGTAATACTATAATTCACCTCCAACAAAAATTATTTGAACCTTTTGGAAAGTCTAGTTTAATGCGGAAGGTGCTCGTTATAGCTTGAACGGTGTTCAGTTTTTTGGTTTCAAAAGCGTTAAGCTTGTTTTGAAGGTCCAATTTGACGTGAAAAGTGTCCAATTTCACATGAAACTGCCCTATTTGAATTGAAGTGTCCAATTTGAGTTGAAAAGTATTCAGTTTGACGTGGAAATGGTATAAAAACTGCTTTTGAACAATGTCATATCACTCCCAAAGTAAAGTGTAACATGGAGCCCCCTTTTCACTGCAGATGTGAAGCCTGTATGGAGTCACAGTGGATTGCTCCAATAAAAGGAACTAGAACTCCCCCTACACTGCGGCTAAGTCTATTTGTGTTTTCAAACGACCACACTTTTCCAACCTGTGCCACAGTGCGATTGTGATCGAGACGAGACAGTGCCGAGAAATTGGTCTCAGGAATAGCGGACGCAGCAAACTTGTAGCAAATGTAACAATTTGTGTTGGTTGGATTTCCAACAACAAGGACCTGGAAGTGTTGGAGATATAGGTGTGTTGCCCAGTACGCGGAAGTAAACGAACACCCAGCCGGTCAGAAGCGTAGTGACACCGAAATCACCTTGACAGTCGGTTTGGCGTATTTTGCCAGAGCCAAGCCTTGAGATTTGAAGATCTTCACGTTGGCGGCAAGCAGGTCCCTGCGTTCCATACCTTGCTTGCGTGGCATAGCTGGAAGGTTTCTTAGAGCTTATAACCGGCAGTATTTCAACTCTTATGATTAGGGGTGCAGCGTCCTGAGTTATTCAAATTGTGAAACTTTAAATGTTAAGCTGCTTCAATAGATTAGCCGGGAGCTACAGGCATTAAGTAAACGCGATGAGTGATCCTGTACATAAAGAACAAACCACAAGGATGGGAAGTGTCTGACAAGGGAAGGGTCTGAAGGGTATGTCTGGACTGTTGGAGCGAGTTATATAGGGAGATTCCTCATCCCTTAATTGGTTTGAAAATGTGTTTGTTTTTTGCCAAGTCGCTAAACCCAAGGAGTAGGGGGTCACAATTGGATACGGCGCAGCACGCGTTTGGGGAGCGCCCGCGACGCGCCTGGCTGGCTCGGAGCGCAGGTGGGTAGAGGGTTGACACGTGCGACGGAGGTCAGGGGTTTGGTTCCTATGTGCTGCTGCATTTTTGCATTTCAACTGATTGGTTGAGATTTGGGAGATTCTGACGTCTATACCATTTTCAGACGTTTTCTGCGCATTTTTCCAGCTGTACGCTGTGGTATTCAACACGGTGATAAATGTTCAGCCCCAGTGATACGCAGGTGCATAGTGCCTGTGTAGTGAATCGCGCTCTTCCTCCATGGTTATGAGCACGCAACCGAAATCCAATTGAAGACGTACCCTTTCCTCCGAAACAAGAGTTCCACCTGAAAACGTTATCACATGCCCACTGCTTGCTTACCTCTCCTCGTCCATCAGCTCATCTTGCAGATCCCAATCTTCCTCTTCTTCTTCCACCACTTCCAGCTGTTCTGACCTCTGATTTCCAGGTGACAGGCAGACATGAACGAAAGAGTGTATCGATGCCGTTTAGCTTAATTTGCGTGATCTGCACACCTCGTTTCTCATTTGAACCACCTCCGACGTCAAACGTGGTCTCCTTTGAAAATCCGAGCAGGATGGTTCTTCCCGAGGCCTTTGGTCCATGTATGGAAACAGACTATGAGGAGCCTGTAGCCTTTATACGCTACCCGTAAGGAGCCCAGTGCTGTTTCATGCCATTTGTACCTGTGTATCATTGGTATTGAGCATTTATACATCACCATGTTGAATACCACAACGTACCGCTGGAAAAATGCGCAGAAAACCTCTGAACGTCAGAATCGCCCAAATCTCTATCAATAAGTTGAAATGCAAAAGTGCAGCGACGCAGAGGAACCAAACCCCTGACCTCTCTCGCATGAGTCAACCCTCTACCCACCTGCGCTCCGAGCTACTGGATGCAGAATCATCGCGGGCATACGAGACCCCAAACGCGTGCTGCGCCGTATCCCATTGTGATCCGGTTTAGCGACCTGGCAAAAAATAAACACATTTTCAAACCAATTAAGGGATGAGGATTCCCCTATATGACTCGCTCCCCCGTTCAGACATACGCTTCAGACCTTCCCTTGTGAGAGAAAATTTCTTCGAAACGATCGTTCGAATAGCTGCAAAACAAAACATATTGAGCACATAAGCGTGTCTCTTACATCCGACAAGGAAAGCGTAGTCTATGTCTTTGAAAGCGTCCTTCTCTGTAGTCGCGCATTCCACTCCTGAAAGAAAAGCTAGAGATAGTTGCTTCATGCAGCAATAGTTTTTTTGCTCTCTTCTATTGCGACCGATCTGTGTAAATTATGAAGGGACAACGCCACACATGGAGAGATCGCTTAAAACGTTTCTACCTCCTAACTATCCCAACCTCCTGATTTCCCAACGCATTCCCTAGGAAGGAGCATCTGCTGTGGTCTATCATGGTGCAAGAAAAATTGTCGTCGAGCGTTTGATTTCATCTCATTCTGACCCATTAATGGGTGATGAAATCGTGATATCTTCAACTCAATAAGAACTAACGATGGCAACATGGGCAGGTGGCCAGCTTAGTCGAGTGATTAGTAATGCATTACCATGAGCAAATTGTCACAGGTTCGACCCCCTGCTCAAGCCCGCCATGTCTTCCAAAGTGACAACGGTTAAATTGGCTTATTTGGGCTAGCTCAAGCAGTGTCGTGCATCATCTCCTCGACTGATCTAAGGGATCCGAGAGTTTGAAGACCACCAGAAGACATCTGTCTCCGGAAACTCTCGAGCTGACACGCCAGCGTAGAGCAGCGCGAGCATCAGGCAACTACCAACTGATGTCCGAGCTTGCAAAGCTGCGCAGAGCGGCGATGAAGGAAGATCGTAAGGAGAGAAGGGCAGAAGTGTTGGCTGAAGCTGCAGAGGCAGGTTTGAGCATCCGCAATGCCCGCCGGAACTTCTCCAGCTTCAAGATCAGGATAACCGCATTCCAACGCCCTGATGGAGCCGTCACTTCTTCCACCAGGATCATGTAGAGAGTCATCGTCGACCTCTACCCCGATCTCTTCGATCCACATCGCAGGCTGGATGCGTCGTTCCCTCTCTGTTCTCCCTTTCGAGCTGGTAGCGGCTCGTCGCACACTACCTGACGGAGTGCAGGTGCAGCTGAATCATAGACTGGAGTGAAACTAAATACAGAAGAAAGCTCTGGTTAGTTGACTTCAACGCTAGACCTACATGTGAGAACTTGGACTGCAGCCGAATGTTACGAAGACGGTCGTCATTAGAAGTGAATGAGTTTCTGATGACCCATTCTCGCATAACGGAACGAGCATCTCCCAATGCTCCAGCTACGTGTATCCGGGTGCCAAGTCAACATGGTCTTCGGCCTAGTAGCGGAGCTGGGCAGAAGGAAACGAACAGCTTGTGAAGCTTTCAAGAACGTCGAAGAAGTCGTGAAAAAGTCGAATAACGTCCGGCTCCGTACCCATCTCTTCTACTCCACTGTTCTTTCGGCCTTAACATGCACCTCAGAGACCTGGGCCTACGAAGCCTTAAGAACACATGAGCAGCGTCGCACAGCGTGGATTGGAGAGATGTTGGGAGTGACACGCTTTAAGTGTGAGAAGGCCTCCAGAGTTCCGAGCTTCGCCGACGTTAGAAGATCAGAGACGCTGCCGCATGAGCGAAGTCGTCGAAGATTAGGTGGGCCGGCCTTGTATTGCGCTTCGCAGACACTCACTGGACGAGAGCGCTTTGGTCACCAACGCGTTGATTAGGCTTCTTCGCGAAAGCCCTGAACGAACGATATAACGCTCTTCGTGTCCCTCGAGTGAAGAGGATCGGTAGGAGCACGCTGGCACACGACAGGAACGACTGGAGACGCTGCTGGCGTCCGCTCGAGGAAGTCGATGATCAACGGGACGACAGGTAATACAGGTCGTTTTGTCCTTCATCTCCTCATCTCCCTGATTCACATACCAACTCTGTCCCTTTAACCAGATTGGTGTAGTTTACTTATTTTTATATGTTGTTGCCTATTTTTTGCCCTCTATTATGTTGGGAAACCGTTTAAGAGTGGCCACCACCAATTAAGATTGCACCGCTGAAAGATGTGGAGGAAGCACTCAAAAATTGTGTGGACACAGGAACCCCTCAAACCTGAACAGACCAGTTAAAATGCAAAAAACCTGCTGCGCACAAGAACCGAACCTCCGAACTCCTCCTCCCCTCCTTTCCCCCACCCCAATGAAGCAAAGCTGCTCTCCAACAACCCCACGTCATGCAAGAACAGGAATCGAGCGCATGTGGGTGATCCCGGCAGCGCTCGTGGGGCCGTCACTGCGGCTCTATTGCAAACCTTGGGTACCTTTTACCCGTCTGGCTTAATGACTTGGCAAAAAGGAAGCACATTTTTACGCAATTTGAAGAGTGGAGATTTTTCCTATATAACTCTTTCTAACTCGTTCCCTTATGGGCGCGTGTAGCGCAGTTGGAGGCGCGACTGTCGCCTGCACCCGATACCAGGTTCCTGGTTCGGATTTCCCGCCCAGGCCAACCAAGCCTTCCATCCCTCAGGCGTCGGTGAATTGTTACAAGACTTGTGTGGGAAGGATAGAGCGCTGACTTGTTCATCGGCTGGCCACCGCAAGTCATTGTATGGCCAAATACGCATTCATGTCGCCTCCATCCCGTAGAAGTAGGCGGTGGCGCATCCCAGAAGGGATTGAGTAACGCCGTCCTTTATCCTTTTATCCTTCAACTCTTTCCCTTGGGAGTATCCATGTTGTCCACTTTGCGCGGAATGTACCTCAAAGTCGATATTTTCATACCACACATCACAGCTGAGGAAATACCACGGTTCGGTTCTTATTTGAGGAAAACAACGACAATTAGGGCAGATGCTCCTATACCGGGTCCATTACACCGTGAAGCAAGAATGGGAACTTCAGCAAGTTCATAGTAACGAGAGAATACGGAGGTAATACACGGTTTATCTCCTCGAATCAGAATAGGATTGCACCAACGTCTTCACTGTTAGCTATAGGTGTCGTCAATCACGCTGCAGAAGCCCTCTGATTTCTCTCCTCATGGTTAGAACCTTGTTCACATAGCAACAGTTGCATGCATTTCATATCAGCAACGGGTGATAGCCATTGGACCTAACCAGGCGCTGACGTGGCAAAGTGCCCGCGCCCGTTCACGCCATCCGAACCGTTGTCATTGGAGCACGTTTTCGCCGTCCAGTGATAGTCGGCAGCTGGCAGAACCAGGCTAGGGATGGGACTCCAGGGTGTGTGCCACAAAGCTGCTCGTGCAGAAACTGCTTTCGTCTCCAGTGGGAGTCGGCGGCTGGGTTCTCCGCTCTTCGAGCGCAGAACAAGGATAGGGACGGGACTCCAGGGTGTGTACCAGGGATGAGCGGATAATAAAATTTTGAAAACCGGATAACGGATAACGGATAATTTTGCCCGAAAATGGCCGGATAACGGAAAAACGGATAACGAACAAACAACAAAAATTAAAACTGTTTTAAATTGCACTAATTTTAACAACAGATCAGGGCTCAAAGCACTGTTAATTTATAAGCTATCTCTAGCCATTTTAGTAGTGTTTTTTAAACGTTTTGCAGTCGCCGCATTAATGACGCTCTATGGGGTTTTCTGCCCATCCGTAGGAAGACAAACGCACGGAAACATGCCCGCCTTTCACCTGTTTCCAAGAAGACGGTTGGATTGTCTTATTTATCAGCCTTTCTCTGCGCTTAACTTTTTTCAATTAGAGCAGTTGAAAAATAGAATAGTCCTTGGAAGAGCAATTGTTCCGATGTCTCTGGAAAGAAGAAGGCAGGAGACATCCAGCGAAACAAACTTCACATATCGACCTTGTCCTGCACATGTTATGAACCGTTATTGTTGTTGTTGCTCAATAGCATCCCAAGACCCTAGGTACTTCAACGTGGAATTATCTGGGATGGATAAAGTACTTTTGGATAGTAACTGCAAGCAATTGTATACGACAAACACACACTCAAAAAGTTATGACATCCAGACCTTCTGGATCTGAGGAAGAATATCCGACCCATCTCTTCTGGAGCAGAGGAAGAATATCCAACCCAGCCCCAAAACGGAGGTGTTCCCCATGTTGCAGACAACTTTCACAAAAAAACTCACAAATTAAAACAAATCTACAAGTTTGTTCATTAGTTCAGTGCTCCCCTAGAATTTTTAATGGGGAAGTTGCTTACTCTATGTATTTGGATTAATCCTATTTCTTTTGCTAGTATTCATTGCTGTACTGCAGTATTTTTTGATAATTCACGACAGCATATGGCTAAAAAGGTACCATTACCGCCTGCAATCAAATTGAACACACGGCAATCGTGTATCCACAAATGATACGATGGAAAGATCTGCGTCAAAAAATTCTTCCCAGGATGCGGCTCTCCACTTTTGGCGATTACTAGGAGCAGCTTATATGCCTTCTTGGTCAGCGCATGACTTGAGATGAATGAACAATGCTGTGCTAAGTAGGCCTCATATAAGTATGGTGCAGGCTTAGCGGGCCTTCTGTAAGGCTGGAAGTTAGATATCTGTAAAACTATGTAGCCAGATTCCAAGTGAGGAAACTTTAGTTCACCCTTATAGATTTGAATACTTCTGTTGTTTCTGACGACCACTCTTATGATCGTGAAGGATCCTGTACATAGACCGCCCATCATCACGTCCAAAGCTAAGATTCAGCTAATTTGTTGTTCGTTATCCGGCACAAAATCGCCGGATAACGAACAACAAAACGGATAGGCCAAACCCCCCCCGGAAACCGGATAACGGATAACGGATAACGGTTAATCCGCTCATCACTGGTGTGTACCACCAAAGCTGCTCGTGTGGAAGCTCGCGGGAAGTCTGCTACTGAGTTCTGCCCTTTTCGAGCGCAGCGACAGGCTAGGGAAGGGACTCTAGGGTGTGTGCGACCAAAGCTGCTCGAATAGAAACTGCTTTCATCGCTCAGGGGAAGTCCTCGGCTGGGTTCTGCGCTCTTCGAGCGCAGAAATAGGCTAGGGAAGGGACTCCAGGGTGCAGTGCGTCCAAGCTGCTTGTGCTTCTGCTCCCGCCTCCCAGGGTTCTCCTGTAACGTCTGTAGAAGAGCCGCGATCCGCCACCGACCGTTCAACGACCCTCCTCCACTCCACTGACCGTGGTGTCGGTGGATATCGAAAATGGCCACGTCGGTATGACGCGACCACACGCGGCTTGGGGGAGGTAGAAGAGCCTCCACCGAGTGCATCAGAAGATTCTGGTTAGGTCTAAGTAAGACCGCAATGGGTTGACTAAAGAGGTAGAAGTCTAGTGATGCGAAGTCAGCTTACAGCTTGATTCAAAGCACCGAATGTTACGCTAGGAGGCGTCACGATTAAAGTCTGGAGCGAGGTGGGAGGGCTTCTAGAACAAAATGCTATCCGCGGCTACACATTCATTACGTCTGTAGAAGGGCACTTGCAAGTTAGGCTCTTTCTGATCTCATTCCGTTACACTGTGTCCTCATTCTGGTGCTAGTCGAATCAGGGGATGCACCTAGTACTCTTTTTTCATTCCGTAATTTTTCACCTCTTCTCCCTCAACTAAGAATGTTTTTTCAGGTATCTATTCGTGCGATTATTTGGACGAGAGAACATAAGGTTAGCATGTTTGGGCGCAAAGCGGCTCGGAGGGGGTCACCTTGCATTCAGTGGTTATTCAGCTTCGTAAGAAAGCACATGAATGTGTAGTTACAACGGAAGTAGCCTAGCTCAGATCACCATAGGGATAAATCACGAAAGTTTGTACTGTGCAAATCTTTAATTTAGTATAACCCAAAATGTTTAGTCATATGGTGACCCCCTTACCCAACCCCGATTCGGCTAGCCCCCTCATTCTTCTGAAGCACATAAACCAGCAGATGAGCTCTCCATCGGCTTAATCCCTTTAGACACCAAGTGGAATTTGGGGAATCTCCCACGTCTTGCACACATATTTACACGTCAACATCATGGGGCCTGTGATGCTGCAATGGTTTTATCCACGTCCTCCACACGTCTTCACACGCAAGCTTCAGGTACGATTTAGGTTTCAGCGTTCAGGAACAAAGTAATGGATCTATCCAAATGGTGGGTGGGAAAGACTTCTCACAGCCATTTTGACGACTTTGTCTGATGGTTAAATTGAAGATGAGCCATAAAGCAGAGACTATGCACCGAACGGAATTACATTAGGACGTTTCTATGCAGTTTCCTAGTGTACACCACCTTGTTTGTGTTTGTTTCTCATTTCAAACGGTGTCTCTTCCGACAAGGATAGATCCGACTAACGAATTTTAAACGAAATTGATTAAAGAATTTTCTTTTAATAGGAACCACATAGGATGGAGGTCTAGAAGGAAGGATGCACCCTCTCTTTTATTCGCAACATTCAGGTAATTCTTCCTATATCTTAATTTAATGAAGCGCCTGAAGCGCAATCGGAGGAGATGCGACGGTTGACAGCCGTCTTCTCGTGCACCCGATAAGGTGAATGGTTCTTAGCTCGCGCCCATGCCAACTAACGATAAGCCTTCCATGTCTTCGGGATCTGTGAATTGGTGCCAAACTTGTCTGGGAAGGATAAAACACTAACTTGTCCATCGGTTGACCACCGAAGGTCATTATATAACTGGCGCGCCCCGAAAGCGAGTAACGCCATCCTTTTTGCTCTATCTTCTTAAACGAAAATCTTTAGCACGATTACAGAAATGTTATTACTGTGGAAATCCACTAAGGTTTCGTGCGAAAGGTGTATGTTGAGAAAGAGGATGGACCTACACTTGCATCAGAACTGGCACTCATATGGTAGAAAGTGTTTACAAAATCATTTTCACTGCGATAGTGTGTCACCTCAGCTTCTTACTAAGAAGCTTCATCTGAAAACAGCTTCAGCATCGGCTTTTGTTCAATTCCCGACATCCCTTCTTGTGAATGCCACAGTTTTGGGAAGAGATATCGATAGCGGGACAAGGAGAGAAATACAGAGAATTCGCTTTAGTTCCGTACATGGCTTCGGCATGCGGTGCATGTAGTTTACCCGCTGCACGCATCTGGGAGTCTCTTTTATTGCCTACGCCTTTATTGCTTACGCGAAGGAGGGCACGGAATTAATGCGAATATGGTTCCAATATTTTTCCCTAATAGCTAGCTCTTCAACCTTCAAACCTGCTTCTGTAACAGGCCATGAGCGGTATAAACCCCGCACGATCGCGGCGGAGACCGTCACCGCGGAAACTGCTCGTCCGAAAGGACGGTCTCATTCATTTCTGGGACAGCGTCACTGATGATGTGGATTTGCGTGTAAAGACGTGTAGAATATGTGGATTACACCAGTGCAACAGCACTGACGTAATGATGTTTGCGTGTGATGACGTGTGCAGCACGTGAAGCAAGCATGCGATGAATTTCCCCAAAAGTTACTTGGTGCCCAAACGGATTTAGCCCTCTCCATCTACCCTCTTGTGTGCACTAACTACATATTAACTGAGAGACCTGCAAGGATCGGGAAGGCGCAGTCCTGCAGCTCCATCTTAATTCCTTCAAGAGCATTGGCCATGACAGGAAGGTCGTAGAGAACAATAACAATCGGCGTTTCCTAAAACCGGATGAGTGGCACTGGCATGACTAGCTTCTCAGAGCTTCTCAGCCTACCTCTCCAAAAGCATCTCCTCTGCCAATTTGAAGAACAAGGGAGTAGCCGATCTGGCCAGCGGCTCCAGTAACGAGCACACGAAGTGGAGTCCTCATGCTAGCACTGTACAGACGAGAATGAACATCACTGCTGATCAGTCAACACATGAATGATGGTTGAGGAAAACATCATGTGCCGGATAAGTATCCTATCCTATCCTACTATACATATATATATAAAAGGTTAGCGGTTGTCCATCCGTCCGTCTGCTCATCCGTCTGGCCTTTCCTAGAAGTCGAGCAGCAGGTGTCGGTGTTCAGACGAGGTGCTACTCACGCCGTGTCGAGACCGTCAGAAGAAGCATCATCGATGTCGCGCAGAGGGCGTTCGAGTTCAAAAGACGTGCCAGCGACGTTGCTCAACAGGCTTCGAGTTTGGAAGAGGTGTCACCGACGTCGTGCAACAGGCGCTCGGATTCAGAAGGCATGTTGCCGATGTCGCGTGGGTGTTTGGGTTCAGAAGACGTGTCAACGATGTCGCGCAATGGGTGTCTGGTATCAGAAGACATTTCACCGACACTTTTCAACAGGCGTCCAATTCCAGAAGACCTGTAACCGACGTCGCGCAATGGGTGTCTGGGTTCAGAAGCGGTATCACCGATGTCGCGCTAAGGGCGTCCGGGTTGAGGAAACATGTCACCGACGCTGTTCAACAGACGTCCGGGTTCAGAAGTCACCGATGTCGCGTAATGGGGGTCTGGGTTTATAGGAGGTCTTACGGATTTTATGAAGGGGTGTCTTGGTTTAGAAGAGGTGTCACCTATGTCGCGCAGCGGGTGTCCGGATTCCGAACACGTGTAATGGGAGACCACTAAAGGGGAGACCAGTAAGCGGGGGTCTAGTGAAGGGTGGGAGGACCAGTGAAGGGAGAAGGGGTACCAGTAAGGATAGGGCCTTTAATGGAAGCCGGTGAAGGGAGACCAATAAAGAATACCAACAAGGTGAGGGTTGGGGGGTATTAAGGGGGTGGGGGGGGGGAAGTGAACTGGAACCAGTGAAGTGGGAGGGTCCTGTGAAGGGGGCCGGTGAAGGGGGAACCATTAAAGGAAGACCAGTGGAGGTGGGACAGTAATGGTGGATAGTGAAGGGGGACGCGACCATTAAAGGGGATCAGCGAAGGTGAAACCAGTAATGGGGAAACTGTGAAGGGAATTGGGGCAATAAAGGTAAAGGGGGACCGGTAAAGGGGACCATTAATGGGGGCAGGTGAGGGGGGACGAATAAAGGGTGCCACTTAAGTGAGGAGGGCAGTAAGGGGGGGGGGGGTGCAAAAAGGGGGCACAGTGAATGGGAACCAGAGAAGTGGGAGAATCCTGTGAAGGGATGGCTTGGGAATCGGAGGATTATTATTGCCGCCGGATATTTAGCTCTCACAAGATTATCACAATCTGTCCCTCGCCACGTAGAGAATGTGTACTTCGGAGAATAAATAGGCGTAAGTGCGATAGAGGGTGGATAGGCTTCATAGGAGCAGTTTTGAAGATTGTGCCCTACTGTCCCGCTTTCCCGTAAACCAGTTTTTCACTGTAACGCGAGTAAGAAGGCCTAGACGGGAGTGTTCTATTCTCGGGGTTTGGGGGTGAAGCCCCCATCCAGAAGTTTGGTGGCCGCTAGGCCGCTGAACGTCTGGTTCCTCTATATTCCTCTACACCCAAACTGCAGAATTCAAAGGTGATAAGAATTGTCTCGATGGTGTCTCGTAGCCTGCATGGATTGGTATCACTAGAGGGTCAACATGAAATACGAAGAGAGACGCTAATCCATAGGTTTAAGACGCGCTGTGTATTCCATGAAATTCTACGTGACGTGGTGGAAACAAGATGAGGGAAGCTACTGCAAAATATAACTCTACAACTAGCTTCAAAAAGTTTTCGCAGAAATTTTGCTGCTCACGGATCAGGTAGGCTATTCGACTCTTTTGGTGTTGAGCAGGACCAGGAAGAGTTGTCCTGAAGTGCCATACGAGTTGACCGCCGAGCAAACCAAACAACGAGTGCACACCCGTCGAAAGCTTCAGGGAGACATCTTCGAACGAAGCAGTGTGATTTTTATGGAATGCTATTCAATTCCTTAACACTTGAACGCAAAAGCAGGCAGATGAGCCGTGCCGTGGAGAAGGTCCGGAATCATCCGTTAAAAGGGTTAAGCTCTAAAGGGAGAAAACTGCATCGGTGTTTGATGGACTTTTGAGGGAGTAATCCACTATGAAACTTTTTCAACAGAGCAAGCTGTTGACGATCAATCTATTAGTCCGTTCGCGATCACTTGGAGCGAATCAATGAAGAACTATGTAAGTGGAAAACGCCCTGAACAGTCACGGTTAAACGGGTAATTTACCACCATAAGACTAGGTTCCAACACGCACAGCCAAAAAACGAATGAAATGTTCGACGCCAGAGACTTCCTAGCACACCAGTTCACAGCAGACCTTGCCCCATCCTACAATCAGTCACCTCTCAGCGGCAATATGCCTAACACGTGGGCAAACTTCTGAACAACTAGAGGACACCGACAATACATCTTGAGAGTTTTCTCTTCTGCATACTAGGATAATTGGAAGCGTAGAAGAATAGAGCAATTTGAAAAATTAATCTCCTCAGTAAGGTACACATGTTCTCAGAGACTCTAGTCATCCTATTCAAATTTGTTCAATTTGAAGCACTACACAGCGCAGCAGATCGGCTCCTCCAACTAACTGCGCCAACACAGGTGATTGGATGGTGCTATGAGGCCTTCATATTTTCATACTTTCTTCCTTCTTGTGTCCAGAGTTTATCCATGTTTAGCTATTATTAGGGCTTAGCTCTCTTTGTACTTTCTTCACTTTTATAAATTATATCCGAGTGTGTTGATTATGGCCTTTCTTTTATTTAGTACGCTGAAGGATGAGTAAACAGGAATTCGTCCGATGTTATGCTGAAGAAAACTTTCTCTTCGTTATAATGCTGAATGTTACGCTGAAGAAAACTTTCCGATGTTATGCTGAAGAAAACTTTCTCTTCGTTATAATTGTGTTTCGTGTAGACCTGAACGAATTGTCCTAAGAGCACCACCAATAAAACTACAGTGATAAAATAGCACCATTACGATTAAAGGATAAAGGACGGCGTTACTCAAACCCTTTTAGGATGCGCCACGCATTCGAATTCTCCTGGATGTCGTGGAGACGACTTGAATGCGTACTCGACCTATACAATGAATTGCAGAGGACAGCCGATGAGCAAGTCATCAACCTTCAGAGGCAACTCTGGTACCAATTTGCAACGAAAAAATAAAACATGACGTTTAGTTACGAAAGACGGTAACAATTCTAGGCTTCAAACTCCTCGCGATTGTCTGAACAATTAATTTTCCAACCAAACCTACATATAGTAGTGAAACGCCATGGAATTCTCCAACCCTGCAAGAACCGCGAATCAGTTTGAGATTTTTATGCGAGAGAATGATAGAACACTGTCTTGTCGATCGGTCAGCCATCCTCTCCTCATCGCTGCATGGGAAAATTATTTATTCGAGTTTCTTCAACAATATCCCTTCAAAAAAGGGAGCGTGTATCGCAGTCGGAGGAGGCACGACTGTCGCGTGCACCCGATACCATGTTCCTGGTTCGGATTTTCCCGCCCAGGCCAACCAAGCCTTCCATCCCTCCGGGGTCGGCGAATTGGTACCAGAATTGTCTGGGAAGGATAGAGCGCTGACTTGTTCATCGGCTGGCCACCGCAAGTCATTGTATGGCCAAATACGCATTCATGTCGCCTCCACGACATCCCGTAGAAGTAGAATGCGCTGGCGCATCCCAGAAGGGATTGATTAACGCCGTCCTTTATCCTTTATCGTTTTATCCCTTCAAAACGAAATTCATTGAATAACACGGAAAGCTAAAGATGCTCTAATACAGCAGGATGTGTTAGAATTTTTGCCGAACGAATTTCCACCGGCCACAAAACGCCCAATAAACTTGCCCGTTGCATCATTGTTGTAGAGTTCGAAGGAGTTGTTAAGGGGTCGGAGTTGTCTCCTAACCCTTACGATGGTTAGAAAGCCTGCTCCGGCGGCGATGTGATGAGTTCGAAGCTACCATATGCATTGAAACAGTGCTGGTGTGTTGAAATGCGAGGAGCATGAGCCGGTAAAGAGGAGACGGCTACAGCATCGCTAGTGAAGGAAAAGGAGTAAAAGGAGACTTGACATACTGGAAAAACTGACGGCAAACACCACTTAGACGATGAAGAATAAGAAAATAGGCAGATCGGGTGTAGTTGTGCACCAGGCAGGGTTTGGCGCCCGAATCCGACAATGCAAGGGGCTAAGTTGGAAAGTGCCGTGGTTATGGCGTCTTCTTTCGTCTTCTTCCGACAGTCTCTTCCTGGGGCTCGGTATGCGAGGTTCCTACATATTATTCGGATTTCCTTGCATGGTTCCTGGTGAGGTCTGGGACTGGTCTCTTTCTTTCTAGACGACTCGTTCCGTGTTCAAGCAACCGCCTCAGATACCTTCCGTAAAGAAACGCGCTTGTATTTATGTACAAATTATGTACTTTGCAAATGCAGTTTCTTTTTAGACATATTTGACATGACACTTGATCTGTAGAGATACCTCAGGCATCAAAGCGTCATAGCTCCGGAAGAGTCGATCTGTTAACAAGATGATAGCACCTCGGACAGCCTATACACACCAACCGCTTGGTTAACTGAGATCTGCTGTCCTTACTTTATCCGTCAGTTAGGGACAAATCTAATTATATCGTGCTAAATAGATGGATACACAAATAGGTAATTGAATAAAAAGTTGAATAGATAGGTATATGTATAGAAACAGACAGATAGATACATAGATAGATGGCCTTCTCGATCGCCTAGCTACCTCAATGCATCGAGCATCAAATATACAGTCAAACTGCTCCATCATATTCCATAGAAATGGGGTGCGTGGCGCATCCCACCACGAATTGATCACCACTAATCTCATCCTTCTTTTTCTAAGAACATTTGGCTTCAAGATATACACATAACACTTCTACACTATCATCTTTATTTTAAGAAGAACACACAAACATTCTTAACCGTTCGCAAATATTACAGCATGCAAGACATAAAAAATCTACCACGACATTATTCTACAGCAAGACAGCTCTTACACCAGGATCAGGGGACGGACGACCTACTCGCTGCGAGTCTCACATGTTGGCGGCTTCGCAAGCCTTCAGAGCTTCATCACGCTCCTCTTCGAGCTCCTTCTGGGTAACGGCGATCTTGGACTTGGCGAAGTCGTCCAGTTGGAGATCCTTGACGATTTTCCACTCCTTCGTGGCTCCGTCAATGGTCACCGGGAACGAGAAAATCAGCCCGGCTGGGACACCGTACGACCCATCTGATGGAACAGCCATCGAGACCCACTCTCCCTGAAAGGACAAAGCAGTGAGGGGGACGTCTTGCGCGGAAACAAGTGCGGGAGAGGGCGAGTAACTCACTGGCTTGGTACCGAAGTGCCAGTCATGGATGTGATCGCACGCGGCCTTCGCAGCCGACATGGCCGAAGAGAGCTTGCGCTTCTGGATGATGACAGCTCCTCGCTTCTGGATCGTCTGAAAGCAGCGAAACGGAACTAAGAGCGCTTTCAGGGGAGACACAAAGAAAACCAGGAGGAAACCCCGACCGAAATGAACGGTCCCTGCAAAAATGTGGTATCGTTGACGGCAGAGTAGGCATCAACAGTGTTTGGACCTGAAAGCAAATGGCTAGAGCTGTGCAGAAATGAGAGCAAGCTACTTGTTTGTGTACTGAACACTACTGTTGCTAAGCGTTTCGATCTTCTTAGGTGGAATTCAAAAATATTTTTTTGCACAGTGAATCAGAAAAACTAATTGAACCCGTCTCGTATACTACTCCACCTACACGTGGAGTGGGAGATGGCACGAGCAGAGAGCAGTTAATTTTTTTTCTTAACAATTAATTTAAGATGACATAGCAGAAATATTTTACGGAAATATTCAGAATGCAAGTATTCAACAAAAGTGTAGACGAAGTACAAAGTTCACTCAACAGCGCAATTTCTTTTGAGACAAAAGTTTAAGACCTTTATTCATAGCCTGCAAACGACCGCTAAAAGCAGAAGTATCCATCATAACATTTTCACTTCAAATAGGACAATTTTCAAATAGAATTGAACATTTTCCTGAGCAAGCTTGATGCTTTTAAAATCATACTGAACATCTTCTAAATTTCAATGAGCAACTTCCAGGTTAAACTAAATGCAACATATTTGAGAGGGTTGAAATAATTTTCTTTCAAGGAAAATCTAGTGTGCATCCCTCAGCATTTTTTTTTTGAATCACGTGTCTTTTAATCACCCAAGAAGTGCACACTCACGTCACTCTTTCTCAGACAATCCGTCGGGTGAACCGCAGACCGAACCGCCCCCAATCAATCTGCCCGTCCAAACGGCGGACGTCCGGCGGGGGCTTGGCATGGGCGTAACACCCTGCGTTCGCCCCGAAACAAACACGGATTGATCGCCGTTTGCACAGACAAATTGATAAGGAGCGCTTTGATCCGCGGTTCACAAACCAGCATTAGGTGAGATCATTATCATCGGCGTATCGACGGCGATAGGTCGTAGGTCCACACTACATCATTTATTTTGTCCTTCTCAATCAACAATATTTGGTGTTAAGTGGCTCCGGAGGAGCGAGTCAACATGTAAGTCACCCGAATACGGCATGTTGTGTTTCACGAAGATGAAAGTTTTATGCAGCATAGACGTGTTCTTCCCTTGTGCTGTACTGATGATGAATGAAACCACTACTTATGAATGTGGAAATTTTCCTTCTTCCGAAGGAGTATGATCAGTTAGTGCTGCAACCCTAATAGGTGGTGGACGCTCTTAAAAGATCACATAAGAACTGTACGGGATCTGTACTGAAATATGTGAACTCACTCCTTCCGTAGAAAACAACTGCACTAACGAAAGCAAAATAAATAATATAAAAAACGGAAATATATAACATTTGAGAGCTATTTCAGGACGTTTTCAAATGATTATTCCTACTTACTGGGACCTAAAATTAGATTGGCTAGTCTGTGCGTAAAAGGTTTACTGAATGCGTCTTAGCCGTTTTCTATTTTACTGGTGTTGTATGCTCTGTTCCTGAAAGAAGATCCGTTCTCGATACAGTTGAAGTGAGGGAGTCACTCTTACTAAATTAGCATCAAGAACGTTTTTTAAAGTTCCCCCTCCCGACTAGGAACTCGGAAACTGAGTCTATGTGGGAAAAGAGGTTGGCGGAGTTGACTTATTTCTCCATTTTGTTGCCCATGTTCTGTTTTTTTTCTTCATGTTTCCAGAGCAAGAGGAGTTAATCTTCCTACCACTATCTTAGTAAGATGGTTTTAGGTACAACATCGGAACAAACGTTTTGTTATCCTGTCCTAGCTCTGGGAATAAGGCAGATGCAGGCCCTCTTCCATGCCCCACCATCATCCAATCTGAATTTACATGTGGGTCCTCTTATCAGCGTCAAGAGAGCTTCTTAGCCAAATATTAGCAAGCTGATGTTGCGGTTAAGAACCTCTGTGTTATTCCAAGCTATGACTGAAACCGTTTTGTCTTCTGTTAGGTTAGTTATTAGTTGCTACATTTCGTTGATTTATGCGTTGTGTTTGCTGTCTGTCATATTTATTTTCATGTTTCGTTTGTCAAATAATAAAGTACTTTTTGTGATGAAAGATGTTCTGTAAAGGACACGTTCGACCGAACTTTGAGTTGTCATCGTGGTTCGCAGATCACCCCGCATTTTGATTGAGTTCCTCAGCTAAACTGCGTTCACCATGTGTTTGGAGGTGGTAGTACATTCTACAGAATAGGCTACCACCTATAAAGGCAGCATATGATCAGCTTAGATGCGGGAATAGCATGAACAGCACGCCATGATTGAACAAGACATGTTGCAGTTATGAACCGCCGGTCATATCGACATTAGAGGTTGTGAACCGCCAGTCACACCTGTATTGGTGGTTATGAACCGCAGACAATCAGTGGTTGTGGACCGCAGGCGTTAAGGTTGTCAAACGCCGGTGGACCGGCGGATATTTCGGGGCAAACGGCAGGTGTTTCGGGGCAATGCCGCTCACTTCGTCTTGTCGACCGCTTGTGGTCGAGATTGTGACCGGCACTTGGTCTGCGGTCCACCCGCCAGAATGTCTGAGTTGAAGTCTTATGAAAATTTTAAATTTTAAGGAAAAATCACGATTAACAGCTTACGTTCAAGAGCAGGAAAGAGCATATTTAGTGCTAAACAAAGAAATTGGGTCATGCACTCGTTAAGAAGGTCGGAATTTTTTTAATTGGTAGAAAAACTTCTGTCTACGTGGAGTTACAAGTTTCTCAACGGCACAACAAAAACGTATTTAAAAACCATACATATCATCACTTCCACGTTTAAGCAAGCAGCATTTGCACAACCAATCAAGTGAAAATCGGACGGAACTAGACTAGTGCATGGTGTCATCTCTTGCTTTAATAAGCTAAAAACTGCGGCCTTACCGCACTTCAGAATAAACTCTAAGCCATTGGTTTTTCTCGAAATAAAAAATGGAAAATTAACAAAATTTCAAACAGCGTGTCATTCCAAGTCAGTTTCTTTGAGACTGAAGTGACCTTTATCGAGGATGCAAGCTCTCATAACGATATTTTGTTGCGATCAAAACTCTAGCGCCAGGCGGGGCTCGAACCCGCACCTCGTTGGTCGGGCGGGAATGCTATACACCATTAGACCGGTCAGCAAGAGGAGCGGGTTCGAGTGTGCCATTTATTGATACTGGTGTACAAAAAATTCCAAAAAGAAATCATTAAATTTTCCTTGAACAAACAATTATTCTGACCGTTTTGGAGAGTCTCTGGTCAGATGGTCAGTTTTTGCAACCATTAAACGGCCAGTCTAGCAAACCTCTCGATACACTGAACACGTGCGTGGCGTCCTTTCTCCACCTAAGGTAAAAGATCTGGGGCTTCTGCCACTTCAAAAAACCGAAGAACATCACTGTGGCTGAAGCTGCCTGAATTTAATGGCTATTCTGACATGCTACCGAGACTACTTGTCTTGTCTAGACTATCTGATGCTTAAACATCAAAACCTTCTAGAAGTATCTGTGTTTCCTCAGCTCGTCTGACAGAAAGAAGTCACACTTGTGTTTGCAAACTTTCGTATTTCACCACTGCCTGCACCATTCGTACGCACTGCGAATAAGGAATTCTTCCGCAGAGCCACGATTCTCGGGAAGTGCTGAGGAGCTAAATCCCTCTTAGTACAGCGGAGCGCCATTGAACGCTCGCAAACCTGGTCTCAGTGTGAACGTTTTCTTGAGAAACCTCTACGTCAATCGATCCGCAGGAACTGTACAGCGATTCATTGCTCTCGTTCAAGACGAAACGTGCAGACAATTACCCCATCGTGCAGTTGTCACGCTGCTCGGTGTGCCACGACGACTCGCACAAGTGATGAAAAGCCCTCGGAATTCCCACCTTCGTCGATATTCGCCTATCAGAGACGCTAACGCATGAACCTAGTCGTCGGAAGTTGGGGGGGGGGGGGGCTGGTGAGTTAATGTGATTCGCAGACACACACTGCACGAGAGCCGTCACTACTGGATTCCGCAGACGTCAACAGAACGTCAGCGGCCAGAACCGCTTACCGAAGCGAAAAACAAACGAAGCAACCACTCGCCGCCTTTTAACGGTGAGAATATTGCCAACTCCCAGAAATCACATGCCTTAGCGTCAGGTTTAGCGGTATTTTCACCGTGAGAGGGCGGTAAGCGTTCTTCCAGGGCTTCCACGAAGAAGTCCGACCAACGCGTTGTTCGGACTTCTTCGTGGAAGCCCTGGAAGGACGATATGGCGCTCTTCTTGTTCGTTGAGCGTAGAGGACCGATTGGAGCAGTCTGGCACACGACAGGAACGAATGGAAACGTTGCTGGCGCCCATTCAAGCAACTTGAAGATGAACGGTACGACAGGTGAAACTGGTAGCACAGTGCTTCACATACAGCGTAGGGCAGCAATTTTCCACTGTTTTCGACTTTCAGATTCAATTAATGATAGGCGTTGTTAAAGGTTCTCTGCCTTGAGAAAAACCAAATTCTAGTCCACTAGGCGTTTTTTGCATCACAGCTGCTGGGAAATGATTTCCAGCTATAAACATCTAAGATTTTAGAGCTGGTAAACTGTTGCAAGATAGTTTTTACGACCTCTTTGAGACCGCTAACTTCCAAAATTCTTCCAAGATATTAAAAAAAAGCTTTCTAAACGACGTGTCTGCTCATCACGCAAGATGAACCACGAGACTTCAACGTTTAAATTCAAAAAAAATCCTTATGGTCAAGCTCTCAATAAGCTATTTGAAGTTTACGCGTGAAGCATTATATTTTCTCAATGCTCGATCAGCAATGAATTCAGCCCTTTTATTCCTTTGGTAGATCATAATATTGAGAAAAAGACAAATAAAACTTCAGTTTTAGCAAAATGCCCTCAATTTCTGCAGAAACTCACCAACAAATGACGACACAATCTTTTTCAAAACATTGAATTGTAACCAGTCATCATCCACTTCTATGAAAGAAATCATTAGCTTAGAATTAGAAGAGAATTTTTCGAATCAATCCTAGTGGGGAGGAAGAGCATCTCAGTCGGTCTGTTTCACAACGGCGACAAGGCTGAAGCAAAGCGGGGTCCACCTTCATTTTCTTCCATAAAATGTGTGGGAATTCACCGCTCAAAGATTTCAAAACGGAAACGTTAGGGAATTGCTTATCGTGGTGTTGAACTCGAACCGAGATAGTACACGCTTTATTGACGACTAACGTTTCGGCGATTTCGCCTTCTTCAGAGTCTGAAAAAGTCCAGACATATGTTGAAGCTACTAGGTCAAACATCGCCACAGACCTTGCGAAATTCGAAGACCCGATGAACAACAACCCTTCCAGCTGAGAGAGGCAACAACAGCCCAACACTTAGGACACCCGAGGAGACCCTACAAGGCGAAACTAGCTAAAAGGCGAGACTGATGTACGGGGTGAGCTCTCGGGTTATATAGACGCATTCCCCCCGCAGATTCAGCCTCGGGCTCTTGGCCTGTATCCAGAACCCCTCCAGTGTTTTGCGTGCGGCGGTATGGGTCTCCCGTGCTAGAATTTTGAATGTGACCCCAAAGTCGGCACCGTTATGGTCCTTTATCCTGTGGCAGCCCAACGCAGTTGATGGCCGTGACCTGTTCTTGCCTTCCAGGTGTTCCTTAACGCGAACATAGAAGGGGCGAGCTGTTTCACCGACGTATTCACCTCCACAGCTGTTGCACCTTATTAGGTAGACAACCCCTGAAATCATGCAGTCTCCTTCGTTGCCTGCAGGACAGATGGTGCAATTTGGGGTTGCGCAAATTCGGTCGTACAGCCGGTTGCGCACTAGGCGACTTTTCAAGTTAGCGGGAGGTGTATCTACCACTCTGACATCGTTTTCCAATCCCGCCCTTCTGACGCACTTCCTAATAGAAGCGCTGACACTGTCTGAGATGAAAGGGATCACAAACGGGATTTTGTCATCAAGTGATGTATTACGTGAGTGATTGCTGGTGCTCCTCCGCTGATAGCCAAAGAATGTATACCCATTCTTGGCAGCGATTTTATGAGCAAGCGCTAGCGATTCCTTACGCTCGTTTTGTCCAGTAGATACTCTGCTTGCTGTGCGGAACATATTACGCACGACAGCTGTTTTGGTCTGTGTCGGATGCGCCGATTTGCTATGGACCAAGATGTTCTTGCTTGTGGGTTTACGATACCACTTTGTTACTTTGCTCCCTCCACTCAGCCGTATTTGGACGTTCAAAAACGGAAGCCAGTCATCCTTTGGAGTCTCCCGTGTAAACTTGATATGCTCACTCTGCTGGTTTATGATATCGAAGCACATGTCCATCTCCTCTTGGGTAGAACAGATGATGAAACAGTCATCGATATATCGACAGTATAAAGCAGGGAGCCTAGCCAACACGGGAGCTTCAATTTTGGACATGAAGGCGATGACCAAGGTGGGAGCTAAGCGTTGGCCCATAGCCAGCCCTCTTATCTGTGAAAAATACCTGCCCGACCACCTGAAGATGTTGCAGCTGAGGCATTCTTTTAGCAACAACATGACCTGACCCACAGTGAGGCCATACATGTCAATGCCAAGGTGATGTTCACCGAGTAGTTCATAGACTGCCTCAAGTGCTGAGTCGTTGCTTACATTTGTATATAGCGACGTTACGTCGAACGACTCCATCACACAATTCCGTTCCACCTGAGCTGAGTGTAGGCGGTCAAGGAACGCATGGGTGTTAGTGAGATGAGCTGGGATGAAGCGCAGGGGTTGCCCAATGATATTGTTTAGGAACCACGCGATCCTGTCCGTGGGACCCCCCACACGGAAACGTTAGGCTTGAGGAAGCCTGTTTCGATTAAAATAAACTTGCCAGCAGTGTAAGCGATCCAGCGCGAACCCTCGCCCTAGACTTGCATCCTATTTCGTAAAGGCGACCTACTCCACTAGTCTACGAAAGCACCACTCTTCGCAATTTGCTGGCTGGGACAGCCCGTCTGTATTGTTGCTTCTTTAGCGATGCTTCCCTCCGACTAGGACAGATCCGACTTCTCTCCGCGTTTGGATTAACTTATTCTTTGTTGAAGTAGTAACGATAGAGAGCTCACCTTTGGCGATGACAGCGTGCTTGACATCGGGGAACTGAGTGCTTGAGTGATTTCCCCAGATGATGACGTTCTTCACCTCGCCAATGCCGACACCAGCCTTTATCGCCAGCTGTAAATGGCCAGTCTCAGAGTAGGATGATCTTTTCACACAATGTAATAACATTCTGTAAAAGAAACCATTTGGCGCATTCGCCTGGGACCATCTGGCCCAGTTCTAGGCTAAACAAGAGCCCAGAACGAAAAACTTTTCTATCGTGACTTTCTCACGATCATAGGATGATTCGTGTGATATTACAGTAGATTTTTTTCCTTCCATAAGAGAGAAAGACAATCAATTGGGAAAAACCACACTGCGCTCATGTCATACATATGCTGTCTTATTTTTTCTCATGTCCTCTCATATAATCGATGTAGCTCGATATACGTTTGTAGCTTCTAGCACCTTTTAGTTCAATTACCCAAGTTTGAGGTAAAACGTTAACCAAGCCGCTTCGGTGTATGTATGGTATGTATCGACAAGGAACGAAGACGGAACCACCGTTCATTTTTACTCAATTTTCATCATTCAAAGGTGTCTAGGTAGATCCAGACCTGCTTGGAAGGGATGAAACACTGACTACATCCAGTCATGGTGTAGGTCTCCAAGGCACCACGTAGAAGTAGAGCTTCTGGAGCTATCAAAACAACTCTATTGCTTTTTCCAATTCTGCCACTTGTGCCAACCCTAAGGAGAACCTGGGTGCATGGTGGCCCAGTCGGTCGGAGGAGGCGGCTGCTTTCGAGTGCACCGAACCAAGGTTCCTGGTTCGGATTTTATGCCTAGGGCAACCAAGCTTTCCATCCTTATAGCGTCGGTGAATTGGCAGCAGAATTATCTGAGAAGGAGGAAACATGGACATTTTTATCTTTATCTCCATTTATCGGTTGACCATCGCAAGTTATTGTACGGGCCAAGTATGCATTTCTCTATGACATCCCTTTAAAGAAGAATGCGTGGCGCATCCTGCAAAGAGGATGGTTAATGCCTCCCTTTTTCCCTACTCCTAAGGAATACAGTTGTCACGGTTAGTTGAAAATCAAAAGCACGTCCTCTTCAAACAGAACCCCGCCTGAGACACAGTCTATATGCACCTGAGCTTCGGCAACAACAGCATGAGAAGCGCCGATACCAATTAGGCAGCCCAATTTATTGGAATTCGAACATTCCCAGCAGGTAAAACTGAGGCGTATACCATTCACAAGTCAAACTGAACACTTAAACACTTAAACAAGTCAAATTGAACTCTTATCAAAATAAGCTGGAGCAAGGGACACTTCGGAAACCGAAATGAGCGTTTTTATAAAAAAGAGGAAGATCACAATGTTTGTCGTGTAAGAACTTTTAAAAATTATAATTCACTGCCCCAAAAATGTGAACATGGTATTTCAAACTTCATATTTTTAATTTTTCTAAGAAAAATAATGGATCAAAGTTCATCTTAAAGTGCAGGGAAGCAGCAATTTTAGAGTTTGTCAAACGAGCGTTCTAGAGAGGAGATGTCCATCCTGTAGCTGTTCCAGACTTGGCAGCTTTACCTCCTCCAAAGAACGATTACCTTAGATTTCCTGTAGCAGATATATTGTGTAGTTATGCAGGCGTTTTTATTTCAATAGGTTTCGATGAATTTCTCGGACTTTGTGAGAAAGAATCAGGGTCGACCTCCTTCTATAGACTTGCAACGAGATCGCGTCACACGGTCGTCTAGCACGTTGTCATCTTCATTTAACTGATAATGCAAATGCTGCTCACTCCGTTACGTTCCCTCCTCGACCTCCCGGAACGCGGTTGGTATTCATGTTCGTATTCGTGACACTATTTCAAGCTATTTCATTAGCTATTTCAATAGCTATTTCAAACTCCTGACTCGGCCGGTTGCCTTAACGTTCACGAATACGGCCACAGGGCACCGACCTGACACGGGTCAGTCAACTAGGGTACCAGACGAAAAGGTTCTCGCTGACTGACACTTCCATTTGATGTAGCTTAATTGGATGGCCTGCTCACACGTCCCAATACTGCCCACATTTGCGACAAAGTCCAAATGTTTACCATCAATCGAAAGAAAACTGGGACGTGCTGGGCTAGCGCACGCTCAAACTGTGCTCGAACGAACACATTCGAATAATTGCTTCGAATAATTATTCGAATAGTCGAATATTCGATATTTTTAGAATTTCGAATAATTGTTCGAATTCGAACATCGATTGTTTCAAAATGCCGAATAATCGTTCGAATTCGAACATGAAAAGAGAGCCACATGCGAATAGTATTCGAAAATCGAAGTTTTCCACATAATTCGAAAAACGAATGGTTTTGCTCGAATATCGAATAAATTTTAATCCTTAATCATAGAAACTGATTCGAACAAATTTTTCGACTATTCGAATATTAGAATGAACGAAAGATGGGGCTTATTCTATTTTCGATTCGAAAAAATTGATGAGAGAATAAATCCCATAGTTCATTCGTTCGGAAATTTTTGACCCCAAATTTTTGACCCTAATAAATTCGTTCATTCATTTGTTTTAAATATACCGCAATATTGCTAGGTCTCCGCACCTTAACATACACTTTGACCTACTATTTTCCTAGAAAAAGAAATTTATAAAGTGTCAAATGCTATGTCCACGTCTTCGGGCAAATGAACTGTAGCTTTCTGAGAGACTACTTGTGAAGCCTCCTCAGTTCGACCTTCTTTCTGGAAGAAGCTCGCTAGGATTAAAAGATGTTCAGTCTGGTTTCAGGAGCGTCCAGATTACTTTGAATTGTCCATTTCGACTTGAGGATGGCACACATCTTCCGAACAGATTACCTCCCAAGTGGTCATTTTTCCCCATAACTGGACAAACACGATAGCCAGCCGTAACGTTTTCGACTAATCCTTCAACAGGTGCCCTTGGACACAAATATTATTTGATTCTTGACATCAGGAACGAAGCTAGTCGATCTTAGGATTCGAAGAAATCCCTAAGCCACAAGCATTGAGCCTGTGCGCTTGAGGGACTACACGAACGAACGAAGCAACTGCCTCCACAGTCATCACATCTCGGCCGTTACCTCAAGTTCTCGTCACAAACAAATTCCGGCGCGCCAGGGACAAAAACGACAGCTGTCAGTGGTTGTTCTGAGAACGGCACGCAAAAGTGCATTTGCAAAAGTGTGCTGTTATAGGCTGCAGATGTTCCACGAGGAAGTCCATTCATCGACGATCGTCGAAACTTCCACACTTCGAGAGTGATTTATGTAATGCTCAAGGGAATACTCTAACCTTTTATGAGGACAAACGAGAATGAGGATAAAAGACGGCGTTACTCAATACCTTTTGAGATGCGCCAGGTAATCAACTTCTACGGGATGTTCTGACGGCGATTTGAATGCATATTTGGTGTATGCCATAACTTGCGGTGGCCAGCCGACGTATAAATCAGTGTTTTATCTATATCAGGTCTGGCACCGATTCACTGACCCCGGAGAAAAGGAAACCGTAGGCAGCCTCGGCAGGAAACCAGAACTGGAAACTAGGAATCGGGTTCGCGTGACGGCCATCGCCTGCTACAACTGAGCTACAACGCGGCTGAGCATAATACTCTATGGTTATGGAATTATGAAGATATTAACCATGTTTCTATACAGAAGCCGCTGAATACGTCCGTATAAATACATCCCATAGAATAATTTTGTACATCTTCAACAATATCACAAATGACGGTGAAGGTTGAGCAACATGGCATCGTAATACATCAATACAAAGTACCATCCATTCCACTAGAAAAAATGAAATATTTCTAGGCCAGTTTAGCCGGCAAATGTCCAACTCGAAGTGAAAATGGTATAAACTAGGGAACGTCATGCCCCGCATCCTTTGTTCTATCCTGACTTGAAGTAATCGCTTTATTACGCTCCCTTCACCTATTTTGGGCGCGTGTATCGTAGTCGGAAGTGTCGGCTGTCGTGTGCACCCGAAACCAGGTACCGATCGAGGTTTCGCGCCCAGGCTAACCAAGCCTTTCCCTCTCCAAAATCGGTGAATTGGTACCAGGCTGTCTGGGAAGGAAAAAGCGCTGACCTGTTCATCGGCTGGCCACCGCAAGTCATTGTATGGCTAAATACGCATTCAAGTCGCCTCCACGACATCCCGTAGAAGTAGAATGCGTGGCGCATCCCAAAAGGGATTGAATAACGCCGTCCTTTATCCTTTATCCTTATTTATCCATTTGTTCTGCGCAACGCCCCTCACCTGCCAGTTTACGAGAATCAATCGAATTTTAGCCAATTCCTCTACCTGAGGGCAAAGCGTTGTGTTAAATAGAGTTCTACCTTTATCGATATGAGGATATATTCGCTCAAGGTGCGTGGTATAGCACCCAAGGAGGTGCCGGCTACCGTGTGCGCACGAGTTCAGGGTTTTGGTTCGGGATTCACGTCCAGGTCAAACATCTTCTATCCCTCCGGAGTCGGTGAATTGCTAGCATGCTTGTCTGTAATAGATAAAACACTGACTTTTCATGAGCGGACAACCGCAGGGCATTCTACAAGTCGAATAAGCATCCGTCGTGTATTACATATCTTCGTTTTTCCCACTTTACATCGAAGTGGACCTCGGATTTTTGGATGATTTGGATCAGGATATCCGAAAATGATTCGTTCGATACAATGGAGTTGATCGAAAATCTTCGAATAAGGTTAATTTCGCGGATAACTGGGATAACGACAATTTCGCGGATCCTGGATATATGGATGATACGGATCGCGATATCTGAATCGGAGATGCGAAAATGACTCAATCGGATCCAATGTATACTTCTCACCGTATTCTGGGAAAGATTCACCAATCCTGTAAAGATGGACATTCAGCCTGAGACGGAATCGAACCAACAAGCGAAACTGATTTGGCGTGGTAGCGATAATCGCCGCCTCCTCCGACTGCTCTACCAGGCGTCCATGCGTATGCGGAAAACAGAAATCTCCACCGACCTGTGCGATTGCACGGTTGTGGTCAAGTCGAGTCATGGCGGAGAAGTTGCGAGCGGGAATCTTGGAAGCCGCATACTTGGCGCAGATGTAGGCGTTCGTGTTGGCCGGGTTTCCGACAACAAGAACCTGCAGAGAGCTGTTATAGTGATGACCACGCCTAATACAGGAAAAAGCGTCGAAAAAGAGATGATACCTTGGTAGTCGGCTTGGCGTACTCGGCCAAGGCCTTGCCTTGAGACTTGAAGATCTTCACGTTGGCAGCGAGAAGGTCCTTGCGCTCCATGCCCTCCTTACGAGGCATAGCTGAAAACTGCAGCTTAGCGGGAAAACCAGTCAATGCTCAGCTTCATCACTTTTGGTTTACGTCACAGCTTATACAAGAACAAGGTTAGATGAGACTGCATCTAGTCATAGATCCTGATCCAGAGTCTCATATTTTTAGACGCTGAGCAGATTTCGCCGAGGGCTTTCTGATTACTACGAAGACTTGGGTAAAGCTTTGCGGGTCCTTGTAGTTTAATTAAAAGCGCAGCTTTCTGTGAGCAATTCTTACCTCCGACAAGGAACGCATAGTCGATATCAGTAAAGGCTTCCTTTTCCGTCGTCACGCACTCCACTCCTGAAACAAACAAAGTGAAACAAACGATAGACCAGAATATCCATAAGTACACTTTTAAGTGGTCGTTTAGGAACCTTCTACACCTG
Organism: Heligmosomoides polygyrus bakeri; assembly: GCA_947359475.1. Lineage (NCBI taxonomy): Eukaryota > Metazoa > Nematoda > Chromadorea > Rhabditida > Heligmosomidae > Heligmosomoides > Heligmosomoides polygyrus. The sequence continues at coordinate 82,838,319 of OX375868.1, read as the reverse complement.
CAGGTCACTCTGTATTTCTTACTTTTCACCTCATAGGAACTCTGTAATCTCATCTACATTTTATCCTGCCCAGGGGTCGTTCTACGATTCGTCTCAAGATTCCCTAACCAAAGAACATAAATGTTCAGACTACGCCTGACTTCTGGAAGGCGTATGGTGAACTCGTGTTACTAAGCTAACACCAGCTTGACGCGCCCCTGTTCTTCCATAAAAAGCCCGTGCAATATAGAATAAGAGGAGGAAGTTGGCATTAATGAATCAATTCGAGCCGCGCCTAACTCATCAACGAAATGATTCAGAACCCATCCTGCTCGAAACGAGCATAGGGTGTTTCCCCCTCGCTAGTCCTGGCTTGAGACCAATTTGCAAGAAACAAGATACGGCGCTACAGGGAACCACTTGGTAGCAGCTGTATAGAAACATCACACTTCGAGGCTGAGCAAGGGGATGCCTGAATCTATCGTTACTCTACTGCTAATTTGGTCAGTATATAATGTTGTACAGGTTGCTGATGTTTCTCTTTATCAATACTTTTCGCTATTTTTGGTTACTAAATGGAAACTAGTGCTAGCCATACGATGCCACCCTCTGACTAGGATAGATCCAACTGCCCATATGGCTTCTGATGGTGCCCTACGTAAACGGTTTCACAAGGGGATTTCCCGACTAATACTCACCCAACTAGTGGGTACAGGCGAATCGTAAAAGTAGACAGACTATCCCCACATCTGACGCGTAGTCTCATGTGGGTAAGGACCGTTCAAACAACATGTGGTGCAGACCTTATCATGGTGCCTACCTGCATTTTCCCACAAAGCGCGGGATTTTTTTTCTGAAAATCACCACCTATATATAAAAGTTTGTCTGTCGTATGATCTAATCTAAGTGAGATACGCCACATCATTCACAGCGCGGGCAAAATTTGCTAGTGAACGTTGGACGTTGCTGCAGCAGGGGAAGTGCAGCCTTTTACAGCTTAACACAACAGCACCTACGTGCGTTTCTGAGCGTCCGGATTCAAAAGCCGAGCAGTCCATTTCGTGCTATGAGCATAGGAGGACCACTAAAGGGGTAAGAGTAAAAAGGGGGACTTGGGTGGAGAACCGCCAACGATCAGGAGGGAGCGACCTGGAGGAGGCATCGGGATGGGGGGTCGATAGAGGGAACAAGGAGGCAGGCCAGGAGGTGGTACCAAGAAGGATTTAGGCAATAAGGAGGGAAGTAGGGAATTATCCAATCAGGGGAGGGGACAGTAAGGAGGGTCAGCAAGGGGATCCATCACCAGTAAGGGAGACCGGATTTAGAAGATGTGACACCGATGTCGCGCAATGGGCGTTAGCTCGCCGTCTTCGTGACATGAGCGTGCGAGGGCTACTCAATTGGGGTATAGTAGTAAGGAGGATCACGATGTGGGGGGGAGGGGGGAGGGAGGGATCGACAGGAAGAAGGGACCTGAAAGTGGGACCAGGACAGGGAACCAGCAAGAAGGGAGCCGTAAGGTAATTCATACGGGGAACAAGGTATCTGCCATCTGTGCAGCTTCTTCAAGCTCAACACAGCGGCAACTGCGCGCGCTTCCGAGCTTCTGGTTTCAGAAGACATGTCCTCTACGTCGCGCTAGAAGCATCTAGGTAATGAAGATGTGTCTCCGGCGTCGTGCGACGACCGTGGAATTCAGAATTCAACATGAACATGAGATGCTATTGCTGCGGAGGAAGTGCGGCCTCTTCCTGCTCGACACAACGGCAACTGCTCGCGTTTGTTAGCTTCTGGATTCAGAATAAGTGTTCGCTACTACTGTGCGCGTTTCTAAGCGTCATGGTTCAAAACCCGTGTCGCCGACTTCGTGCCATGAACATGGGAGGACCACTAAAGGGGTATGAGTAGAAAGGGTCTGAATTCATGGAAACGGCTGCAGAGGAGCAACCTGAGGGACAGAAGTACTGAGCAGCACAAACCAATGACGTTACTGTACGGTCCGGTGAGAATTCCTTTGACGAAAGTAGTGAATGGGTTCACGTCGATAATATACGCAGCAAAACCTATTAGGTTGGAAAAAAAGTCTCTTCACACTTCGAAATTTTTTTACCCTTCCCCTTGTAAACGCACTAGCCAATGTTGATTGCTGATTTCGTAATCCTATCACACTTGTCTACCGTTCGCACACGGACACAGGTTAAGACTCTTCTTGTAATTCGTTATCCATCCAATCTTCCGGACTCAATGCCAGATCTACCTCATGGCCATTTTCAGCACGGCATTCTTCATGAATTCATTAAAGAATCCACAGCACTTCAGGCAGCAGACCAAATTAACCATATATATGGCATGGGATCTGCTACTCATCGCGTCTGTTACGGGTGGTTCGGAAAGTCTTTAAAGGGAGATTATTCACTGAGGGCAAAGCATGGTCAGGAAGGCCAACTGAATTGGACGACACAGAACTACTCCATCTTCTTCGTACCGATAGTAGGCAGACGACACGTCAGCTGACAGAGAAGCTCGAAGTGTCTCATAGGATAGTAGGAATCCATCTGAAGAATCTTGGCTTTCATGGAAATTTGGAGCTTGGATTCCACATGCCCTGTCAGACACTCAGAAAGGTCGACGGCTCTCCATCGCTGCTTCTCTTCTGTCCAGATAAGGAAGAAAATCGTTTCTTCCGCGGATTGTGACAAGCGAAGAGTCCTGGGTTCTGTGTGCCAACTTCGACGAAAAGGCAATGGGTACAAAAGGGAGAGAGCACTAAGTCTGATCTCAAGCCCAATGTTCACGAAAGGAAGATTCTCTTGAGTGTTTGGTGGGATATCAGAGAAGTGATTTATCGGCAAACTCTCAGAAGTGGAGAGACACTTACTGCTGTCACATACTGCGGCCAACTCCACAAAGTCGTCGCAACTCTCTAAGAAAACAGGCTGGAGAAGTCGAAGGTGATGATCCTGCATGACGATGCAAAACCACATGTTGCAAGACTCACAAGAGAAATAATAAGGGAGCTGGGCTGGGAGGTAATGCCACATCCACCGTATAGCCCTGACCTCGCCCCTACCCACTACCATTTCTTCCGTGCTCTCAAGCAAGAAATTGGAAAGAAATATTTTGAAGCAGATGAAGACCTCAAAAATTGGATTCAGCAATGGTTCGACTCCAGAACTGCGGTCTTTTAAGCGAGAGGAACTGGAAAATTACCCAGTCTTTGGAGAAGTGTAGCGGAACAAAATAGAGTTTATCTCAATTGATTTGACTTTGTAGTTGTGAAGTAATAAATCTTTGAATAAAATGAAAAGACTTTTTTTCCAACCTAATAGATGTTAGCGAAACTTTACCTCTGCTTTCCTACCCCTCTGACATTCCCTTACTTGTACCACACGGCACGCCTGGTGATGAGCTTGTTCCACAGCTGAACTTCTTCGGTGGAGTTCTAGTTAGAAAATGCTTCTAGATGCTCTTGACATGGAGCGTCTCACTAGCGTTTTACGAACTGTTTTTACAATGCGACGTCTCCAAATGCGACGTCTCCAAATGCGACGTCGGCGCAATGCGAGTTGGGGGAGGCAGCCCATCAGTACTCGAGAAAGTACGACGAGTCGTGGCGTTTCCCACGTGTAGGACCCGCATAGTTCGCAGAAGTCGTACCGTTTGACCTAGGCCTCTCTCTTTGCAACTTGCATTGCAGGCGTACGCGACAGTTCGTGTACAATGGAAAATTCCACGTCACAATATCCGGCTGCTACGCTGAGGGAGCTCGAAGCCCATGGACTGCTCCCCCAACTCCGATTGCGCCGCGACTTCTGAGTGTTTAAAAGCTCAGCTCAGAAAGTGTATGGTTGGGTTCAGCGCTCTTCAAGTGCAGGACCGTGCTAGTAGGAACTCCGGAGTAAGGTCCATCTAACTGCCTTTGCCAAAGTTTCTAGTGCTAGACTTTAGGGAGGGATCACCTTGCGGCTGTGGCTCGATATACCCCTCCCTGCGAGCACGGTAGGGTGGATTCCAGACGCTGGTCTGCTCTATGCTCTCCTCCGCGACAGACCAGCTTTACCAATGGTCGGAATCAATGTTAGACAGACGGCGTCAGTGTTATATCATCGATCGAGTTTCCTAGCGGACGCCGACGCGATGTGCAGCGCGTCGACTGTGGAGAAGCGTGCTCTGATGCGATTTCGGCTCTAACGCAAGCATGGGATTAATTGTCCCTCAGTGTACTGCAACGCTTTTCATCGCAAGCAAGCCCCGTTTGCTTTACTGCGAATCTGTATTTGTGCCACCGTGGGAAGCTCCACGTCAATGTAGGAAATTCCACGTCACCACATTGGAAGCTACGCTCAAGGCGGTCGAAGCCCATGGTCTGCCTTCCTCCCATCATTGCACCCGATTTTGTTTGTTCTTTGTTCTGTTGTTTTGATTTTTTCTTAAATGAACGATGTGATGAAGGTACGCGAGCTGGATTAGGCGGTCTCTGTCGCTCAGTCACGGCTGTTATGGTGCTATGTTCAAGTTTTTGTTGCAGTGGCCACTTCCTGGGGAAGGACATTTTTATTCTCCTTGTACATATTTAATATTTAATATTTAATCATCTACATATTTTTCCCCAACATCTCCGTCTCTGCACCTCTCCCACACTCCTGTCCTGCGCCCGGACCCCCGCTCCAGACTTGCAGCGACATGTCGCATTTGCCCGCGCGAGCGATTCGCTGACGTCCCGAACTATAAACAGTCCCTAAGCCATCGCCGAAGCTAACCTTGAAGGTTGGCCAGGGCGCAGTCTTGCAACTCGAACTGCACTCCTTCCAGAACAGTGGCCATAGGGGGAATGTCGAGAAGGACGAGAACAAGCGGAGTGTCCTGAAACACTGTCTACTAGCGGCACGAAATAAGGTGGTTTAAGCAAAGATTACCTTTCCGAAGACATCTCCTTTGGCAATTTGAAGCACAAGGGAGTAGCCAATCTGGCCAGCAGCTCCAGTAACGAGAACCCGGAGTGGAGACATCACGCGCTAGGACTGCAAAGCAGAAAACTGACCTCACTTCGCAAGACAAAGACGAAGATATCACGACCGACGTAAACAGTCTCGGAAGCGAAGATAAGGAGCGAAACAAACAAACGTCTGGACAATAACCTGGCTGGTTGGCGAGTCATTCAGCTCTCACCAATTTGAGCTAGGGGAAAGTACCCTTGGAAACAACAGACCTATGCAAAACAACGGTGAACTACAGTTTCGGTGAACTTTATCGGCTTCTAATAGGTCGAACGGAAAGTTCCCACCATTTTTGGCCTTGAATATTCCTGCCATAGTTTAGGCTTTGTAGGATGTTTTGGGACCTTCACGAAAAAACACTTAATAATTAAATATTAAATACAAAATATTAATATATAAATATAAATATAAATAAATAATATAAACAATGTTTTAAATACAAGTGAAATACATGTAAAAAGGGAGGGTTTAGGCGATTTCTCCTGACAGCAGAAAAGCCCGGCTTTCGGCTGAACCTCTATAGCTTGAATCTCGGTCGGAATTAAATCGAAAGTTAGGTGCTGGGTCAGGAAATCATTGTCTAAAAAATCAGCGATGAAGCACTGATAGAAGACACTTTGAACTAGAGGGATAGAACCTCACGGCGATGGAACCTTGCTCAGAATGGGCGCTTATCCAGAGGAATAGTCGGAGATGCTCCCATAATTTGGCAGAACGTTTGAGGCATCAAAGCGCATCCAAATGGTACGCCATTATACACAAGAAAATAAAAACCCATTCATTGTTAGAACCAGGGATGTTCGGAATTTCCGTTTCCGTGTTCCTAATTCCGGTTTCCGACCGTTTTTAATCCTTCCGTTCCGTACTTATTCAGCTCTCCTTTGAGTCGGAAGACGGAGCAGATGTGGTGACTCACCACTCACTGATTGTTTTGCACTGCCTCCATTCACCTCTTGACTATAAATGAAAGGCTGAAGAAAGAGATTGTCGCTTTTCTTGTAATTGTGTTGCTTTCAAACCGGTGGTGCATCCTAGGGCCAGATTCTTCAACGAGTTACCAATCTAACGGCGAAAATACTACCAAAATCCCTGATCACGCGGCTTATCAACAGGCTATACGGTGAAACATTGAAACATTTTAATAACACAGGGTGCGGCAAAACTACCCGTGCACTGAAATTTCAATGGCATTTTGAAGACAAACATCGCAGATCAATTCTAACTATCAAAATTATGTACTATAAGCATGGCAATTCAAAGCATGCTAACAGTTTTCGAAACGATCGCCTTCCGCCTCCACACAGTCCTTCAGACGTTCGACAAAGGCTTGTGGCACGCGGATACGGCTGATCAATTTCGTTCTAGGATTTCAAAAGCTCTTCTTTAAGAAAGTCCAAATCTGGGTGCCTGGTAGAGCAAGCTTATTTCTCTAAGAGGCCTCCACAGAATAATTCATCGGGTTAAGGTCCGGAGAACTGGAGTCGTGTGTCATGAAGTCAGGGAAGCTGCTTGGCGCACCAGTCCTGGACCACCTTCGCTTTGTGTGCCGGAGCAGAATCTTGTTGAAAGCGCCAGTAGGCTTCTCCGAAGTGGGAATCGGCCGACGGCTTGAGAACTTTTTCCAGGATATCCTTGTAAACCGCTGCGTTGATTTTCACACCAGCTTCGACGAAAACAAGTGGAGTTTTTCCTGAAGATGGGACTCCTCCCTGAACCATAATGGACTGAGGCTTTTTCGTACTTTCCTGAAGTCGTTCTTCGGCGGTAGCATCAGCAAGTGAGTCTCCAATAATCCTCTCATTTTGGGAGTTGAGGGCTAGATTCGTGTGAAAATCTTTTCATCGCTAAAGACGATGTTTCGAGCGCGTGCCACCGTGAATCGTTGCAGCAACCTTTTGCACCTTTCCAATCTCCTGTTCTTCATAGTGTCCGTCAGGAGTTGGCATTTCTGCAGACGATAAGGTAACTTCTTAAGCTTTCCCCTGACTATCCTCCTTATTGATCTTTCGCTCATTCCTACTTCTTTTGTCATCTGGCGCATCGATCTCCTTGTGTTCGTTCGGATTTTTCTCTCACGAATTTTACATTTTCCGGTTGGTAGCTGTCGTGGGGCGCCCTCTTCCTTTTCTATCCTCTTCGGTCTTCAATTCCTTGCAGCGTTTTACTGTATCCTGAAACGTTCTTCGGGACACGGAAAGATCCTCACAATATCTCTCGTTCGCTTGCCGGCCTTATGAAGTTCGAGACAAGCACTTCGATGGTTGGAACGCCTACCATTTTGTACTTAAGTACGTATGAGTTCCAGAGTGTTCAATCCTCGGGGAAAAAGCGGAAAAAATTAAAATCTTTAGGAGCACGGGTAATTTTGCTGCACCCTGTATGACTTGTTGATCACCCGTGCGGATTCAGGGATTTCAGCAGTACTTTCATCGTTAGATTGCTGTAAGTCGTTGATGAATCTGGCCCCAGATGTTGAAACAGTGGGATAACCAAATTGAATTCTTTTTCTTTTCTCGAAACGATGAACTACCGAATAGCACAAGGCCACAAAGGTTTCATGACTGTTTGAATCAAGAATCAAATTCCTTATCCGGAGCATGTTTATATTTTTCCCTAATAACCTAAGGTTTGTCCTGAAGCACCATTTCTAAATCAGAGTTCTACAAGCACTCCTAGGTTGCTAACATTGCTTTCCATAGAGGGCATCGGATCTATCTTAGTCCGAGGAGGGCGTGCGGTGTCTTGCCTGTCCACCCTTTTCTTTGAGTTTACTCCAGAGCTTTAGCTACTGCCAAGTGATACCATGGCGCCTATGTTAACTCAGAGAGTGGATGTCATGGGATGTTGAACGCAACTGTAACCTTAGCGCTGCCCCTCTCAATTAGGACAGATCTGGAACATTCTGTATGACCTGTTAAGTGTGGCGAAATCTCTGGCATCTTACTCGTCGGCTGGATTCATTGCATATAGAACACGTTCTTCCGATTCACAGAAAGATTTGGCATAAACTTCGATTTGTTACACTAGTAATGTTTGAAAAGTCATATTAGAATGATACGAATACAAATGATACGAATTGTTGTCATATGTTGGTGAAAAAGAGTTGCATACTGGCTTGCCCGTTCCTTAAATTTGTTATTGGCCACTCAGTTATTACTACCATTATGGATATATTTGTGACAAATTAAATGAAGTAGTGACTTTTGAGTTCTCCGTTTATCGTGTTCCGGTTTCCGCCCATTTTTGAGCTGTTGCGCTCAGTATTCCGTGTTCCACTTTTCTCGAAGAAATTTCCGCGAATCCCTTGTTAGAAACCTACATGCTGGTGCCTAGACAAATGGGGTGCCTGCAAGCTCTTGTTTTTCTTTTCAGTGGGACAAGAACGAAAATTTTTCCGAGCAGTAAACAGTTTATACAAAAAGTGGGTCAAAACAACAGCACAAAATTGTTTGCGAAACACTTCTTGAGAAATAAGTTTTCATGAAGCAATACGAATCTTATAGGTCACACTGTAAAATAACCAATTTTGGCATTTGGTGATCTACTGCTGGTTGAGTTCGCATCAGTATCCTGTAAGCTAGAAAATTAGAGCAAAATATGCGGCAATATTGTACTTTCATGATCGCAGAGATCGAGAGATAAAAAAATCACCCAATGGATAATTTGGGGTGCTGATCACGAATCTGGCAACCGTTTTGTTATTACGCCATTCTGAAGCGTTCCTTACCAGCATTCATCGTGACCTACCATACTCTGGCGTAGCACCAAGAGTAGATGTCAGATTCGTGAACAGCATCCCAGATAATCCCGTAGACGAAGTTTGGAGTAAATCTGGTGACCATGACCTCAGTCACGGGTACCTAACGTAACCTACCGTAGTCGGCCGAAATTTCAAAAACCGATGACTGTTTCGTAATCTGCAACCCAAACGACCCCTGAGAGAAGTTTAGGAGAAATCGCTGATTATGACCTCGACAGTCTTAGTGATCCTTACCTAATGCAACTACCCTTATTGGCTGAGCATTCAAAAACGGATGTTAGATTCGTGACTAGCGCCCCAAACAACCCCAAGGGCGATGTTCGGGCAAATTTTTCGACTTCTGGAGACGTGGAAGTACAACAGTGCCGAATATGCCGATGAAAACCGAGAACAAACCACGAAAATCTGCCTTGAAGCGTGCCTTGCCTTGACGAATAAAAAATTACTACCCCTCCGAGCTTCACATAATAGGCCACTAATTTCAACCATACAAAAATTGAATAGCTTGGATCTAGAAGCTATTTTCGGTTTTGTGTAATCTAAATACGTATCGCCTTCACAATGTTATTTTCTCATACTTATTCGATTGCTTTCAGAGGAGAATCCTCACCGTGTACAAGAGGAGCGAAAATGCCTTCTGATAATTCATGAGCTCCCACAGTGCGACCGTTTACAAATTGGCGACTATTACTAGTGATAATTACTGGCAGCAATACGCCAAAAGCAATCTTTTCACCTAACCGAAACGGCTACCGAGGGACGAACTTGTGATCGTTTAAGAGATAAAAGAAGTCAAAAACGAAAACTTTTTTTCTTTTGTACCTAGTGGTCATCTGCTAGAAAAGCGTTAGAAATCCAGGCAACAAGCGCTTGAAAAGTCAATGCAGTAGACGCTACAAGCCAACTAGTCGTTATCCACCAAAAGGGTTGACCTATGTGAATAGGTTACTCAGAACACACACTTGTATCGTTCAAGTTATTTAGCTTGTTGGGCTTCCACCGAGGCCTTCGGACTCTCGAAAACAGCATGGGGAGCAGCTAATTGAAGAAGTTCACTTCCTCGATGAAACGCGAGGCGCCGAAACCGGAGGGTCTGGCTGGCTATCAATTAGAGACGAAGCGACCACACTGCCAGATAGGCGGCAATCATGCCATCGAACTGAGCGCTGCCGCAGCAAACATGACCTTCAGCCCGAGACAGTGCGTCCAATTTGAATCACAAATAACCCCTGTTGCTCTCAACTGGTTACTGATGTCAGCCGTACACAAAACAAGCCATTCACATTCATATTTACTCCTCCACAGTCCATGAATAGTTTCACCACCACGATAACACACTAGGGATAAAACACAGGTGAAAGAAGCTCCCCTTCTATGCTTGCTTTGATCGATATTCTACCGTAATTTATAGTAGCGTAAGGTACATCACGTTTAAACTTATAGTATTAGTATTTGTATATTTGGATATTGGATCACAACTGCCACTGCATTATGAACATATACCATTTTCACGTCGAATTGGACACTTAAAATCAAATGGGTACTTTTCAACGCAAATTGGACATTCCTCTAAGCAAGCCTGACTCTTGAAATCAAAGCTAGCTCTAAAAAAATGAGCTTCTACAATAAACTCGAGACTCTCCAAAACGGTTAAAATAATTTTTTGTTCAAGGAAATTTTTTCTATAACTTTCTTTGAAGATTTAATTAATTGTTAAGTGAACATATTGTTTGAAATTTTAACAAGGAAAAATTGAGTAAGGATAATGGTTTAGAGCTTGTTTTAAAGAGCTGGCAAGCGACCATCTTTTAGTGCGAAAAAAAGAAATTGCGCCATGCTATCGTCCAAGACGTCGCGATTTTAGTTCGATTGATAGCAGAATTTGCATTTGCATTTTGCATCAAGTTTGACACCTTTTAACGATACTACTATAGCAACCGTAAAGAACAGACATATCCTCACTTTGATGGTTCATTTAAGTGGCACTTACATTATCAATCAAATAAAGGTTGCGGCGAACTTTTTGAGTGTATGGCGCGATCTGATCTCCTAATGTTAATGTTAATGCGACCTGATCTCCCATATGCTTGCTTCTTTGCCGTGCTTTAAGACAAATTTTAATTTATTTTTTTCTCTAAAATGAAAATTTTGTAAAATTGTTACACTTATTGGATAAGGTCATTTAAAAAAATTAAGGAAAGTTATACCAAAACTTTTCACTAACAAAAATTATTGTAACGATCTTAGAGCCTGCAGTTTAACCTGCCTGAATGTCATTTTGATTAGGGCCAGTTCGCTTTGATTTCAAACGTCTTAAAGCAAGCTTAGAAGTGTGACTTTGAAGAGTGTCAAATTCAACGTGAAAGTGGTATAATACAGGAAATCAATAAATAAGCAAACATCTTACAGGGGGAAACATATCACCTATTTCACGTAATATCTAGGCGGAGTTGCAGATGAAGTAAACATACCTACCGCTGAAATCTTGTCCTGCTTTTAGGTTGTCCCAAAAATAATGTAGGATTCAAGCAACGACATTCAAATTCAAATATTCCCGATTAAACTCTAGCTTGCTCACTTAAATAGACTTAACAAGAATCTTCGCGTAATACGAAAAAACCTACATGGTAGGGCGACTGTTTCACGAAAATCACAGTTTTAGACTTCTAAAAACAATGAATTCATTGAGGTCGATCTAGCCGCAAGTTAAGTACCTATACTGCTCTTCTTTAAAAAATATTTAGGAGACATCTTGTTATGATCGAATGACCAACCAGATTCGAATAATTTTTGTTCAAATTCCTACATGCAAGGATCGTGTTTTTCGAATATACTCGAATTGTAGTATTCAGAAAAATCACGCTTTCCGAATATATTCGAATTCGAACACTCGAAATTTTTCGGTATTCGAAATCAATCAAATATTATGAAAATTTCTAAGAGCATAACTATAGTCCAACAATGAGACGCCCCCGAGAAGCATAAAATGCTGCCTTATTCAAAATCTCTCCCCCCCCCCCCCCTTTAGGGCGCTGCGTGAGCCACCCGGTTATAGTGACGCTACGTGAATGTAAGGAAGTCGAAGGGCTGGCTACTGCTGAGTAATGTCGACCTTCAACCGCTATTTTTCAGGCGCCTTAACGAGTGTTAATCGCCTCGAACTGAACTATGAACGAGAAATTCAAGAGAGCATTCTGTTGGGAAGTTCCGCAAAAAAGGGCAATACCCCTTCCCCTCTTCGCACCAAAGCATGTAAGATTGCTGAACGCTGTTTTTCCTTTGAATGGAGACGCCATCTAGTTAGGCTCATGAACAGTGCATATATTCTATTCAGCCCGTTATGAACCACATCATAAGGCACATCTGAAAATAGATCTTTATCGCCGAAATTAGTTCCATGGAAGTGACGTTAGCAAAGCAGCTTTCATACTCTGATTGTCGTAACCCCAATAAGGAATCAACCAATCCGTTCTACAGTAACAATAATTAGAAGGTGTAGACTAAACAACCACACAAGGGCAACATATCTAACCCAAATTGGGGAAGGGAAGCGCTTTGTGAATTCCCTGCCACAGGTCTTCCCTTCATTGTAGACTCCCTTTCATACCTGGCGATGACCATAATAATGGGAATGGAGGCATTTGATGTTTTAGCCCTTTCCTCCCAATTATTATTGTTTGCTTTCTTGACTTCGACAGAAACAATCAGTGTACTTCGATAAACTGTGCTTAGGCACGCCTACTTCTTTGAAGTTTTACAAGAATGCACAATCTCGATCATGATTTCGCAAAGTGCATACTGAACCTGCAGTTCCACAGAATATCCTGTTCGCAACGGCTAAAACATCAGCAATCGGTGAATTTAGACTACAAAGAGTTTCCGATGATCGGCAACACGAGACTAATTTTGCAAGAACGTATGCAAACCATCTGCGAAAATAATACTGCTTCTGTCTAGAAAGTGTCTACCAGGGATGTGCGGAAATTTTTCTGGAAAAAGCGAAAGACGAAAGGCGGAACGGAAACGCTCAAAAAATGGCCAGAAGCCGGAATGCGAAACGTGGAAACGGAAATGACACATGGTCGCCATTTTTTCAAAAATTGCATCTGAAACGGCGTCAGAAGCGGCCTCTATTGCACTTTTCCTGCTTAGAACTTTGCGAGCAGCGAATCTTCCACAGATTAATGCTCATCGTCATCATAACATAACATAACCACCAATTCATAATATTGCTTTGATAACCTTTTAGCTATGGCTAGAGCAATAAACGAAAACGAATTCAGGGTCCTGTCCTACTATTTCTCACTATTTCAACATGCAGTCTCTCCGCTGTTTCCATATCTAGTTCCTGCGACGGGTTTTCGCTGACTTTTTGTTGCAGTAATTTTTTGAACAGTTGATTTAACCGACTTATCCACTTAGGGTTACTCACAGCCTAACATTTAAAAACTTACTCGGGTGAAGCCTAAAACTGGAGCAGTCACCTAGATCATTTTCTGACCGGAAAAGACATTCCTCTACACATTTTTAGAAACCTGTGGCGTCATGGACGACGTGATGACTGCAGAGATATCTTTATGCTCAAGATTAGCAGTTACATTGTAATCACCAAAACAAGTACTCAGAATTCATTCTGGGATCTAAGATGATGACTGGATGACTGATTAGTCATGGTAAGTCCACATTTTCCTAGGAATATTTAGTCTGTGCCAGCCTCGAAGCTCCATGTTATGAAGGTGATATAGTTGTGCTTATTCGACTGTTCGAATAATTATTGGATCTATCATAGTCCGGGGGGGCCACATAAGTAAAAAGTACTATATGTAACAAATCCACTTAAGACTTACCGAGCGGCCTCTACAGAACAACATGGGACCTAAGCAAGAAAAGTCACAAAGAAAAAAAAAAACGAAAAAAATTACATTTGTTGCGGTTGTAAGCAGCGAAAATGGTGTGCCCTCCTTACCATGTTAGATCCTGGTTATAACATGACAGCCGGCAGTCAGCACGCGGCATGCCTCCATTCCGTAGCTTTTTGCCCGCCGAGACGGTTGTAAACCGCGACGATATTTATTTCTTTGTTTGTTTGTTCGTTCTTGGTTTATTTTAGGTTCCAGCTCGTTCTCTAGGAGCCGCTCAGTAAGTCTCAATTCATTTTATTACCTACATTATAGTCATGTGGCTCCCCCCCCCCGGACTAGGATAGATCCTAATTATTCGAATAAATTATTCGAACAATTCCTGATTTTCGATTTCCCTTCGAAATTAAATGTTCGAAAACCAGGAAGTTCCGAATTAAAATAATATCATGTAACAAATTATTCGAATAATTAGTCGAATAGTCGAATAGCCGAATAAGCACAATTATTTTAGGGGGGGGGGGCCAAAAGTAATGAGACAAAATGAAAAAAAAATCTTTATCTCTTTTTAACTCAATTACAACTCAACGATGCTGAGGAATGTATTTGCCATTAAGGGCAAGGACCTTGCTGCCATCGCTCAGCCAACTTCCCGATCCCATCCTTCCAGAACTGCTCGAGCCTGGTGTTGATCAACTGCTCGATATGGTTGTCAAGGACTGCTTGGGTTCTTGTGTCCCTTCCGACTAGGAAGTCCTGTGGGCTCAAGTAGTAGTGGTAGTCGCATGGAGAGATGTCCAGGGAATACGGTGGGTGAGGCATGTGAACGTAGCCCAGCTGGCCGAGCTTATTCGTGGTTACTTGTTCCCGATGGGGTGCTGCGCTGTCGAAGAGGAGAACCTTCTTGAAGCGCAGCGAATGAATAAGAGCGAGTCGCCGGCCCATCTCTTCTATTTCGTTCACCATGGCCTTGGAGTTCATCGTAGTGCTCTTGTGAAACAGCTTCCGGTAAACCTGTCCATGGGCGCAGACCCAAAAGCTCCAAAGGTGCCTCTCGCCGTGAACATCTCGCCGAACGAAGGCCGGTAACAGGTCACCAGGCCTCACCCAGACTCGCTGCTGGGCAGGGTTAAGGTAGAAGACGTACTCCTCATCTTGCGTGAATATTGAGCCCAGGCTGCTCGGGGTTGGGAATTGGGCGAGATTTGCGCGACACAGGTCGACTCGTCAGACTGGGGTTTCGGCATGAGACAGGCTGGGGTTTTTGGCATGCTTCTGGAAACGGCGGAAGTGGTAACTTCTCAGATAGGTTTCAGTAAGTAGCATACAAACATACACATACGACAAGCACGAAACCAGACTCCAGTCACGAAAAATATGGACACGGCATGGGGTGTCTCATTACTTTTGCCCCCCCCCCCCTAATAGAAAGTGACACAGCTGGACAGTTCCTAGATGGTTCTCGAAGTAATGTTGTTGTAATGTTGTCGAAGTAATGAAGTAATGTTGTCGAAGTAATTTGTTTCAGAATTCAATAAGTCACCCTGGTCAATCAAAGTAACAGCTCACACCTTCGATCAGGAGCACTGATGTGATCTTGGGGCAGACAAGCGCATGACACAACCTTCATCTAATCCTTTGCTTCATGATACTGCGCTATATGATTAGAAAATTTTTGTAGCTACTTGTAATTATCAGAAATCAGAAATTCTTATAATTACAAGTAGCTACAAGAAAGGATCAGAAATTTATGATTGTTCAAAAGTTGACTGCATTTTCTTAGCAAACAATGCGACGTTGCCATGTTCCAGTGCTTTCTTTTGGTAATCTAACCAATTTCAAGAATATAAATAATATAGTTGTCAAACAGTATTTTTCTCACAATTATATGAAGGAGAACTCTTTTTACTTGATAAGCTGATTGTGTTCAACAGAAAACTAGGGCGAATAGTGCCCACTTCCGTTTCCGCCTTCCGATCCAAAAACAGGCGGAACACGGAACGGAACGGAAGAGCTCAAAATGGCCGGAAATCGGAATTCGGAACACGAAAACGGAAATTCCGCACATCCCTGGTGTCTGCATAACAATGGTTCTGATTCGGCACTCATTCGGTATGCTTCCTATGTGGCATCTAAAATCATTAAATAAATATATTATAAATTGTTTCATACGTAGTATATTTACTGTCTAGTTCATTCCATTAAAATAAATAAAATTATAAAAAACTACAAACTAAAAAATTTAAAGTCCAAACGTTTTCCGTAATTTTACGATTTAAGGTAATTTTTGACAATTGTGTTATGATTCAGAATTCACAGAATTTGGGCCGTAAACTGTAAATTCTTCGTAAATGTAACTTTTGATCCAGAAACAACAGCGCTAACAACAGCTGTCGACATGTGGCGCGAGTTGGTTCATAACGACGGTCTACTTTTAAGAGTTTTCTCTCACAACGTATCACGTCTTTCTGTCTGAGTTTTTTTTTGATCCTCCAATGGTGGGTACCAGACTTGTCTGGGAAGTTTAAAGCGCTGACTTGTTCATCGGCTGGCAACTGCAAGTCATTGTATGGCCAAATACGCCTCCACGACACCACGTAGAAGTAGAATGCGTGGCGTATCCCAAAAGGGATACAGTAACGCCGTCCTTTACCCTTCATCCTTTTTTATTCTCTAATGGAGAACCAAAGCACAGGCTACCGACTTATACACAGCCGGCTCGAACCCGACCTTCCTCTCTGCTTAACCATTTGTCTAACATTGAAGGGTTGTCGCTTGGTAGCGGACTTGTTCTCGAAAAGAATTAGGCACGATGGATCACTGGAAAGCAAATCCGTCACCACGAGATTGAGTTCCACCCTTTCCCCTGGTCGCATACTATCAACCCACCTCGCATTCAAATTGTCCGAGATCGTTCCGTCCTTGCCGGCGGACGGAAGACATGCAAGGCTGTCTGTACGGGAAAGAAGACGAATTGCTAATCCATATTCTATTCGCTGACTAAAGGGTGTCCAAAAAATACGATCGCATCTTCTCAGTCCTGCCTGTCTGCAACTGCAATGTTCTCGGGATGCAAAATGCAGAAAAAACTGTTCGGTGCCTCTTACCATAGGAGTGCGCCATGCGGTCGTTCAGCAGACGATACTGGTTAGATTAAAAAGCAAACGTTGTTCTCGCCGAATTGGCTATCGAATAAATATTTCAACTGGAACACTAGCAGATATATTACCAGATACGACTGGAACAAATCAATGTCCTTAATCTGACATTGATTTGTTCCAGTTGTATCTGCCAATGTAGATGTAGACACAAGTCTAAGTCTAGCTAAAATGATGGGAATTTCAGTATTGTGCTTCTCATTTTGCCACTACATATAAATACACATGCTTCCTTTTAAGATAACGTTTTTGAATTAGCGATTTATTTAGATTTTATTAGAGCGTGTTCAATTTCGCTTGAATGGTGTTCTATTGATTTTAAGGGTGCCCAGTTTTTATGTATTTATTGTATTCGTGGAGGAAAGACACGCGTTTACAAATAACAAGAGAAAATACACTTCGCATAGGAAAACAACGAGAGCAACAGCGGATTAGAATGAATGTTCTTGAGCTATAACCGACAACGTAACTGCATAAAACAGGGATAAAGACAAAGGATAGAGGACGGCGTTACTCAATCCGTTCTGGTATGCGCCACACATTCTACTTTTTGCCAATCTGAATGAGTGCTTGACCTACACAATGACTTGCGTTGGCCAGCCGATAAGCAAGTCAACGCTTTATCCTTTCCAGAGTGCTATCACACTGAAGATGGAAGGAGTGGTTGGTCTGAGCGGGAAATCCGAACCAAGAATCGGGGTGTCGGGAGCTTGCGAGAGCCCACACCTCCTCCGACTGCGCTACACGTATAATAGAAGGCAAGCTATTAAACAGTTAGGAGGTACAAGTGAATTAATTTTTGGAACTGATCTAGAGTTTTGGCAAATATTTTTCTTTTAAAACATGAGAAATCCTAAGCTTGCTTGATTACTGAAAAATGAGGATCTAACATTAGTCCCAGCTTTAGCTCTCCCAGGTATCTGGAGTTTCCATTGGAGTATGCTGAAAAATTGTTCAGTTTACACAGAAAATAACGCTACAAATTTGTGGTGGATTCCCTTTAACTACCGTTGGCAGAAAATGCCTCTACAACAAGATACACCTTACGATTTACAGTTCACGATTTACGATTTAAAACGGTTTTTTCGTGATTATGCCTTACGAATTATGGAATTTCTTATTTCATTTACGCACATTCGTGGTGCACACTACAGCTTCGATTTTGAGAAATTTTATCAAACTGCTGTATGAACGAATTTGTTCGCTTATCAGTTTTTTCGAATGGTTGAAAACCGCATAAACCTCGTTTTTCTTTTATTCAAATATTCAAATAGTCGAATAGTTTATTTGAATCAGGTCATGTGCTTGAAGATTTAAAGTTTAATCGATAACTAATAAAATTATTCTATTTTCGAGTAAAGTCCAAACATGCGATTTTTTGAGTAATATTCGAACACTGCTCGCATTCAATGTTCGAATTCGAACGAATATTCGACTTTTTAAAACAATCGATGTTCGAATTCAAGCGAATTTTTTCCTTTTTTCGAAAATCTAGAAATATCGAATACTATTCGAATAAATATCCGAGTAATTTATTATATTATACCATTCGAACTCGAAACTTCCAGGCTTTCGACTGTTCGATTTCGAACCGATACTCGCAAATCGGGAAGTTCCGAGTAGTCGAAAAGTAGAAATTTATTCGAATAATTATTGGAACAGTTGACAAGCAAACAGACAACAGACAACAGACAACTATACTACACATGCGTCGCGTGTGCGCACGCGGTCGCCACAGTACCCGTGCGTTTTCGAAGGTTCGGCTCCCTCCCCGTTCCATCATAAAATTATTCCCTTGTCCTCTACTGTGTGCAGCATCTAGTTAGAGGCAACCTGAACATCGATTCATATCGGTGCCCGTCAATGTGGTTGCGAAGAAAAAGAACTGCCACGACCTTGAGCGAAGATTTGGGCTCCGACAGGGTCGACGCCGTCTTCCCGACGGCTGCTATCGCCTTCACATCGCCCCATACAGAACTTCAACGGCAAAAAATCAATGCTGAATGGAATAGTGAACATGTGGAAGGCGTTCGAACATTCGCATTAGCCGAGCAGAGAACACTTGCGAGCGATTAGAGGGTGACGAGCGCGGCCGACAACTGCACAAAACTGGTCCTCCGGTGGTTACAACAAATGGAAAATGCGTTCTGCACAGCGGGCACGGCTCAGAGATGGCATCGTCCTAAACGCCGAGAAGTGGCAGAACGTTGTCCGGTGCTGTCCGTGTGGCTTATCAAAAGGGAAAGAGGCGTGTCGTCGTCGTCGCAGCGCTCACAAACAACTGGCACACACACACACACACCCTGAGCGCCACACACTCACGGACATCGATTTTGTAAGGATCGCAGTTGTCACGTAGCACGGAAAGAAGGAAACCGAAAGCCGAAGTCAGCCTGCTATTCTCACCGGCAGTTCTCACCGGCACACTTCCTGAGAAAAGGCCTCGTCTGGGGAGGCAACCTTGACGAAGATGCGAGGCTTAGTTGCCTTCAATTTAGACCTTGAGAGGATAGAACATGACAGGCAGAGTCTCAAGCCATTCAAATTATCTATAACGTCAACGTTCTGAAAAGATGGGAATCACAAAATAAATAAAAAATACAGTGATTCGCATAGGAGCACGCGATTTTCCATAGGGCGCGGTATTTTCGAGGCAAGCTGCAATATATAGTCGGTGGCATATCCTCGACCATTATATTCGTTTTGATGTTAGATGTTTACTGCATAGATATCCATGTGAAAGGGAATGAGAAAACATGATGACATCGGCAGAATAGTTGAGCTCGAATGACCTATTAGGGTGGGCCAAGAGTAGTGAGACAAATTCAACAAATTTCTTTATCTCTTTATAACTCAATTACAATTCAACGATGCTGAGGAATTCATTCACCATTAAGGTCAATAACCTTGCTGCCATCGATCAGCCAACTTCCTGATCCCATCCTTCCAGAACTGCTTGGACCTGGTGCTGATCCACTGCTCGTTATGGTTGTCGAGGTCTGCTTGGGTCCTTGTGCCCCTTTTTTGTCACCATGAAGTCCTATAGGCTATTAAGTAGTGGTATTCGCATGGAGGTGTCCGGCGAATACGGTGGGTGAGGCATGTGAACGTAGCCCAGCTGAGCAAGCTTATCCGTGGTCACGTTTGCCCGGTGGGGAGCGGCGTTGTCGAAGAGGAGGAACTTCTTGAAGCGCTGAGACCGAACAAGTGCGAGTCGCCGGTCCATCCCTTCTATTTCGTTCACCATGGCCTTGGAGGCCATCGTCGTGCTTTTGGAAAACAGCTTTCAGCATACCGGTTCATGGGCGCAGACTCAAAAGCTCTGAAGGTGCTCCTAGCCGTGAACATCCCGCCGAACGAAGGTCGGTAACAGGTCGCCAGACCTCACCCAGACTCGCTGCTTGGCAGGGTTAAGGTAGAAGACGTACTTCTCATCTTGCATGAATCGAGTCCAGGCTGCTCGGGGTTGGGAATTGGGAGAGATTTGCGCGACACAAGTCGACTCGTCAGACTTCAGCCTGGGTTTTGGCATGCTTCTGGAAAGGTCGCAGGTTGTCACTTCTCAGGTGGCCTTCAGTAAGTAGCAAACAAACATACAAATTCGAGAAGCACGAAACCGGATTCCAGTCACGACATATATGGGCACGGTATGAAGAGTCTCATTACTTTTGGCCCACCCTTATATTCGAATAAAATTTGAATAATTTTCCTTCGAATTTGAAGACTCGAATTCGACCATTCAAAAAAAAGAGGTTAGGGCAAAAATCTCGACCTATAGGAACCTCAGCCAATTCAGCACGTTATCAAGCGTTGGCAAGATGTCGTTGGAGCTGTCTGTCCAGGTCTTCTGTAAACTTATAGAGAACTGGCCTGTTATTGTCAATTTTTCCTTTATCCTTCCTGGATCATGTCCCTGATTGTAATGTTTTAGTTACAATTAGCAGGCATTATTTTGTTGTTACTTGCTCATTGTTCGCTTAGACATTACTTTGTAGTTATTTGTTCACGTTTATTTTCATTTGGTTTCTTGACAATTTCACACGTGTGATCAGATTCCACGTCTTCAAATAAATAAACAAATAAATAAATTTATTTTTCTAATGCATTCAAATTCGAATTATCAACTAAAAATTGCGTTTTTAGAATGCAATCAAACTCGAAATCTCAAAAAATGTGTATTATCGAATGCATTCGAATTCGATTATTCGAAAATTGTGAGCATTTGGTACCATTCGAACATCCGAAATATTTCGAGAGCACAACTATAAAAGAGGTTTGACTTTTTTTTATTTTTTTTGAAAACAAACGTCGTTATAACACTAAATGCTGAGGTTAGAGAGGCTTACAATTTTAATGTAATTGAGTGTTCCTTCTTCTGTTGCTTTCAACGGTTATTTTGTTTCTTCGAAGATTTCGTTGACGTTGTAGTGCGCCGTCGCGTGCATTTGCGTAAATAAATAAATTGAAACGGTGGCTATTACATAGAAGAATACGAGAAGGTGGAATAGACGGACTACCCTTTCCGCGAGTGGTTAAGCCAGTGCACACAGTTTTTCAATGTTCCTAACGACCACAACAGGCAGGGTTTAACAAAGTCTCGGCAGTGGGCGTTCCTGGAAGACAAGCAGAGGATGAACGCAACGACGTCCACTATAAGTCTGACAGTCATATAGAGACGTCTAACTGCAAGCCTCCCCAGAATCTCGTTTTCCAACTGGGAAGATCCATCGCAATAAGTGCCTGTGTGACACTACATTACACGCGAAAATTCTCAGGTCTCATCCACAACAACCGTAAATACATACAGCTGTTCCTACCCTGCAACACTCATCTCCATCGTCGCTGGTCTTACACTGATAGCTTACCTTAAAAAACCGTAGCCGGCAGAAACTCGGACATTAGATCTCAGCAAACGAACAAACAACGACAGATGCACGGTTAAGTTCAACGAAAAACTCTCGTACAAACAGGTGCACATCGCTTCTGATCTTCACGTTGATTTACATCCATCCTGAAAGTTTCATATATTCACCTCGATAGCTGTCGGTTTGAGAAGCAATCCCGTCGCGCCGCGACTCAACTATGTATAGACGTTGCTCTCATTTGAGGGCTTCCGGAACAGGAACAGAGTGACCACATCCTCCCCTCATTTGGGCTTGTATATACTATATGTATTCTCTCTTTCTATGAGGATTTTTCTTTTTGCACTTTCTCTCGAATATTTTTCCTACTTGGTAACGCAGTCGAAGTCGGGGCTGCCTCGTGCACCCGAGTCCAGGTTCCTGGTTCGAATTTTCCGCTCAGCCATATCGAGCCTTCCATGCCACTGGATCGGTCAATTGGTGCCGTAGTTGTCAGGGAAGGAAGGTTAAAACATCGACTTGTTGATCCACTGTACGGGACAAAAACGTATTCAAACTGCCCCACGACCCAGAATTGGAATTGCATGGTGCATCCCAGAAAGGGCTGATTAACGTCGTCGTTTATCCTTTACCCTTTAACTGCAGACGCTAAGGTGCTTACAAGAAAGGGTTACCCTGGCACGGCGTCTGGCGCCACGTTATTTGGTCCAGTTGAACCAAATCTCGGAGGAATTTCTTCTCTTGCGATATTCTGTGGGAGCTCACGACCCAGGTGTACCATTCTTACCAGGGAAGGGTCTCAGGCGTACGTCTGATCGGGGAAAATGGATAGTACTACGAGAATCTCCACCCTTCATATAGTAGAAAAACATGTTTCGTTTTTGCTGACTCTATGAACCCAAAGAGCTAAGCCCTCGAAGGTGGGGTATAGTATCGCACTGTCAGCGCCTGCAAGCCTGCATACATGCGTGCACTGACATATGGAACGTGGCGGTGGCTCGGTAGGGTGCGACATTGCTTCACAGGTGCTGGATAAGGTATTCGACTCCCGTGCTATGCAGTATTTTTGCTGTTCTTCATAACCGCTACCTCCTTCACCAATTTGCTTCCTACAAATCTACTACACATTTATTCCAAAATTTTCAGAAGGGTCAGATTCTTGATTAACACCTCATGACCTCGACAGCCCTAGCCACTCTTACTTGCTGTAAGGTCATAGTTTAACATTAGCAGAAAAACACAAAACGATGTATACAGACATAGAAAATGAGGGAAGTGGGTGAAGCACAGCTCAAAGTAGACCCTTATTTGAGAATTTAGAGTGAAATAAATGTGTAGGAGATGTGTAGGAAGTAAGCTGATTTAAACCAGCCATCAAGGCACTGCTGTACTTTCACGATTCCAGAAATCGAGGAACGGTCGAAAAAAAATTTCGCCCAAACTTCTCCCAGGGAGGTTATTTGGAGTGCTGATCACGAATCTGACATTCATTTTTGAAATTTCGGCCGACTACGGTAGGTTACAGCAGGTAGGGATGACTACAGCTGCCACGGTCATGGGGTGCTGATGGGTGCGAATCTGGGTTCTTGATCACGAATCTGACCCTTTTGACAATTTAGAGTGAAATAAATGTGGAGGAGATGTGTAGGAAGCAAATTAGTGAAGGAGGCAGCGGTTATGAAGAAAGGCAAAAATAGTGCACAGCACCGAGTCAAACATCTGGCCTGGCACCTTTGAAGCAGCCCTGCAACTTGCTGAGCCACCGGCTCGCTTGCGGCGGTACCTTTCGCCGTTCCCATACAACCGCAGGCGCGCATGCATGCACGTGGCACGTGCTGACGGTGCTCAACTGTACCCCGCCTTCGAGGGACGTAGCTCTTTAGGTTCAAGGACTCAGCAAAAACGAAACATGTTCTTCTACTATATGAAGGGTGGAGATTCTCGCAGTTCTATCCATTTCTCCCGTTCAGACCTACGCCTGAGACCCTTCCCTGGTTAGCTTGTTTTCGCTTCAAATACTATGTCTCGTTTCCGCGCATTTACTGACCCTGTCTCATGTATTAGAAAGGATGAAGGATAAAGAATGGCGTTGCTCAATCCTTTGGGATGCGCCATGCATTCTACTTCTACGGAATGTCGTGGATGTGATTTGCATGCGTATTTGGCCATGCAATGAATTGCGGTGGCCAGCCGATGAACAAGTCAGCGCTTTATCCTTCCCAGACAGGTCTGGTACCAATTCACCGGCCCCGGAGGGATGGAAGGCTTGGTTGGCCTGGGCGGGAAATCCGAACCAGAAACCTGTTGTCGAGTGCACGCGACAGCGACAGCCGGCACCTCCTCCCACAGCGCTGCACGCGCTCTGTATTAGAAAGATATACTAAATATTCCGCTCCTCCTTAGGCTGTATATCGAAACTTCCAAGTCTAGGAAGGGTTCATCACCCCGCTCCCATCTCGGCCAACCCACACTGCGCCCCTATATAGACTGAGGTTAGCCGGGATTATGACTGATGTACTCAAGTTCATATGCTAATTACAAAACGGCTTCTATAGCCATCTTAAGCTCCCGAACTGATTTAACCCTTTCACGACATTGTCGGACAACGTCGTCGGACACCATCATAAAAATAGTTCATGGCAAATTAACACATATTTGACAGTACAATTTTAATCAATGACCACTAATAGCTACGGTCAAGATGGTCCATGGGAAACTTCACTTGTTACCGTTACTCGTATTTAACAAATAATACAAATAAAATAATTCAAATAATCAGCGCGCGGGAAAAAGGCGCGCTGTCCCACGCGGCAGTCACCCGAAAATCGTACGTGTCGTGAAAGGGTTAAGTTATCTTAAGTATTGTCGATATGGGTATGACGATGAATTTGGAGGATCAGTCTAGGAGAGTGCAACAATACCAGAAACTGCCGGCCCAAGCAAAAACTTAATCAATCTGTAATCGGTAGATGGGAATAATGCTGTATTCTTCGAGATACACAGGGAACTTCAGAAGAGTTAGGGGAAAGGTGTGATGGAATAGAATATGTATTGACCATTAACAGAATGGAAGAGATGAAGAGGAGTCTGCAATTTTCGCTTTTTGCTCCCAGGCTGCTCCCTTCTCCAGCCATGTTAAGCTCCCGAACTGATGGAAGTTATCATAAGTGATGTCAATCCTGCTCGACAAACATCTCAAAAATTCCATCAAAAAACAAAAATGAATGAAGAGCCTGCGTTCTTACCCTTAGCGAGGCGAAGGGGCGGACAAAAATGTCCGCGTCTCCAAGGTTTTGTGAGGCAGGAACCAGACTATCACGTAAACCTATGAGGTTGGGCGAGGCCGCGCGTCAGGGAGATGATGTAGATGAACGCACAACCCTACACTACTGAATCAACCGAGGCACTTATCTGAACTTTCATCTGCCTTACCATTCGGTCAGAAATATGAACTCTCATGTACTGTAAAAGGTCGCTGCATATTCGGCGACTTGCGAATTCAACTTCTGGTCAATTTTTCGTGTCTACGAATGTTCTCATTTCAGGCACTGTTTACAGTTTCTGAAAGGACGGAATCTCCGCTTTCTTACCATTTATAGATTTTGTGACATAATTGCCTCCTGTTTCTGACCTCGTTTTTACAGTACGAATCAACGTGATATTCGTGTGCTCTACTTATATGAACGGAAAAGTGGATGCAACGCCGCGGCCGCAGCTCGCAACATCAACGAGCATTTAGGGGTGATTTCGCTAGGGAACGCATAATTCGCCACTGGTTCGAAGGGTTTCGACATGGAGATGGAAGTCTCGTAGTTGAAGACCGAGCCAGGCCGCCATCACTCCTCCTTAACTACGGCCAACTCGAAGCCATGGTGCAAGCGGATCCGTGTCAAACTGTGAGAAAGCCGGCACACCACTTCGGCGTTGACGGCAGCACAATCAGCTCCCACTGAATACGATCGAAAAAGTAAAGAAATTGGGGAAATGGATCCCGCACGAACTGTCCGCCGGGCAGCTGCTGAAGCGCCACGATACCTGTGCTTCGTTAAGGCTCCGCAATCTGAGGGAGCTCTTTTGGAGAGGATCGTGACATGCTCAAAAAACTGCCGTCGCTCTGCACAATGGCTGGACTGGAATAAGAGTTCCAAGAGATGCCGAAACCAAGTCTCCATCCAAAGAAGGCCATGATGACCATATGGTGGACAGTGGCTAGTATAGCCCATTACAATTTCTTGGAGCCTGGAGAGACTATCACAGCGGAGAAGTATGTGCCGAAATTGAAGTGAAGCACAAGTTGATGAAAATAGCCGGTTTTAGTTAATCGAAAAGGCCTCATCATACTACATAAGAACCCGCGTCCGCACGTTTCAAAAACTGTTGTCCAGAAACTAGATGAATTGGGATGCGAAACTCTGCCACATCCAGTAAATTCATCAGATCTTTCTCCTACCGATTATCATTTATTCAAGCATTTAGACCGTCATGTGAAGAAGAAAAATTCAGCAACCAAGATGATGATGAAAATGACTTCTTATGTTTTATTAATTTTCGTAATTCTGACTTTTACAAAGACGGAATGTCTGAGTTATTATCGCGTTGAGTGTAAAAGTGTAATGGTGCTTATTTCCATTAATAAAATTGCTTCCAAGCAAAGTTATGATCTGTCGAAGTTTTCAGTCAAAATCGGCCATTTCATATGCAACGACCTAATATGCAGCTACAGGCACTTCGATCTCCCCGTTCAATGCTTTCTTCATTTGCTTGGATAGAGAGGAAAACATCGCTCATGACAACAAATCGGTAGACGTTACTTAATCAGTAGTGTGACTCCCCGATAACCAACGCCATGGGATTGTATGCAGCACGGGACCTAAATTTAGAACTCGTAGCGATGCACTTTGATGCACAGGAGCTAATGGCAACTCCCCCCCCCCCTCCCTCCACCTGCCGCATATTTAAAAAAAAAACGATAAGGTAGAAATAGAGGGCCCCGTCAGTAACGCAGGAGTGGACAGCAGAAATATGTGATAAACTCGTCGCAGAGAACATCACTGTGTAGCGCCGACACTGCCAGCCTTCTGCTCTACAGCGCATGGAAGACTTGATGATGTCTTGGGTGACACTTCTAGAAGCGAAGGAAGGAAGATAGTGACACTCCTAGCAATCCCAGAAGCAAACCATTTTAGCACCAGACAGAGAAGACGGACAACTACGGTTGATTGAACTAGACGACTCTGGAATCTCTTGAGGGTTCTAGTGGTACGAGGCGGGTAGACAAGGGTCATCCGACGGCAGAACGGAGCCGGTGAACGTCGTCACGTCGCCGATGCACGTCGATCGCGAACTGGCAGGCCTTGGCCGCCGAGTGCGCGCTCGAAAACAACCGCAGCCGCTATCGACGGCGGCAGAGCAAAGAACACGAGACGATTCTGGAAAAAGTCTCGGCTCTCGAAGAGACGACAGTTGTCTTTGGCACCCACTTCTTCCGGAAGACTCCGCTCTGTTATGGTACGGTGCACCTGTAGCGCAGTTGGCCGGAAGTGCCGCTTGCGCGCCTACGAATTGACCACTTTCAGTTCGATTCCCGCACAGGCTAACTGCGAAAATCGGTCTCTGTCATAAGTATAAAGCACCTACTGTCACTAAATCGCTAAAATGCACCAAAATCTGGTCCCTCCAAAAGCAGCAGCGGTCAACAGAAAACGTACGATCCTCCCCCACGATAGCGCCAGACCTCGCGTCTAGCGGAAAACGATCCAAAGGCCAAATTCATCAACAACTAAACCCGCAGGTGTGCTGGTCTAAAGGGTAGAGATAAGATTGGGGATAGTCATTAATGCTTCATGGTGGGTATCTCGACCACTTATACCCGCAGGTTAGTCGTTGATGGATTCGGCCCCAGAAGTTGAACGACCTTGGAAGTGAAACTCTGCCTCACCCAACGAACTCATCAGAACCGTCGCCAACGTATTAGGTTGTCCCATAAGTCCTTGCAGTTTTTTTCAACGATTCACTGCAGTCGCCGAGTGTTCGTCCAGCCATTTTTCGTCCAGCCAGGGTGACGGTGGACGACCTTTGTCCACATCTAAGGTTGGCCATGTTTCCGACTTCTTATGGCATCGTTTTCGTAGTCTCTTAGCCCATTGGTTGGGTTCCTGCAGAATGAAATGGCATTTGGGAGGGTAGTTTCTCAGATGACTTCGACTTTTCCAGGCTCTGAAGAAGGCGACGACACCGAAACGTAAGCCGCAATAAAGAGTTATACCAATCTTGGTCACGCTGAAGCAAACACTCGTCGACTACAACGCCAAAGATGCCAAGATTCATCGAGAGTCGCACGTGGAATGGATTCACTGCAGATTTCTCCGGCGGTCTCTTGCATAGCACTGCACAGCTTTCGAAAGCGAATGATCTGCTCTATCAGAACATGTATTGCCTTTCTTTTTTCATCATGAATTTTGTCAATTTCTAGGTCGTTGAAGTGAAAAGCGAAAAAGTGGAAAAGTAGCCACTTGCGCACTTGTTCTCTCCTCTAAGGTTTGTAATTTTTTGCGCAGTTTTTATAGCATTTGGAAGAAAATGTTCTGTACTACAAGAATATGTGTTAGTGCTATTTGCTCATTTGTCCTTTATTGATTTTTAGGCCATCAAATTGGGAATTCCGACTTTTCCGTCCGAAATTTTACCAAAACTCCGGTTCTGCTGTTGGACTTTTGTGCTTGGGGTTATCTGTCGTTTGGAAGAGGATGTCTTGCTCAGTAAGAATTTGTGTCGCGTTTATTGGCTCTCGCTAATTTCTGTCGGATATAAACAACTGAAGAAGGAGAAGGAGTTGTTGGTGAAGACGATTTTTCTCTTTTTGGCATTTTGTTGATATTCAATAGAAATCAATAAACGCGACACACGTTCTTATAGAGCAAGACATTCTCTTTCGAATGACATATAACGATAACCCAAAAAGTCCAACCACATAGCAGGAGCTGTCGGCAAAAACAACCAGCCTCCTTCGGACGTCCCAATTTGATGGCCTAAAAATCAATAAGGGACAAATGAGCAAATAGCACTAACACATATTCTTGTAGTACAGAACACTGTCTTCCAAATGCTGTGAAAAACTGCGCAAAAAATCACAAACCTAAGCGGAGAGAACAAGTGCGCAAATGGCTACTTTTTCACTTTTTCACTTTTCACTTTAACGACCTGAAAAGTGACAAAATTCATGATGGAAAAAGAAACGCAATACATGTTCTGATAGAGCTAATCATTCTCTTTCGAAAGCTATGCAGCACTATGCACGAGACCGCCGGCAGAATCTGCAGTGAATCGTTGAAAAAAACGGCGAAGACTTATAGGACAACCTAATACTATGTTATGATATCTCACCCTATATTTTGGACATATTGGCGCGTGGAGCACAGTCGGAGGAGGCGTAAGCTGTCGCGTGCATTCGATTCCAGGTTTTTGGCTCGGATTTCCCTCCCAGGCCCACCAGCGTTCCGGCCCTCCGGTCGCTATTTCGGTTCCAGACTTGTCCAGGAAGGAGAATTCACTGGCTTGTCCATCGGTGGGCCACCACAATTCATTGAATGGGCCAAATGTGAATTCATTTGACCTCCACGACATTATGTAGAAGTTTAATAGAATGCGATGCGCATCCTAAAAGGGATTTGTTAACACCATCGTTTGCCCTTCTGTGTTAATGCTTTGTTTTGGTGGAGTTAGGAATGTTTGAAGTTAGGCGTAGAAAACGCAGGTTATTTGCAGAACCCAGTAGAAACGTAAGGCGTTATCTGAAGTTTATAGAAAGCTTCCGAGACCAGAAGATGTCTCCGGGAGAATGTGCTGCAGTAAGGCCACGTGCAGAAATCTACTAAACAATTAATGCTTCAGCAACGGTATATATAGTGGTGCTGTGATGGTCGAAGGTTCTTCTTCGTCTTAAACCTCTCTTTACTTCTTTGAATTTTACATTTCGTTTTGTTTTATATTGCTCGACGTACCCCAGTTGAAGGGGAATGTGATCAAAAAAGTCTGCAGGAAAAACAGTTACTTCACCATCAATGTAATTAATATCCGAAATTTTATGGAAAGGGGATCATACCAAACCCGCTCCCGATAAGATGGGTGTCCTAACTCGTCAGTGAGGAGGGAAGCCTTTCTAAAACGACTGTCACCTACACCTTCAGGCCATCCGCGCAAGTACAGTACCAGACGCGTCTTTTGAATAGACGCCACAAAAACTGCGATTTTGCTGCTTTGCGTCTGTTTGATATAACTCTCGAGCTCTATCGGTATACATTCTTCATATGGAGCCATGAAAATGGCCGAAATTGAAAACTTGCGCTCCATTGCGAAGGGCGGTCGCGGACGAGTTGTCGGTCGCAAGCCGTCGAAAGCCGGTGCGTGCTCACAATTCCTCTAATTTATTTATTCATTTATTTATATATCCTTGTATAATAGGATGATGCCATGATACAGTCGGAAGCGAATCTGTCGACCATATAATATATAATATATATTATATATTATATATTATATATATTAGATATATTATATATTATATATTATATATATTAAAACATATTATAATTTGAGGTTTTTCGAGAAATGGTTGGTACCGTTCGAACTGACTTTTCGATCTACACGAAAAAGTATTCAACCTTACCAGACCACCGCATTTTTGCAGTGGGTGGCCAAAAGGAATGGGTGGAGCAGGCTCTCTACGATTGGAGCAGCCTATTTCCCAGGACTTGCGTGTTTTTGTAGTATCTCAAGCACGGCGTATGTCGCCAGTGCTCTGTCATGCCAGGAATCCTCCGAGAGTGCGCTGTTCACAATGCACATAGGAACGAACCTATTAATCGAGCGGGCGCGACAGCTTTTAAAGTGAGTTTCTGAGGAGTTTTATCAGAAATTCCCCGACCTCTACTCAGGAACTGCTGTACTCTGTCCCGGCGGGACTTTGAAGTGCGCCGTGCACAATGTACATATATAGGAGCGAGTCTATCAATCGAGTGGGCGCGACCGCACGCAAATTGGACGCGCTGGCTGTTTTGAGAGCAATAGCTCGGTGTAGGGTTCCGTATCTAACGGATACAACAGACGCACATCTTGAATATCGGTCTCTTTTAATTAGTGTCTCGCTCGCTCCTGTCAGCTAGCATTTTGCGGGCAGCTGATAGTTCTCGAATCCAGGGTCTTGTTCAAAAGTGTTGAGTTAATTTGCAGTGTCTCCTTTGACAGACAAATAAAGAGCGCTGCATATAAAAGACTATTTGCAGAAACAGCAACGGGATGCCAAATGGATGGAGATGAACACAGGGTTCGGATCCAAAACGATTGGAGGTCTGAAGGTATCGGGGAGGCCGTGCAGGTGCGGGTACTCGCGGGCGCGATCCGGCCACTGCGTCGCGCGGGGGCTTTTGCCTGCTCCCTTTCGGGCCTGAGCCGTGCACCCCTCCTTGACCGCCCGGGATCCGCCGCCCTCCGACGGCGGAGCCCTGGCGACGCAACGCTTGGCGCGGACGCCCGGTCGCCGTACGCCGCGACCAGCACGGGACTCCTCCCCTCACTCCATCCACACCAATCTACTGCCTGGAAGCTGGCTCACAGGCGCCCGCCACGACGCCCAGTGGCAGAGCGGCGTTCGCCGCGCTATACGTGCTGGGTGGTCCCGAAGACTGGCATTGTAGGAGGTTGGAGATTGATAGAATGGAAAAAGGAGCGCTCGAAATTAAGAGGGGGCAGACGGAAAAGTTTGGGAGAGATTGTACCGGTTGGGGAGTCTGATGGTTGATAGGGAGGGGAGAAATAGAGCGCAGCAGCGGAGAGCCATTCACGGCTTGAAAGTCGTGGTATTTGCAAGTTGGAGCATGAGCGTAGCCGTAAGTTTTCCTTCAAATTGTGGAGGCTCACATACCTGGAGGAGTGATTGCGTATGCACAATTCGTCCTTACCATGAGAAGCAACTGTAACCACTAAAACGATTTATTCAGGAGACAAAGGTTCACCGAAGAGTTTATTTATTTATTAGGTTGGCAACTAATTTCGTGGACTCTCAAGAATCTTCAGCAAAACTCTTTATTAACAAATAACTAATGACAATCCTTAATTAATTAAGATCCCTCAGAACGCAGAAGTGCTTCTCATATATCAGGTAGCTGGTCTATCCCACGGCCATAGAGTTATTGTGCTTTTAAGGCCAAGAATCTTTGGAGGTGTTTGACCCGGTCCACATTATTAAATCGTATTCCAACCAAGAAGTACTGCACCGAACTAAAAATGTGGTAGTTACTCGGCGCAAGGTCTGGGCTGTAAGGTGGATGAGTTTGACGCTCCCAGTCAAGGTCTTCTATTTTTTGAGGCGTCCGGTTCGCTACGTTCCCTCCGTTTGGTGGTATCAAGAAGGTATTATCTTCTGGGAGCTCGTCAAGAACGGTTCCAGCATTAATGCTGTAATCTACTCTTCTCAACCTGGCCGCGCGCAGGCTGAACTCTGCTGGAATCGGTTCAGACAGATTTTCAGGAGCGGAATTATTTATCAGCAAGATAACGCCAGATCACACGTTACGAATCGGGAGCTTCAAAAAATCGAA
This sequence comes from Heligmosomoides polygyrus bakeri, assembly GCA_947359475.1. Lineage (NCBI taxonomy): Eukaryota > Metazoa > Nematoda > Chromadorea > Rhabditida > Heligmosomidae > Heligmosomoides > Heligmosomoides polygyrus. Next base: position 82,806,109 of record OX375868.1, on the reverse strand, counting down.
GACCTTAGCTGGGAGCGTCTAACTCACCCACCTTACAGCACAGGCCGTGCGCCAAATGACTAGCACCTTTACAGCACGCTGCAGCACTTCTTGGTTGGAGGACGACTTATTAATGTGGACCATGTCAAACTGCACCTCCAAGGATTCTTGGCTGCAACAGCACAAGAATTCTACAGCTGTGGGAAGGGCCAGGTAGCTGATAAATGGGAAGCAGTCCCACGTTCCAACAGATCTTACTTTGGCTGAAAACTGTTATTTGTTATTTGTTTATGAACACCCTTGTTGAAGGCGCTTGAGAGTCCACGAAATTAGTTGCCAACCTAATATTTTATTCTACGTTAAACACGTGCAAAAAAAACGTTAACACAACACAACAGCGCCTAAAATTGGTATAGCTAGCTTATAGAAGCACACAAAACATTTACCTAAATCCTTATGATAATTGGATTGATTAGCTAGTGTGAAGGTATCAGCAGATGCTTTAGTTTTCCTTACTCCCTTCCGTTCTCTATTATTTCTCTACCTTTTTTAGAAACAAAGAAATTGAAAAAAGAAATGTAAGCATTAGTTTGAAACAAATATGATTGAAAAAGAGAATAAAGTATCACTTATCAGTCTTTGAATGTCACTGAATGTCACTGTCACTGTCAATTTAGTGAATACTATGTTTGATGTCGTCCTTAATATAATCGAGAACCCTAAATTTTCAAATTTCGTTTTTTCAAATTTTTACAGTAAATTACTAATCTTTTTCTGAACAACGAAGTGAGTAGTCGAATGCGAAGATATTTATACGAATATTTTTACGAATATACTTACTTTTGATACTTTGATACTTTGATGGTCCTTTGTCGGCTGGAGGTCTTCTCAGCGGGGACCACAACTCTTCCAGACCGCTCGATCTCTGGCTGCTTCCATCCAATGAGGCAGACTCCGCTCTCTGAAAGATCTTGAGAATGAGTCTGCCCATCGCGTTGGCGGTCGTCCCAGTGGTCTCTTATGGTCTCTCGGGAGTCTGCTAATTGCGACTTCTCCCGTAGCTCCGAGCTTCTTGCCATTGCTGACGAAGGCTTGTCCTTAGAAGACATCTCTCCAGTGCACGATGCGTAGTTTGCATCGCTCTGGCGATTGTCTTGTTGTCGGGCCAGGTTTCCGTCGCGTAACACATCGCAGGCAGTACAGAGGCGTTGAATATCGAGGCCCTGAGGCCGGGATCCTTGACCTGATCGGTGACTTCGCGAATCGAACTGAAGGCTGCCCATGCTGCGCGTCTCCTGCGGGCAATTTCAGGAGCGAGGTCGTTATCCATGTTCAGCTCTCTTCCCAGATAGACGTAGGAGTCGACCTGTTGCAGAGCGACTCCATTTAACCTTACGAGTCCCGTGTCATACCACTGGTTGACCATAAATTGCGTTTTGGACATATTCATGTCCAATCCAATCTTCATACCTGCCACATTGACCTCGTTCAGCATTTCCTCGACTTCTGCCGTGCTGGTAGAGATGAGAACAATATCGTCGGCGAAGCGAAGGTTGCTGATCCGTTTACCGTCGACAAGGTAGCCTTTATCGTCCCAGTTCAAGTCTTTCATGGAATCCTGGGGTGCCGCTGTGAATAGCTTGGGAGAAATCGTGTCTCGTAGTCACCGATCAGGTCAAGGATCCCGGCCTCAGGGCCTCGATATTCAACGCCTCTGTACTGCCTGCGATGTGTTACGCGACGAAAACCTGGCCCGACAACAAGACAATCGCCAGAGCAAAGCAAACTACGCATCGTGCACTGGAGAGATGTCTTCTAAGGACAAGCCTTCGTCAGCAATGGCAAGAAGGCCTACGAAGCTCGGAGCTACGGGAGAAGTCGCAATTAGCAGACCCGCTGCAGTACATGAAGAAGTCCAAATATCGCTGGGCCGGACACCTACTTCGACGAAAGGACGATAGATGGAGTCTCCGTGTCACAGAATGGCTCCCGAGAGACCATAAGAGACCACTGGGACGACCGCCAACGCAATGGGCAGACTCATTCTCAAGATCTTTCAGAGAGCGGAGTCTGCCTCACTGGATGGAAGCAGCCAGAGATCGAGTGGTCTGGAAGAGTTGTGGTCCCCGCTGAGAAGACCTCCAGCCGACAAAGGACCATCAAAGTATCAAAGTATCAAAAGTAAGTATATTCGTAAAAATATTCGTATAAATATCTTTGCATTCGACTACTCACTTCATTGTTCAGAAAAAGATTAGTAATTTACTGTAAAAATTTGAAAAAATGAAATTTGAAAATTTAGGGTTCTCGATTATATTAAGGACGACATCAAACATAGTATTCACTAAATTGACAGTGACAGTGACATTCAATGACATTCAAAGACTGATAAGTGATACTTTATTGTCTTTTTCAATCATATTTGTTTCAAACTAATGCTTACATTTCTTTTTTCAATTTCTTTGTTTCTAAAAAAGGTAGAGAAATAATAGAGAACGGAAGGGAGTAAGGAAAAATAAAGCATCTGCTGATACCTTCACACTAGCTAATCAATCCAATTATCATAAGGATTTAGGTAAATGTTTTGTGTGCTTCTATAAGCTAGCTATACTACAATTTTAGGCGCTGTTGTGTTGTGTTAATGTTTTTTTTGCATGTAATGGAGATTGCAACGGCACAGAAGCATTAACACGCAAAGCTCTTTTTCTGTCTACTTTTCTTTTCGTACTGCTGCCGCCATACTCATTTCCTCTCTCTTCAATTACAACACCGCCCGCGTCGCGCGGTCAAGAAGACGCTTTGCGACGGAAAAATCCGTCGCAAACCGTCGCATGCTCATAACTCCTTTAATTTTGGGTTGTTTGAGAAATTGTTGGCACCATTCGATTTGTCATGAATATCGACATATTCATGATGACTTATCAAGCAGCCCGGTGCGCCTGCAACATAAGGCGTTCCCTTAGGGCGTGCCGATCCTCACAGAGCCGCCAATTAGCACTCGTCTCCGCCCAATCTGGCCCGTATAAAAGGCCTCCTGTATAAAAGGACGCCGCCGGCAGTTTCAGGCAGTTCTGTTCGGTCTCCTGCCTGCAGTTCACTTCTCTCTTGCCTTCCTTCTTCCGGCTCCGGTTTCCTCTCTTCCACGGCACTTCCCTCCAACTCACTATGGCCCCATAACCTCAAGCCCGACAGCCTCCCTGCACAATAACCGACCACCATCTCTCCATACATCTCCCAAGCTTCCCCTCATTCCCTCTAGCCTCAATATCCACTGAACCACCTATTTATACTGTAGTATTGTTAGTAGACAATAAAACTATATAAAACGCTTTTCCCCACAGAAGAAATACAACACATTAGCCAATCTTAAAGATCCTATACTAATCTTCTGTACATGGTACAACGATGCTAGACCCAAACGTCTAGACATGGTGCATCGGACCAATCCGAATCGAACTCAGGCAACCAAGACATCCCCTCACAATTCGAATTCGAGCACAGGCATACATGACATAATAGCGTTTCTCAAGCTGAACTCAATCCCCAGACATACATACGAACGACATGAACCGAACTAAGGCAGCAATCAAACTTCTTCCTACAAGCGACTTGAACAACTCAATTTTTACGACATTCGAAATCCGATTCCCTCTTCAGAAACCCATGCTCTCATGGAAATGCTTCAGTCGTACTGATCAATGGGCCCAGGTCAGTGCGCCTCGAAGTAACCCAAGAACGAGTAATTACAAATTCATACGGTTACCCTCATCCATTCATACTCATGTCGAAAATCTAATCCACACGGACCAACGCGCAACTCCTTGAGACGAAAAGACGAGCTCACTTCGACTCTCAAGTCAACAAAACTCATGCTTTGTTTAAGACATTACCACTTTTACCATACATTTCATCACATTTTCATAAAGCAGCATGTCAGAACATTAACAAATACTCGATCGAGACCGTGATAGTCTGCCTCGCTGCCTTGCTGCAGCCCTGCAAACTACCTAGTATGCGGTACGATCAGAGACCGCCGAACAATTCGAGAGCCCTGCAAACTACCTAGTATGCGGTACGATCAGAGACCGCCGAACAATTCGAGAAAGGAATCGCATGCGAAATTACAGAACAAATTTCAAGAATCAGAACCCCGGAAAACCCCCGAACTCAAAGGAACTTGCAAGTCATTAAAAAGGGACCACCTGGGATGGTCTAGGGAAGGCGACCTGAAATAATTGCCTAGAGCTAACTCCTCGAAATAAAGAGTTTAGGGATAGCCACCTGAAATAAAGGCTCTCAACATCATTCAAATCATACGAAATAGAAATTTGTCGACATGTCAATTAAGCACTCCTGCAGGATTCAAGAAAATTCGACAACGAAGCATTTCGTTGAAAAAAAATCGAAAGCAAAGCGAAGCATTCCATGGAACAGAAAATTTCGATCGCTTCACCTACGAACTTCTCAGCGCTGAACCCATCATAATCTCAGAAACACTAAGGCCATTCATCAGGAAGATTGTCTCCGAAGAAAAACATCAAAAGGAACTCCTCTTAACCCAAATTCCTTACCCTTTTCCATAACCACTCGAGATCGCGATCAAACGACCACACTCAATTTCCATCAACTTGATTCAACATCAACAAATCCACCCACCCTCCCGTCAGTACACTGTCATGACCAGATACGCCAAACTTCAGTCTTTCATGAAATTTCTACCGTGTCTCCAAAATAAGGAAAACGATACACCCTAAAAGTCGAATCACAAATCGTACTTGCAAATATTACAGTACTCATCGATGAATCACAGGCCTACGGCCCATGACACGCCCACCGGAGACACACCCCCTACCCGCACTATAAAAGCCAAAGCTCGCCAGTCAAAACCATTCGCTCCGTCCTGCGATGTCTCAAGCTTTTTCTACCTTCTCTCTCAAGTCCGTCAAACAACAACTCACACGACACATCAACGAATTACTCGATCTCATCCAAGATGCCGAAGCATACAAAGAGCCATGGCAATACCCTACAGACTCGAACGAACTCCTCCGATACATCCTACTCAACAAATCCAAAGTCAGACACATCATCGATGCTCTCTTACACAAGGAGCAAGCCATTCAAATAATGTACGAGAACATCTCCAATTCCATCGATAACATCAAAATAGAAAACCCTCAACAAGGAGCAGAAATCGAAACCAATTTCGACAGCTACTGGACAGAACGCAAAGGTGATCGAATCCTCGATACAAGCTCTAACATACGGCACAAACTCGAACAGCGTATCCTCGAGCTAAACTGTCAAGAAAATGTCACAACCATGGAATTATCAAACCTAAACGCTACTACACAATCCACCAATATCAACATCGAACGTCATCCTCGCAATCAGGATACACCTTCATTACAAACAGAGCCTACAACGCAATCAAACTTACAAAACCCACATCCAGTTCAGTCAACGACAGTCACCGCAAATGACACCCCACCTGGACCCACCGAAAATCAATTCAACCTCCTTCGACGTCTTCAAGGCCGAGAACTTCAACTACCAGACTTCCATGGAGATACCATAGAATTCGAGTCATTTTGGGAACTTTTCGAAAAACTAGTACACAACCAACCCTACTCCAAACTCGAAAAACTCTCAATCCTATTAAGCTGCTGCAAGGATGACGCTGCTAGAGCACTGCGAATGATACCTCGGCGAGGGCGATTCATACGATCTCGCAATCCAGCAACTCAAATCACAATACCACGATCCAAGACAAACCAAAGCAATTCTCCTCCGACAATTAAATTCATTGCCTGTCTCTCTAGACGACCCCCGACAACTCCAAAACACACTCAACGACATACTAGCACTAATAGCCGAAATGCGAAGACAAGACGAAGCAATAAACAACACAAGCTTAATCCAAACGGTTCTTAAAAAATTTCCCCCAAATATTCAGGAAGAGGTTGCTAAACGTGTATACGACTCCAACTCAGTCTGGACGTTGGCAGACCTCTTAGAGAATTTAGAAACAGTAATTCGATGCAGAGCTCACTTGTCATTTCTATGAAACGAACAAACGATATTCGATCCCTTTGACTCAAGCACCTACTCTTCAGAATAACCAGTCACCGTATCTTCTAGATATACCAATCAAATATACACTCCATTTGAAAAAAACCTCCAAGTAGATGTAGATAACATTCATATAAGCATAGATATCACACTTTTTGTTCCCGAACCACAAACCGCACGACTTATTAATCTTCCGAATTTCTGAAAAATTTAACCCAACCTTCTTACAGATTGTGTATTCCCCAGCGCACTTCTCGTCAATAACGAGACATCAATTCACGCCAATCGAACAGTTCGAACCAACCCACGGATCATAAAATCAATTTTGGCCTTACTCGAATCCAAACGAACAAGTTCTCCACCTCCCAATCAGTCGGCCTGACCGGCCGTCATCGCGGCACGCTTGGTAAGCCGCCAGGACGACAGTATCTCCCTGCCCATCTCGCACACTTCAACCAGTTACACTCTCTCGGCAACCCTCGAGCTTCTATTCACACATCCACATCTACCATACTCTCTCGACAGTCTTCGCACCTCCCTCGCGCACCCCACCGGTCATTCTCTCTCGATGTCTTCCGCGCCCGTCTCGCGCGCTCTTCCCGACGAACACTATCTCTCAACTCGCTTCGATCGCGGAAACATCAACATCGCAGACCCTATAGCAGCAGACGAATTCAGAGTTTGTAAAAATCGAATACTGTACAGAAACTATAAACCAGAAAACTGAATTGACAGTCCAGTTTCCCTCAAAGGACTCATCAACATCATCCACTGTCACAAAAACCTCCCACAAACAAACGTCATCAAGAAAACGTGAAAATCCATAGCTCGCTGCATCAAGACTCTCAAATAGCTAGTCGTTCCCCTATTCTCGCGACGCGTCAGTGCCTCGAGTCACCAGAACATCAAAGTAGGACCAAAAAAGAGATCAAGGCCATACAGAAAACGAATAATACGAACCGTAGGCAACGGATAAAACCCAAACACGACCCCGATGAAAAGCCCAAAAAAGCCGCCGCAAATCAACGAAAACGGTAAGGGTCGTCATCGATCGTACGACGTCAGAGCTTGAAGGCGATGACTTGCCCAGCGTACCAACTTTATCAAGATAAGCTTCCGCATATATAGCCACAACCGCCAACATCGACACCATAGCTCGCAATGTCGGACTACGAGCCGTCTGACAGTGAGAGTGACTACAGCGACGGACCGGTGCATATCCCCATAGACTTCTACCACCCACGCGGACACGTCGAGCCGGAGGATGTCAACCGTCAGCACGACATCAACCGTCAGCAGGACATTTCACCACCACCACCACTACCTCCATCACCACCACCACCTTCCCCGCCGCCCAGGTATAACCCCTGGCTCGAACCAAATCTACTGGAGGAGATGGATCTCCTCCTGCAGCGACTACACCTCGAATGGATGCCGCATCGGGAGCACAACCGCCGCGACTGGGAAATTGAAATGAGGTGGTACTTGGCAGCCTTGATGGCTGCAATGACACCACCGCCGACTCCGAGCGACTCTGAGCACACCAGCTCAGAGTCGAAGGGAGTTTACTCCGATGAGGAGGATTAGTAGAAGTAGAAATAGTATGAGTGGTATGTGAAGTAGTAGTAGTAAATGCTATTGCTAACACTAGTTATGAGTGATTGGTTGTAGTTGTAAAAAATAAAAATAAAAACAAAAAGGACAAAAAAAAGAAGAAAAAACTCAAAATCAGAGTACGAACCACGCACCCCACCACCCGCATAACCCGGGAAACCAGGCACCCCCACGACCGATCCACGCAACCCGAGACCATTCAGCCACATAATCCGTGTCTCCATAACTTCGAACGACATAACTACATAACTCGAACTTCCGATACTACGAACTCATATCTACACAATTACGAACTACGTAACTACATAACTCGTATCTACGATACTACGAACTGCACTTACACGATCTACATAACTGCGAACTACGAAACTGCGACCCTCATAAATCCATAAATACGATCCACGTATCTTCGATAACGTCGATATCCTACGCTTTTTAAAACAACGTTTATCTCCATGAAACGAAACCCACAAACTCCAGTCACAGACTTCATTCCGCTCTCTGAATTGCAATTTTCAGCCAACGCGAAACAAACCCGTTACTTAAAGAAATATTCGTACAACAAATCTCAAAACAATTTTTAAGGAAGACGACCTACGGCGACCGTGGACACCACTACACAGCAGCCTGCAACTCTGCCGTCGGGCAAACCGCACTATCTCCTTTGTATTGTGAATTACTCAAATGTCTTCGGCTGTATTTTGCTCTCCGAACTTCTTCCCACCTTCAATCATATGGTATCTTCTGAGCACGTCATCCTCTTCGTTCTTAGACCCCACTATCTCTTGCCCTCGGGAAGGAATGCCTCAGCAAAACGTCACAACAAATTCCATTTGTCAAAGATGGCCAGGATGCGGTAGTTTACACATTTACTGCCACCGACGGAGTCATCTTACTTGCCAAAAAATTTGCTCCAACTCGAACCGGCCTGGGTACCGATCCTGAAGTCGGGAGTGTCATGAATATCGACATATTCATGATGACTCATCAAGCAGCCCGGTGCGCCTGCAACATAAGGCGTTCCCTTAGGGCGTGCCGATCCTCACAGAGCCGCCAATTAGCACTCGTCTCCGCCCAATCTGGCCCGTATAAAAGGCCTCCTGTATAAAAGGACGCCGCCGGCAGTTTCAGGCAGTTCTGTTCGGTCTCCTGCCTGCAGTTCACTTCTCTCTTGCCTTCCTTCTTCCGGCTCCGGTTTCCTCTCTTCCACGGCACTTCCCTCCAACTCACTATGGCCCCATAACCTCAAGCCCGACAGCCTCCCTGCACAATAACCGACCACCATCTCTCCATACATCTCCCAAGCTTCCCCTCATTCCCTCTAGCCTCAATATCCACTGAACCACCTATTTATACTGTAGTATTGTTAGTAGACAATAAAACTATATAAAACGCTTTTCCCCACAGAAGAAATACAACACATTAGCCAATCTTAAAGATCCTATACTAATCTTCTGTACATGGTACAACGATGCTAGACCCAAACGTCTAGACACGATTCGTCTCATTGAGATCTACACAAACACATATAAAACTTTACAAGACCACCGCGTTTTCGCCGTGGGTGGCCTAAAAAATAACTGCAGCAGGCTTTTGCGATTGGAACACCTTCTTTTCCAGGACGTGCATGTGAAGTGCAGTGTTTTCGGAGCATCTCAAGCATGGCGTGCGTTGTCAGTGCTCTGTCATGCCTGGAATACTCCGAGAGTGCGCCGTGCACAATGCATATAGGATCGAACATATGAATCGAGTGAGAGAAAGCATGTTCACTCCGCTTCTAGCTTCCCTTACCGGAAAATGTGAAGCCTTCGAGACTATTTTGAACCGTTTGGAGAAGTTTATATGAAATTTCAGGCCGTCCTACTCAGTAGTTGCTCCAGTCTGCCACTGTGATTCTTTGGAATGCGCCATACACAACGCATGTGGAATCGAACCTATCAATCGAGTGGGTGGGAGCGGTTCCAATGTCGTGCTAAACAGAACAGCTTGTCCTCTTTAGGTGCTTTAGTGCACACACTGACAGCAGCTAAAACAAATGCCGAGTTTTTGTGAAGAGAGAGGCGGGAGTGCGTCGTGCACAATGCATATAAGTTAGAACCGTTTGAGATTAGATTAGAAAAGAAATTTCCACCCGCCCTACTCAGAAATTGCTGTACTCCGTCCCAGCAAGACTTTATAGTACGCCGTGAACAAACATATATTTAGAATCGAGCCTATCAATTGAGAATGCGCGACAGCTTGTAGAGTGAGCGTTTGAGGAGTATTATCAGAAATTTCGTGCCGCCCTACTCAGGAATTGCTGTACTCTGTTCCGAGAAGGCTTTAGAGTACGCTGTAAACAATGCATATAGAATAGAACCTATCAATCGAGTGGGGCAAGCGCTCACGATTTCACGCGCGGGCATGTTCTAAGCGTGATAACTCTGCCATGTGTGAACCTTTCCGCTTGCAGCTTGTGGGTTTGTAAGCAGCAAAATGTTCTAGTACTGCGCTGAAACACAGCAATGTAGCTTATCATTGGGCAAAGTCATAGCAGTGCGAATATGCAGGTAAACTTGTGTGACTCGATTTTTTCCAAATTCAGTCGACCCCTGCGGAAAGACGCCGAAAGCTAACGGCCTGCAAATGCGCAGGCGAGCAGAACGCTTAAGGTTCTTTACGAAGACGTGCTCGCAACGCTCCAGCTGCCTAATCTGCCTCAGCCCCATCTGCCACTTTAGGGCGGCGGACTTAGCGGTTGAAGTTTCCTGCCCTCTTACTCGCTCATATCTGGGTATTCGACACTCACAATAGCACCGTTTTGTTCATCGCGAAAAGCTCTATTAAGTGGTGTCACCCTCGACCAATTTCAAAAAATCGATTCTTTCAAAAAAATCGATTTTTTGACGATTTCCTATCGAGGACGCGGGCGCCCTAGGCCGAGCCTGCGCGGACGATGACGTCATCGAAAACCGGTATTTTCGAAAACGGCCAAATTTCCTCGTGCAAACTTCGTCCAAAATCATCTAGGCGGTTATCTGGTGAGCTGATTACGAATTCGACGTCCGTTTTTGAAAATTTCGTCGATCGCAGTAGGTTAACTCCCGTTTGAGGGTGGTAAGGTCAGGATCACCGATCACCCTCAGTTATCGGTATGGGCGATCTCCTGCCGTAATCGTCCAAATGAACTTCGGCATCGTGTTCGGCACCCCAAATAAGTCCCCGCCCCTATACGAAGTTTGTACAAAATCGGTGATCCCGACCCGACCATCCTCAATTCACCTGTATCACCTGTATCACCTGTCGTCCCGTTGATCATCGACTTGCTCGAGCGGGCGCCAGCAGCGTCTCCATTCGTCTCTGTCGCGTGCCAGAGTGGTCCAATGGATCCTCCTCGCTCGAGGGACACGAAGAGCGTCATATCGGTCGTTCAGGGCTTTCACGAAGAAGTCCGACCAACGCGTTGGTGGGCGTCCTGGTGTTCTTTTGACATCCCGCGGAATCCAGTCTGTGACGGCTCTTGTCCAGCGGGTGTCTGCAAATCGCATTACGTGGCCGGCCCACCTAATTTTCGACGACTTGGCCCATGCGACAGCGTCTCTGATCTTCGAACGTCGGCGAAGCTCGGAACTCCGGAGGCCTTCTCTCACTTGCGTGAGTCGTGTCACTCCGAGCATCGTCCTCTCGATTCCACGCTGCGCGACGCTGATCGCGTGTTCATCCTGCTTTCGTATAGCCCAGGTCTCTGAGGCGTATGTTAGGGCAGGAAGAACAGTGGAGTCGAATAGGTGGGCACGGAGTCGGACGTTCTTCGTTTTCTTCACGACTTCTTCGACGCTCTTGAAAGCTCCCCAAGCCGCTCGTTTCCTCCTGCTCAGCTCTGGTGCTAGGTCGTTGGCCACGTTGACTTCGCGACCCAGATACACATAGCTGGAGCATTCGGAGCACTAAATCCTCAATTATCCAGAAAAAAATCCAAAACCTACCGAAATCCGCAGAACTTTCAAAAACGGACGTAGGATTCGTAATCAGCGCCCCTAATAACCCTTAGATGACTTTGGACGAGAAAGTTTGGCCAATTTCGAAAATATCGATTTTCGATGACGTCATCGTCCGCGAAGGCTCGGCCTGGAGCGCCTTCGTCCCCGATCGGAATTTGTCAAAAAATTGATTTCTCTGAAACTGGTCGAGATGGACATCGTTCGATAGAGCTTTTCGTGGTGAAGCTAATGGTGTTTATGCGATTGTCGAAAACTCAAATATGGGCGAATAATGGCGCAGGAAACTCCAAACGCTAAAGCTACGCCACCCTAATATGGTAGCTGGTTCTCAGGCAGCTTAATCAGCTAGGAAGCTGTGAGCACGTCATCGTAAAGAACTTTAAGCGTTCTGCTCGCCTGAGCATCTGTAGACCGTTAGCTCTCTGCGTCTTCCCGCAGGGGTCGACTGAAATTGGAAAAAATTGAGTCACACAAGGCTAACCTGCATATTCGCACTGCTGTGACATTGTCCCACGACAAGCTACATTGCTGTGTTTCAGCGCGCTACTAGAACATTTTGCTGCCTACAAAAGCCACTTGTTGCAACCAGAAAGGTTCACACATGGCAGAGTTATCGCGCTTAGAACATGCCCGCGCGTGCAATTTAGCACAACAACGATCGATATTCACCTCGCTCTTACTCACCCACATTACAGTTTTCCCCACACCCAATAACACCGTTCAATTTACCATGTAAGCTCTATCGAATGGTATCAAGCATGCCCCAATTAGAAGATATCGATTTTCAATGACGTCAACGTCCGTCTGCCGCGGCTTTGAGCGGCATCGTCCTCGATGCGAATCTGCCAAAAAATCGATGTTTTCAAAATCGGTCGAAATTGGTGTCATTTGATAGCGCTTTTCATGCTGAACAGAACGGCACCATTACGAGTTTCGAGCACTCAAATCTGTAGTATGAGCGCAAGAAACTCTAACCGCTATCTTCCGCCGCTTTAACCTGGCAGCTGAGGCTAAGGCAGTTTAGAAAGCTGAGAAGTTCCGAGCACGTCATCGTGAAACACCTTAAGCGCTCTGTTCGCATAGGCATTTCAAGCCCGTTAGCTGGCCGGGTCTTCCCGCAGTGGTCCGCTGAAATCGAAAAAAAAATGCGTCACACAAGCCTCACCTGCATTTTCGCACCTCTGTAACATTGCCTCTTCCTAAGCTACACCGTTCTACTTTAATGTGCTATTAGACTGTTTTACTGACTACAAGACCCACTAGTTGCAGCCGAAACGATTTGAACTTGAACGAGTTATTGCGCTCCGAAAACGCCCGCGCGTGCAATTTGCAAGCGGTCACACCCCTCGATTGAAAGGTTCGACTTTATATGCATTGTTCACTTTAAAGGCTATCTGAACAGCATTAGAGCAATTCCTTAGTAGGGCAGCTTGAAATATATGATTGAACTCCCAACGTTCACTCTACCAGTTGTCGAACCCACTCGATTGATAGCATCATCTCTATACGCATTGCACACGGCGCACACTTAAGTCTCGCCGAGACAGAAACTCTAACCGCTATCTTCCGCCGCTTTAAACTGGCAGCTGAGGCATTTTAACCGCTTCCATCCACTCGATTGATAGGTTCGATTCCATATGCATTGTGTACGGCGCATTCCAAAGTCTCACAGGGACAGACTGGAGCAACTACTGAGTAGGACGGCTCAAAATTTCATATAAACTTTTCAAACGGTTCGGAATAGTCCTGAAGACTCCACATTTTCCAGTAAGGGAAGCTAGAACCGGAGTGAACATGCTTTCTCTCACTCGATTGGTAGGTTCGATCCTATATGCATTGTGCACGTGGTATTCCTGGCATGGCAGAGCATTGGCAACGTACGCCATGCTTGAGATACTTCGAAAACACTGCACTTCACATGCACGTCCTGGAAAATAAGGTGTTCCAATCGCAAAAGCCTGCTGCAGTTATTTTTTTAGGCCACCCACGGCGAAAAACGCGGTGGTCTGGTAAAGTTTTATATGCGTTTGTGTAGACCTCAATGAGACGAATCGAATGGTGCCAACAATTTCTCAAACAACTCAAAATTAAAGGAGTTATGAGCATGCGACTGTTTGCGACGGATTTTTCCGTCGCATGCTCATAACTCCTTTTTCCGTCGCAACCGTCGCGGGCGGTATTGTACTGGCTATGAGTTTGCTACGATCCCAAATCGTATAAACGATTCCTAAATATTTATGATCAAAGGTTCGAAAACACACAGACTGCAGGACGCACATGCAGCACTAATACTTTATTTAAGGCGCACAACTTGTGCAATACATGAAATGAAATGAAATTGAACTACGGCTATGTTTTTGTTGCAGTGTTCGAAGGCCACCTTGTAGTGGAAACATTTAAAATTATATAACACTACGCGAATGAGCTATGTAATTCAGCGATACCGACACTCATCTGTCGGTCTGGTGCGCTTATTAAATAAATATATACAACTCACGTCACATTGGACGCTACAAACTTTTCAAGATGGCAATATAATTATCAATAATAATATATAATATATAAATGCAAACATCAGTTTTGCAATCACCCGGATACAAATCGCAACGTCTTGGACGAGTGCATGGCGCAATCTCTTCTTTCGGCTCTAACAAATTTCCGCCCTCCTGCTCTTTAAAACGAGCCTTAAGCCTTTACATTTCCTTAAAAAATAACGACTTCATAAAATTTCAAGCAAAGTGTGCACTCATTGTAAATGAATTAGAACTTCAACGAAATCATAATAAAATTTTATTCGAACAAAAAAATTATTCTAAACTTTTTGGAGAGTATTCCGCTTAGAGTAGAAGAAGCATATTTGGATTTGGAAAAGTTCGCTTTGATTTCAAGAGTCTTAGGCTTAGAAGAGTGTTCAGTGAAAAAGGGCGTCCGTGAAAATAGTATCAATATAAATAAATATCAGTGAGATACAGCAAAGGATGGTGGGTTGCTTCACGAAATCAATCGGCCACAATTACTGCAAGCACCGTCTAAGAGCAGAACTGCCATTTAATTTCAGTTCATATCGCCTCACACCTAAAACAGAAAGGTTATCATAGCCACACATGAAGAGTTGATCCGTTGATTTAGGTATTATTTGAAAGCTGCGGCGTATTTGAGCTGGTTCTTCCTCTGAGGTTTATCATCGGTGGTTATCACTAAATTGATAGAGCGTCGCTCTAATTCTAGGAATACTGACAGGTTTGCAGTTATATCGACAACGCTCAAGCCGAATACGAGAAAGCAATGAGAGGAATAAGCTCTAGCGAGTTTTTCCACAAAGAGCTAAAGAGTATTTCTGCGCGACCAAGTCGAAGCTTGCGGGATCTTCTTAGTAACAAATAACATGGAATGGAGCTGTGGGGACGGGTTGTTGGCAAACGCTTTGAACTAGTAGCTTGCACCGTACAAGCTCAGCACCTAGGGAGCTGTGAGAGCTCTAGCTCGAAGAAAAGAGGGATCATTATGCAGACCCAATAGAACGACACAGTCGGACATAGTGAGTGAAAAGGCTGGAAACTGACCTCATATTAGTATATTATATTCGAAACGTTGGGGAGTTCAATCATATATTTCAAGCTGCCCTACTAAGGAATTGCTCTAATGCTGTTCAGATAGCCTTTGAAGTGAACAATGCATATAAAGTCGAACCTTTCAAT